>OY740789.1:27350229-27971317 GCA_963514005.1 Raja brachyura
TGATCTAACCCGTTTGAATACGTTTGTAACATATACTCATTTTAAAATGGATACGTTTGAAACAGCCAAATCATTGGTTTCTCATGGTTGCTTTATGGCATGCATCGATTTGAGGGATGCATATTATTCAGTATCCATCCAGAAATATGATAGAAGGGTTTTGAAATTTATCTGGATGGGGCAACTTTGGCAGTATAAGGCTTTGCCTAATGGGCTCACTACAGCCCCTAGATTGTTCACTAAATTGGTGAAGCCAATCATGGCTTATTTGAGACAACGACATCATATAGTAATGGCCTATTTAGATGATAGCTTTATTGTGGGCCACACCCTGGAATTGGCTGAACAGGGTGTTGCAGCTGCTGTCAATATATTTCAACAATTGGGATTCATTGTCCATCCAGAGAAATCGAAGTTCTGCCCTGCCCAGGTAATTAATTACCTAGGGTTCACGGTGAACTCAATGAGCATGAGGGAAACCATACCAATTAACAAAATTGAGGAGGTCACTCAGGTGTGCAGAGATTTAATTGGCACCAATATACCATCGATTCGGCATACAGCCACAGTAATTGGCAAGCTAGTGGCTTTGTTTCCGGCAGCACGATATGGACCTTTGCATTATCAGAATTTGCAAAGAGCTAAAATTATTGCGTTAAAATGGAACGCTGGTCATTATGATCGATCAATGCAGCTGCCGTCTGAAGCAATAAATGAGTTGCAATGGTGGGTGTGTCACATTAGCAGCTCATTCAAGCCCATCAGGGAGGCTAATCCGGTGGTATATTTGCAGACTGATGCAAGCTCCAATGGCTGGGGAGCTACAGGTAATTGCTCTCGTTGTGGGGGCAGATGGGACACCCTTGAGTCAACGATGTTCTTGACTCAAGGGTTTAACTATTTGGAGTTGCTGGCAGCATTCCACGGACTTCGTGTGTATTGTTCCAAGCTTGTTGGAGCACACGTCCGTTTCCAAATAGACAACATCACAGCTGTGGCATATTTAAACCATATGGGTGGTACCAGGTCAGTTTCATGTGACAAATTGGCTAACTCAATTTGGCTCTGGTGTATTCAAAGAGATTTTGGATTTCAGCTACCTATTTGCCAGGTGAGCTTAATACTGTGGCGGACACCAGGTCACGCAAATTCAATGACAATATTGAATGGATGTTGCATCCTGAAATTTTTGATAAAGTCACAGCCAAATTTGGTAAACCGGCCATTGACCTTTTGCGTCACGGTTGAACCATCAGGTATCAACATACGTTTCATGGGAACCAGATCCTGGGGCAATAGCGCTAGATGCATTCTCGCTGGACTGGGGGAATTGGTTTTTCTATGCATTCCCCTCGTTTTGCCTCATCAGTCGGGTACTGCGAAAGATTCAGGCAGATGCTGCCAAGGGCATCCTTATTATACCCGACTGGCCTACACGGCCTTGGTGTCCGGTGGTCTTTGACATGCTCAATCGAACCTTGGGTCCTTTTGAAGGGTTGCCCAGAATTGGTTACTCACCCTGTCTCAGGGGAGCTGCATCCCTGCCATGGCTATTTAATTTGTTGGCTTGCAGGTCCTGAACAGGCCGTTAGTCCAATACGGCCTCTCAACTCGGACCATTGGATACCATCAGGGCGTCATGTCGAGAGTCAACAAGGCGAAGATACCGCTCGCAGATTAAGAAGTGGGAGCCTACTGCAGCCGCTCTCGCATCACGTACGATGATGTGACAATAACTGACGTCCTGGAATTCCTCGCGGGGTTGTACCATGATCAACACTTAAGTTACAGTGCCATCAACAGCGCCAGGAGCGCGCTATCATTCTATCTCAAGATTGAGGTAGGATCCAACAGGCTAGTGTCCAGACTCATGCGGGGTATATTCAATATGAATCCGCCTACACCACGCTATGATATCACCTGGGATGTCAGGGACGTATTAAACCTGCTCAGGACGTGGTCTCCCATGGAAGGGATCCAACTGGACAAACTCATCATGAAACTGGTGATGTTACTAGCGCTGACTTCAGCAGAGGGTACAAACACTACACAAACGATGTGTTGACAGGATGATATCTACCCCTATGGAAGTAGTCTTCGTCGTTGATGAGCTACTAAAGCAGCATAGACCTGGGTGCACAGGGCTGCAGCTGAAGTTCCCGGCATACCCCGCAGATGCTAGGCTGTGTTCAGCCTCACGTATTCGTCACTATGTCAAGGTGACGGCACGCATCAGAGGAATGGAGAGATACCGGCTTGTCTCATTATCAAGTGACAGTCCAGACGATATCCAGGTGGCTTCGAGTCGTCTTGGGTAAGTCAGGTATCGACACTAATGTGTTCAAGTTTTACTCCACCAGGGCTGCATTGACATCAATGGCAAGGATTATGAAGGTGCCTATGGGCCAGATCCTCGCCATAGCAGGATGGGCTAATGAAGCTGTGTGTCAGCGATTTTATAACAAGCCTGTTGCTGCTCCTCTACAGTTCGCAGAAGCCGTGCTGAATGCAGGTCAAGAACGCGGAAATGTCCCCGCATGAGGGGATTTGATTTGTTATTAACAAATATGCTCTTGTTTTGCAGTATGATCTATTTGAGCAAGTTTGTTCCTCCCATCCATCCCTGGTAGTGGTGTGTCTGCATGGACGTGGTCCAGGGCGTGTAATCACAGAAGCTTTGAAGTCTTCACGAAGTCACTCACGTGACTCCGAAATGAAATAGTAAGATTGAACGAGAACTTACCAGTTCGAAGGTTGATCATTATTTCATGAGGAGTCGAAGTGAGGGATTTCGTGCCCTCCTCGCCCACCCTCAATCACCTTCATCTGGTAATCTTAGTCACTTCAATCTTACTATCCAAAGTCATTTCTTTTGTTGGTTTCTGTGATTCCACGCCGCTACTTTGAAGTGTGTCGAGCATGCGCGCCGGCGGGCTCTTCACGAAATCCCTCACTTCGACTCCTCATGAAATAATGATCAACCTTCGAACTGGTAAGTTCTCGTTCAATCTTACTATTCCCCATTCCCTATCACCCCCAATCCTCTTTCTCTATTCCCACACACGTGATCACTCACTTCGACATGGGCTGCGCGGGGGGGGGGGGGGGGGGGGGGGCTGGGGCTGGTGCAAAGGCATATGTAAATGAGATCCATTCGGATTGGACATCTGTGAGGGATGGCATTGTGACATCACACAATGGAACGTTCACCAACATTCTATGGGTGAGAGCTCTTTGATTTTTTTAACATTTTGAAATTTTGGGGTGGGGGGAAGGATTTTATTAAAAATGTGTATATAAAAATGTCTAAATGTAATGAGGAGTGCATTAGTGAAAGTAAAAGTGTAATATCTAGCAAAATGGAAAAATCTTTAATCGAGAGCGGGGGGGGGGGGGGGTGCCGCGAGTAAGGGC
This sequence comes from Raja brachyura, assembly GCA_963514005.1. The sequence goes on from OY740789.1 coordinate 27,353,644, forward strand.
ATTGGGTAAAAAAACAGTCCATTTTGTGAACAATTTTATTGAAAATGTGGGGAGATAAATGACCAAATTTACAGAGGAGTGCATTTATGAAATCGTAAGTTAAATTCCTACCGAAATTGTAAAAATCTCCGCGTTTTTGCGTCTGGTTTTCGAGGAGATACGTTTCACATGTAAAATAACACACACACACATCCACACACACACACATACACACACACACAGTTTTAAAAGTATATAGATATGATTAGACTTAATGCACTATCTGAAATTGACAAGCTTGTCAGTGAAGTGATTCCTTTTATTGTACAGACATTCAGGGTCTAATTTGTGTGTTTAGATATTTAGAATGAGTCATAAGCAACCGTTTCCTGACCGAGCAAAGAATTTATGAGCATTTATGAACAAGGAATATGAAACACGGAAACTTTAATAATCATAAAATACAGGGCTATTCCAGTGCCAAATTAAATTAATATCAGAAGAGTATATTTGATATATTTTTCGGGAAATTTTGGTTATTTTATCTTTTTTATGAAGAAATCATAAATGTTGCAAATCAGGAACCAATCAATCCCACCATTTCCCTCCAGTCCTCTGAAGAACTTGTCAGAATTTTAGCACCATATATAAGAAAGGGCCAATGGACCTTCAGGTTGTAGAACAGATTCAACAGTATACTAGAATTGAATAATACGTTTATTTTTAGAATATAGAGGGTTTAATTGGATAGGGAGAGATGCAGACTTTCTCTGATGCAGAATTCAGAAGAAAGGTGTATGTCTTATTTAATATCTTTTATGATGCTTTGTGATCTCAAAAATAATATAATAGTACCTATTGTAATGTGAAGGCCAGATCGCACTTCACAAGCTTTATTTGATGGTAATGTAATGATGAGCTGGATTCCTATAATGTTGAGCGTGGAATATATAATATCCAGAGCACAAGGAATAGCTGCATTCCACTTCTTTGGAATGGGTTTTTTTTGGGAGTTGGTGTTGGGTTATTATTATCATCATATGTGCCGTGGTGTAGTGAAAACATTTGCTATCTAGTCAAATCAAACAGTGCATGACTACTATCAAGCCATGCACAAGTACAGCAGGTAGTGCAAAGAGAAAAATACAAGAGTGCAAAATATAGTGTTACAGTATGATGTCTTACTGAGAAACCTGTGCAGAAAAAAGAGCAGGGGCTGCAGTGAGGTCATTTGGGACATTGGGACTACAGCTTTAGCTTATGAGAGGACTGTTTAGTTGTTTGGTAACAACAGGGAGGAAGCTTTTCATGAATCTGGTGATATGTGTTTTCAAGCTTTTGTACCTTCTTCCCGATGGGAGAGGGGAGAAGAAGAAATGGCCCGAAGTGTAAATGATGCTTGATTATGTTGGATGCTTTTCAAAGGCAGCGTGAGCTGTAGACGGAGTTGATGGCGGGGGGAGGGGGGGAGCTGTTTTTTGTGATGGACCGGGCGACATACACAATGCTCTGCAATATATCATGCTCTTGGGCAGAGCTGCTGCCAAACTAAACTGTGATTCATCACGATAGGATGCTTTCTACTGTCTGTCTGCACAAATTAGTAAGAGTAGTCGGAGACATGCCAAACTTCATCGGTCTTGTAGCTTAAATGTGGTTGGTCCAGGTCAAGTCATTGGTGATACTCCCAGGAACTTGAAGCTTGTGACCATCTCTACTTCAACACCATTGATATTGTCTGGGGTGTGTAAACCACCTAATTTCCTGAAGTCAATAACTGTCTCCTTCGTCAGGCTAAGAGGGCTCATGTTGTCGACCTCCCAGTGGTGAGCCTTGTCATCTGACCTCAGTCAGACCAACGACAACAAACAGAGACAACAGCAGTGCCACAGCATGGCGCCAATCCGGAGCATGTGCCCTTTTTAGGGTGGGCACCTACGGATGCCGAACTGGATGACATCACCCTGCTGCAGACTTCTGCTGCCTCAAACGCAAGAAGAAGAAGAAGTCTAGCTAACATTGAGGGAGAGGTCGTCGTCTTGACCCTAACCTTACCCGAGGATGCCGTACGGTCTATCCGGTGAAGCGAGAAGCTCTTGGGTTATATATCTTAAATTTTGATGTTTAAGAAGGAACTGCAGGTGCTGGAAAATCGAAGGTAGACAAAAATGCTGGAGAAACTCCAGAAACGTCGCCAATTTCCTTCGCTCCATAGATGCTGCCTCACCCGCTGAGTTTCTCCAGCATTTTTGTCCACCTTAAATCTTGATGTTTGAATCTGAAAGGCAATTTGAGCTCAGAGTTCAGTAACCTCTCCTTAAAAAGTCTAATGAAAATCTGTCGCCTAAAGCTGTTAAGGCTAATTCAATTGAAAATTTCTAAGGAGAGATGGATAATTTACTCTTATAAAAGCAACATCGATAAAGTTAAAGTACAACTCAATAATGCTCCAACTGAAAGATTGAATGATTGCTAAAGACTGATGGATTCCTTTTATTACAGAGTCTAATAATGTATGGTGTAAAGTTTCATTGTCCTATCTGGGACACATGACAATAAACTATCTTGAATCTCTTGAATCTTGAAAGGAGCAGGAAATAGCATTGATTTCTTTTTACTGTTGTGTTAATTGTTTGGCCTTGAAAATGTAGTTCATGAGTCTTAACAATGATAAAAATTGGTTGAGCCAGAATATATTAAATGTGAGTACCAAATATGGAGGCAAGCAAAGCTACTTTATGTATTTACCTTTTTTGTACCAATATTCATTGTGCTATTTCTCATCGGATATGAAAACCTAAGGCACTAATTTAAAAAAGAATAAAGATCTCAGAATTGGCAAAGTGCTTGGGCCATCTGTTTGTTCTATACTTGTATGCTCCTGTGAAGTTTATATTCCACCATAAACACTTGATGGTATTTAGGCAGCCTACGTGGATGATCGCAATAGGTACCAGTGCACAGTTTGCTCTTGATCATTTTGGTACAAATATGGAAATATAACTTTTTAATTCTGAGAAAATATCTCATGATTCACCTCCCCATCAACCATATTTTATTTTATTTTCTTTAACCTTTATTTAACCAGGAGAAGTCTCATTGAGATTAAAAATCTCTTTTACAAGAGAGTCCTGGCCAAGACAGGCAGTAGCACAGTTCCCCAGTTACAGACAATAATTTAAAAACAACAGAGAACATATAAATAGAGTCACAGTCATAACATCATCAAACAAAGCATGTACAGACAGAAGAGCCTGCTTTAACATCATTAAGAAGAGATTTAAATCTGTTTATAGAAACCAGCTCCTTAAGTTTTAGTTAATTCTGCAGCTGGTTCCATGCGAAGGGAGCAGCATAACTAAATGCCCTTTTCCCCAGTTCAGTACGGACATTAGGTACAGTTAGTAAGAACAAGTCCTCAGAGCGGAGCTGATAAGTTCCTGTGCTATTTCGAATTCATACTTCTGCGGGTATGAAGGAAGAACACCGAGGATAGTCTTATAAATAAGGATATGCCAATGATGGAGTTTGCGGGTGGACAGGGCAAACCATCCAACTTGAGCATACAAAGAGCAGTGGTGCGTGAGGGTTTTAAAATTAGTAACAAATCTCTGTACTCCGTGGTAGACCATGTCCAAAGACTGTAGGCATTTTGAAGATGCATTCATATATAAAACATCACCATAGTCCAACACAGACATAAATGTTGCAGCAACAAGTCTTTTTTTGGCTACAGAAGAAAAACAAGATTTGTTTCTAAAGTAAAAACCTAATTTTTTCTTTAATTTTTTCACAAGTTGCTGGATATGAGATTTAAAAGAGAGAGAATCATCAATTATAATTCCCAGATATTTATATTGAGACACAGATTCAACCACAGAGCCCTGCAAAGTGGTGATAGAAGGGAGTTCCGAGGGCTTTGATTTAGCTTTAGTGAACAGCATGAGCTTTGTCTTGTCAGCATTTAAAACAAGTTTTAAAATCACACGGGTTACATTGCACAGTGTTAAAAGCAGTTTGGAGCTGATCGAGAGCCTAATTTGGGGTAGACACAGAGCAATATATCACTATGTCGTCAGCATAAAAGTGAAAATTTGCATTCGCTGCTTTATGATCTAGACTATTAATACAAATAGTAAATAATAAAGGTCCTAGAACCGATCCCTGTGGCACACCCTTGGATACATTAAGAGAGCTAGAAGTAATGCCTTCTGCTCGCACACACTGGGATCTGCCTGATAGATAGTTTTTAAACCAACAGACAGCTTGATCAGACGAACCGATGCTGCATAGTCTTTGTAACAATAAGGCGTGATCCACAGTATCGAAAGCCTTTGATAAGTCAACGAAAAGGGCTGCACAGTGTTGCTTATTGTCTAAAAATTCAATAAAATCATTTGCTACTTTTAAAGCAGCTGTTGACGTACTATATTTTTTCCTAAAACCAGATTGAAATTCAGATAAAATACTGTTAGTTGATAAAAAGTCCATCAGTTGTTGGTTAACAATGGATTCCAGCACCTTACTTAAAACAGTTTGGAGATGGGCCTATAGTTGTTAAGCACAGTGGGGTCCACATATTTGTCCACTTCCCTCTTTTGGTTCCATCTGTCGACTACCCACAGATTTTAATTCATTTAGTCCCTTCCATCTGCCTTTCATCACTCCCTTAATGGTTTCCATTATCATCTTCTCTGCTCATTAGATTCCAGCATTGCCATCTTTTGTGTTCTCGCTTAACACCCTCCCTTACTGTCTCTAGTTTCACCCTCCCCCTCCCTTACCTTTGTTCCATCTGCCCTTTTTGTCTGCCTTAACATATCTTACACCTGCGTCCATCTCTCAGTTGCACCTACCCCATCTTCGACCTTGCTCGATCTGTCTGTGGCCCTTTGTCTCTGACCGGTGCACCAATTACCTACTCGCTTCTGTCTTGCAATTTCCCCCTAATCACCCCTCCACCCCCCCCCATTCTTCCTTATGCTGGCTGTCTTCCCCCTCCACTCTCAACCCTGATGTAGTTTCAACTCAAAATATCACAATTCCTCACCATCTCCCCTCCCCACAGATGGTACTCGAGCTCCTGAGTTGTTCATTGCAGCCTTTGGATATATATATATTTTTTAATATTCATCAGTTTTGCAACATGTTTTATTTTAGGTCCTGAAAATGAGAAACAATTCATCTACAGTCACCCTAAGCTACAAAAGCTTGAAGAAGTTGTATTGAACCATTTCCATTCCTGGGCAGCATCTGGAGGTAATGTGGATTTGGGCACGGCTGTTGATTGTGAAGTAAAAAAATTCAGCAAATCCCTTTTTTACCTAAGTTTAAAAAAATAGTTCAGGGTGTTTCTAGATCATTGAATTGATAATGTATCGATGTTAACATCTTTGGAGTCACAATGTAATTGCATTTTAATTAGATCTATATTGTATAGGATTCAATTTTCAAGCCAGGTCAGTTTTACTTTCCTTTGAGCTGCTGAGGGGAGGAGAAGCGCAGGAAATTAAAATAAAACAGCTGCGAGTGTCCGGGAGTGAGGGTTCCAAGTAGTGTATAAAAGGAAGGCAAGCACTAATGGAGCTGGTAATTGCTGAGGTTTTGGGTCAGCAGGCAGAGCAGAGGGTGACAACCAGATAAGGTAAGCTCTATTTTTGGTAACTTCTTCAGTCGAATTGCTGTCGGGATTGCAATTATAGTACTGGAATGCTTCCCCAGAAGTACAGTGCCCTCAAAAATGTTTGGAACAAAGACCTATCATTTATTTATTTGCCTCTGTACCCCACAATTTGAGATTTGTAATGGAAAAAAATCACATGTGGTTAAAGTACACATTGACAAATTTTATAAACGGTATTTTTATACATTTTGGTTTCACCATGTAGAAATTACAGCAGTGTTTATACATAGTCCCCTCATTTCAAGGCCATATAATGTCTGGGACACAGCAATGTCATGTAAATGAATAGTCTTGTTTAGGATTTTGTTGCATATCCTTTGCATGCTTGAAGTCTGCGATTCATGGACATCACCAGTTGCTGTGACCCTTCTCTGGTGATGCTCTGCCAGGCCTGTATTGCAGCCATCTTTAGCTTATGCTTGTTTTGGGGGCTAATCCTCTTCAGTTTTCTCTACAACATACAAAAGGCATGCTCAAATGGGCTCAGATCGGGTGATTGACTTGGCCACTCAACAATTGACCATTTATTAGTTTTGAAAAACTCCTTTGTTGCTTTAGCAATATGGTTGGAATCATTGTCTTGCTGTAGAATGAACTGCCGGCCAATGAGTTTTGAGGCGTTTATTTGAACGAGCAGATAGAATGTGTCTACACCCTTCAGAATTCATTATGCTACTACCATCAGCAGTTGTATCATCAATGAAGATAAGTGAGCCAGTACCTTCAGCAGCCATACATGCCAAGGCCATAACACCCCCACCACCATGTTTCACAAATGAGGTGGTACGCTTTGGATCTTGGGTAGTCCCTTCTCTCCTCCATACTCTGCTCTTGACATCACTCTGATATAAGTTAATCTTCGTCTGATCTGTCCACAAGAACATTTTCCAGAACTGCAGTTGCACTTTTAAGTACTTCTTGGCAAACTGTAATCCGACCATGCTATTTATGCGGCTAACCAATGGTTTGCATCTTGCAGTGTAGCCTCTGTATTTCTGTTCATGAAGTCTTCTGCGGACAGTGGTCATTGACAAATCCTCACCTGACTCCTGAAGAGTGTTTCTGATCTGTCAGACAGGTGCTTGGGGATTTTTCTTTATTATAGAGAGGATTCTTCTGTCATCAGTTGTGGAGGTCTTCCTTGGCCTGCCAGTCTCTTTGCTCTCTTTCTTCTTAATGATGTTCCAAACAGTTGATTTTGGTAAGCCTAAGGTTTGGCTGATGTCACCAACAGTTGTATTCTTGCTTCTCCGTCTCATAATCGCTTCTTTGACTTTCATTGGCACAACTTTGTTCCTCATGTTGATAAACCGCAATAAAGGTCTCCAAAGGTGATGGAAAGACTGGGGGAAAGACTAGGTGCTGAGAGATCTTTTATACCTGTATTAAGGAAGCATTTAAACACACCTGAGCAATTATAAACACCTGTGAAGCCATGTGTCCCAAACATTATGCTGTATGAAATAGGGGGACTATGTATAAACACAGCTGTAATTTCTACATGACGAAACCAAAATGTATAAAAATACCCTTTAATAAAATGTGATAATGTGCACTTTAACCACATGTGATTTTTTTTTTCTATTAGAAATATCAAATTGTGGAGTACAGAAGCAAATAAATAATGGGCCTATCCCACTTTGGCGATTTTTCAGGGGACTGCCGGCGACTTGGCAAGTGGCCGGCAATCGGCTGAAAAACCGGCAACTGGAACAGCGACTGTCAGAGTGAAACGCACGCACGCGCACACAGCAGGCGGGGACAGGGCAAGTGGGGGCAGCGCTGTCTGAAATTCACACGGTGCAAAGCCATCGGTTATCCTTGATTCTGAAAACTACTGCTCATGTTTTTTTCCCCCCAATGAGCCATTGAAATTCACCGGTCAGCACTGGCTACAACCTACAAGAACCTACGAGAACCTTCGACCTCCTGGCAACACACTAGGACCTCCTGGCAACCCACCTACACCACAAGATTGCTTGCTACTCTCCATGGTGACTTCATTCTAGTTGCCGCTAATTTTTCAACATGTTGAAAAATTTGCGGCGACCATAATGAGGCCGGGACTATTTCCCAGAATGCGGGAACTCCTCACGACCATGAAGGCGACTCACTGGCAACCACCCGCGACCTTGTGGCGACTGTATAGTCTCCTGCAGTTGCCTAAAAAGTCGCCTGAGTGGGGCAGGCCCATAAATGATGGGTATTTGTTCCAAATATTATGGAGGGCACTGTATCTCAGAAGTTGGGGAAACTTGCAATGTCGCTGAGGACCACACCTTTGTGAAATGCATCCATTTGAAGTTACTGATTGAGGAAAGTTGAACTGAAGCTGAAAGGCCTTGTGATCATCCGGGAGAGTTAGAGCATCATAGATAGAATTTATAGCTTGATGATCGCATGTAAGGTGCAGGCAGAATGCAGATGGGTAACCATCTGGAAAGGGAGTTGGCAAATATTGCATGAATCCCCTGTGACCAATCTCTTTCAAAACAAGTATTCCCTTTTGAATACTGTTGCAGGAGAGCAGCAGCACCAGCAGCAGTTGTGTCTGTGGTACCGAGCGTGGCTCTGAGGAGGGAAAGGTGAAGTCAGGCAGGGCTGGGAGACTGGATAGTGAGGGGAGTGAACAGGAAATTTTGTATGTGGCTGCATACAAGATTCAAGAATGGTGTGTTACCTCTCTGGTGTCAGGTTACAGACTGAATCGGAGTGACCAGAACATTGTTAAGGGAGAGGGTGAGCAGCCAGAAGTTGCTGTGCATATTGGCACAACTGACAATGATAGGAAAAGGGATGAGTTCCTGCAGAGTGACTGTAGGAAGTTAGATAAAAGGTTAGAAATCAGGACCTCAAGTTAGCAATCTCCTGTACCATGAGCTTGTGTGGGTAGTAACTGGAAGGAAGGTCAGATGAATGTGTTGTGGAGGAATTGGTGCAAGGGGCAGTTACTCAGTGTCTTGGGCCATTGGGATCTCTTCTGGGGCAGAGGTGATCTGGTTGCACCTGAACTGGAAGTGGGCAATATCCTGATGGGCAGGTTTACAAGTGGAGGGTTTAAACTAGATTTGCAGGGGGATGAGATCCAATGCAGTAGAGAGGCTGGAAGTCGATACAGAAGTCAATGTCAGCAAGTTCAATACACAGAACAGACATGAGCATGGCAGGGAGCAAGGAAAGACGGTTAGGTTAATTGCATTTATTGCAAGAAGATTAACAAGTAACGTGGAAAATAGTGCAAAATAGATACCTACGAGTGATTAGGACGTTAAAACCATTATAGAAACGTAGCTAAGGGAGAGGCGAGATTGCGAACATCACAACAGTAGTCAGAGATGAAATTATAAAGGAAAAATCCAGTAAATCAACATGTGTGGATCTGAGAAATGAAAGGGGAGTAATCACCTTGGAACTATACTGTGGGCGTCCAAATAGTCAACAGGAAGTGGATGAGCAAATATGCCTGGAGGTTCCAGACAGCTGCAAGACTACTAATAGGATTGTCATAGTTGGAGATTTTAACTTTCCCAATATAGACTGGAAGTGCCAAGGGCTTAGATAGAATAGAATGTGTCGGGTGTGTTCAGGGAAGTTTTTCATGAATTATGTAGACGGCCCTACAAGAGAGCGGTCCGCTTGACCTCTTAGTGAATGGGCAGGACAAGTGACTGAAGTGTCAATGGGTACACACATTGGGACCAGCGACCCACCTCCAGATGCTACATTTGGCTGCACTCTACACATTGTAGTACTAAATTAAACAATGACCTGTATCTCTATGAGATTGGGGAAGAAACCAGTGGTGGGTGGGGAGGGAAAGCCATGCCATCACAGGAAGAACATGCAGACTCTATACTGACTGCAACAGAGATCAGAATTGAAATTGGGGGTGCTGGAGCTGTGAGGCATAATTATGCAGGGACTATATAACATGGAATATTGATCACAGAAACTGTTGCTGAGGAAACCTGTCCTTTGGAAACTAAGGCTCATAGTAATTACTTGCAGTGGGTCGTGAAGCACTGGAATTCTCCAAGTTAGGGTTGTGGAGGCTAAATCATTGGAGCTATTTAAAGAATAGAAAGATTTGTTGAAAACTTGGGTAACTGAACACAATTTGGCCCCACTGTCCTGGCTGGTCTAATCCTGGCCTCAACACCATTTCCATTCTCCATTTTCCATGTAGTCCAAAAACTCTCCATCTTGGTCTTGAATATATTCGTGACCCAGCCTCCCCAGTTTTCTGTGGTAGATAGAAAATTAAAATAATTCTGAATTTTGTGTGGAACAAAAATCTCCTAAACTCAAAAATAAACAAGCACTTATTCTGAAAACATGTTTGTTAGTTCCATATTCCTCCATATGTGGAAACATGTGATCAGCATGTCTCTGATTTTTTTCCCCCAGATCCAAACACATCTGGTGGAAAGGTTGATGGTCCAAGTACTCGTGTTATGATCTTCTCCTCATATCGGCACAGTGTTCAAGAAATTGCTGAGATGCTCAGCAGACATCAGCCTCTTGTGAAAGTCATGACATTTGTTGGGCATGCTTCAGGAAAGAATACCAAAGGGTTTACACAGAAGGAGCAGCTTGAGGTAACTTGGATATGTGAATCAGAAAGTTTTCAAAGGAATCTATATAGTTATGCATGTAATTGCTAAAACAAACTATAGCAACAATGATTCACTGAACAAAACAGGTAGAATTCTAGACGTTTTCCATCACAGGAGGTCATAAGTGTAGAACAGCTCTTTGAAAAGCATCCCCATCAGTGGTCTAACTCCATTTCCTCATTCTTTCCACATAGCCCTGTAAATTATTAACTCTTGCGTTATTCCCTTTTAAGGGCACTAATTCACTCTGCACTATATCCTGCGTTAAAATAAATATCCTCTTGTTGCCCCTTATTTATCTTTCAATTTTGAATTAATTCATCTTGTTTTTTGAATTATCTGCTAATGGGAACAGCTCCTCTTTTAAATCAGCTCTGCCCGTGAACCTCTTTATCTTATCTCCTCACAACCATCTTTGCTCCAGGAAAAATAACTTTGAACTTCTCCAGTCTAACCTTGCAGTTGAAATTCCTCTTCTGTGGAATTCCAGATACACATAACCAACGTGAAGAAAGTGCTTCTCAGGTCTCTTTCACATCTTTTCTCTCTCACCTTAAACTTAATTCCAAGTTGCTCTAACCATGGATTCTTGATGACTCTACCTTCCACGACTATTTGCTCTCTACCTTTAAACTGATTTCTAATCCATGCTGCCAGTTCCAACGCATGGTATAGACACTTGCGACAAGAGACATTTTCCATTAAGCCGCGTATAAACCAGGAACATTTCCAATTGAATCAAAAGTAGCATTTTGATCCATGGTCTCAAAAATGCCACTAATGGCAGTATTTAATTAAACATCTCTTATAAATGAGCATGAAGAATTTGCCACTTTAATCATCCAGTGATTACAATGTCACTTTGAATCATGAAATAGAAGGAGGTTGTTAGGGCAATTTTCTATGTGTTGGGTCTGTACCAGAGCAACTTGTTAGTTCAATTTCCTGGCTGCGTCTCTATGGCATGGCGTGGCCTGGGACATATCTCCTTACTCAGTTGTAATGAAAGCCCCCCACCTCATCCCCAATATTTGCAGGCAATGTATTTCTGATCCCATCAGGCAAAAAAAATGTCCTCTCCTTTATTTTGTATCAGTGACCTCTAGTTCTTGGCTCTTCTACCAATGGGAACAGCCTTCCACTAACCACTGTGTTCAAGCCTTGTTTTCTATAATTCTGTCATCTTCTTTCAGTCGTCTTCAAAGAAAAGAAACCAACCTCTACAGTCAGTGCTTGTGACTCATCCTATAATCCATCATGATACAGTAAATCTTCTTTGGACCATCCCCAATTCTCCTACATCCATCCTGCGATGAGATGACCAGAATTGAACACATTAGACCAGATGACCATTTTATCAAAGTTCAGCATGACTCCTCTGTTTCCTTGTTACGTCTCTATTGATAAAAGTCCAGAACTGCATATGCCTTATTTCCTGCTTCTAATGAAATAGAACATAGAACAACGAACAGCAAGGCACAGGAACAAGCCCTTCAGTCCACAATACCTGTAATACCGATGATGCTAATTTAAATTGCCTATCTACCTGCACAATGCCTTAATCCCTTCATTCCCTCCATTCCCTGCTTGGCCATGTGTCTGTCTAAATGCCTGTTCAACATATGTATATTTGTTTTTGGGTAGAATATATATCTATATTCATCGTTTCCCTTGATTGGCCATTTTGAGCACCTTGCACTCTCCGTTTAAAAAAAAAACTTGCCTCATTAATCGCCTTTAAACTTTCCCCCTCTCACCTTAAAGCTATACCCTCTAGCGTTTGACATTTCCCCTTTGGTGGAAAAAGACTTTGGCACTCTACCTTATCGATGCCACTCATTATGTTATATATTTCTCTCTGGTTGTCCATCAGTTTCTCCTCCTCCAGAGGAAACAATCTAAACTTGTATAACTTTCCTTATAGCTAATACTTACTGAATTAGGCAACATCCAAGTAAATTGCTTCCTCACCCTGGCCAAAGGCTCCACTTTTTTCTTGTGAAGCCAGAGGATGAAATATAGGTGGAAGGGGACGTGCGGGAAGGGGAAAGGAGGAAATTTTGGAATCGTTCTATTTCCCTTCCTATGATGAGGATATCTGCATAATAAAGTCCAGATGAAATCTCACAAATCCATCTAAAACACAAATGTAATGGTCTTATTTTGATATTGGAGAGTGTCGATTATATAGGGAAGACCACAGCTTTAAAATGTTCTTATTTCAACTTTATTTGTTGCTAGGTAATGAGGTGTTTTCGTGAAGGTGGTTACAATGTTTTGGTTTCTACGTGTGTGGGTGAAGAAGGTTTGGACATTGGGGAAGTTGACCTCATTATTTGCTTTGATGTTCAAAAGAGCCCTATTCGCATGGTCCAAAGAATGGGCCGAACAGGCCGGAAGCGAGATGGCAGAATTGTGGTCCTTCTTGCTGAAGGACGAGAAGAGCGGGTGAGTCTCCAGTGCTGCTATTATATATTTGCTGATTATCCCTTGGGATTTAGGCTGACTGACTTCCACTCTGGTTATTGCTGGTTCTAAGGTGGCTAATGAGGCATAAGTAGGAATAGAAGACTCTTCCACACACGGGGCAGGGTGATAGCTGATGGAGTGGGTGGATAGACAATTTGGGACGTGATCCACTCCTACCTCTTGCATAGGACCTCCCTGTGCTCCTGAGGCATAGACTTGGTCCTCAATAATACCCTGAATGCTCATCTTTTACTTGGAGTGGATATGTGCTAAGGGTTCCAAGGAGTTTGAAGAGTTGGTGTATTTCTTCAGAGGCTTATCAAACAAATGATTTTCTCTTTCTGACTAATAAAGCCTTTCAATGACTGAGCTCAGAATTAAGGATCTGTCCCAGGAGTCTGATATTGGACATGATACCAGTTTAACCTGTACAACCTGGTTGACTGAGTGTAATTGGGATTCTAATTCTGGTGTCGTTTTTCTGGAGGGTGAAGGGATAGGACGCGTATATGATTTTTTTACATATCTTTCCAAGAATTTGGAGCATTGACTTTCCAGTGCCTTTGAGGTGCTGTAAGTGGCCAGGGGCTACAACATCCAGGTAGAATTAGAGTTATGTTTGTGATGTATAACTTCAAATGCCTTTTCCCTTACTCTGAAGGCTGAGCTGGTGCATAGAAAACAGTGATACATTTCATCATCAGTATCTGCCTTCAATGTGATTTAAAATGTTCATGCTTTTGAGGGCAGTGTATGGTGGAGCAGCAATAGATTAGCAGAGGATCTTTCCTTTATGGACGTTGACTGCAAAATGCTAGCTCTCATATACTTCAGTTAAAATATTGTATAATTGGTGATAAAATATAATTGTGTGTGGATTTAACGTATGAAATAATCTTTTGGAACTTTATTGTATTTTTAATTATATCAATTTCATTTATATTGGTATTCTATTTGACTCTTAACATTCACCCAACATTAACTAGTCAAAATGTAATTGTCCATCCAGTGCATGTGGATCGCAAAACATCTAAGACAAGGACAACAAGATCATGGAATTCACAAAATTGGGCTCTGAAGTGCATTGTAAATAATTTTGTTTTAAAAAAAAACCTCAACATCCCCAAAAAACATAGGAGTATCTTGTTTGCATAGTCTGCAAGATGGGATATATAGGAGAAATATTGAAATAAAGAAGCAAAACTACAATGTTGATTTTGTGAAAATAAGCTTGAACATTTTTTTACTTTTATCCGTCAGTGTTTTTGGGGGAGATTGCAAATCGTTCCAATCTAACATAATGCCAAAACTATTGTCAAAACTATTTAGATTGACTGTTGGACGATTGGGTGGAAATTAATCCAGAATGTAATTTATTGATTGAGACAAAACCTTTTTGAAAATTTTGTCGATGGAGCTCAAGTTATAAATGCGATAAAAAAAGTTACAGTTTTTGGTGAAAAATATATTGAGGATTAAATAGTAATTACCTAACTATTTGAAAAGCTGTTTTGGATTAATGGACATTTAAACCTAATTGCAGACCTACAACCAAAGTCAGTGTTCCAAGCGGAGCATTTACAAAACCATTTTAGGAAATGGTAACAAGACCTTTCACCTTTACGCTAATAGTCCACGCATGGTTCCCAATGGTCTGAATCCTGCTGTGCACAAGATGTACATAACTACTGGAGAGTATGAAACAAATAATGTATCAAGGAACGCAACAAAGCATGGAAGAAAGTCGAGTATTCAAGAATCATTCGGGTACAGCAAATGTACAGGTAGGTGGCACTTTTTTTTAACTTTGTGTGTGGATTAACCCATACGTAAAAGATAAATCTGTTTTAATTATTGTTATTAAATTGGGAATTCAGGAAGCAATAGACCTTTGGGTTTTATGAGGGACTCATTTAATTGAAATCAAAATTATTACCCACAAACATAATGTTTTTGAGTAAGGTTGTGGGCAGTTTAAAATTGATTTCAGCATTATTCAAGGATTATAGAATGTAGCATGTTACCATACCACTTAAAACATGTAGCTGCCTGGAATCTGCTGCCTTATTTAATGTTCCAGAATACAATATATTTTTTTGTTTTTGAGCTACGGCCTTTGATCATGAAGCTGTGGCGAGGAAGGTGATGTGGTAAGAGCTGGCTTTTTTACATAACACTTCCTTGCAGTGAGGTGGCAGTTATGGCATTGGTATGCTCATCCTGCAGGATATGGAAAGTCAGGGAAACGTACAAATTCCCTGAGCACTACATCTGTGGGAAGTGCATTAAGTTGCAGCTCCTGCCGACTGAGTGAACTGCTGGACAACCTTAGGATCATTCGGGAATATGAGCATCATAGATAGGAGTCATAGTGCGGTGGTCACTATGTGTGTGTGCAGGCAGAAGATCCAGGCTGAAAGTAGATGGGTGACCACCAGGAAAGGTACAGAGAACAGGCAAGGAGTGCAGAAATCCCCTGAGGTCATAGGGCACCACAGTGATGCAGCTGGTTGAGCAGCTGCCTTACTGCACCAGAGATCCCCATCTTGGGTGCCGTTTGAGTGGAGTTTCCTCCAGGTTGCTCTGGCTTCCTCCCACATCCCAAAGATGTGTGGGTTTGTAGGTTAATTGGCCTCTGCAAATTTCCCCTAGAAGATAGGGAGTGGTTACAAAAGTGGGATAACATAAGTTAAGATAAGAAAACATAACACTAATGTGGACTTGTGATCGATGGTCGACAAT
This sequence comes from Raja brachyura, assembly GCA_963514005.1. The sequence goes on from OY740789.1 coordinate 27,369,133, forward strand.
GATTTGGTGGGCCAAAGGGCCTAGTTCCATGCTGTATCTTTCAATCAATTACATCAATCATTCCCTTCCAAAACAAGTATACCCTCTTGGATATTTTTTGGGGGAAGGGGCTTTTGGGGGATAACCGTTAGAGGGGAGCAACAGCAGCAGTCAGGTTTGTGGAAGTCTGCTTTGCTGAGAGTCTGCTTTGTAGATTTGATGGAATAGTGCATTCTCTGCAGATGTTGCTTGACTTTCCTGGTTTTTTTCTGAACAGAGCTAAACCTTAAACTGAACTTAAGTGGAAAAAAAAACACACAAAAGATTTCCCTCAAAATGTGTGGTTGAGAGTTGCACCTATTATAAGAGGTTAAGGGACAGGTTACACCTTAACTGGAGGGGGCCGACATTCTGGCAGCCAGGTTTGCTTGTGCTGCACGGGTGGGTTTAAACTAAATAGCGGGGAGGAGTGGTTGACAAATTGGGAGTCAAAGGATGGAGTTGGAGGGGAAGAGAGTACAGGAAAAGTTACGAAAGCTGGGACAGAAAGTTCAAGAAGGGATAAGAGTATAAGGTCAGGTGAAAGAGGAACCGGTGTGAGAGAGAGGAGGTGAATACCGAATTAAAAGTGTTATATATGAATGTGCGAAGTATAAGAAATGAAGTGGATGAGCTTAAGACTCAGTTAGAAATTGGTGAGTCTGATGTTGTGGGAATTACAGAGACATGGCTGCAAGAGGATCAGAGCTGGAAACTGAATATTCAGGGGTATACGCCTATCGAAAAGACAGACAAGTGGGCAGAGGGGGTGGGGTGGCTCTTTCGGTAAGGAATGAAATTCAGTCCCTTGCGAGGGATGACAGAGTCAGAAGATGTAGAGTCATTGTAGATAGAACTGAGAAATTGTAAGGGTAATGGGAGTTATCTACAGGCCCCCAAACAGTATCCTGGAGATAGGGTGCAAGTTGCACAGGAGTTAAAATTAGCATGTAACAATGCCACGGTGGTTATGGGAGATTTCAACATGGAGGTGGACTGGGAAAATCAATATGGTACTGAACCCCAAGAAAGGGAGTTTGTAGAGTGCCTCTGCGATGGACTCTTAGAGCAGCTTGTACTGGAGCCTACCAGGGAGCAGGTAATTCTGGATTTAGTATTATGTAATGAACCGGATTTGATAAAGGGAACTCAAGGTAAACGAACCATGAGGAAGTAGTGATCATAATATGATAAATTTTAATCTGCAATTTGAGAGGGAGAAGGTAAAATCAGAAGTGTCAGTATTTCAGTTGAACAAAGAGGACTATGGAGGCATGAGCAAGGTGCTGGCCAAAGTTGACTGGAAAGGGACCCTAGCAGGGATGACGGTGGAACAGCAATGGCAGGTGTTTCTGGGAATAATCCAGAAGAAGCAGGATCATTTCATTCCAAGGAGGAAGAAAGATTCTATGGGGAATAATAGGTGACTGTGGCTGACAAGGGAAGTCAGGACAGTATAAAAATAAAAGAGAAGACTTACAACATAGCAAAGATGAGCGGGCAGCCAGAGGATTGGGAAACTGTTAATGAACAACAGAAGGTAACTAAAAAGGCAAAATGGGGAGAAACGATGAAGTACGAAGGTAAGCTAACCAAGAATATAAAGGAGGATAGTAAAAGCTTCTTTAAATACGTGAAGAGGAAGAAATTAGTTAAGACAAATGTGGGTCCCTTGAAACAAGTAAAATGGAATGGGGAGAGCCAGTGTATCTGGCTAGTCTATCTGAACTTACAGAAAGCCTTTGATAAGATCCCACACAGGAGATAAGTGGGCAAAATTAGAGCACATGGTATTGGGGGTAGGGTATTGACATGGATAAAATTTGGTTGGCAGACAGGAAACAAAGAGTAGGGATTAACGGGTCCCTTCCAGAATGGCTGACAGTGACTAGTGGGCTGCCACAAGGCTCGGTGCTGGGATCGCAGCTATTTGCAATACACATTAATGATTTAGATGAAGGAATTAAAAGTAACATTAGCAAATTTGCAGATGACACAAAGCTGAGTGGAAGTGTGAACTGTGAAGAGGATGGTATGAGGATGCAGGGTGATTTGGACAGGTTGGGTGAATGGGCTGATGCATGGCAGATACAGAATCATTTGGATAAATGTGAGGTTATCCACTTTGGTGGCAAGAACATGAAGGCAGATTATTATCTGAATTGTGTCAGGTTAGGAAAAGGGTATTTACAATGAGACCTGGGTATCCTAGTACACCAGTCACTGAAAATAAGCATGCAGTACAACAGGCAGCGAAGAAACGAGAGGAGATGATTATAGGAGCAAAGAGGTCCTTCTAGTTGTGCAGGGCATTGGTGAGTCCACACCTGGTGTATTGTGTGCCGTTTTGGTGTCCTAATTTGAGGAAGAATATTCTTGCTATTCAGCATAGCTTCACGAGGTTCATTCCTGGGATGGCGGGACTCATATGATGAAAAAATGGAGTGATTGGGCTTGAATTCACTGGAATTTAGAAGGGTGAGCAGGGATCGTATAGAAACATATAAAATTATTAAGGGATTCGACGCACTAGATGCAGGAAACATGTTCTCTATGTTGGGGGAGTTCAGACCCAGGGGCCACCGTTTAAGAATAAGCGTACGCCATTTAGAACTGAGATGAGGAAAAACTTTTTCAAACGGAGAGTTGTGAATTTGTAGAATTCTCTGCCTCAGATGGCAGTGGAGGCTGATTCACTGGATGCATTCAAGGGAGATTTAGATGTAGCTCAGGGTTAGCGGAATCAAGGGGTATGGGGAGAAGGCAGGAATTGGGGTACTGATTGTGGATGATCAGCTATGATCACATTAAATGGCAGTGTTGACTTGAAGGGTCGAATGGCCTACTCCTGCACTTATTGTTTATGTATCGATGTATCTAAGAGATGTCACACAAATAGCCGAAAGATGGGGTTGATTTGTTTTTTATCTTGATTATGAAAATAGGAAAATGTTGTTGATAATTGGGAGAATGTTATTAGAAAATACAATGGGACATTAGCACATTAAACTAGTCTATCTTATAGGATTTTTCCTTAAATTGTGGTGCTGACGTATACGGCATTATCACGTTCTAGAAGTTAGATATGAATATAGACATTTTCTGATTCAGGGAAGATGCTAATATTTATGTCACATATCAGCTCCAGATTCTATTGATGCTTTGTCATCTCTTGGTTTGTATTTTGGTTATTGAATAGGTAATGAAACAGAACATTCTTAGCCAGTCAGGAGCCATCAGTGGAAAGAAAAACTGTTAAGATTTGATGTTTATCTTTCATCAGAATTTTAATAATATTCTACATTTTTAAAAACGTATTCAAAGATAAATAGGTGTAAGAGATGCCAACCAGGTGGTTATCTTAAGTCCTATTTCTTACTACTATCCACTCTAGAAAATGTTGGTGAAACAAAAGTAATTCCCTCAGTGGACTAACATTCTTGGCACTGACTAGCTTTATTTTAAATATATACTAGACCAAGTGGGACCCGTTGAGTCCCGTCCCCCAACGCGTGGTTGCCGGGGGGGTGGGGGGGGGGGACGTCCTTTGGCGTCACACACACTAACCACTCCACACACACTAACCACCCCCCACACACAAACCACCCACACACACACACTAACCCCCCCTAGATATTATATTAATATTATTCATTCGCTCCTTTCCTTGCCCTATCCACTCACGCATAACCCCCAACTGCACGTGTGGCGGGAGGGGGAGGGACAGAGAAGGTCAGAGGGGGGTTGAGGGAGGGGGGGTAGAGATTGAGGGGTGGGGGTTTACGCGCTGCGTCACATTGGAGGGAGGGGGGGCAGAGAGGGAATAGGCGATAGAGACGGTGCAGGAGATTAGGAGGGAGGGTGTAGAGAGGGATTGCGAGGGGGAGGGGGTAGACGGAGGGGGAGGGGGTAGAGAGGGAGTGCGAGGAGGAGGGGGTATAGAGAGAGGGGGTGGAGGGGGAGGGGGAGGGGGTGGAGGGGGAGGGGGTGGAGGGGGAGGGGGTAGAGGCAGCACCTACCCAGGTCGTAGAGCAGCAATCTTCCCACCAGGCGCCGGGGCCGAGCGAGACTTCGGGCAGGCGTGGACCCAAGAGAGGCCGCGTGCAGGCGTCGTGCCGAGGACCCCGGACGAGGGCCCGAGGGATGTTGTAGGCGGATGTGGACTCGAGGGAGGCTGCAGACGGGCGGGCGGGAGTCGAGCCGGACTGGGTCCGTGGCAGCAGCCTCCCCACCACCCGACCATTCTCCATGCAGCGGAGGGCCGGCCGATCGTGGCTTCCGCGAGGGGAGGAGGTCGTTCCTTCAAGACGGCCAGCGATCACCAGGTGGAATAGGGATCACCAGCGAGGAAAAGGCGGCACGATTCCCTGCGATCGACGGAGGAATCGCAGGTCTCCATAGACATCCTCTCTCAGAGGATGTAACCTGCCGCCCGGGCCACCTTCTTATCGCGCTGCCTGGCGCCCGCGTGGTGATAACGACCGCCGCCGCCATGTTCTAGAACTTCATGGAGCCCAGCGGAGCGTGCAGCACGGCTGTGACAAACTAAGTGACGAATTTAATGAAGTGAAAGTTAAGAAGCCAAGAAGTACAGAAGACAGAACAAGGGTGACGGCACTCGCAGCGCGAGCAGAGGCAGGCAGTCAGATCCATTGTGACGTCAGCGAGGCCATCTCGTTTATTTTCTAAGTTATTTGAAATTTTGAACATTTTCATAAATAATTCGAGAAATAATGCATGACATTTTCAGATAAGGCGATTTTTGATCTGTCGGAATATGTAAAAATTTCCCTGTTAGCATGTTGTGTTTTCGAAGAGATGTGAAACGCACACGAACATCACACAAATAAATACTCATCCTAGATCAGAGTTTAATGTTTAGAGATATTTTCTGTTGTTTATTTTCTCTGACGCAAACTGTATAGGAGATAATTTTTATAATTATGTTTATGTTTTAAACTGTTCAAAATAATTTGCTTCTGTAGTGGTACATTTCCTGTTTTTCAGTGAATAAGCAGAAGGAGGATGGTTTATTAACTCCTGAAGAATTTGAATTATGGGACAGAAAATTCCGATTGAAAAATGATTTGGGGATGCCAAAATTATTGTTGCTTCCATTTGAATTTGTGAAGGATGGACCGAGAGATATGGTAATGTGAAACCAAACCTTTTCTATCTTTTAATCATAGTGCACAAACAAGGAATGAAACCTTGATGGGAGGAAATATGATTCCATGTCGAGAAATTGGACAAATGACATTCGGAGTTGGGACCCTTGTTCATACCAATCAGTCGAAGACGGGTCCTGAGATGAAACACTGTCTGTTCATTTCCTCCACATATACTGAGTTCCTCCCTGCCTTTTGTTTTTTGTTCAAGATTCCAGCATCTGCAGCTTTTTGTGTCTATGAATCCATGTTGTCTCTTTCCTAAGCAAGCAATCTCGACCCATGTTATATATGGTTTCGTACTATATGCACACTTACTTCTTCTGTTATTTACATGCACTAACAGTGTTTCTTGTGAACCAATGTTACTTTTGTGATTAAGCATAATTTATTTTGGATAATTCTAGTAGTATTATCATCATATATTATTACAAAGTCGCATTACATTTTGAATTAATTCTCAATGCCACAGGCCTTCCTTCCTTTCTTCTCACGGATACTGCTTTTAATTATGTAAGTCACTTGTGATTATGGAAGAATTATAAAGACTTGGTTGTTGGATCTCTAGTTAGGGTGTTGTTAATTGTTTAGCGATCATCCATGCTTAGTATCTTACATAGGCAGGTACTCATAAATGCCCCAGATTTTCTAGTCATTCACATACAGGAATGTGTCTTAATGGGAAATTAGGTGCAAATAATGTTTTCATTCTACTAAGTGATTATGACAATATTACCTACAACTTGGGTCTACTGGTTAAAAAATTCCACAGAGTTTTTGGAGCTTTTGAAGTCTGTGCATTTTGAAAAAATTTACATGAAGGAAGTTTCCGTCCATAATAGCCCTAAGTGCATAACTGTGATAGTGGATTATCTTTTATCATTTTTTGGACCTGGTTGACTGGACCATCTTCTAACTTATATAACTTGTTAAACAATGAAGCTTGCTTTCTTTTTGTTCCAGAACGTTCAACAATTGCACTGCTTATCTCAACAATTACTGCTAAATTCTGCCCTGTATCGACCTTTGATTTCCTGACTCATCCATGTGTTTTGATTTATGACGTTATTCACATGTAATGTGACCACATCCAGTACTAATATTTAGACTCTCCACTCTTTGTTGTCAAGTTTTCTTCAGAAATTCTATTCCTTTGCCAATTGCTTTCTTCTCTATCATTGTATCAACCTTAAGCAGACAGTGACCTGTTGTCCAATATGAACTTGCAATTCTATCTTTCATTGCACCTTTCATGGCCATCCATCTGTTCCCAATCTTATTTTTTTTAACTCGCATCTACACACCACTAGTCAATGTTTGAGTCCATGTAGCACAGAAACTGGCCCTTTGATCCATCATGTTAATTCTATCTGTACTAATCTAATTTACCATCAAATATTCTTCTTTAGCTCCCTATAACACTATTATTGGCTTATTACAGTAATTTCAAATTATGGATGAGAATTTAAATTTTGGTGGACATGCTCATCCCCATTTCCATAACCTTTCTATTGACCTGCAACTTATTCATATTTGCTTGCATTAATGGGCCAGTGAAGTGCTGTGGGGCACGTTTCTGCTGTGTAATGCACGATTCCTTTCTGAAGATTTGAAGCTGTTTATTTCTTCACAGAGATTTGAGGTGAAAACTTCTGTGTCAATACAATATCACAGGATCTGGGGAGAAAAATCTAACTTTTGCAGTTGTTTCAAGTTGTGTCATCTTGTTTTATATAGGAACAGGAGAGTGATTCAATTCGTGAGCTTTCTCTGTCAGAGTGGAGTCTTTGGCAAAATCATCCACATTGTACCCATTTTGTTGACCATTCTGATCGATGCCAACACTTCATAAGTATAATGGACATGATTGATTTGATGAGACAAGATGAGGTCAGTGAAATCTATTGAACTTAACTTGCAGTTATTTTCTGAATATAAATTGCTCATTAACAATCTATAATAAATTTTAAATGGAGATGAATTAATATCCAGTAAAATTCTATGTTGCATATTTTGGATTAATTTGACTTAATTCCTATCCTGTTCTCCTCTGAGTTCCTTAAGGGCCTGTCCTAACCCTACAGGGCAGCATACGTCAGCGTGTATGTCGTACAACTTGACAGCTTTACGGGCGTCAGTCACTGATGCTCGCATGCACCGAAAACAGTGGGACAGGCCCTCTACATCTTATGACTAGTTGCCTGGGAAAACAGCAATGCATTCTTGACTATTTGTATAGAAAGAACCCCTTGTTTTTAATTATATTGCATGAAGAAGAGATCAAATAATTAAACTAAACAGATAAAATCTGCTTTTTGCATGGACAAAAAAATATACAACACAGATCATTCAAGACAAAATTTTAGGGTCATAGATTTGAAAGTTAGTTTGAAATCTTGTATGATTGGAGTGAAAGCAGATTCGAAGTCAGTTTAATATTTCACCTCTTGCATAGCACTAAATATGTAGATATATGTTAGATATTCTGACGTGAAAGATGTTCTCCAGAGATGCTGCCTGACCTGCTAAGTTACTCCAGCACTTGATATCAATATCTTCCTAATTTACAAGTACGTGGTCTTCTTCAGTTGGACACATCAGTTTTGTCCCTCATCATTCTTGCCATGTTGTAATGCAGGTTCATTCCCTAATAATCACTAATGTGATGAACAAATCTTGGACAGGAAGAGATACTGGGTGGAGGTACACTGTGGCATCTGTGATCAACGGCTGAAAATAACTTATGTGCATTAAATGTACCATAATCCCTTCTACTCTATCCTACTTTGAGAACAATTATCTGACAGCCAAAAAATTTCCACGCCTGTAATCGAAAAATTATCAGTTGAGTAAAAAAACAAATTTTGACATCAAACTTAAGCGATTATTACGTTAAATGGTGGTACAATTAAACAGCGGCAATTCAGGATTGATTTCAAACTTTTAAAATATTTTATTTTGAAAAAACAGTATCTTGAAATGATTAAAAAAAAGATTGTAAATTTAGTTTTAATAAGGTGCCGCATAGGATGTTTTAATTAGTCTTAATACCTGCAGCATAATTTTAAAAACAGCTGGTTGAGCTGAAAATTTTGTAGGTGCGAATCTGATGCCCTAATTCAATGAATGTAAATAAATCCATTGTCAGCGATATTGAAAATGTCTTTTCGACCTTGGTATACCATTAGTTACTATAGTAACTAGAGAAAGATATACAAGATGTAGAAACATAGAAACGTAGAAATTAGGTGCAGGAGTAGGCCATTCGGCCCTTCGAGCCTGCACCGCCATTCAATATGATCATGGCTGTTCATCCAACTCAGTATCCCGTATCTGCCTTCTCTCCATACCCTCTGATCCGCTTAGCCACAAGGGCCACATCTAACTCCCTCTTAAATATAGCCAATGAACTGGCCTCAACTACCCTCTGTGGCAGAGAGTTCCAGAGACCCACCACTCTCTGTGTGAAAAAATTCCTTCTCATCTCGGTCCTAAAGGATTTCCCCCTTATCCTTAAGCTGTGACCCCTTGTCCTGGACGGCCCCAACATCGGGAACAATCTTCCTGCATCTAGCCTGTCCAACCCCTTAAGAATCTTGTAAGTTTCTATAAGATCCCCTCTCAATCTCCTAAATTCTAGAGAGTATAAACCGAGTCTATGCAGTCTTTGTTCATAAGACAGTCCTGACATCCCAGGAATCAGTCTGGTGAACCTTCGCTGCACTCCCTCTATGGCAATAATGTCCTTCCTCAGATTTGGAGACCAGAATATAAAAGAGGTTTGCATCAGCAGCTGATTGTCTTCCATTTTTTTCCTTTTTTCAGTTTTGTAACCATTTACGTCATTTACTACAAAAAGAGATTATTGTACTTTTGAATCTCTGTTGGCAAGGAAACTGATACATGTGACAATCGTAATACATGCTAGTGACAAAGCTTGCATGCGAATACAAGTGAAAGCAAGCAAATTAACTATTCATCTCCCTATTCACAGAGCTATTAATCTCCTAGATACTAACGAGCCTCTGAGATGGCCAAGGTGTGAATTTGAACCGCTCTATCCAGTCAGCATGCCATTCCCATGCCCTATATGCACCTATATTGTCTCCCAGAAGGAAAAAAGAGTGGCCAGGGAGGTTGAGGATAGTTGTGGAAACTTCCAATCTTCCTGATGCAATGCACCATAAAGATGAACTAGATGGAAGGAAGTGACGAGGTTGTAATGGACTGGGTTACGTTTATCATTCTTTGCAAGTTTAAGCAGTCAAGAGCAGAGCACTTGCCACACCTAACTGAGCGCAAGTATTTGGCTAAATGGTTGCCGAGTCTATGTTTAGTTTCACTGATGTACAGAAGGTCATATTAAGAGGTGAGGTGAGAAGAGGTGCACATGAACCTCTCACCTGGAAGGACTGCTGTGGTCCCTGGATGGAGGAAGTATAGTGCCAAATGCTATACCTTTTGTGGTTGCAGGGGAAAGTAACTGGGGAAAAGGTGATTTGGGTGGGAAGGGAATAGTGAACCAACAAGTTGCGGGAGAAGCGGACTCTGCGGAAAGTGTAAAAGGGTGGAGAAGGGAAGATGTAACCAGTGGTGGGATCATGATGGAGGTGCCGAATGCGTCAGAGGTGACGGATGCGTATGTTGGAGGCGGGTGTGAAAGGTGAGGACCAGAGGAACCCTATTCCTATTCAATCTGGGTGGAGTGGGGGCAAGAGCAGAGAGGTGGGTAAGGGATTAATTTATGACAGCTAGGAGGAAACAATGTTAACTAAAGAAAGAGGACATCTCGGATGTCCAAGAATTTAAGGATAAGGGGGCAGTTTTAAGGATAAGGGGGAAGTCTTTTAGGACCGAGATGAAAAGATCTTTTTTCACACAGAGAGTGGTGAGTCTGTGGAATTCTCTGCCACAGAAGGTAGTTGAGGCCAGTTCATTGGCTATATTTAAGAGGGAGCTAGAAGTGGCCCTTGTGGCTAAAGGGATCAGAGGGTATGGAGAGAAGGCAAGTACGGGATACTGAGTTGGATGATCAGCCATGATCATATTGAATGGCGGTGCAGGCTCGAAGGGCCGAATGGCCTACTCCACCTATTTTCTATGATTCTATGATAATAGAAAGCCTCATCTTGGGATGTGCAGCAGAGACTGAATAATTGAGACTAGGGCATAGACTCTGCAAGAGGCAGGGTGGTAAGTAGGAAGTGTAGTCCAGATATCTGTGGGAGATATCTGCAGTAAGTTTGCAAACTGGTAAATTTGCAGTAAACATCAGTCGATTGTCTATCTCCTGTGATGGAGACAGAGATATCAAGGAAGGGGAAAGAGATGTCAGAAATAGTCAAGTGAATTTGACGACAGGGTGGAAATTTGTGGTGAGGCAACTCCATCTTGGCAGATTGTTGCTCTGATTCCATTCACGAGGTTCTCATCCCTGTACTTCCTCTCATTGTTGTTGTTGATCTGGCCAACGGTGAACGTAAAGCTTGAGTTGGCACTGTACTTAGCCAGACAGTCACACGTGTACAGGAGGTAGAGCAAGGGACTGAGCACACATCCCAAGAGGCACTAGAGTTGAGAGTCAGGTGCATAAAATGTTATGACCAATTTAACCAACCGAGGTCTGCTAGTCAAAAGTCCAAATGCCAATTGCAGATGGAGGCCCCAAGCTTATTCAGTGTTATGGGGTTGAAGGCTGAGGTGGTACGTGCTTTCAAACTTCCGAATGACTGGAGTGAGAAAGGCCCTTGATTATGTTGTTGCTTTCCTGAGGCAGTGTGAAGAGTAGATGGAGTCAATGCTGAGGAACCTGGTCTGTGGCAGGGGCTGGGCTACATCCACAACTCTATGTAACTTTTTGTGGTCTGAGCTGTGCCCTAACCCCAAACCAGGCTGTGATGCAACCCAACGGTATGTGCCGAACATGGTGTATAGTCCAACAAGATCTGGCTGCACATAATCCATATCCCTTCATTCCCTCCATTCAATTATAGTGATCAAAAGACATCTGCATAAGTACAGGCAGTTCTGCTATTAAGCTTGTTTTATTAACACAAATTGGATATAAAACGTCTAATGCATGTATTGAGCATGCTGAATTAGTTATAATGAGATTTTGATTGGGAACTGCAGAACCACTGAAAATTTGCTTTAGAAATTAACAAGCAGAAAAATAGCTGTCTTGGATTTAAACAGTATAGGGGTTCAAAAATGGTTCTATTTAACTTTCCTGCAGTAATCAGACATCATTAGCTCAGAAGAAAACAACTATTACTCTAACCATGAGTGGCCATCCATAGCTTCTATTTACACTTGAGCAATGACACTCTATTAAACAAAGTAAAATACATTGCAGCAACTTTATTTGGAAACCTTCCTTGTTCACCCTCATTTAAAGTCTTAGATTTGTAAAACACAGAAATGGGCCCTTTGGACCTCTGTGTACAGTATAATCATCAATATCCATCTTTGCTAATTCCATTTATCAACATTTGGTCAAGAGTCATTTATGCCTTGACAATTCAAGTACTTGTCTAGCTGGTTCTTACCAGATATGTATAGAAATGTGTAACTTAAATATGAATGGACAATTTGAATGCTCTTTTAAAGTGAAGATTGCATTAAATATTTAATGTTCTTTAATAATTTGTTTTTCTATTTACAGAGTGGCTGTGCCTATTCATTAGAAATTATGCCTTATTTAAATAGGGATGATATTTTTGAAAGGACCTTTACACTGGAATCTAAATTTACATCTACTTCCAGTGCAAAAAATGGAGAAAAATGTATAAAGGATCAGTTAATGAGGCATAAACAAGAGAACAAGAAATGCAAACGTATTAATATAAAACAACATTTGTGTACATTAATGGATGAAGATGAGGAATGCTCTCTTTTTAACACAAGTAAACTAAAAAGGACTAAGGGTCATTGTTCCTCCTCAAATACCGAAACTGCAGATACCAAAGAACCAAAGGAATCTGCCCAATGCGTTTCTGGGAATTATAGAGGTAAAGAAGCTTCCTCTGAGGATGCTGTATCAAAACCTGGTGAACAAGACTGTCAGTCCCTGGGAGAATCTGAAGTGGATGTCAGTAACGATGTGCAGATGATGTCTTGTTTTGATTTGTTCGATGCGGGGGATATCTTGGAAGATGATATGATAATTAACTTGAATAAAGATTTTGTTGTAAACAAATCAACAAACACCAAACCCAAATGTGCTGGCACAAGGAGGAAAGGAATTGGAGGGCACCTTCATCCTGAACCAACAAATGATTATGTGATGAAGGATATAATGACAGATGACAATCTTTCTGAATGCAATGTATTGAACAGTGTTGAGTCTGGCCACAATAGTCAATTAAATGAAACAGCAGTTTGTGGAATAAATCTATCCAAACTGTTTTATCTCCCAGAATCTCTCATAATTAGGGACCACAATATACATAAACGATCTTCAAATTCAGGCCCTGGCATTGAACATCCCAATTATGAACCTGAACATTCCAATTATAATTCAATAAAGCAGGTTCCCACCAGTGTTGAAATAGTTCTGGAAAATGTTAAATCATTTCTTAATACATCTCCTCCTCTAGAGGTTTTGCCCTTTTTGGAAGAAGTAAATAATGAAGAAAATAGAAGTCAACCAGCTACATCAAAAACAACAACAGTGAGTATTTTAAATCCCAATGGAAGTAGTTCACCACCAATCAATATTAAATCACCATCTGTAATGACTCACACAGAGAGTGTGACCTCTGAACACTTGAACAATCATGATTGTGCACGATCCAGCTCATCTTGGGATGATTTATTTGATAGCCATGTTGAATATTTGGATCAAGATTATAAAGCTCAATCAAGTGCAAGTGAAGAAGAAATATTTCATCCTTCACGTCTGTGTCAAACAATGAATGAAGGAAAAAAAAGCAATAAAATACCGAAGGATTCTATAAAGGATGATGCACTTTATGAAAACCGTTTGTCCTTATTTGAAGACAATCTGCTACGACCTAACCTTCCAACTTTTTACATTCCAAATTATATAAGTTGTGCCATCACAAAGGATATACCTGGACTTGAACCTCATGTGATGAATGAGCCAATACAAAATGCTGAAGCAACCTCCAGTAAAAAATTGGAAAATGGAGACACTGAACACAATGTTACACCAGAGTCATTTCAGCGTAAAGCATTTCAAAACCTACCGCTTTTTGAAAATATCCATGTTGATCAGCAAATACTTACTGCCGATAGTAACAGTAACAAGTACAATTGTTCAGATGAATTATTCTCAGTAAACTTTGATCTAGGGTTTTCATTTGAAGATATAGTTAAAGATGCGGATGCCCCAATGACTAATGCCGTTCACAACAAAAACACTGAATTCTCAGAGCATTTTGCAGACAAATCTGAAAATGTAGATGTGGCTAAGATGGTTCAAGATAAATGCAGCAATGTGGCTCCTTCAAAATTATTTCTTGAAGGAACAAAAGAAATAAAACTGTGCTCAACACCAATATCTTTGAAACGCACATCTTTGCAGCCAGGCAAAACGGAAACTTGGCCTTCTAATGAAGGGCAGTGTTCGGCAACACAGGATTTGTTTTCTCCAATTTGTCAGCTTGATCGTGGGGTTTTATTTACTTCATCTCCGACTTTTGCATCCATTACACCAGAAAAAAAACATTCTTCTCCCAAATTCTATGGTACTACTTCCAGAAAACCACAGTTTAAAAACAATCCAGTGACTTCTAATAATGCTGTGCTCAGGAATATTACAGGAGACATAGAGATTGTTAAAAATGTCATTTTTTCTGAACTTGAAGTCTCTCCTAACATTTCTGGGACTGCTGTGAATTGTGACGCTAGTAGAATACATGGAAATAAATCACTTATAAATTACAAATCAAACATTTTCCAAAAAAAATTGGCATCACCTATTAATGGTAAGATTTTCAATTTTGACCATTGATATCTTCAGAATTTATAGATATAATTATTAATTATGTTGTACATTTCTTTGCCAGGTAATCTATGGTAGGGAATTTTTTTTTCATTAACAGGTTAAATTGTGACTCTTGATGTAATTTGCATTTATGTTACCACAGTAAAATTGCTGCACATAAAAAAACTCCACTACTGATGTCACCACTGCAATGTAAATCTAGCTTTAATGTTTTAAGATTTGGTCATGTTGCCTTTGATTATAGAGGAGGAAAGGTAGCCTGATTATTACCTGCTTGAAACACCATCTCATAAATGACTGTGCGAAGGTAATCTGTACCTTCTGGACAAGATCAGGTCCGGCTGTTCTGCCCAATTGCGTATGTTCATTGTATGACTTGCAAAATGGCTATTTGGAAACTATATCCGAGAGACCAAGGAAAGGAGAAACCAGAAAGGATTAGAACCAGAAATTGGAAAGCTAACTGAATGAAGAATTTTGGTAATCTTTGTAATCCTGATTTCTCCCTTCATACCAAACTCAGAGTTTAAACCTACTAAAATCCTTTCATGGAAAATAATTTCATTGAATTCCATAAGTTCAATGATGATGTATCATATGCTGAATGTCAAATTATTTCTATAGCTACATTTTATTGTGTGCATTAAAGTGACTGCTGTGTTTGCTGTCAATATTCTGGAATGGGCATTGCAGAATTAAATGAACCCATCCCTTTTCAATTAGTTCCAGAATTACAAATGTGTTACTATATTGTTTTGGGCAAGGGGATAGACTTGGACCTGGATATGACTGCAGAATCGTTTAGTGACAGCTGCCATAAATATCAGAACTTAGTTATATAAAAAAGTCTTGCATAGCTGTAACAGATGGAAGAAGATGGCAAACAAGCTGTGGAACAATTTCAGTCTTGCCAACTTGTATAGTATATGCTGTCATCTTGGTTACCTTCTCAAGGCGGCAAAGTGTTAATCCAAGGCTTATAAATGATCCACCTCAAAAACTCCTCCTATTATCCTGCATTCTGCTTTGTTTTACTTATATGTATATTAATATTAGGGTCATAGAAGACTCCCAAATAAGTCACTGATTTGACTATGTCCTTCAATTCACCCTTCCAATGATAAGAAAATGGGTATATTTTATCATCATGCTTAGGTGCATAGCCAAGGAAAGGTTGATTAAACAAAAAGCTCGTTATTTAGGCAGCACAGTTCTTAAACTCACAGTAGTGTGAAGCATGGTATACTATGCCTATTTTTGAGCCTGCGACCTGTTCCATCACTAACATTTGTAGAGTATTTCAAAGTACTCTCCCAGGGCCATTCTAATAAAGCTAAGACAGCTGTTCAGAGCAAATACATTGTAGGTAGCCAAGTGTGTGAAAGGTCTTTTTGCAGATTGGAATTTACATTAAGCTTTAATATCTTTGTATGTTTTGTAATTTACATTCTACTTTGCTATAATTCTACAACTTGCATTCCATAAGTGACCGGGAGTTAATCAAACTTAAGTTAAAGTCAAACAAACTTTATTGTCATTTAGAAATACATCGATATATGCAATTCCAAACAAAATTCCGTTGCATTTGGCTCCCTGTGCAACACGATAATTAACAGAAGGATAAAATGGAAAAAAAATGGATAAAAGGATAAAATAGACAATGGTGGCAGCCTATTACATGGCATTCAGGAGTCTGATGGCTCATGGGAAGAAGCTGTTGCAAAACCTTGATGTTCAGCTCCTTATGCTACGATATCTTTTGCCCAAGGGCCGCAGAGTGAACAGTCCGTGATGGAGATGTGTGGGGTCTTTTATAATACTGCTGGCCTTGGACACGCAACGTTTGGTCGCAATATCCCAGATTGAGGGGAGAGAGGTCCCGATGATTTTTTCCGCTGTCCTCACCACTCTCTGCACGGACTTCCAGTCGGAGGCTTTACAGTCCCCAAACCCGACAGAGATACAGCTGGTCAAAATACTCTCTATGGTGCCCCTATAGAAAGTGGTGAGGATGGGATGGGGGAGGTGAGCTCTTTTCATCCAGCGGAGAAAGTGCAACCGCTGCTGCGCTCTCTTAACTGTTGATGAGATGTTAATTGACCAGGTCAGACTGTTAGTGATCTGCACCCCCAGGAACTTAGTGCTACTTAGCAATTACTTGGTGATACAATGATCTGTCTTTCATTTTGATGCAGTAAAGAGATTTTTGTGATAGATTTATTTTCCATTTGGAATCATGTCACAATATGGTTACAGATATGCTTTCTGCTGCTTGTTTGTTTTAGCTCAGTGCTACTTTCAAATGGAAGTACCTTGTTCTCAATTACATGTTGTAGTAGGCGATGTGTACTGAATACTTTTTTAGCTAATAAAGTAATACTAAAGCAATGATGGAACACAAAAAGGCACTACCTAGAACCTTAAATAGATGGAAAATGAGTGCTAAGGGAATAATGGCACAATTAAGCAGCAGAATAGAGTTGAAGTAGAACATGATCAATTTGTACAGTAGTTATTCCTGTATGGTTCCATAATGCTTTGGTTAGTGTTAGAAGTCTATTGAAAACTATATTTCAGACAAAAATAACACTTTAAAAGTAAAATTATCGTCAAACAGAAGTTATTGCTGAACTTTGTGTAAATACTTTAATATCTCATTATGAAGAATAATCATTGATTTTGTTAATGTTTGGGTAAATTGCTCCTTTTCCCCAGGTGAATGCAACAGTGAAAGTGACGAAGAGGTTATCAGAAGACCCAATAAAAGAATAAAACTCCGTGTTCCTGAATCTCCTGAGGTGGGTAGATTTGCATATTACCTAACACCAAAATATATCGTTAAAATGAAGAATTTACATTAAGAATGTAAGGAAACCATAAAAACGATTGTAAGCTATTCAGCCACTTTAATTTGTTCTACCGTTGTTACCATAAATTAGAGCTATCCCTATGTTATCCATCAATACATTTTAGTTCCATACGCTTCTAATTGGCTAGATGGCATCCTTCTGTGCTCCAATCTAATACCTCAGCAAATTAAACGTTGATCTATTTCAGTTCACTTGGCACCATTTACCTTTTCCTCAAATGCATTGAGACTGTGGCAGGGAGAGCTGACAGATGGAAATCTTCTGTAATGTATTCTTCTAATGTAATTAGATTTCAGAAAGGCTTGTGACGAGGTGTCACATAAGAGGCCGGTGCATAAATTAAGAGCTCAAGCTACAAGAGATTAGCATGAATTGAAAAGTGAATTGGAATAAATGGATCCTTTACAGGGTGAAGCGATATCACGGATGAAGAGCTCAGAGAATGGTTTGACATTGAGAGCACCAACCTTGGTCTCGACATCAGTAAGACCAAGGAACTGATTGTGAATTTTGGAAGAGGATCCACAAACCTATCTTCATCAATGGGTGGAGAGAGTCAAAAGCTTCTAATGATCTGGACCCAGGACATTGCAATCAGAAAGAAAGCCCATCAATCCCTCTACCTCCTGTGAAGATTAAGGAGGTTCGGTATGTCAATGAATACTCCCTTGAACGTCTACAGGTGTACAGTAGAGAGCATATTGACTGGTTTGTGTCATGCCTAGCTCGGCAATTTGAATGTCCAGGAATGAAGAAAATTGCAAAAAGTGGTTTACAATGCCCAGTCCATCTCGGGTACTGACCTCCCCACTTTCAAAGGATCTGCAAGAGTCGCTGCCTCAACTCAAGAGTCGTTAGCATCATCAGAGACCACCACCATCCTGGCCACACTATCATTTCACTCCTGCCATCGGCTAGAAGTTTTAGAAGCCTGAAAACTGTAATGACCAGGTCTAGGAGCAGCTTCTTCCTTGCAACCATCAGGCTATTAAGCACAACAATCTCCAAATAAGCTCAGAACTACATAAATTTGTGGCCACTATTTTTGGCTCTGCACTATTATTTACATATGTTGTTTAAAAATATATATTATATATATGTGTGTGTGTGTATATATATTTGTATGTATATATATATGTATGTATGTGTATGTATACAGTATATATATGTATGTATATACGTACATATGTGTGTGTGTGTGTATATATATATATATATATATATATATATATATATATATATATATATATATATATATATATATATATATATATATATATATATATATACACACTATATATATACACATACTAGACCAAGGGGGACCCGTTGGGTCCTGTCCCCTCAACGTGCGGTTGCGGGGGGAGGGGGGGGGGGGCGACATTCAGCGTCACACACACACACACTAACCACCCCGCGCACACACTAAACCCCCCTTGATATTATATTAATATTATACATTTGCTCCTTTTACATCCCCCTCCCTATCCACTCACCCATAACTCCCAATTGCGCAGGCACGGCTGGAGGGGGGGGGGGGGGGGGGGGGGGTGTAGTGGGAGGGGGAGGGTGGTAGAGATTGAGGGGTTGGGGGGTGCGGCACCACAGAGGAGGCCTATACTCGCTGGAGTTTAGGACGAAAGGGGATCTTATGGATATCTGCCGGATAATGAAAGGCCTAGATAGAGTGAGTGTGGAAAGGATGTTTCCAGTAATGAGAGAGTCTAGAACCAGAGGGCTCAGCCTCTGAATAAAATGGCATATCTTTAGAATGGAGATGGGGTGAATGGCCTAATTCTGCTCCCATGTCTCATGGTCTTATGATCTTACTGACCAATCCTCCCTGAATTAACGGTGTTGTCCTGATCTCCCAAACTATCTCATTGTGACACTTGCATTTTAAAAACAAATCTGCACATTCCTTTGCAACTGTGATGCTATAACTCGTAACACGATGCTCTACACTCTGTTTCTTTTGCTGTGGTACTCATCTATGGTTTGAAAACCTAAGCTTTTCACTGTAACTCATTACATGCAACAAAAATAAACCAGTACCTCAATTGTCTACTATATTCATCAATGACCTGCAAGAAGGAAACCCATCTAAGGTTTCCAACTTTGCCGACGATACAAAAATAGATAGAAAAGCATTTTGTGATGTTGCATTGTGATTCTGGAAAGGGATAGTTGGAGTGAATGGGCAAAAACCTGATAAATAGAATTTAACATGTGAAATTGTTAACAAGACTACACACATAAGTGGACTCAAAAGGTGGATAGTAATCTAAATGGAGAGAGTCTGCAAATGAGTATAGCCAAGCAGGATCAAAGTACTTTAGTCCATGAATCGTAGGAAGCTAGCAGGCAGATTAAACAAGAGTTAAGCAGGCAAATGGCGATTTGGCCTTCAATGATAATAATAAAATAGTTTATTGTCATTGTAAATACAACAGAATTTCACGCTGAAGGGATTGGAGTATAAGAATATGGAGATTTTGTTACATTGCTCAAGATGTTGGTGAGGCCACACCTGGAATACTGTGCATAGATTTGGTCCCCTGGGATGAAAGGCTGTCCTATCAAGGGAGACTGGAGCAGCTTAGGGCTGTATTCATTGGAGTTTAGGGGAATGAGGGATGACCTTATCCAAACATACAAGATACTTCAGGGAATTGACAGAGTACATGTTGAGATATTTTCACAAGTGGGAATATCTCAAACACAAATATCATAACGGCAAAATAAGTGATTGTTCATTTCAAACTGAGGTCCCTAGATCTCTGGCATTCTCTCCTACTGAGGGTGGTGGAGATCAGATCATTTGATATATTTGAAATATCTTGAATTGAGAGTCAGGGGGAACAGGCACAGAAGAGGAATTGAGGTCAATAAGGATTAGCCTTGATCATATTGAATGGTGATAAATGCTCCAGGGTCTACAGTTCTAATCCTGCTCCTATTTTCTTGTGTTCTTTTAGTAACATTTTGGAAGTTCCAATTTTCTACCATCATTTGGCAGAAGTAAACTTTTTCAAATTTTATTCCAGAAAGCTTTGACATTTGTATAATGCACTGTTGGTTTAAAACCAACTTGGTTTTGTTATTTTCAAAGGATTTTTGCCTTTCTAAATCCACATTTATGCAACCTAGTGTTGTGAATCAGCATCGGACCCTGTCGCAGGCCTCTTCAAATCTGCTTTTTAAAAGGTTATGGTTAAAAATTGGAAATGCAAGACCTCTGTGTGCTTGGAGGCATAGTTCAGTGCGGCTGCAGTTATTTTAAGTATGTTCTTGAGACTGTTTACTTTGCTGCGCATATTAGTAGCAGAAGGATTTAATCCCTGCGATAATGTTTCTCCTCTCATCATGGAATTACTTTTGCCAGGTCAGAGGTATCGGCACAGGGTGTTTTTGTTTCCTGTTCTGATGATTTGGTAGATGCCAAAGGAAGCTACCGTATTTCCCAGCAATGAAGACGCTATTTTTTTACCCAGAAATAAGGCATGAAAATTTACCTACATCTCGAAGGCCGAAGGTTAGGTTGTTAGCCAAGAAAGATAGACTTGGTTGTCCCTCAGCACAGCAACATCAAGACTGCTGTAAAGTGGGAAGCGGCTGTAAAAGGACAGGGGTAGACCATTCGGCCCTTCGAGCAGCATCACCATTCAATACGATCAAGGCTGATCATCCACAATCAGTACCCCGTATCTGCCTTCTCCCCATATCCCCTGACTCCGCTATCTTTAAGAGTCCTGTCAAGCTTTCTCTTGAAAGTATCCAGAGAATCTGCCTTCCTGTTTTTGCTACCAAAGTGGATAAGCTCGCATTTATCCACATTAAACTGCATCTGCCCACCCCCCCCCCCCACTTGTTCAAGTCACCCTGCATTCTCATAGCATCCTCCTCATAGTTCACACTGCCACCCAGCTTTGTGTCATCTGCAAATTAGCAAATTTGCAAATTCCTAGTCCAAGCCCTTAACAATCTGATATGTTTCAATGTGATTGCCTCTCATCCTTCTAAACTCCAGAGTGTACAAGCCCAGCTGCTCCATTCTCTCAGCATATGACAGTCCCGCCATCCCGGGAATTAACCTTGTAAACCTACGCTGCACTCCCTCAATAGCAAGGATGTCCTTCCTCAAATTAAGGGACCAAAGCTGCACACAATATTCCAGGTGTGGTCTCACTAGGGTTCTGTACAACTGCAGAAAGACCTCTTTGCTCCTATATTCGATTCCTCTAGTTATAAAGGCCAACATGCCATTTGCTTTCTACACTGCCTGCTGTACCTGCATGCTTACTTTCATAGACTGATGTACAAGGACCCCCAGATCCCGTTGTACTTCCCCTTTTCCCAACTTGACGGCATTTAGATAGTAATCTGCCTTCCTGTTTTTGCTACCAAAGTGGATAACCTCACATTTATCCGCATTAAACTTCATCTGCCATGCATCTGCCCACTCCCCCAACCTGTCCAAGTCACCCTGTATTCTCATAGCATCCTCCTCAAAGTTCACACTGCCACCCAGCTTTGTGTCATTTGCAAATTTGCTAATGTTACTTTGAATCCCTTCGTCCAAATCATTGATGTATATTGTAAATAGCTGTGGTCCCAGCACCAAATCTTGCGGTACCCCGCTAGTCACTGCCTGCCATTCTGAAAGGGACCCGTTAATCCCTACTCTTTGTTTCCTATGGCAACCACTTCTCTGTCCATGTCAGCACTCTACCCCCAATAGCATGTGCCCTAATTTTGCCCACTAATCATCTATGTGGGACCTTATCAAATGCTTTCTGAAAGTCCAGGTACACTACATACACTGGCTCTCCCTTGTCCATCTTCCTAGTTACATCTTCAAAAAATTCCAGAAGATTCGTCAAGCATGATTTCCCCTTCGTATATCCATACTGACTCAGACCGATCCTGTTACTGCTATCCAAATGTTCGGCTATCTCATCTTTTATAATTGACTCTAACATCCCCCGAGCCAGGCGACCTGGGAACTGCAGCTATTCCCGGGTGGCTGCGACTGGCCGCAGGGACCGGACAGCGGAACCGGTCGCCACTTCAGCGCCTTCTGCTAGCCCGCCCGCCAGCAGCCACAGTACCCTTCGACACAGGCACAACCGGGAGAGGTGGTAGTTGGTGGGTCGTTACTAAGCAGAAGGCAGGCTGGTCCATTCCGGGCTCGGGCTCGCTCTCTACTAATCCTGGGGCAGGCGACCTAGGCGCTACAGCGAGTCCCGGGGCAGGCGACCTGGGAACTGCAGCTGGTCCCGGGGACGTGCGGGATCTGGAAACTGAAGCCAGTCCCGGGGACGTGAGGGATCTGGAAACTGAAGCCAGTCCCGGGGGCGTGAGGGATCTGGGAACTGCAGCCAGTCCCGGGGCATGCCGGCAATGTTGCTGACCCTTGATCCTGTCCCGCGATCCATTTTGCAAAATTTAGCAACTTAAATTGGGGGTGTGTGTTTGACGCAGGTGCGTTTTCATTCCCGAGAAATACGGTAATTAAAAATTGTAGGTAGAAATTATAGCTTTCATGAAAATGAAACTGCTGCACCGACAATTGAGAAAAGTGAAAACATTCTTGTTTCCTGTTTTGCTTAAGAACAATGTTTTCATAATTAGCAGAAAATAAATGTAATTTTCATGCAAATGTTCAATGTTGCAGGTGACTGGTGCCAGTGATATCGACTCGCCTGTTTTGGCTGTTCGAAAACAGAGGAAAGTGCTTAATGTATGTAAATTAACATTTCTAGTGGAACATTCATGATTTCTTGAAAATTAAGGCTTTAAAGCCAACATACTTAGTGATATATTTTTAGCTGTTGTGAACCGCTGACTTTACCAACATCTTTTTCAAAAGATTGTGGAAAATTGAGCCCTATTCAAGATTATTTTGCTTATGGGAGAAAAGCTTTCTTTCATGAAACTTTGCATTCTTGAAAGGCAAAGATTAAGACATGAAAATACTGTTATATTAGGTAAATTAATTTTGACAATTCACAAATCCAACTTTGCCAAAGGATAAGAAATAGGAAATGCTGGTGCTGTAAGTACTGAATGTCTGTATTTTTTCAAACTGTACTCTTTTTGTGCACAATTAGCTGGAATACCTCTGAATTATGTTTTTGATTTAAGAGCATAGTTTTTAATTTCTAATAGTATTAAACTACATTAATCTGTCACTAAGATGTGTAGCTAGGCTCCTTTATGTATCACTGTTGCAACAGCAAAACACCTTGGGTGAAGAAAATGGAACTGAAGCTTGATTAATGGATTATGGATTAATTTAACTTCTCAGTTAGGCATCACAGATGGTGAAGATGATGATTTTAGAGCAACTTCAAACAAGAATAATAAAGATCCCAAGTTGTCCAGAAATCTTCATCGTTCCTATATCAAAGTAAGTAAGAGTCTTAGTCACAAATTTAGTTATTGCCTGAAATAATATTTGAGCTCTTTTGTGGCATACGTTGCAGTTCAGTGATTTGATATAAAATATAGGGTGCACATTATTTTGCTATGTAAAGACAAAATTCCTACTTGGAAAACCCATAATGATTTTGATCTTGACTACCTTTTAAATTGAATTTGCTCTTTTTTTTAATATAAGCGATTTGCTACCACGGAAACATAACCTTGAGGAAAGTTAATTCCAATTTTGTCCTAGTTATTTTAAAATGGCTGTTTGTGCAAACAATGAATTCTCTGTTGATGCGGATTAATCACAAGATTTGAGTTTGAGAAAGGACTTTTTTATTGCAGATGCAGCTTTTGCCTTCAAGCTATATTTCATTACTAAACATCTGAAGTATACAAGCAGCAAACGGTACAAACATAACTTGTTGCTGACCAACATCCAAAAATAGATGGGCAAACCAGTAATTTCTCAGATTTTGAAAACTAGTTTTTCACCATTCTTTAATTTTGATATAATTTAGAAAAAGTCATATAAGAAATGAAGATAGACACAAAAAGCAGAGGTAACTCACCGGGTCAGACAGCATCCCTGAAGAGAAGGAATGGGTGACGTTTCGGGTCTTCTTCAGACTAGTTAGGGATAAGAGAAATGAGAGATATAGACGGTGATGTGGAGAGATAAACAACAATGAATGAAAGATATCCAAAAAAGGAACAATGATAAAGGAAACAGGCCATGGTAAGCAGTTTGTAGGGTGAAAATGAGAAGCTAGTGCAACTTGGGTGGCGGAGGGAAAGAGAGTGAAGGAATGCCAGGGCTACCCGAAGTGAGAGAAATCAATATTTAAACCACTGGGCTGTAAGCTGCCCAAGCAAAATATGAGATGTTGTTCCTCCAATTTACGTTTAGCCTCAGTCTGACAATGGAGGAGACCGAGGACAGAAAGGTCTGTGTAGGATTGGGAAGGAGAATTAAAGTGTCCAGCAACTAGGAGATCAAGTTGGTTTATGCGGGCTGAGCGAAAGTGTTCCGCGAAACAATCGCCCAGACTGTTTTGTCTCGCCGATGTATAAGAGTCCACATCTTGAACAACGGATACAGTAGATGAGGTTGGAGGAGGTGCAAGTGAACCTTTGCCTAACCTGAAGGGACTGTTGGGGTCCTTGGATAGAGTTGAGGGAGGACGTATAGCGACAGGTGTTGCATCTTTTGTGGTTGCAGGGGAAGGTACCTGGGGTGGTGGTGGTTTGGGTGGGAAGGGATGAGTTAACCAGGGAGTTGTGGAGGGAACAGTCTCAGCGAAAGGCAGAAAGGGGTGGGGATGGGGAAATGTGGCTAGTGGTGGGATCCCGTTGGAAGTAGCAGAAATTTCTGAGGATTATGCATTGTATGCGACAGCCAACAGGGTGGAAGGACTAGGGGGACTGTGTCTCTGTTGCTACTGGGGGAGGGGGAGCAAGGGCGGAGCTGCGGAGTACCGAGGAGACACGAGTGAGGGCCTCCCTCATCTATGATGGGAGAGGGGATCGCCCGTTCCCTAAAGAATGAAGACATCTCAGATGTTCTAGTATGGAACACCTCATCTTCGGTGCAGATGCGGCGTAGACGGAGGAATTGGGAGTAGGGGAAAGTGTCTTTGCAGGAAGCAAGGTGGGAAGAAATGTAGTTGAGATAGTTGTGGGAGTCAGAGGGTTTGTAATAGACGTCAGTCAATAGTCTATATCTTGTGATGGAGATTGGGATCAAGGGAAGGGACATTTCTGAGATGGTCTAAGTAAATTTGAGTGCAGGATGAAAATTGGTGGTGAAGTTGATGAAGTCCATGAGTTCTGCGTTGGTGCAGGAAAGTTGGACAACATTAAAGTAAACAGAACAATTAAAAGTTAACACAAAGTGCTGGAGTAACTCAGTGGCACTGTCAGGTTGCATCACAGGAGAACATAGAAAGATGAAGTTACAGGGTTAGGACCCTTCAGTCTCTGACTTCAGCAGTGTGAAGAAAAGTCCCAACCAGAAAATTACCTATCCATGTTCTCCAGAGACGCTGCCTGTCCCGCTGAGTTACTCCAGCACTTTGTGTCGTTTTTTTGTAAAGCAACATCTGCAGTTATTTGTTTCAATCAGTACAAGTTATCTCATGATGGCTGATTGCGTAAAAGGGGACAGCTCCAATTGCGTCCTCAGTATTTTTAGTGAATTACAATTATAACATGGCAAACTTTATTTGAAATTCATTCATTTTATTTATGTATCATTTTCATTAGCAGAAGAACCTTTTAATATTTTAACATAATTTATGGCATCATTGACACATAATTATTTTTATCATTTTTCAACAGTATAGCTGTGATAAAATTTGGGTTTGAACCTTTGGTAGAGTCTACCAGCATTTCACATATTATAGTTTTATGGTACTATAATATAGTTGAGTTGATTTTCACTGTTATGTTCATAGCCCATGAATTGCTTTTAAAGTGCAGGCAACTAAATAGGTTACAACATAATCCCAGAGGGAGAAACAAGAAGGATAAAAGACCATTTGTTCTTTGACAGTTTGCAAGGACATCAGTAAAATCTTCACACCTTGAATAGTGCAATTAAATCTTAAAATATTACCATTGCTGAGATATCTTGAGGTCACTCTTGGCCATAAATTTAATTGGATCTTCAATATAAACTATGGCTATAAGAGGTCAGAGGCTGGATATCCCAAGGAAAACGATGCAGTACCTGTACCCTAAGCCTTTCCACCAATTTCACTTGCCTGGAACTCAGCATTATCCATTTGCAGTAATCCCTTGATTGATATCTATCCACAACCTTAAACATTAACTCCATCCACGACTGGGGCATCTCAGCTGTAGTGTACCATCCCCAAAATGCACATTAATTATTTCTATAGGGCTACTTTGAGCTAAAACCAATCCTGTGACCTCTGCCAACAAGACAAGGAATAATTGACTACAAGTTGCTTAGATTTAGATTTATTATTGTTATGTATACTGAGGTACAGTGAAAAACTTTGTTTTGCATGCTATCTGATTAGTTCAGATAATACTATACTTAAATCCATCAAGTCACCCTTCAATTTTTCTGGGTCTGGATCCTGGAACTCCCTCTCCAAGGGCAATGTGCAAGCGCAGTCATCTGCAGAAAAATAGCTGCTAAAGTGGTTCATCACCACCTCAAAGGAGTGTAGGGAAGGGCAATTGCCACTAACACGTAAATCTCCCAAAAATGAATACAGTTTAAAAGAAGGCGCATTAGGTCTCCGCTTTACCCTTACACAATACTCATTCTATACAACATTCCCTGAGTATTTTGCTGTGACCTCAGCCAAACTTTATTATTCGAGCCTTTAAATAAAAATATAGTATATATATGACAAATGTACTTTGAAAAGATTGTAACAGTGCACTGATCTCCCCCAGCGCAATATCTCAAATTTATAAAGATCCCTATTTTGGGATGACACAAAGCTGGGTGGCAGTGTGAGCTGCGAGGACGATGCTATGGGGCTGCAGGGTGACTTAGATGGGTTGGGTGAGTGGGCAGATGCATGGCAGAGAGGTGCAATGGGACCTGGGTGTCCTTGTACATCAGTCACCAATGAAGCATGCAGGTACAGCAGGCATTGAAGAAAGCAAATGGCATGTTGGCCTTTAAAGCAAGAAGATTTGAGTATAGGAGCAGTTGTACCTGATGAGTATTGCAGTATTTTGTGCGGGTTTGGTCACCTAATTTGAGGAAGGACATTCTTGCTATTTAGGGAGTGCAGCAAAGGTTCTCCAGGTTAATTCTCATGATGGAGGGACTGACATATGACGAAATAATGGGTTGACTGGGCTTATATTCACTGGATTTTAGAAGGATGAGAGGAGATCTTATAAAAACATATAAAATTCCTAAGGGATTGGACGGGCTAGATGCAGGAAAAATGTTCCCGATGTTGGGGGAGTCCAGAACCATGGGTCACAGTTTAAGAATAAGGGGTAGGCCATTTAGGACTGAGATGAGGAAACATTTTTTCACCCAGAGAGTTGTGAATCTGTGGAATTCCCTGCCACAGAAGTCAGTGGAGGCTAATTCACTGGATGGTTTCAAGAGAGAGTTAGATTTAGCTGTCAGGGCTAAAGGAATCAAGGGATATGGGGAAAAAGCAGGAACAGGGTACTGATTTTGGATGATCAGCTATGATTATATTGAATGGCAGTGCTGGCTCGAAGGGCTGAATAGCCTACCCCTGCACCTATATTCTATGTTTATAAGAGCACCATTTGAACTAATAACTAATAACACAGAGATGTGCCAGGAAATCTGCGATGTCAAAGATGGGATTATTAAAAAGTTGTTCATTCTTGTGCTTTCTCTGATAGCATTCTGCTCGACAGTTTCTTGATGAAGAAGCTGAACTTTCTACGGAAGGAGCAGAAAATGTGTCTTCTGATGAAGATGACTCTGACAACATCATTGATACCTCTTTGAAACGTTTTATCAATGATGAGTCCCAACTTTCAAATGGTAACCCTCTGAAACAATATAAAACATTCAATTAAAAACGTAATTTATTAGTTTACAGAGAGCTCAGTTCTGCCCACGTTATTTGGAATTGTACTTTTCAAAAATATATTTAATCTGAATAATTAATAATTGCACTGTATAGCTAAGACAAATAAATCACTAAAATGTGATACTTCATTGATGACCTCAGGAGGTTATTGATGGGAATTCTACAGTTAACTCCAACAATCTATGTATGTTCTGAACAAAATGTGGGTTATCATTGCAAGCATGTGGCCTGCCGCATGTTGTCAATGTTCACTTTAAAATGACACATAACATATTTGTGGAGGGCCATCATAAAATATAATCAACAAAGGAGAAAGGAGTGGGCGGATAAATTGTCATGAAAAACAAATTAGAAGTATATTTTATTTTTCTTTGACCTTTATAAAGAATGAGATGACTGCCCAGTGAGTAGCATTTAGTGGATCTGCATGGAGACATGGAAAACTTGAGTTAATAACAAGTATATGATCTAAAATGTGTGTTACAGAATATGTGTAGAACCAAAATAGATTGTTGTTTTTTGGCATTGCCTTAAGAATACATTTTTTAAATAATCGGTTCATGAACAGAATTACTGAAATACATTCCTTTCTTATACCTACATTTATAGCCAGAGAAAATGTTATTGCTATGAATGCGATTTTGTAGATATATTATTTGATTTAGCAGAAAAGCATTTGCATTTAAATTCCATAGAGATACTTCTGTTTAATTTTCTTCGATGTTAGGTTATTATCTGTTGGATAATACTGTAATCTAAATTGATTTAGTTTAAAAGAAAAACTGGCAATTCTGGTTCCTATTAGAACCTCATCTACTTTAGAAATATAGTATGATTGATATATTAAGTTGTACCTCCAAGCTGAGTAGTTACAACTGAGTTTATTTTAATTTTTTTTGTAATTTGCTGTTCATCGCTTTTGAGATTTCATAGATCTATTTAAATGTTTGTGCTTCTCTGAATTACTGAAGTCTGTAATCATGTATAATTAAATATAATTTTCCCTAGATGTTGATATGCAAGCGATTTACTTGAAATCTGTACGCAGCCCAAATATCTATAAGAAGAAAATGATCTATAACAGAAATGATATGACTATCTTTTCACAGGTAATATCTATTTATTTTTATTAGATTTATTTTCTTGGCTCACTAAAGAGAAAGTTAAAGCTCCAAGTTTAAGAACTTACATTTACTGTAACACACTGTAGTTTTGTACTTCCAAGTCAGAGAGAGGAAGGACTGCAAATTGGCATTTATTGCTATTTCCTCTGGGATACTTCCACTGACAGCCAGATGGGTATCCTTCTTAGGGGTTTGCTTGAATTCCTGCAGTTGGATTTCTTACCTGTTGTAGTACCAAAACCACATCATTGCCATCCCTTGATACCAATCATTTCTCTTCCTTCATCCATGCTGTTACCATTGATGTTCTCCAAGAATCCATTGCTTTAAGGTTCTCATCCCTGTACTGCCCTCCACCAACAACATATGAAAACCAAGAATCATTGTCCATGCTAAACTGACCCAATTGGATCCCACCATCCCTCCTTTGCAGACCCTGCCTTGAGATTGTTTGTCTGACATTCAGTATTGAATGATCTAGGTGCGCATACATTTTCTTTAACTAAATGTTGGAAAAATTGAGCTTATTGGTTTCCCTCTCCAGCCAAAACTCTGTTCCTTGAGCACTGAGCACTTGACCACTGCTTAGCAATTGTCTGAGTCTGATCTAGACTGTTTGAAACCTTGACATATTAAACCCCAGGCTGAATTTCAGGCCAGTGCCCTCCATAATGTTTGGTACAAAGACCCATCGTTATTTATTTGCCTCTGTACTCCACAATTTGAGATTTGTAATAGAAAATAATCACATGTGGTTAAAGTGCTCATTGTCAGATTTTATTAAATGGTATTTTTATACATTTTGGTTTTACCATGTAGACATTACAGCTGCATTTATACACAATCCCCCCATTTCAGGGCACCATAATGTTTGGGACACATGGCTTCACATGTGTTTGTAATTGCTCCTATTTTTAATTGCCTGCTTAATGCAGGTATAAGAGAGCTCTCAGCACCTAGTCTTTCCATGATCTTTGGAAACTTGTATTGCTGTTTATCAATATGAGTACCAAAGTTGTGCCAATGAAAGTCAAAGAAGCCATTATGAGACGGAGAAACAAGAATTAAACTATTAGAGACATCATCCAAACCGCAGGCTTACGAAAATTAATGTTTGAAACATCATTAAGAAGAAAGAGAGCACTAGTGAGCTTACTAATCGCAAAGGGACTGGCAGGCCAAGGAAGGCAAATAAATAAATGATGGGTCTTTGTCCCAAACATTATGGAGGGCTCTGTATGTGGGAATAACTGGTGACTTTAGGTCTCCAGATTCTAATGTGTTCCACTACTTGGGATTTTCACCTGCCTCTTGTCTGGGATGTTCATTTTAATGGATGAATAAAGCAGGTTTAGTTTTGCAGCATGAATAACTGAGTGGATGGTAGTAACCAAGCTAAATAGATGTGTGGCCTTTTTTATCTACTGATTCATCAATTAATATGTCATATCAATTAACATATTAATCTTAATGAAGGGTTTTTTTCAAATATCATTTTGAAAAGATTATGATTGGAAAATTCTCTTAGACATTTCCTCTGGGTTTGTGGTTTCTGAGTAACAATAAGCCGAACATCGGATCTGCAAACTCTTCGAGAGATCGAGAATGAAGTGCCTAATAGGTAGTTTGATGTAGTGTGCATTTAAGTGCACACGTAAATTTAACCCTTTAAGTGGGACCTCATAGAGTCACTGTTTGATGCAATAACCCTTTGCCTTGCCATATCCACAGTACCCATCATGAATTCATCTATATTAATATAATTTTCCAATATATAGCCTTGATGATATATAGCCCTCATGGAGTCATCCAGATATGTCTGCAATATTGTGAGAATATACTTGCCTCCACCTAGGCAGTGCATTGTAGATTCCAGCGCCCTCTTGGTAACAACTTTTTACCTCAGTCTTCCATTAATCCTCTTATACCTTAGACACCTCTGCTGTGAGGACATGTTTCTTGCTATCTACTCTATGTTCCTCATAATATTGTATGCTTCGATCAGGTCTCCCTTCAGCCTGCTCTACTCCAAGAAAATCGAACCCTTACCATCCAGTCTCTCCTACTTTGCGCATCAAAGTTCCTTTGTTTCTCAATACTGCCTTGGGCTTCTCAATACTCCCTTGGCCTCAAACATTCATATACTGTATATACTGTATATGTACTTGCTGTATTAGCACTCCTAAAATAAATGTGCTTCTGGGTCAGGGTTCTCAATACTATCGTACATGCTCTTTCTCTTTCTCTGAAGGTGGAGTCGTAGGTTGATCGGGTGGTCAAAAAAGCCATTCACTGTACAGGTCCTGCCCATGTTAGACTTCCCAAAATGTAATACCTCCATTTTTCTGCATTAAATTCCATCAACCATTCCTCACTTGCCCAACCTGCCCACTCCGGCAAACATGTCCCAGCTATACTAGTCCTACCTGACAACATTTGGTCCATATCCCTCCAAACGTTTCCTATCCATGTGCCTGTCTAACTGCTTGGGATAGTCCCTGCCTGAACTACCTCCTCTGCAGCTTGTTCTATACATCCACCACTCTTTGTGTGAAAAGGTTATCCCTCAGATTCCTATTAAATCTTTACCCCTTCATCTTAAACCTCTGTCCTCTGGTACTCGATTCACCGACTCTGGGCAAGAGACTGTGCATCTAGCCGATCTATTCCTCTCGTAATCTTATACACCTCTATAAGATCACCCTTCATCCTCCTGCGCTCCAAGGAATAGTCCCAACCTACTCAACCTCTACCTATAGCTCAGACCCTCTAGTCCTGGCAAATACTCGTAAATCTTCTCTGTACCCTTTCCAGCTTGACACCATCTTTCCTATTGCACAATGCCCAGAACTGAACACAATATTCTAAATATGGCTTCACCAACGTCTTATATAACTGCAACATAACTTCTATACGCAATACTCTGGCTGATAAAGGCCAATGTGCTAAAAGCCTTTTTGACTACCCGATCTACACCTTCAGGGAACTATGCACCTGAACGCCTAGATCCCTCTGCCCTGCAACACTACCCAGAGCCCTACCATTCACTGTGTAGGTCCTGCCCATGTTAGATTTCCCAAAATGCAACACCTCACATTTTTTGCATTAAATTCCATCAACCATTCCTCAGCCCACTTGCCTAATTGATCAAGATCCTGCTGCAATTTTTCACAATCATCTTCACTATCTGCAAAACCACCCACTTTTGTATCATCTGCAAACTTGCCAATCTTGCCATGTATGTTCTCATCCAAATGATTGATATTGATATAGTACGGGAGTTATTTGAGTGCTTTGGGCATTTGTATTTGTACTTGCTTTCCAATGTTTCTTTCTTGTTTTATTAATAGTAATTGGCTATTACAATTTAAAACCAATAATTGTAATTTTTTTCTCTGGCCAGTTGTAGTAATGTTCTTCTCATGTTGATAAATTCCTGAACAGGATGAGACCTATTTGGAAGATAGTTTCTGTGTTCGGGAAGATGATGAAAATCAAACCAAATTAAGTGATGATGATGATGATGATGACATTGTTAATTTTGATCTCATTGGAGAAAACGAACGCAGACTAAGATCAAGAAAGGCAGAAAAAGAAATTGGCAAAAGTGACTTGTGCAAAAAGAAGAAAAAGAGCCGCATCATTTCACTGGATGATTCCAGTGACGAAGAACTAGATACAAATGTGAAATATCAATTGGCAGGAACAGTTCTGATACAAAACAGCAAGAGTAAACAGGCTACAGAAGATAAAAGTGTTACTTTATGTACTTCAAAACCAAGCTTGGGTGGCACTTTTAAAAAGCCTACTTCAAAAAAAACTTTACATGTAGCAGAAATTGGTAAGAGCAAACCTTTGGATCTTTGCTCCTTGGAAAGAAGTTGTGACACGAGGACATATCTCCAGGCTTGTGTGTCTGAAACCTTGGACTTTCATGTGGAGCAAAAACAATCAAGGTGCACTTCAATTCCTCCTCCACAAGTTAAATACACCACAACACAAGACAAGACAGAGATGAAATCCCACACCCATAAGCTTACTTGTAACCCATTTGTAAGTATTGTTGAATGAGTGCACTTTATTCAAATGTCATTTAAAAAATCTGCCTGGCTTCTATTAAATAATGAACTTAATTTTATCTAGCCTCTGTCCTTGCTAGGCAAGAACATACCGATCACAAAAATACTGAAATCACTTGAGCATTATTTGCCCCTTTATCATTTATAATTTTATTATCAGCCTGAGGACAATTGAAGTCCTCCATCATCACTTGTTTATTGTTCTTGTAACTTACTATTTCTCTACAAATTTTGCATAATCCATTCCATGTATTGGTGACCTATAAAATACAACTAGTATGGTTATGACATCTATGTTGTTTCTTAACTTACAATACTGACCCCTTCTGGACAGTTTTTCATGAGTTGTAACTGCCACATTTCCCACTCCACCATTTTCCCATCTCCTCAAAACATGTATTTAGGAATATGGTACCCAAACCTGTTAGAATGTAATCAGATCTGTTTTCACCATGATTTTCTGATTTCATGTATTATTTTTGCATCTTCAGTTCATCAACCTTGTTAAACAAGTTCTATGTATATACACACACAAACCATTTTCCTGGATACTGCACTCTTTTATATTCCCTTTTCATGTGTAGTTTTGAGATACTATACTTTGAATGTTGTCTGCAGCTTCCAATCTTCTATTCGGATTTCTTCTTTCTAATTTTTAGACCCTAATGGAACTAATCTACAGGCCCCTAAACTGTAGTCTAGACATAGGGTGCAAGTTGAATCAGGAGTTAAAATGGCATGTAGTAAAAGTAATGCTGCATTTGTTATGGGAGATATCAACATGCAGGTAGACTGGGAAAATCAGGTTGGTACTGGACCCCAAGAAAGGGACTTTGTAGAGTGCCTTTGTGATGGATTCTTTGAACAGCTTGTATTGGAGCCTACCAGGGAGAAGGCAATTCTGGATTTAGTGTTATGTAATGAACTGGATTTGATAAAAGACCTCGAGGTTAATGAGCCATTAGGAGGCAGTGACCATAACATGGTCAGGTTTAATCTACAATTGGAGAAGGAGAAGAGTAGATCGGAGGTGTCAGTGTTGCAGTTGAATAAAGGGGACTATGGGGCCATGAGGGAGGAGCTGGCCAAAGTTGACTGGAAAGATACACTAGCAGGGATGACAGTAGAACAAAAATGGCAGGTGTTTCTAGGAATAATACAGAAGGTGCAGGATCAGTTCATTCCTAGGAGGACGAAAGATTCCAAGGGGAGAAAGGGACGACCATTGGCTGACAAGGGACGTCAGGGACAGTATAAAAATTAAAGCAAAGAAGTACAACGTAGCAAAGATGAGCGGGAAGCAAGAGGATTAGGTAATGATTAAAGAACAATGGAAGATAACCAAAAAGACAATACGGGGAGAAAAGATGAGGTACAAAGGTAAGCTAGCCAAGAATATAAGGCAGGATAGTAAAAGCTTCTTTAGGTATGTGAAGAGGAAAACATTAGTTAAGACCAAAGTTGGACCCTTGAAGACCGAAAAAGGTAATTTTATTATGGGGAACAAGGAAATGGCAGATGTGAACAGGTAATTTGGATCTGTCTTCACTAAGGAGGACACAAACAATCTTCCTGATATAGTAGTGGCCAGAGGATCTGGGGTGACAGATGAACTGAAGGAAATCCACATTAGGCAGGAAATGGTGTTGGATAGACTGATGGGACTGAAGGCTGATAGACCCCAGGGCCTGATGGTCTGCATCCCAGGGTACTTAAGGAAGTAGCTCTAGAAATCGTGGATGCATTGGTGATAATTTTTCAATGTTCTATACACATTTCCTGACAGTTCCTGTGGATTGGAGGGTAGCTAATGTTATCCCACTTTTTAAGAAAGGCAGGAGAGAGAAAACGAGGAATTATAGACTAGTTAGCCTGACATCGGTGGTGGGGAAGATGCTGTAGTCAATTATAAAGATGAGATAGCAGCACATTTGGGTAGCAGTAACAGGATCGGTCCGAGTCAGCATGGACAAGGGAGAGCCAGTGGATGTAGTATACCTGGACTTTCAGAAAGCATTTGATAAGGAACCACATAGGAGATTAGTGGGCAATATTAGGGCAAATGGTATTGGGGGTAGAGTGCTGACATGGATAAAGAAGTGGTTGGCAGAGAGGAAGCAAAGAGTAGGGATTAATGGGTCCCTTTCAGAATGGCAGGCAGTGACTAGTGGGGTACCGCAAGGCTCGGTGCTGGGACCGCAGCTATTTACAATGTACATCAATGATTTGGATGAAGGGATTCAAAGTAACATTAGCAAATTTGCAGATGACACAAAGCTGGGTGGCAGTGTGAACTGTGAAGAGGATGCTATGAGAATGCAGGGTGACTTGGACAGGTTGGGGGAGTGGGCAGATGCATGGCAGATGAAGTTTAATGCGGATAAATGTGAGGTTATCCACTTTGGTAGCAAAAACAGGAAGGCAGATTACTATCTAAATGGCGTCAAGTTGGGAAAAGGGGAAGTACAACGGGATCTGGGGGACCTTGTGCATCAGTCTATGAAAATAAGCATGCAGGTGCAGCAGGCAGTGAAGAAAGTGAATGGCATGTTGGCCTTTATAACAAGAGGAATCAAATATAGGAGCAAAGAGGTCCTTCTGCAGTTGTACAGAGCCCTAGTGAGACCACACCTGGAGTATTGCGTGAAGTTTTGGTCCCCTAATTTGAGGAAGGGCATTCTTGCTATTGAGGGAGTGAAGCGTAGGTTTACAAGGTTAATTCCCGGGATGGCGGGACTGTCATGTGCTGAGAGAATGGAGCAACTGGGCTTGTACACTCTGGAGTTTAGAAGGATGAGAGGGTATCTCATTGAAACATATAAGATTGTTAAGGGCTTGGACACATATAAGATTGTTAAGGGCTAGAGGCAGGAAACATGTTCCCGATGTTGGGGAAGTCCAGAACCAGGGGCCTCAGTTTAATAAGGAGTAAACCATTTAGAACGGAGACGAGGAAACACTTTTTCTCACAGAGAGTGGTGAGTCTGTGGAATTTTCTGCCTCAGAGGGCATTGGAGGCAGGTTCTGTGGATGCTTTCAAGAGAGAGCTAAATAGGGCTCTTAAAAATAGTGGAGTCAGGGGATATGGGGAGAAGGCAGAACGAGGTACTGATTGGGGATGATCAGCCATGATCACATTGAATCATCGGTGATTCAGTTACAGAGAAAGGTTGAACAAGTTAGGTCTTTATTCTTTGGAGCGCAGAAGGTTGAGGGGGGACTTGATTGAGGTCTTTAAAATGATAAAAGGGATAGACAGAGTTGACGTGGATAAGCTTTTCCCATTGAGGGTAGGGAAGATTCAAACAAGAGGGCATGACATGAGAATGAAGGGACAGAAGTTTAGGGGTAACATGAGGGGGAACTGCTTTACTCAGAGAGTTGTGGCTGTGTGGAATGAGCTTCCAGCAGAAGTGGTGGAGGCAGGATCGATTTTAACATTTAAAAGTAAAGTGGATAGGTATATGGACGGGAAGGAATTGGAGGGGTATGGTCTGAGTGCAGGTAGATGGGACTAGGGGAAAATAAATGTTCGGCACGGACTGGAAGGGCCGAGAGGGCCTGTTTCCGTGCTGTAATTGTTATATGGTTATATGAATGGCGGTGCTGGCTCGAAGGGCCAAATGGCCTACTCGTGCACCTATTGTCTATTGTCTAACTTAACATCCCAGTTCCCATTCTCCTGGTAAATTAGTTTAAACTTTTACAAAACCAATACCAGCATTAACTACAGTTGTGCCTTTGGATCTGGAGTGATCCAGTGTTTACAAGTATGCTGACAATATCGATAGTGCAATTAAAAGAATCAATTTATTTTTAAAGATGGATAAATCATTGGTGAACTATGATACCTCCATAACTTCAAGAACAAGTGAAACACTGGCCAAAGATCATCTGACTGTCATTCAACACCCAGTCGCTCCTGGAACAGCTCCACTGACAGTTCTTGTGAATAGTCGAGAAATCGCCTCTGGACCAAGTCTGGTTTCCTCTCTCCGTATTCAACAGAACATGAAGGTTGAAATTTGCTCGCTCAATGGATGTGATTATATAGTGAGCAACAGAATGGTTGTGGAAAGACAATTCTTACTGGAGTTTGCAAACAGTGTAAACCGAAGTAAGTTTGTAGACCGTATTCAGCACCTGCAGGCTATGTTTGAACGTGTGTGTGTCATTGTGGAAAAGGACAGAGCAAAACCAGGTGAGTGGTTTGTTCATCAATTGTTTGAACAGGTAATATTTAATAAGATCTTGCTTTCTTTTCTATAAGATTCAAAGACCAAACTTTAAATTATTCAACTATAATATTGAAACCACTACAAGAATTATCTATTTAGGTGTACATATCACTGCAATATTATTGTCATAATGTGTTATTCTAATACCCAACAGTTGCACAAAGCAAATCACTAAACTGGATATTGGAGAAATGTTCATGTTTCTTGAGGCTCTTTTGATAAAGCTGCTCCCTTAAATGATGATTAGTATGGGTGTCAGAAGTTATGGGGAGAAGGCAGGAGAATGGGGTTAGGAGGGAGAGATAGATCAGCCATCATTGAATGGCGGAGTAGACTTGATGGACCCAATGGCCTAATTCCACTACTATCACTTATGATCTTATGATGACAGTACAAATTTGTTCAAAAAGTTGAAAAAGTGTAGGAGGGAATCATGGGTGTGCTAACCATAATCTTTGGATACACGGGCCGTGCCAAATGATTAGAGAGTGATAATCCTTTTGTAATAAAAAGGGAATAAAGATAAATCCAGCAACTACTGGACCTGGCAGATTAACTCTATGGTGTGAAAGCTTTCAGAGATATAGACCCAAGACTGGATTAATAGTGACATGGAGGAATATGGATTAAAAAGGAAAGTTGGCACTGATGTCTTAATGGACGATCATGTTAAGTGACTTTGATAGCATTCTTTGATCAGGTTAATGATGAGCTTGCTGTGGTTGGTAAACCTTGATGCTTTAGATAAGGTGTCACATTGCTGACCAAGCAACTAAATTGATGCATGTAACATAAAAGGAACATTGTTATGAAGTTGGCTAAGCAAAAAATGACAGAGAGTTGTGGTGAATGGAGGAGGGTGAATAGTAATGTTCCTAAGTCATTTTGCCATTGTTTTTTATGATCTCCATTCATGGACTAAACATGGGACTGCAATGTTAAATTTTATGGACGATGCAGAACTTGGCAGTATTGTGAACTGCCAAGAGGATAGTGATTGCAGGAATTATAACCAGCCTGATGGAATGGGCAAAGGCACAGCAGATGAAGTCAAATGTGGAGAAATGCGAGGTGATACATTTTGGTGGTGAAGGCAGGCAATGCAGAATAAAAGATACGGTTCTAAAAGTGATGCAGGAGGAGAGGACTAGGATGTGCGTGCACGAGTCATTTAAGATGAATAAGGCAAATATAATTCTGGTCTTTAAACAAATGAATAGAGTATAATAGCAGGAGAGTTAATCTGAATATTTGTTCATTTCTGCTCGTTATATTATAAAAAGGATTTAAAGGCATTGGAAGGGGTCCACAAAAGATCCATAAGAATAGTTTGAATAGTTAAAAGAATGGATTAGAAAGGCTTGGATTGATTTCTTTGCACACGGCTGAAGAGATTTAATAGGAGTAAATAAAATAATGTGGTTTGGACAGAATGGGCATTGGGAGGATGTTCCCGCCAGATGAGGATTTGAGATCACGTATCAAATATCAAGATTAAGTCAATTTGGCCCAACTCGTCCATGTTAGAGTTGTCTACTTGAGTTGGTCTCATTTGATTCATATCCCTCTAACTCTTTCCTATCTGTGTAACATGTTGAAATGTTTTTTTAATTTCGTAATGGCATCATATCTACAGCTTCCTCCAGCAGCTTGTTCCATAGACCCACCACTCTGTACTAACGTTACTCCTCAGGTCACATTTATATTTCACCTTAAATCTGTGCCCTCTAGTTTTAAACTCCCCTACTTGGGAAGAAGAATATGATAATTCACCTTATCATCTATGCCCCTCATAATTTTTATAAACCTCTACAAGGTTACTTGTCCTCAGCCTCATGCACTCCAGGGAAGTAAGTCTCAGCTCATCCAGCCTCTCCTTCCTAACTGGAGCCCCCTAGTCCGAATAACATCCTTGTTAAACTTTTCTGCACTCTTTCCAGCTTCATGACACCTTTCCTATAACTGGCCGACCAGGACTGCGTCAAATACTCAAGCAGGCAAATTGGTTCCAAAATTGGCTTGGAAACGTAATTGTATTTTGTGTGCCTTAGGGATCGGTGCTGGGACCTTTGCTGACTGCTATATATGTTGACTAAGTTGTGCGATTCATACATTTTAACATAAAAATTGTCGTTGATAAAGATGACAATAGTTTTAGGTTGCAGGATGATATTATGTTGGTACATTGGCAGATTGGTGAAGTGATGCATTTTGGTAATAAGGGTAGTAAATGCACCACAAATGGTAGGCCTTCATGGCATATTGAAGAGTAGAAAGACCTGGGGTACATCCAAAGACACCTCAAAATGGTAGCATAGTATATGGGGTGGTGAAGAAGAAGAGATGGTTGCTTCATTGGCAGTTTTTTGTGGAACTTAATAGAACATTGCTTAGGCCATAGCTGGAATATTGTTTTCAGTACTGGTTGCCACACTGTCGGAAGGACAGGATGCAGAGAAGATTCACCAGAATGTTGCAATTATTTAGGTATGAGGTGGGACTGGATGGGCTGGGCTAGTTTTCCTTGGAGGAAAGCAGGCTGAAGGGGATGTGATAGAAGTGAACAAAATTATGAGACACTGGGTGAATAGCAAGTACGTTTATCCCATGGCTGAGGTGTCAAAGATCAGAAGCCATTGGCTTTACGGTTAGAAGAGGGGAGACAATGGAGTTTTTAAATCCACCAAAGGATTGCTGCACTCTGGTGTGTACAGGCTGAGTAGGTGGTGGTAGCCGAATACCATGTTGGTAAATGCGGTTAGTATAATGATTGGCATAGTCATGGAGGGTTGAAGGGCTTGTTTCTGTACTCTATGACTCGAGCACCAGATTGTGTACCTTTGGATGTACTGATACAAAATATGAAAACTTAGTAACAAGCATAAACTTTGTTCTGCTTGGCATATCACGATATACAGATGTAATGTTCTTTCTCAGTTATGAAACAAACTTAAGTTTAGTGATTCTGTTCCTCATTTATAGCAAAAGCAAATTGTACTGATCTCTTCATTTCAATGAATTACAGGAGACACATCGAGGGTTTTCCAAAGAACCAGATACTATGATGGCTTATTGTCATCTCTGACCACAGCTGGAATCCGAATCTTGTTCAGCTCCAGTCAGGAGGAAACAGCTGGCCTGCTTGCTGAACTTGCCCGTGTTGAAGAGAGAAAGAACGCTGCCATCACTGTACCAGTAGAGGTTAGCGGTCTCCAGCAGCACATTTTACAGTTCTACCTCAGCTTTCCAGGTGTCAGTTATATAACAGCCTTGAATCTTTGTCACCACTTCAGCTCCGTGAAAGAGACTGCTAACAGGTTATATACTTTTCTCATTCATAGATTATATAATTTACATTTTTAATTACCATTGTTGGTAGAACAACTTTCCGCACATTTAAATAATTGTTAATATAAATTTCCTTTTGCGTTAAACCAGTGTTAAGAGGTTAAAAATAATTTCATTTGCATAAGTATATTTTTTAATTATTTGCAAGTTCAAAATTTGTTTGTTCCAATTGCATATAAGTGAGTTACAGGTATTATGATAAATTGGTTGATATCCATGCAGATAAGTGCCTCATTTTCTTTACAGCTTTTGTCTATAGTCTCTTCACTTTTACTCTAAGATTTAATGCAACATTCATGAAGCGTATTCTCACACTACTAAAACGTCAATGTTCCAACACTGACACAGTTGAATAAGCTAACTGATATTATATGGAAGGCATAGTGTTTTGAATGTTTAAAAGGATGGGAAGATCTACTGCAAGGATGCCTGAGCATTTTGGAGACACTAGACTGCAGATTCTGGGCAATCTCAGCAGCATTTGCAGAGGGAAATTTACAGATTGTGATTCCCACTGGGACCCTACTTTAGACTGATGGAGTAGAGGGGAGAAGTATGGTAGAGAGAGGTGAGGGGAAGGGGTGGACAAGAACTGACAAGTGATGAGGATGCAAGAGGGGAGTGGTAATCAGTAGTAAGGAAGACAAATTCAATGCTAGCATTTATATCACGAGGACATATCTATAAGGTGCTAGTCAGGCCACATTTGGAGTACTGTGAGCAAATTTGGGCCCCATATCTGAGGAAGCATGTGCTGGCTCTGGAGAAGGTCCAGAGGAGGTTTACAAGAGTGATTCCAAGAATGAGTGGGTTAGCATATGATGAGCGTTTGACAGCACTGGGTCTCTACTTGCTGGAGGTTAGAAGTTTGAGGGGGGACCTCATTGAACTTACAGAATAATGAAACACATAGAGTGGATGTGGAAAGGGTGTTTCCGCTGATGGGAGAGTCTAAGAACAGAGGCCATAGCCTTAGAATTAAAGGACGCTATTTTAGAAAGGAGGCGAGGAGAAACTTCTTTAGTCAGTGGGTAGTTAATCAGTGGAACTCATTGCCACAGAGGGCTGTGAAGGCCAAGTCAGTGGATATTTTTAAGGCAGAGACAAACAAATTCTTGATTGGGATGGGTGTCGGGGGTTATGGGAAGAAGACAGGAAAATGGGATTAGGAGGCAGAGATCAGCCATGATTGAATGGCAGAGTGG
The DNA here is from genome assembly GCA_963514005.1 of Raja brachyura. The sequence goes on from OY740789.1 coordinate 27,411,154, forward strand.
ACTCGATGGGCCGAATGGCCTAATTCTACTCCTATAACGTGAACCTGTGGTGATTAGCGTATGAGTGGAGATAGTAACAAAGGCACACACGCTATCGAGAACAGCAACAACTCATTCTGCTAGGGTAGCATGAACATTCAATTCTTTAATTTAGGTAACTTCTCCCTCCGCTACTCATATACCATAGCCTTGTCCCTGTCACAGTTCCACCCACACATCTCCCAGCCCTCCCTACTTTGAGTTCCCTATTTCACTTTCCCCCAGTTCTCTCCTTTCTATTCCACCCACTATCCCCCCCACTTTCTTTCACCTCCAGTATTTGTAACGATCTCCACCTATTTGCTGGCAGACAAAAATGCTGGAGAAACTCAGCGGGTGAGGCAGCATCTATGGAGCGAAGGAATAGGTGTCGTTTCGGGTCTCTTCTTCAGACTGATGTGGGGGTGGGGGGCCCGGAAGAAGAAAGGAAGAGGCGGAGAGAGGGCTGTGGAAGGGGAGGGGAAGGAGGGAGCTGATCATTCCTCCTGCATGAATCCACTTATAATTTGTCGGTTCTTGCTCCAACCCTTCCCCATGCCTCTCTTTACCAGCTTTCTACCCTTTTGTCCATCAGTATGAAGGCAGGTCCAAACTCGCGACGTGATCTATCCATTTCCCTTCACAGATGCTGCCTCGCCTACTTAGCACTGTTTTTTGCCTTTTTCGTGATTTTTGTTTGTTCAAAGAAAATATTTATTGGAAAGACATTGTTTTTAACAACATAGGGATAAATTTATGCTAAAGGTCTTCATCGGATTGTAATTTTCCTTTGTTTTTCAGTTCAGTGGTTGAAATCGTAGCTCGAGCAAAGGTTAACCACCAGCGAGCCGAAAAGATTTACCGTTACCTGCACTATTTATTTGATCCACAAATGGTACCTGATTAACCAGGGCAGACTAACCGGAAACAAAACTCAGTACATAAGTATTTTTACTATTTGTCTACTAAGAATCTTCATATGCACTTTGTGTACAGTTTAATGTAAAAATTATGTAAATAAAATCTTTCAGCAATATTTCCTCAGCAATTTCAAATGCTTACTTTCAACCATCAAATTATCAAAACATGATTGCAATAACAATCTCTGATTTGGGCAATTCAACATTTGCTAATTTAAATCTAGACAGCTCCATTCGTTAAAAATCTAATCAAACTCCATTGTACATCTTGGATTCAGTATTCTGGATTTTAAATATTTGTTAACGCACCAATATTTACCTCTGATTAACTTTAAATCAATGAATTCTTATCCGTTATTGCAACATTACATTAACACGTTCAGTTAGTTAAGTAATCATCTGGCAGCAAATGGCTACTGTGGTTAGCATTGTTGCCCACAGCTCCAGAAACCCAAGTTCAATCCTGACCTCTGATGTTATCCTTGTGGAGTTTGAACATCCTCCCTGGGATTGTGTAGGTGCTCTGGTTTCCTCCCACATAACAAAAACATGCTGGTGTGTGGGTTAATTGTTTACTATCTGCAGCCCCTAGTGTGGGGTGGGAGTAGAATTGATGAAGATGCAAGAAACAAAATGGGATTAGTGGAGCTGGGTGCCTGATGTTGCCACGGACTTGATGGGCCAAAGGTCCTGATTCCCCGCTGTAAAATTCTGGTTATTTGAGACGGGTAGTATCGGTATAAATACTAAGCAGCAATATCTTGGATTTTCACAATATCTTTGTGGTGTGTTTGCCTATAATACAATTGTCTGATTGAGATGCTGCACAAACATTTTCACCAATTAAAAAATGTAACTAAAGCATTAATGAGCTAAGTGTTCATATAGTCACAAAAGGCAAAATTACAAAGGTGGGGCATGAAATTCAGTGCTTGGTTTTCAGTTAGATTGCACTCCTTATCTTGGTCTTTAGATCATGGATGATCATCTCTCACTTCAAGTAGTACTTTGAGTAGCTCTGGATAGTTTGGTGTCCCCCACCCTGTTACAGGATCCCAAGACGGAGAAGCACAGAATCCTTTTCCCTGAGTTTTTTCATCCAAACAACCGTACTGGCATCCAGTAGTTACCTAAATATAAAATGTAACAACATTAGCAACATAACATAACATAACACGGTCAACATGGATTTGTGCCTGGAAGGTCATGTCTGACAATCCTTCTTGAATTTTTTGAAGAGGTTACTAGGGAAATTGATGAGGGTAAAGCAGTGGATGTTGTCTATATGGATTTCAGTAAGGCCTTTGACAAGGTTCCTCATGGAAGGTTGGTTAAGAAGGTTCAATCTTTGGGTGTTAATGGCGGAGTAGCAAGATGGATGCAACAGTGGCTGAATGGGAGATGCCAGAGAGTAATGGTGGATGGCTGTTTGTCAGGTTGGAAGCCGGTGACCAGTGGGGTGCCTCCAGGATCTGTGTTGGGTCCACTGTTGTTTGTCATGTACATCAATGATCTAGATGATGGGGTGGAAAATTGGATAAGTATGCAGATGATACTAAGATAGGTGGTGCTGTGGATAATGAGGTAGATTTTCAAAGTCTACAGAGAGATTTGGGCCATTTGGAAGAGTGGGCTGAAAGATGGCAGATGGAGTTTAATGCTGATAAGTGTGAGGTGCTACATCTTGGCAGGACAAATCAAAATAGGACGTACATGGTAAATGGTAGGGAATTGAGGAATGCTGTGGAACAGAGGGACCTAGGAATAACTGTGCATAGTTCCCTGAAGGTGGAATCGCATGTAGATAGGGTGATAAAGAAAGCTTTTGGTGTGCTGGCCTTTATAAATCAGAGCATTGAATATAGGAGTAGGGAAGTATTGTTAAAATTGTACAAGGCATTGGCGAGACCAATTCTGAAGTATGGTGTACAATTTTGGTCGCCTAATTATAGGAAGGATGTCAACAAAATAGAGAGTGTACAGAGGAGATTTACTAGAATGTTGCCTGGGTTTCAGCAACTAAGTTACAGAGAAAGGTTGAACAAGTTGGGCCTTTATTCTTTGGAGTGCAGAAGGTTAAAGGGGGACTTGATTGAGGTCTTTAAAATGATGAGAGGGATAGACAGAGTTGACGTGGATAAGCTTTTCCCATTGAGGGTAGGGAAGATTCAAACAAGAGGGCATGACATCGGAATTAAGGGACAGAAGTTTAGGAGTAACATGAGGGGGAACTTCTTTACTCAGAGAGTAGTGGCTGTGTGGAATGATCTTCCAGCAGAAGTGGTGGAGGCAGGATCGATTGTAACATTTAAAAGTAAAGTGGATAGGTATATGGACGGGAAGGGAATTGAGGGGTATGGTCTGAGTGCAGGTGGATGGGACTAGGGGAAAATAAATGGTCGGCAGGGACTGGAAGGGCCGTGAAGGCCTGTTTCCGTGCTGTAATTGTTTTATGGTTATAACCGGTACATCAGTCATGTTGTGCACCATGCATTTTAGGGCCACTTTAAGCACAACAAAGCCTTCATATGAAGAATATATTTTCAGTGAACCTGTGTTTACCTAGAGGGGAAGAAAGTAAAATGCAAGGAATGGGACACAAAAGTGAGCATAAATTGAAGAGGTAATAAAGCATTTGTTCAAGCACACCCCAAAATCTAATCTAATTATGCATACAGTACACTTGTGAATTGGTCACATAGAGCATAGGGAAAGTTAAGTCCCCCCCATCTTATTCTATTTACTATTTCCAAAATGAACATTTATATCAGTTTAAAATTGCATAATATTTAGCTAGACATAATATTCCTATAGACCTGAAAATAATGTCTGAATAGTTGATTCAATAATTTAATGAAAAATAAGAAACTTTAATGTTTTCCATGTTGCAAACTGACTTAATCTCTATTTATAGCAACAGGTTTGTTGATGATGTTTTCTACCTTCTGGCTCTAAAATGTAATGTTTGTCAACAAAAATATTCATATTTAATACAATCAATATAATACATATAATGTAACTTTATGTGGAGGTTTTTTATGTACATTATCTGAAATCTTGAGGGTTAGTCATGAACAAAATCATAACTTGATACTGTGCATAATTAAGGGTAAACAATGAGACACTATTTAGGACTTGTATTCAACTGAAGCTAAAATTTGTTAGAGGAACTCAGTGGTTTAAGCAGCACCTGCGGGAGCAGGAAATTGCTGATGGTTTGTGTCAAAACTTTGCATAGCGATTTTGATCCAAAGGTCAATACTGTAAGTCCTTGGCCCACCTCCATAAATGCTGTTTGATCCACTGAGTCTTTCTAGCAGATTGTTGCTCCAGATTTCAGCATGTACCGCCTCCTGTGTCTCCATTAGGTTAAACTAATCTTGTTCACTTGTTTCTCATTGGGGTTTTGAAATTTCAAGAATGGTATAGACTATGTAATGTTTGTAGCTACTGAAGAGAATTTGGAAGTTAAGAGACATTTTGCTTGTGCTTTCTGGAGACTTCAAATTGGGATGTACCATGCACTGTTAAGGGGCTGTCCCACTTGGGCGACCTAATTGGCGAGTTTAGAAGAGTTTGAAAACATGACATGTTGAAGACCTCCTTCGACTATGTAGAAGACCTCCTTCGACTATGTTGAAGACCAGCTTCGACTAGCTACGACTAACTTTGGGAAAATTGGACACCGAATAGTGGAGAGTGAAGACGACCTCCTTCGACTATGGTGAAGACTATCTACGACTACCCTCGATTACCTACGACTAACATGCCGACCTACTACGACTAAACCTACGAGTAAAACAAGTATCTAATTTTTTCCATGGCGACTTTGTTTTTACTGGCAGGCATTTTTTAACATTGAAAAAACCGCCGTGACCTAGCTGAGGCCTCGAGTACGCGGAGACCACTCTCGAGCATGAAGGAGAGTTACGAAGACCTCCTACGACCTTGTGTCGACCATGCTGCGAGTACGAGTCAAGGGCAAATTCAGCAGAACTCGCGGATTAGGTCGCCCAAGTGGGACAGGCCCTTTATGTTCCCCTTCAATGTTGCAGCTCTTTTGTGTCTCAGCTCTTCATTATCTCTCTCCTGCAAATATATTGTTCATTATCACTGTACTAGTTACCAGGTTGCATTCCTACCTATATATCCTGCCCCTTTCACTAATTAAATCGATTAACTACAATTTCTTTTTTTGAAAGGAGCAGGATGTGTTGGAGAAATGCTGTGCTAATTTCCCAAAGTCTAGTTGGACTGTAAAACACACAAATCTTTGAGTTTCTTCATTCACAGGATGTTAACACGCATTCCTTAATAGATATAAATTGACAAAAATAGCCAACTGTGTTGCGGCTGGAGGCATAGTAAAGCAAGACTGCTTTCCTCATGATCATGAAACAGGCACTTCGTCCCAACTTGCCAATGACGACCACGATGTCCCATGTACATTAGTTTCAGCTGCCTAAGTTCAGCCCATGTTTCCCTTTAATTTTTTCTATCCATGTACCTGTCCAAATGTATTGGTATACTCCCTGCCTCAACGACCTCCTCTGGCAGCTTGTTCCATGTACCCAGTATCCTTTGTGTGGAATAAGTTGTCCCTTAGGTTCCTATTAAGTATTTTCCCTCTCACCTTAAACTTTGATTCCCCTACTCTGGGTAAAATATTTTGTGCATTCATCCTAGCTATTTCTCTCATGATCTTATATACCTCTATAAGAACGCTACTCATCCTCCTGTGCTCCAAGGACTCAAGTCCCTGCACTATCCTTTTAAATCTGCTCTGTTTCAGCTAACAGGGTGAAGAAAACTGAACACAATACTCTAAATGCAGACTCACTAACATCCCAACTTCAATATTCATTACCCTGAATGATGAAAGCCAATGAACCAAAAGCCTCCTTGACCATCCTACCTACCTGTGTCACCACTTTCAGAGAACTATGTACCTGCACACCTAGATCCCTCTGCTCTACAACAGTGGCACAGTTGCTTAGCTGCTGACTCACAATGCCAGAGACCCAAGTTTGATCCTGTCTACGGATGCTGTCTGTACATTTTCCCTGTGACCGCGTGGGTTTTCTCAGAGTGCTCTAGTTTCCGCCCACTCCAAAAATGTGCAGGTTTATCAGTCAATTGCCTTCTGTAAATTGCCCCTATTGTGAAGGATGTGAAACTGGTGTATGGGTAACTGATGGTGGGTGCAGACTCAGTGGGCCAAAGGGCCTGTTTCCACACCATCTCTAAACCAAACACACCCCAGAGCTCTGCCATTCACTCTGAAGTTCCTGTCCTGCTTTGACTTCACAATTATCTGCATTAAACTCCAGTAACCATTCCTTAGCTCACTTGCCCAGCTTCTCAAGATGCCACTGTACTATTTGATAACCACTTTAGTGTATTCTGCAAATTACTAACCATAGTTTGTGCCTTCTCATCCAAAACATTGAGATAATCCACAAACTGCAACTGGCCAAGCTCTGACCCCTGAGGCATACCACCAATTGCAGGCCTCCAGGTCAAAAAACAATCTACTGGCATCATCTTCTGCGTCTTTCCATGAAGGCAATTCTCTATCCAGTCGGCAAGCTCTTCCTGGAACACATGTGATCTAACCTTCCCAACATGGCTGCGCTGTTCGCTGGCTTCTTTTCTGAATATCACAGATCCAATGTATGCTATTTGTGCTGCTGTCACTAGCATTAAAAGGCATGCTCTCAGATCCCCCATTAAAATTAGTGTTTTCCAACATCATGGGCAACATCCAATACTTGAATTAATAATTGCATTAAATCTTAAAAAATCATAACAAGGATATTGTTAGAAAACACTTCTACACACAAACTCTTCACTGACATCATACTCATACAGATACGTTACACAGCTTACCCCAAACCATTATGATCGGTAAAACACCTTAACCAACTTAATGACGTACTCTTGTCCTTGTGTTTTCTGTAACTTCCACCAACTTTCTCCCGAAATAATTTACAGCTATAGCAATAAGGACTAGTTTTACATAGTTTAAAAAAAAGCCACCTTTGCATGTGTTTTACCAGATTTTTACAGGTAGGTCTCGACCCGAAGCATCGCCTATCTCCTTCGCTCCTTAGATGCTGCTGCACCCGCTGAGTTTCTCCAGCTTTTTGTGTAACCATCTACAATACATGCTGCTTGGTGAATCTTCTGACACAGACAAATACCTGGACTTGAATCAGTGCAGAGGAGGGCACATATGACTGACCCATGCGTACATAAACGCATAACAACTATGCCCCCATCTGGGCCTCAACTACAGTTTTACAACCATACAGGCATCACATGAATTCACATGAAAACCTGCTTCATGCATACTCTCAGTTGAAAAGCATCAATAACATGACTTTTCCGCACATCCTTAGGGTAAGGACAGGGAGCCACAAGTAAAAATAAACCAGATATGATGCATACATTTACATTCAGGTGGGTGCCCAGAAATAGGGGGCAATAAATGCCAAACAAACATCCACATCATAAATTAATGACCTATTGATAAGGAATCAGAGGTGCTGATTGACAAAGCAGTAACACAACCTATGCAACAGATCACTACCACCTTGTTAGATTATTTACAATCTAACAGTGTTACAACAGTGAATGGCATAAATTTCCCTAACACTGAGGAGCAATCCTTTTGACTGTAAACTTGGGGTTTTATTTTAATCAGCAAGATTGAGATTTAGGATGATTGTCCATTCTACTCAGTTAATTTCAGTCTACGGTAATGGCTACTCCCTCTCAATGATATTCCACTAACTCGCAGAAATTATCAGTATTTTATTCATGAAGAGCTTCATCTGTTTTTTATCCTTGCACATACCCAGCTGAAAAAATATTACTGGATTACTTACCGGCAGTTAGTCTCATTCCTAAAAGTCCATGAAAGAATCCCCTAATACAACGTAGAATCAAACCTGCCTCGCTACCTTCATAAACTACTTCAGGACCATTTATGCTGCCACCTCCTGGAGAATAAGAAGCACGAGACTGAAGTTAATCAGATCATGTAGCATATTGGCAAACACTGCCTCCACTGTTATCAACGTATAAACTCCAGTCTAATCAATAGACATCAATAATTTTGTTTTGCTGACACCACATACCATTTTTTGTGAGTAGTTGCCGCATAAACCTACACTTTCTCCTGTAATGTTTTGCATAAGAAACTCTCATTAACTAGAAATCTCACATTGAAATTCACACTATTCCATAAGGTCAAGGTGTACAGTTGCTGCAATGAAGATGCTGAATCTGCCATGTTTGTATATAATCTGGAGTTTACTGTATACTTACACGGCAACAAGTTATTTTGCCAGAAAAGGAAACCATTTTCTAGAATTGTATCCACTTAAAACAAAAAGAAACCAAATAATATCCGTTAATAAAAGTCTTGTTTTAACTTACATCAAAGAATGGTCCTGATGTGCCATTCTCCTGTATGTTGTAAATCAAAGGGTTTACGAAGCCAAGAGCTGGAAGTCCTCTTTGGAACCTGTTATCATTAATGAGGGCCAGGATACCACCAAAGACTGGGGTTGAAGCCTGCATTGAAAAGCAAAATCACATATTTTAATAAATAGGATAACAAAAATCTCTTATCTTGCTTTCAGTACCTTCATGATTAATAGCAAGAGACCAAAGATACTAATAATATTTTACATCAACAATGACTCAACTTGGTTAATGAGAAATGGCTGCATCCTGTTGAAAAAAAAAATTACTGGATATATGACTACAATAGTGACTTTTACCTTAGTCTGGTTAAAAAGGTGTAAGTACTGAACAAATAATTTCACTCACTGATGTTCCAGAAACCCAAGGAATAGGGATTAGATTAGTCACAACCCAATAGTTATCAGATAATGCTGCTACATCAGGGTAGGCACGACCACCAGCATTGTAGTAGGTGTCTGGGGGAAGTGATTTTGTCTTTCTGAGATAAGACTTCACGGCAGCGGCCTGTAAAATGAACAGATAAATTGTATAACCTCTACTCGAAACATATAAAACCTAACATTAAGAGAAAGCTATACTTCTTAACCCATTATCTCATAAAAAGGACATATTTGGCCAGATCTTTCCACTAGTTTCATACTTCTTGAACTTTATTTGTTGTAGTATTTTGGTCTAGATTCCACAGACAAAAAGAACAAATGTATATTCAGAAGTGTGATTTTATTCTTCTTTTGCTCTTTTTAAATTTCACCAATTTTCTGTCACTTGCACATATTTGGAACTGCACACAAAACAAAACAATGACCAAATGGTTTACTTAACTGATAGTCAGGCATTTTAAACACATTACTGAATCCACCACCACTGATAGAGTCTGTGACCTCCAACGTAATTTGAAACGGATTCTTGAAAGAGGTTCCTCCCACAGTGGTAACATAAGGACTAAAAGAAAGTTATATATTCAGTTCCGCCAGAGCATGATATTCAATGATACTATGTATTCTAATTGCAAATCTCAAAATCTACAGTTTTGTTAATTTCTTATAAAACCATTAACTACTGTGAAGTACTTGTTCCCTTCTGGATTGATATAATTTCTGTAAAAAAGTTTGAAACTAACAAGAAACAAATGCATAAAATATTACAAAGATCATATTCAAATGATATCTAAAAAAATGAATAGCTAAGAAATGATTAGTGGGCTTCTCAAAAATTTCTTTCAGAACCCAAAGCTTCCAGATTCTACTTTCATGCCAGATCTTCACTCAAGTGCAGAAGCCAATTTTGTGCTGAATGATTTCAACTGCCACACAAACTTGAAAATGATTTGGGGTTCTCACTATGACCATTTTAGGACATTCAGTATTTACACTCACTTTAGAGCTATTTGGAGCATAGGTTGAAATTCCCCCTCACATCTCACCTAGATTTCTGAACAAGGGTCTCGACCCGAAACGTTGCCTATTTCCTTCGCTCCAAAGATGCTGCCTCACCCACTGAGTTTCTCCAGCATTTTTGTCTACCTTATATTTCTAGATTGCTTAGTACAACACAGAACAGGCCAGATCCTTCTATCGGCTGTCGCCAGTTAATCTTGCAATCTTCAGTTAGGAACATTAACAAATTAGAGTGCAGGATGATGACTTTAAATTTGATTCCCATTTGATGTGAGGAAAATCATAACAACATTATCACAACTGCACACTGGGACTAGTGGACATCCCAATCCTTCAATGCACGAGACATGCAGCCACTCTGATTTATGACAGTAGTAATCCAGACCTCAAAATTGATCTTGCAACATATATATTAATCAGTTTAGCACAACCTCCAAATCTCTATGCTTTATCAAGATTTCTGAAATATAAATTCAGTCGTCAAACAATTAAGGGTTGTTAAGTTATGTGAACACAATGGTTTTGGCAAGATCACTTTCAATTCAATAAATGTAGAGAAACAAAAAATATATCAACCAGCATTTTTAAATCGTCGATCATGCAATGCAAGTAGTGGAATATTATCCAAACACTCATTAAAAGGCTGCAGTGCACCCGAGTCATTACCTAGATGCAGGAAAACTTGGCCTGAAGGTATTTTTGCCTTTTCTAACTTCTCTGCAGCCAGCACCATCATCACCTGTTTTACAAGGTAGGCAAGTGTTAAAATGATGGCTGAAATTACAGTTTATCTTTGACTCTCATATGTAAATAAGCAAAATAAAACATTCAAAATATCATTGTACATTACCTTCCTTTTCAATACTTCGCAGCTCCATGAAAGTAAAGATAGGATTTAAATCTAGGCATGCTTGGTCAGACAACATTATCGGGAAGCAAGTCTCTGGGATATGCTGCCTGCCTGTCCTTAAACGTCGCCAAATGCAAATGACTGAACCATATGGACGTGTATAACCCACCCCCACCATCCCAACCAACCCTCTTTCAATACATCATCCGGCAGAGAGGGAGTTTTTTTAAAAAAGGCACTGAATTATTTTTTTAATGATATTAAATAACCAATCTGCTAATATATTGGCAAAAATTAAACTAGTTATTTAGGATATCAATGGCTTTTTGGTTTTGTTCTATTTTTAATTATGTACTACTAGGAAAAGAAAGTAATCTATAATCAGTACTCAGACATTTGCCGCATCTCCTAAGTTTTCCAAAGTGCTGCACAATGAAATGTGCACACAACGAATCCTCTGGCTGGTATACTTGTGAAGAATGTAAACTATGGTGATTAAATATTATTTGTGTGAGTTATTTCCATGGAGATTAGACCAGAATCAAACAACAAGCAAATTGGAAATGAGCTTTGACATAAAACAAGTCTTAAGAAGCTGAGAATGGGTGGAGGTAGGTGTGAATGAAAACAATGTGTGATAGGGTGAAGAATAAAATAATAGGAATGATATTCACAGATGATGTTGAACCCATTTTCACAATATCAGTTTTACAGCATCTTAGTTTCCTTTTATTCTAGCACATGGCAGTTCACCAACAGCAACTGTGGTTGAAGTGTGACTGGTTTAAAGCAAAAATAAAATTCTCGTGTTAAAAGCAATTTCTTATCACATTCTGTGCAAAATATTTACCAGATGCAAAGAGTAAGGAGAGACCACGGACACCAGCCTTCATGAACTCGTTGTTCATTCTCCTTAAATACGCCACTGACAGACTGTCCTCGTCATCTCCATAACTGATGGTGTGCACCCATGGGATGGATGACATATTACTCAATAAAGTAATCCAATCCAGAAAGGGTTCCTGGGACTGGTGCCTCCCTGTAACGGACAAATGATAAATCATTATGGATTGAAATCTGGTTGCAGACAGAAAAGGGAGACTGGAGCCACAAGAGACTGCAGATGTTGGAATCTGGAGCAAAAAAAAAAAAAAATCAAGCTGCTGGGGGTTGAGTGGCATCTATGTGGGAAGGAGTGAAAGAATAGTTGGTGTTGCAGATCTAGATCCTGCATCAGGAAACAGCATGTCTTTTTTGGAGTGGGATTGGGAGGAGCAGGATATCACAGACCACAGATATTTACCCCTCTCACTCACGAACCGTACGCCAATCCTTCAATGATTTGTTTGAATGAACCAAATGCAATATTTCTATGTTTGACAACATCAGGCTGGGTAGAATTGGGAATCGAAGGCAGGTAGAGCTGCTGCCTCATAGCACCAGAGACATGGTTTGGTCCTGACCTTAGGTGCCAACTCTGTGGTGTTTGCGCATTTTCCCTGTGACTACATGGATTTCCTCCTACATCCCAAAGACTTGCAGGTCTGTAGATTAATTGGCCTCTAAATTGCCCCAATTATGTGGGCCTTCTTCTTGTGTATGGCATGCACAGCTTAAAGTTGTAGGACAACTTGTTCTATTTGATCTTATTTGATTATGTAGGTGAGTGGATGAGAAAATGGGATAATATGGAATTCGTTTGAACAGGAGATCGATGGTTGACATACAATGAGCAAAATGGCCACTGTCCCTGCTGTATTTTACAATGATTCAATGAAATATCAATAGATAATAGGTGCCGGAGTAGGCCATTCGGCCCTTTGAGCCATTCAATATGATCATGGCTGATCATCCCCAATCAGTATCCCGTTCCTGCCTTCTCACCATACCCTCTGAATCCGCTATCTTTAAGAACCCTATCTAGCTCTCTCTTGAAAGGCAGAGAATTCCACAGACTCACAACTCTTTGTGAGAAAAAGTGTTTCCTCGTCTCCGTTCTAAATGGCTTACCCTTATTCTTAAACTGTGGCCCCTGGTTCTGGACTCCCTCAACATCGGGAATATGTTTCCTGCCTTTAGCGTGTCCAAACCCTTAACAATCTTAAATGTTTCAATAAGATCCCCTCTCATCCTTCTAAACTCTAGAGTGTACAAGCCTAGCCTCTCCATTCTCTCAGCATATGACAGTCCCGCCATCCCTAGAATTAACCTTGTAAACCTACGCTGCACTCCCTCAATAGCAAGAATATCCTTCCTCAAATTAGGGGACGAAACTGCACACAATACTCCAGGTGTGGACTCACTAGGGCTCTGTACAACTGCAGAAGGACCTCTTTGCTCCTACACTCGACTCCTCTTGTTATAAAGGCCAACATGCCATTCGCTTTTTTCACTGCCTGCTGTACCTGCATGCTTACTTTCATAGACTGATGAACAAGGACCCCAGATCCCATTGTACTTCCCCTTTTCCCAACTTGACGCCATTTAGAGAGTAATCTGCCTTCCTGTTTTTGATACCAAAGTGAATAACCTCACATTTATCCATATTAAACTTCATCTGCCGTGCATCTGCCCACTCCCCCAACCTGTCCAAGTCATCCTGCATTCTCATAGCATCCTTCTCACAGTTCACACTGCCACCAAGTTGTGTGTCATCTGCAAAATTGCTAATGTATATCCACACTTAGAGGGCGGTGAGCCAGTGGAATTCTTTTCCACAGAAAGCAGCAAAGACCAAATCACTAATTCTCTTGAGGGAACATAAATATTGGGATACAGACCTCAGTGTGTATGGGGAAATATTAGACAGAGAATAAATCATGTTTATATTGATGAGCAATTCCAAAGGGCCAAATAGTCGACTGCTTATACTATTTTTTATATCTATCAACAATTAACTCTTCATTTGCAATAACCAAATAATCTGAAAACCTTTGAAGCCAATAAAAAAAAGCTTAAATCATGTTGAAATAAAGCAAATTGTGGTGTTCCTAATGTACAGTGTTGCTTAATAAACTGGCTTCAAAGCGATCTAATGAATGCATGGAGATACAAGGAATTAAATAGGATGAGCACTCTTATTTCTGCACATTAAATTTTTAAAACCTGCAAAGGTGAGCACAAGCCAAAAGGCAGTGACTTGGGTTTCCTTGCCTGAGCTACCGTCTACTCTCATGTGGCCCCATCATCTGTTAAACTGTGTTCAGGACCTAGAGCTTCCAATGGACTAGAGTTGCAGTTTTCAAATGCACATACTGGCTCTTGCTTTACATTAAGACTCAGCTGATGAGCAATGACAAACTTCCTCCCCGAGAAGAGGAAGAGCATGTGAAAGGAAGGGCATGGGACTGACTATGTGAAAGGTTGAATCACTGGAACACAGCTGGAGACTCTAACCTCTGCATGCATATGCCCAAATGATACGCATGCCATCTTTCTTCTGAATATGAATGAGTACGTTTATTGGCCAAGTATGTACACATACAAGGAATTTGTCTTGGTTCTCCGCTCGCAAGTAACAACACGACATACAGTACAAGTAAGAATAAAACAGTATAGTTTAAACATGTGAGTGAAATAAAATATCAGTGTAAAAGGAGGCTACAGACTTTTGGTTATTGAGTAGAGCTACTGCTCGTGGAAAAAAGCTGTTTTTATGTCTGGCTGTGACGGCTTTGACAGTCCGGAATAGCCTTCCAATGGGAAGTGCTTCAAATAGTTTGTGGCCAGGGTGAGAGGTATCAGAGATGATCTTACTCGCTCGCTTTCTGTCCCTTGCAGTGCACAGTTTGTCAATGGGGAGAAGGTTGCAACCAACAACCTTCTCAGCTGATCAAAAGATTCGCTGCAGTCTCCGGCTGTCATGCTTGGTGGCTGAGCCAAACCAGACCATGATGGAGAAGGTGAGAACAGACTCTACGATGGCCGTGTAGAATTGGACCATCATTGTCTGTGGCAGATTGTGTTTCTTCAGCTGCCGCAGGAAGTACATTCTCTGTTGTGCCTTTTTGACTGTGGAATCAATGGTTGTCCCCCATTTAAGGTCTTTGGAGATGATGCTTCTCTGGAGAGAAGCAATGGGTGATGTTTCGGGTCAAGACCCTTCTTTTCAGACTGAAGAAGTCTCGACACGAAACATCATCCATTCCTTCTCTCCAGAGATGCTGCCGGTCCTGCTGAGTTACTCCAGCTTTGTGTTCATCTTCAAATGATGTCACACGCTCCAGACGGCTGTGCGTACGCATGAAATTGCGCCTCAACTCGACCACGAGGTCGCGTAATTTGCGTGCCAAGGACATGCAAGTGGGACAGGCCCTTTAGAATCACCACAGAAACACCCTCTGCACCAAGGTGAAATGGAAACAAGCAGCAGAGCACTTCAGTGAACAAGAGAATCATCTTCAATATGCAAAGTGGTGGTACAATTGGTCAGCAATTACTTTTTCCAGAATTCCTGCAAGCTTTCACTATTTTTAAGAATTTATATTTACACCAACTGAAATAAAATGAAGGGAACAATATGAAGAGAATGTATTGTATTGGAATGTGACTGCTGTGGAAGATCACTATAAATTCATAATTACATATTTAATCAAATTATTTATTTCTACACAGCTGCATTCAGAACCAACCCCCACTGCATCTAATTTCTCAGTAAATAAATGTGAACTTTAGATCATTAAAGCTGTATGACTGACTGCAGTTAATGTCATATGTAAACATACAAAATATCTTTACATCTCAAAATGTCTTGCTTTCAATAAACTAAAACTCATAGTCGGGAGACGTTTGAGTAATCAGTGAACTATAAATACTTAAAAGAAAACTAAACTATGGCTGGACTAAATTGTCATACTAGTAACTACACAATAATAGCCTGAGACCTACCTGTGTTACTGAAGACCCAGGTAGATATGTTTGCACCAGTACTCATAATATACTCCACATCCAGACTGGCTTCCAGGCCTGCTTTTATACCTCCTTGGCGTCCTATTATGTGATCTACTTCAGTATGGTGGCCAAAGCCTCTACCAAAGAGATGCATGAATTCTACAAGGTCCAACTGGTGAAAATATTGTTCCAGAAACTGAAGGATAAAACAGTTAAAATTCAATTTCAATGGTGGATCAAGCAAAAAAATCAATGTATTTGAATTATACAATTTCTATTATGGTTCATCATTATTTCACGATAAACAAAATTAACCAAGGTCTGAAAAAGCAAATACGTGAATTTGCAATCAGAAAAAAAAGGAATACAATTACAAAATTGTCTCTGCCATAATTTGTTGTGATTGTCACTGCCACACCACAATAGACAATAGGTGCAGGAGTGGACCATCCGGCCCTTCAAGCCAGCATCACCATTCAATGTGATCATCGCTGATTATTCCCAATCAGTACCCCGTTCCTGCCTTCTCCCCATGTCCCCTGCTCTCTCTTGAAAGTATCTGTATACTTCAATACATACTGTATACTGTATGTTTCAATAGGTATTGACAACTGCAGACAAACTCCTATATTCCGCTATTCAACTATTTGTAAATCCTGATGGTTCAGCAGCTGTCTCACCAGGTGATGTTTGCGGTGCTCCCTTCTACTTGACCCATGCTTGTTCCTGCTCTCTCTTTCAACTCAATGCAGCCTTCTATGCTGTGCTATTTTTGAACCGATTGGGATGCTTTTAAGCTTTTTTTAAAAAAACAATTCGCTGGAACATTTGTAGTAATACTATGTAATATCTAAAAAGGTGAATTACAGGAGTGTTGTGTATTAATAGAAATAGCATCAAATGGTCCACAATATCTGGCACCAAACTACTAAACTTGCCAGATTATTGGAGTTTTACTGTGTTTGGATCCAGGGTCCTTTCTGCTTTGATTAATAATGTACTACCTGCTAATGTCTTACCTGAGCCACTGCTTGGCTGTTATTCTCATGAGACCCAACATCGCTTGCAGTGAGGTTGTAGCGTTTCCTCACAACAGCAGGAGTTACACCCATGTGAAAATTCGCTTTTCTGTGCTGAACAACTTTCCATGCCTTGCTTATCACAGTCTTTTGCGAAGGGAATCGATGCATGCCCCCAACTGCAATGAACAATTTTGTTTTAATTGTTTATAAATTGTCTACCCTCTGAAATGCAAAATATGTTACCATATTCATTCTACAACTTTGGTGTTTTACATCAAAGGGGATATACAAATGCAAATAGTTGTTGTTAAAACATCTTTTGGGAAAAGCAGGCAAGCAAATACTCAGAAGAATATGGCCAGAAATTGAAGACTTGTGCAACAGATTCACATTGCAAAGCAAGATAGTTCTAAACAGAGGCCAAATAAAGAATCACTAGAGTGGATTATCTTGGACGCTAGTTTACTGAAGAGGCAGATGAATGGTGAATCGCATATTTCCGGGTTTTTTCATCAAGCCTTTGGGCTTTTTAAAATGATCATCCCCAATCAGTACCCCATTCCTGCCTTCTCCCCATATCCCCTGACTCCGCTATTTTTAAGGGCCCCTATCTAGCTCTCTTTTGAAAGCATCCAGAGAACCTGCCTCCACCACCATCTGAGGCAGAGAATTCCACAGACTCACCACTCTGTGAGAAAAAGTGTTTCCTCGTCTCCGTTCTAAATGGCTTACTCCTTATTCTTAAACAATGCATCTGTTCAACTAAACCACTCAGAGAAAGAATTGCACATATCAAAACCCTGACATTAATTGACAACACTGTCCGTGAGGATTTTGTTAAAGCCGCTCACCAAAATCAATATGCTCTGCCAATTCATCGGGAACTCTGTATTTAGCCAGAGATCGTATCAGCGTCTGATGACCATTGGTGTAACGATTAAACTTTGATCCAGTCAAAAGCTTTTCAGCAGTACTGAAATACAGGATTAAAAAAACAATACAGTCACACCTCACTAAATAGAAGTCCACAAACTGAAGATTCTGATTTTCTAGAGTTAATAATGTGAAAACCAAAATCTTATCTTTAGGTTGGATTCACAACAAACCGGAGATGCAAGAATCTTGAGCAAACCACAAAGTGCTGGAGGAACTCAGTGGGTCAGGCAGCATTTGTGGAGGAAACAGAGAGATGATGCTTCAGGTCAGGACACTTCTTTAGTCTGAATTGTTGTGTCCATTCCCTCCACATATGCTGCTTGATCTGCTTAGTTCCTCCAGCGCTTTGTGATTTGATCAAGCCTTTGGGTAGTTAACAGCACCTGGTTTCATGAAACTGCCCACGTACCCCACCAAAGTCAATCAAATTACAGTCGTAGGAAAATCAGCCTGTAAATCAGCTTGCAGGATGAGGGCTGATATTCCTGTTTCACGTTCAGTAAGCAAACACTACTCCATATTTTAACTTCTGTTCCCCCTGTATTCTCTGCTGCAAAGACTTGATCCTTTAATTCAGATTTTTACTTCAGTTTGAGGAAGTATTTTTTTATGGTCTCAATATGTTCAAAACAATAGGTAGTTAAGATTGTTAAAATAAAATTTCGGTCCAGAGATGCATCAATTTTCTCTCTTTTCAAAATATTTAAATGTAAACAAATAACAATGCATGTACTTTCAGGATCATTTTAAATTATTTAAACTTACCACTAACAGGTTATCGATCCAAAATGTCGCCTATTCCTTCTCTCCATAGATGCTGCCTCACCCGCTGAGTTTCGCCAGCATTTTTGTCTACCTTCGATTTTTCCAGAATCTGCAGTTTTTTGGGATTTGACTAATGTGATTTGTCACTTGTCTGCAGCTGTATTTGAATCCAGTTCTGGCATTTTCAAAGCAAACTAAATTCTCCATGGTTGATGTTTAATGCCAGCTGAGAATGTTATTGGTTTATAAAAATCTTTTTCAAGCAAGCCTTCACACTTTTTTTTTAGTTAAAAGCTTTATTCATAATTTACCAATAAAAATGATTATTTGACAACCTTTCTTGACATTCCTTGTTGTCCAACTGAATTTTAAGATTCTGAATCCTCCATACCCTGCCCTATAATCAATCAAAGAATCACTCACATCCCAGTTTGCATTCTCTATTCCTTTGGCTCTGGATCAGAGTTTATTTTTCATTCCCTCTTCAAGGTTCATTTAGTTTAGAGATACAGCATGGAAGCAGGACCTTCGGCCTACCAAGGCATTCCAGTACTCACACTCTGGGTGAAACCTCAGGTCCATTCTAAATCTCCTACCCCTTGCCCAAAATCGATGTCCTCTTGTTGTATGTACCTCTAGTATGGAGAATAATAGTAAGATTAAACAAGAACTTACCAGTTTGAAGTTTGATCTTTATTTTATGAGGAGTTGCGATGAGGGATTTCGTGAAGAACCCGCCAGCACGCATGCGCGACATACTTCAAAGCCGCGGTGTGGAATCACAGAAAAACCCAAGCCAAGAAATGACTTGTTATAGTAAGATTAAAGAGACTCTAGTTACCAGTTGACTTTATGATCGAGGGTTGGGAGCGGAGGGCACGAAATCCCTCATCGCAACTCCTCATAAAATAAAGATCAAACTTCAAACTGGTAAGTTCTTGTTTAATCTTACTATTTCATTTCGGAGTCACGTGAGTGACTTCGTGAAGACTTCAAAGCTTCTGTGATTTCACGCCCTGGACAACGTCCATGCTATCACACACGCTACTGAAAAGGTGGACAGCAGTAATCAATTTCCGTCACTGTTTCTCTGAAAAAAAAAAAATATTTATTAATAACAACAAGAAAGGACCCCTCACTGAGGGGGAACTGTATGTTCTCGGCCTGCATCCAGCACGGCTCCTGCGAACATTCCAGGTACGGTGACGGGTTTATTGTAAAACCGTTGAAAAGTGGCTTCACTGGCCCATCCCGCTGTGGCAAGTATCTGGTCCATGGGCACCTCCATGGCCTTTGCCGCCGATGTTGATGCTGCCCTGGTGGAATGGGATTTAAAAACATCAGTGTCAATACCTGCTTTGTTCAAGACGATCCTGAGCCATCGGGATATCGTCTGCACCGTCACTCTATGGTGAGGTTTTTTGTGACTGATGAACAGGTATTGCTCCATTCCCCTTATTTTCCTCGTCACTTTGATATAGTGGCGGATATGGGTGGCTATGCATAGCCTAGCATCAGCGGGGTATGCTGGAAACTCCAGCTGCAGCCCTGTAAATCCAGGTCTATGCTGCTTGAGCAATTCATCAATGAAGAAAGTGACCCGTTCAGGGGTAGAGATCATTCTGTCGATCTTGGCCTTGTGAAGCGTTTGCACCCTTCGTGCTGAAGTAAGTGCCATCAACATCACCACCTTCAGGGTGAGTTTGTCCAATTAGAGCCCCGTCATGGGTGACCATGTTCTCAGCAGGGTCAGCACTTTGCCAATATCCCATGTGACGTTGTAACGGGGCCTCGGCGGGTTGGAATTAAATATCCCCCGCATATGTTTGGAGACCAATTTATTGGATCCTACCTCAATATTGAGGTAGGACGAGAGCGCACTCCTGGCGCTATTGATGGCACTATAGCTGAGATGTTGATCATGATGTAGCCCCGCAAGAAATTCCAGCACATCTGTGATGGAGACGGAGTCATATGCAACATCCATGCGGCCACAATAGGATTCCCATTTCCTGATGTACGATAAGTACTGCCGTCTTGAGGACTCCCTGCATGATGCTCCCATGGTATCCATTGTCCTTGAAGATAGACCATACTGAAGTAGTGGCCTGTTCAGATCCTGCAAACCAATAGATTCAAATGACTATGGCAGGGGTGTGGTTCCCCTGTGGCAGGGTTCGTCACCAATTGTGGGCAACCCTCCAAGAGGACCCATGGTTGACTTATCATTCCAAGGACCACCGGATACCATGATTGCGTAGGCCAGTCGGGTATAATGAGGATGCCCTTGGCAGCATCGAGCTGGATTTTCCGCAATACCTGACTGATGAGGCAGAATGGAGGAAAGGCATAGAAGAACCATTTCCCCCAGTCTAGCGAGAATGCGTCCATCGCCATTGCCCCAGGATCTGGCTCCCATGATACGTATGTTGGTACCTGATGGTTCAACCATGACGCAAAAAGGTCATTATCCGGTCTACCAAATTTGGCTGTAATTTTGGTGAATATTTGGGGGTTCAACATCCACTCGATGTTGTCATTGAACTTCCGTGACCTGGTGTCCGCCACTGTATTGAGCTCACCTGGCAAGTAGGTAGCTGAGATCCAAATATTCCGTTGAATACACCAGAGCCAAATTGTGTTTGCCAATTCATTGCATGAAATTGACCTGGTACCGCCCATATGATTCAGATAAGCCACCGCAGTGGTATTGTCTATTTGGAGATGGACATGAGTGTTAGTCATGTTTGAACAATAGGCTCTTAGTCCGTGGAATGCTCCTAGCATCTCCAAATAGTTTATCCCTTGTGCTAACAACAAAGTAGCTTCAAGTGAATCCCATCTACCTCCACAACTGTTATTGTTGTCCGTAGCTCCCCAGCCATGGGAGCTTGCATCTGTTTGCAAGTATACCATTGGACGAGGCACAATGATGGGTTTAAATGAGTTATGGATATTGCCAATCCACCATAGTAACTCAAGTTTTGCCTTAACCGGCAACTGCATGGGTCTATCATAATGTCCAGCATTTAGTTTTAATGCTGTTATTTTTGACCTTTGTAAATTCTGATAGTGTAAAGGTCCATATTGAGCAGCTGGAAATACTGCTACAATTTTGCCAATTACCCTGGCAGTTAATCTGATAGACGGTATACTGGCGCAGACCAGGTTCTTGCATGCTTGAAACACATCACCAACTTTGTTAGTTGGGATGGTGGTGATCATGCGATTGGAGTCTATCGTGAACCCCAAGTAGTCCATGATCTGTGCGGGGAGGAACTTTGATTTGTCTGGATGGATTATAAACCCCATTTGTTGAAAGATTTTCACTGTGGCTGAAACCGCCAACTCTGCAGATTCCAGAGTGTGCCCAATTATCAGAATGTCATCCAAATAGGCCATGACCGTATGATTTTGTCTCCGCAGTGTAGATAACACTGGCTTGAGTAGTTTGGTGAACAGTCTGGGGGCTGTAGTAAGCCCATTGGGCAATGCTTTGTATTGCCAAAGCTGATCCATCCAGGTAAACTTCAAGAACTTCCTATGATGTTTCCGAATGGATACTGAATAGTATGCATCTTTTAAATCAATGCATGCCATGAAGCAGCCCTCCGAAATCAAAGATTTGGCTGTTTCAAATGTGTCCATTTTGAAATGGGTGTATTTTACAAAGGTATTCAAGTGAGTTAAATCTATAATGACCCGGCATCCACCGTCTTTTTTAGTTTTGGTAAATATATTAGACACAAATTCAATTGTGTGGTTCGTTCTATCACACCTTTGTCTTGTAAACTCAAGATTTCAGCATAGCCTTCTGCCAATTCTTTTTTGGAAAGTGCAAATTTGCGATTCGGCATATGCTGGGGTGGAGGCAATTGGCCATGAATAAACTCAATTTCATAACCCTGAATACTTTGCAAGATAAACTCATCTGAAGTGATGGTTTCCCAAGCCTCCTTAAATCCCCGTAATCTGCCCCCAACTCGTGAGGTTAGACATGCAAGTGCATGGAATCCAGACCCCCTTACCTTCATGGTTATCGGCGGTCCCTGGGATTTTTGGTGGGATGTGGAGGTGCTGGGTTTCGTGGTTGGTGCGGAATCCGCATCTTCCATGCTGGCCGCTGAGGGCCTAGTCCTAAAAAAGGCCTGGGCTGAGGAGGCTGTTGATATTGAGGAGGTGCCGGAACGTAGGTCCTTGTTGGCCTGTCGGTCTGACCTCGTGGCCTGAAGTAAGGTGTCTTCTTGGCCGAAGGTCTGGCCACAAAATGTGGTTTTCGCATGGTCATCCAACTCTTTGACCTGCTTTGGGAGGTCTTCCCCGAACAGCTGTCTAGGTGGGGGGGTAGGAGGTGCTCTGCATAGTCCCGCAAATTTGGGATTCAAGGAAGGTTTGATAATGTTCTTCCGGAAAGCGTTGATCTCGTACTGCGTATTGCAGAGCAGAGCTAGAGCATCCTCCTGTTCGGTGCTTAGATCAACCCCATCTACCGACTTTGCAAAAGCGGTGATCCCAGACGTAAGTAGTTTTAAAATCCTCTGCAGTTTCACTTCCTGCGCTCTGATGCCCGGGCTGATATTACCCCAGATTGGCATGTTCACAATCGGCACGTGGAGTGAATTGCAGTTCCCTGGAGCCTTGTGTCTCTCCATGGCCTTCGCAAGGACCTCCTCCTGCAATTGATGGTTGGTAAGGTAATCTATGGTTGCGGCCAGTTTGATGTTGAGGGGTTGTCCTGATGATACGGGTAACCCGAATTTGGCTGCCACATCCAGCAGATCTTCCTGAGGGACCTCAGGTGCTGCTGGGGCATGTACCAGGATATCCTCCTCATCTGGTCTTATGTTGTCCATAGATGGGGACGGGGATATATCCATGAGTCCCCTGGAGCTGTGTGTGTCCTGTTTCTGATTGAGTAGAACTTGCTCCAATATCCTCTCCATACGATCCAAGCGCCCTTCATCGGGCGGGTGTGGGAGGTAAGAGGCCTCGTGCCCGAAGGAACTCCTGAGGCTCCGATCATCAGTCCGTACCTCGTCGAGGTAATATCGGTACTGTGATGATGTGTCGCTACCAGCCGCCTCGGCGAAGCTGAGCGATTCCCGCGCGGACCTGCTCGAGCGCCTCCTCTTCGCTGAGCTGGACCCGGCTGCCTCGAAGGGCATGGGTGGGGAGAGGTCGGCACCTGACGCCGCAGCGTGGTGACCCGACGTCCGCACGGGCTTGCCGACTGTCCTAAATCTGGACCCAGACGGCGTACGGTCCCGACCTGCCCCCAGCGGGGGAAGCGGTGACCTAGGCGAGGCTCCACCCTTGTGACTCCTCCTGGTCCCTCTGGGTGGTGAGTCGACACTGGCCCTTCTTGGTCTGCCAGTGGACTCGGGCCTGCCTGATTCACCAGACCACTTCCTAGTGGCTCCTGGTGAGACCTCAACCCGCGAAGGGCTAGGTAGTGGAATTGTATCCCTGCCTCCTTCAAGAGGGCTCAGGGAGAAGGGCCGTGCATCAGCACGCGAATCCCTCTTGCTCGTCTCTGCAAACGACCCAGTGGGTGAGAGAGAGATGGAGTCAGGATGCACCTGCTCCGGCGCTGTACCGACTGATTGTTCTGCAGGTACCCTGCTAGGGCATAGCTGCGTCGGTGAACCGGATCCTGTGAATACAGGGCTCCCCGGCTTGCGCGCCTTTTTCCCGGCCCGTCCTCCTGCCGTGGAGGGGGGCTCCGGGTTGGGTTGCCGACAACTCCTTGTAGAAGTTTTACGGCCTTTATTTTTCCTGCTGTCCATGTCTCTGTGGAAGAAAACACAATTACTTACACAGAACAACCAACTCAAGGTTGTTAGTACTTACCTGAGTGGCCCTTATGAAGGGCTGGTGATGAGCCGCGCTCCTCTCCAGCCGTCGACTGCAATGCGAGCGACGATATGTCGCGCATGCGTGCTGGCGGGTTCTTCACGAAGTCACTCACGTGACTCCGAAATGAAATTTCCTGCTGTCTACCCTATCCATATACCTCAATTTGATGTACATCAATCATGTCCCCTATTAATCTCCTTTGCTCCCAGGAAAACACTTCTAGCCTCCCCAGTCTCTCCTCATAACTGAAGTGCAACAACCAGGTGAACATACTCTGCACCCTCTCCAAAGCTATCGCATCTTTCCTATAGTGTGGTGGCCAGAATTGTACACAGTTCTCCAGCTGTCTTATCAAATGCCTTACTGTCCATGTAAACCACATCTACTGCACTGCTTTCATCTATATTTTGGCTGCTACATAAATCTATACAAAAGCAGCTTTGTCAGCTTGTAAAATCATGGGGATTCTGGAAAAAGAGTGGCAGCACTCCCATCATTGTAAGGGTAGCACTTCTGTCTGACCTTCCAAAGATTTATGAGGGCCAGTACTCACTTAATCATGGGTTCCCACAGGTTTCCTGTAGTGGCCTGCGGTTTATACAGCATTCTGTGCTAAGCAAGTAGAGGTTAACTGATCGCACAAATGTATAGATGGACTCCAGACCATCAAAACAACCTGTGTCGTAACCCAAGCATTTATCAACTTGAAATCAACTTGAATTCTTTGTTTAACAATTGACAGCAAGAGTCAGAAGTCTCCTCCCTTCGATTATAGCCATGGCAAGAATTCTAACTTTAGCAGGGTCTAACTTTAGCAAGGGGCCATTGGATGAAACTTATAATCAAAGTGATACTTCCATCTCTCCGCCTCAAACCAATGTGCCTTCCTCTTACTGGCTCCGCAAATGGATCACCCTTTCAGGTACAATCCAGATGAAATGGCTGTGTCGTGATTAAAGTACTTCAAAACTCCTCAAATGTCTGAAAGCCGAGCATCGGACTCCCATTTACAAATGTATGTATGCGACCTGATCAGGTGGAACAAACGCGAACATGGTAACAACGGAGCGAGGAATTAATTTGAATTTTAAAAGGCTTTATCGTGCTGCATTCAATGTTTCTGGATTATGTAACATTCTACATGCTAAAATATATCGCTGCTATCTATCAGTTCATATAGAACCCTTAATACCTTGTTGAGGCTCCCTGAAACACTTATGAAGCAATATCTCAATATAATGTAGATAATGAACACTCCATGATGCAGTTATTGTTGTTACCTGGAAGACATGAAGCAATTCAAGAAATCCAAGGTCTGGACCGTGGAGCAGTCTTGTACGCCAAGGTTTCCCAGCCAGGCCCAAACAGCTTGCAGAGTCTTTTTCGAAGGTTGAATCATTTGGGACAAATGGTCCAGGGAGAGATATTTACCTGAAAACAAGGCAGTGACTCTGTTTAAAGAATTACACTTATCCTCACGAATCACCTGAAGGCAAAATGATTCCCATTAAATATTTTTTTAAAATATACAATGTGAAACAGTAAATGGGTCAGTTACAATGAACAATAATCCACAGGTGAAAATTTTCTCAATGTTTTTCAGCTGTTGCACAAATAAAGACAAACTGCAAATGTATAAAATCTGAAATCATTTTTTTTTCCCGAAGTTGCAAGAGACCTATCTCTTAATTGATCAATTCAGAAAAGGTTAATGGGGCATAGAGCAGCATAGCGCATGAGCAGGGCCTTTTGCCCACAATGTCTGTGGGCCAATCGGACCCTGGGGAACTATACATCTTAATGCTTCCAAGAGACACCATACCACCTCCTTCTTGATCACAAATTGCCCAAGGACATTTGAATACCCCGCATTGATCTGACTCTCCTCCATGTCCTTCTCCCTGGTGAATACGGATGCAAAGTACATCGTCCAAATACTCCAACACCAAATTTCCTCCTTTATCTTTGAGTGGTCCTCTCTAGTTCCCTCAACAAAACACCGGGTGGTGCCAGCAGCAGTGGCTGCCTCGCCAACCGTCTGTCTATCCTTTCTTCTTTTTGTTATTTTTAGTACGTGTCAGAAAATGTTTGTGTTCCTTGGTTTGTTTTATGTGGGGTTTGGGGAAAACTTTTTTTCAATCGGAGATGCGATTTCTTTCCGTATTGTTTCTCCGTCCCCACTGCGGCCTAATATCGTGGAGTTGGCGGCCTTTCCTGGAGACCGTTGAGCGCTCCATGCCGTGGGAGTCTGCGGGACTTTAACATCGTCGAGCATGCTATCCCTTTGCCGGGGATCGAAGCTCCAATCGAGGGGCCTGTGGACTTTAACATTGTGAAGCCCGCGGTCTCTGTAAGAAGAGGCCGACTTGGGAGCTCCATGCCGCGGAGAGCGTTTCAACCACTTTGACACGGGACTTTCGATCACCCCGACGGGGGCTTTGATCTTCGGCTGCGGGGGCTTTGATCGCCCCGACTGCAGATGGTTTGACTGCCCAGACCGCAGGAGAACAAGAGAAAGAAGATTGAACTTTATTGCCTTCCATCACAGTGAGGAATGTGGAATTCACTGTAATGGATGTTTATGTTAATTTTTATGTGGTTGTGTGTCTTGTTGCTTTTCACTTAGTGTGGCTATATGGTAACTCAAATTTCACTGTACATTAATTGGTACGTGACGATAAACTGACCTTGAAACCTTGATTTTAATGTATGTATAAAAAGCTTTAGGATTTTCTAAAATCTGACTTGCCAATGACATTTCATGGCTTCTTTTGACCCTTTTAAATTACCTGCTTGCTCTATATTCCTCGAAGGCCCCGTCTGATTTAATCCTCAATATGGAAGCAGCTCCTCTTTACTCAGCTGTCGGAACCCACCAAGAATTTCTACACTTGTCAAATCTCATTTCAACCTTCTTTACTTGAAAGGAAACATCTCCGGTTTCCCCAGTTAACTGAAATGCCTAATTCCTGAAATAATTATTATATTTTCTGCACCTCTAGTAATTGCACTGTTCCAACCATGCAAATTCAGTCAACTTGCACTGATTTTCTACATTTATGCCATTATGTAAATTACAACAGCAACTTTGAATGTTGAGGCATTCCAGTCAAAATTCCCCACTCTCTTAGTAAACATTTTCCTTCAGTTTTTTTTTACCCATTCTTAACTTTGACCAGGAACCGCCAGACCAGTGAAGTTAAATAAATGTACAATTTTACATAATGTATTTTGACAATATGGATGTATCAATTGATGGAGCTTCCAGTCCATCTGCGACATTTGTTTCTCAAAGTCAATCTGTATGTAGCCCTTTTCATTACATAAATTCCAAATAAACTATAAAATCAAACCACAGAATATTACCCGGTAGGCAGCAAATACATGTTCTTATTCGATTAATTCAACCACTAATTTTTAAGCGACTATGGCTAAGAATTCATTGTAGCTGTTCCCACTTCAACAACGTTAGTGTGCTGAAGCTTTCAAAAAACTGTGTGTAAGATTGTAACAATTCAGTTTTGAAAATAATAAAGCCTGTTGGGGTGAGATGATGATTTAAATAATTAAGTTACATTGAATAATCGCAAGTATTCACTCAACAATACTAATGCATAAAACACCACATAAACAAAGAATTACCATACTGGGAAGAGGCTGGGTTTGATAATTGCTCCAGCTTTTCTTTCAACTTGTCAATATTCTGCTGTTTAAGTGCAAACGTGAGAAGAATTTGATCCTTGGGTGAAACCCGCTCCACATATTTCCACCCAACAGGAAGACTGCATGAAAGTAGCAACATGTTAGAAAAGGCCTGTTCAACACTTTTTAATACTAGAGCTTCTTCATTTTATTATTCAACTAGATCAAGAGCAGACTCCCCCAATGGTCTGCTCCCCCAATGCAATATTCCACCACTCACCCATTCCCCCAAAGCAATCCATTCCCCAACCCAATATTGCACCACTAACTCGTAGTCCGCACGAGAGGCGTGTTCCCCCAACTGAACCCGTTCCCGAATGTGATTCCAGGACTTCCCTGCATCCCTCAGCACTGGACTTAAAAAAAAAAAATCCAAATGTACTTCCCCTGCCTGCCACAGCAATTCAAATTGTAATACCAATTGTCCCTCCCCCTCCCGTTGAATCACTTTCTGTGATATCCCATTGAGGTGAAAGGTTCAGAGTGTTACTGTCATGCAACTTTGTATTGAAGTGTGCTGGAAGCTGGCAGGAAGGATCTTAAGAGAAAAAAACTTGTTAAAGTTGGCATTTTTTAAGCTTTAATCATCAATAATGTGAAATATAGCATCATCACTGGAAGCCAGGAAAAAGGCTCTCTGTGGGAAGCTGCAATTACCGTTGACAACGTCCCATTGTGATGTTATTGTGGCACCCGGCAGCTTGAGAGCCCATTGTGACTGGTGCACTGTGATTGGCAATGTGGTATCATCACTGGAAGCTGCTGGAAAAAGGCTCTTTGTGAGAAGCTGCAGTTACTGTTGGCAAAGTCCCATTGTGATGTAATTGTGGCAATCGGCAGCTTGCGAGCCCATTGTGATTGGTGCACTGTGAGTGGCATTGTGACATCATCACTGGAAGCTGCTGGAAAAAGGCTCTCTGTGAGAAGCTGCAGTTACCATTGGCAGCGTCCCATTGTGATGTCATTTGTAAATGAGATCCATTGTGATTGGACGTCTGTGAAATAGCATTGTGACATCATTACTGGAAGCTGCTGGAAAAAGGCTCTTTGTGCGAAGTGTTTTGGGCTTATTTAAAAACTTTAATCATGAATAACTTGTGAAATATAGGATGAAATCGTAAGTGAACCCGAGTACAGTGTGGACGGAAATAATGCAAATCAGAATATGTAAAAATGTAAGCACTACCGCATAGCATTTTGAGGAAGATTCAAAACACGCACACACACACAACACACATCCAAGATGAGACGAGACTTGTATAGGTTATAGATAGATAGAATGGCACACAAAGAATATAGATATCCCTCACAGAAAACGTATTACCGAATTAAAGATTAAGTCATGCAAAATTAGTAGCAAAGTTTCAGTAAAATGACATCTGAATTCCATTCCCTGCAATACTTTCTCTGTTGTCCATTGTGTCCTCTATGACCATAATGCAAGTCTAATCCCTGCCCCCTTCAACCTTCAATACAACAAACACACCATACTTCTCTTATCTGCTGTCCAGCTCAGTGGAAAACCTCCTAACCACATAATTGTAGCTATGATAAGGTTTATTTCTTAATAAGCAGACAAAAACATTAGGTAGGCCAACTCAAGCTTTGCTGATCATCGGCCGGGAAGTGACGGGGATACACCAGTCAAGTAAGCAACACAGACACTTGACTTCCCCCGCGTCACCACTTCAATGAACAAAGCTTTGCACAATGTTTTTATACAGAGACACTTAATCATATTCCAAAGAGATTAGACATGGTCACAAGACTTAATCACATTCCAAAGAGGTCACAAGATTCAGTCAATACACATCACTACATGACAAATCTGAGCTTGTTTAAGAAGGAACTGCAGATGCTGGAAAATCGAATGTAGACAAAAATGCTGGAGAAACTCAGCGGGTGAGGCAGCATCTATGGAGCGAAGGAAATAGGCAACGTTTCAGGTCAAAACCCTTCTTCAGACTGATGTGAGGGTTGGGGGGAGGGGTGGGGAAAGGTTTGGGGAAGAAGAAAGGAAGAGGTGGAGCCAGTGGGTTGAGGGAGAGCTGAGAAGGGGAGGAGCTTGTCTCTCCTATCAATTGGTAGACACCGGTCATTGTTTCAATATACATCAACCTGACGCAAGCCTGGGCTTGTCTCTCTCTTACTTTTCTTCTTGAGCCAGCTTGTGAAGAAATATAAGCTACAACCTATGGTCAAGTATTCCACCATGTATCTTTTGAATATTAAAAAGCATTTAACATTTTCAGTTAGCCCTCCAAACCAAAATTGTTGGTGGGAGGTGCACAGTAAAGAAAGTTGTCTAAAGTTACAACATGGAAAACTTATTAACCAGGAAAGTGGGCAAAGCAATATCAGATGGAACGTAACTTGGATAAGTGTGAAGTAGTGTATTTTGGAAAGTTAAACACATGCAGGACATACAGTAAATAACGGGACCCTGTGGAGTCCTGGAGAACAGAGAGATCTAGAAGTACAAAAGTTAATTGAAAGTAGCGACATGGTGGTAAAGAAGGCATATAGCATACCTGTCTTCATCAGATGGGGCACTGCGTGCGAGAGTTGGGATGTTAAAGCTATGTGTTAAATGTATGTTTTTAGTGTTCTTTCGCTTGTTTCATGTGGGGTTGGGGGTGTGGGGGGGAAACATTTTCTAATCTCTTACCTTGATGTAAATGCGATTTCCTTCCCGTATCGTATCTCTGTCCGCACTGCGGCCTAACATCGAGGAATTGGTGGCTTTTGCTGTAGACCGACTTTTGGGAGCTCCACTGCGGGGAGCCTATGGGACTTTAACATCGCAGAGCCCGCGATCCCTTTGCCAGGGATCGACTTTGGAGCACTGCGGCCTAACACCGAGGAGTTGCCGGCCTTTGCTGGAGACCGACGTTTCAGAGCTCCAGCCATGGGTGCCTGCAGGACACTGACATCATGGAGCTCGCAGTCTCCGGTCAGAGACCGACTTCGGGAACTCCAAGCCGCAGGAGCTTTGACCACCCCGACACAGGAGTTTTGATCGCCCCAAGGCGGGAGTTTCAATCGTCCGAACGCGGGAGCTTCGATCGCCCCAAGGCGGGAGCTTCAACTGCTGGCTGAGCAAGCTTCGATTGCCCCGACGAATGGTTCGATTGCCCCGACCGCAGGAGAATAAAGAGGAATAAGATTGGACTTTTTTGCCTTCCATCACAGTGAGGAATGTGGGCAATCTGATGTGGTGGATGTTTATGTTAACTTTTGTGTAGTTGTGTGTCTAGTTGCTTTTTTTTTCATATGGCTGTATGATAATTTGCATACAACTGTACCTTTGAAATAGGACTATTTCAGAAGGACACCCTGATCAGTATGGTAGAGTTAGGCCGAAGAGCAAGTTTCATGTTGCATAACTATGACTATCTCTCATCTCCACATTTACTTCAGCTGTATAACAAGCTACCTCTGCCCAGCCACTTCCAAGCCCCTGCCTGTCATATAATATCTCTGATGGTAAAAACAAAAATTTAATTCAGTGGAATATTGACAAAAGTAAAACTATTTTTGGCATTTATATCATACATTTGCCACCGATTTCACTCTGCTTAATCTAAATCAACGTGTTTTGCAACAAAGTGTACTTTTTGACACAGCACTGCAGATTTCCTCTCAATACTATCACAATCATTAACTTCTGGCATCACCTTAAAACCCTCCTCTGAGCCTATCCATAGCTGAAATCCTCACTCAGCAGTTTTCACATCTGTATTTAACCACTTCAAAGCTCTCATGGTCACTCTCCAGTTCTCTGCATCCAGTAAGCTTCTGCTTGATTAAAATACTGCTACCTTTGCGTTTCTTGTCCATGCTCAGATCCTGCGCTGACAAAGCTCTTATCCTTTGTCGTATCTGCCCCAAGACACCGCTTCCTTTAATTGGTGATCTGAATTGAACCTTTGCGTTCAATAATACTTCCTCTAAATCTTACCACTTCCATTATCTTTCTCAACTCTTGAGAAATATTTACAAATCATGTGCCAATGGAAACAATAAAAAAACACTGATGCTGCAAACCTGAAACAAACCAGAAAATTATGGGGGAAAAATAAGCCAATCTCATGGTTGAAGGACGAGGGGAGCTGGCGGGTGTGGGGTGTGACGCGTCAGAACGAAGCGCCGGGCGGGGAGGGGAAGCTGCCTAGTCCCGGGGGGGGGGGGGGGGGGCTACGAGAATGTATGAGGACCCGGCACAGGGAGGTGGGGGCTTCCACATGCGGCGGCAGGCAGAACATAGGTCTGTTCGGTGAACGTTTGTAACTTTGTCGGTACCAGAAACGTGGTGACATGTGTGCACTGCCCAGGTAAGGTTTCCTATATTTAACTGTACTTTGGTACATGTGACAATAAAGTATAATAAATGATTGAATTAAATCATTGAATTGACCTTAAACCTTAAATCTGCTTCTCTTTTTATACATGCTGCCCGACCTATTGAGTGTGTCCATCATTTTTGGGTTTTGTCTCTGACTTCCAGCATTTGCGATTCTTTTTGCTTTCATGACTTGTTTGGCAGAGCTTGCTGTTGACATAGGACGCTGCTGTCATCCCATAGAAATAGACATGTTTGGACTTACCTGACATTTTGATCTGGTTCGAGGAAGACACCGCCGATGGAGGAAATCATACAACAGAAAATGCAGAACAGGAATATCAAGCACCTAGCCGGAGGAATGTTGAGATCGATAACAACATTAACACGTGATTTCAAAACACGGCGAAATGTACAAGTTACAGATATGGTTTGCACAATCAAGAGTTTGTTCCCTGGCAGGTTATCATTCACTCACCCCGGTGCCATTGTCGGAGAGGTCCGGAGAACCCCTTCACCACCCAGCTCCAGGCTCGCCTGTCAATCGCAACTCGGTCGAATCGTGATGTTGCACAAATGCTTCCGGGAAGTGCAGACTGGACGCCTGCGCCTGTTTGCAAACTCGAAGGGTGGGGGGAACTTAACTGAGAATAACCATTGCAGTCATTTAATTTAATTACAAAAAATATCCAGACAATGTATTATTACCAGCCAAACATTTCCAGATGAACAGTTCTTGGTGTGACTCTGCCTGTTTGCCAAATGAGGTGAAAAGAAGCGGAGGTCGCTTAGACACTGGCTGGCGTTAGTTATGAGCGGCGACATTGCTCCAGCCCCAGCCCCAGCCTCAATGGCGAGTCCCTGTGCAGGCACACAATGCTGGAGTAAACTCGGTGGCTCAGAGAGCATTGCTGGAGAGAAGGAATGGCTGACATTTCGGGTAGAGACAGATGCAGGACTGGGAAATAAGTGGGGGCTCAGCTCTAGCGCTGGATCATTCATTTGAGGGGAATCTTCGACTTGATTTAAATGGGGGGTTTGAAGCTCTAAAATTGATATGTACTTTTATTATCATTTTTCACATGTCTGTATGATTTTGATCGTGAAACATTTGCAAACTGTGAAAAGTCGGCTGGCAACGAGGGTATGGGGAGGATTCACGGCAGTCGGGTTACGACCCATGACCCGCACTGTTGCTACGCTACGCCTAGTGGAGTACACGCGATGAGCTGCAGGTAAGCACTGACCACAGTTTCCAGCGCAGCGGGCCCGTTAAACCCGCCGAAATTGTCAATTTTTGCGCTGTAAATAATTATGGAAATCGGGATAAGCGTGAGAGACATTTAGCCTCCATCAGAATTCCAAAAGTGAGGAGAAATGACGGTAGGTGGAAGCGAGAGGTGAAGGGACAACTACAGCCAGAGTGCTTGGTGAACATTGGCCGTTTGCTCAATGCATTTCATCAACTAAGGCATTATTTGTATTTTTTCTTGATTCTTTTGGTATCTAAAAACTTTCAGAAGTGATAAATCTGGCTGTAAAATTTTAAAATTGCCCTTGGTTCTCAAGTGGGTTTTTACATACAAAAAGAAAACAGCTCTGAAGCAAAATTTACAGCCAGATTTATCACTTCAGAGACTTTTTAGATACCAAAGGAATCAAGAAAAAACACAAATAATGCCTTGCTGTTGATGAAATGCAATGAGCAAACGCGATAGTTCCCAATATTTTCAATTCCGATACCTGCAGGGCCAATGTTTTCCAAGCACTTTAGCTGTTGTTGTCCATTCAGCTCTCGCTTCTCTTTACCTTCATTTAGCTTCACTTTTGGAATTCTGAAGTTGGGTACATGTCTCTCACGCTTGCCCCGATTTCCATAAATCTTTACAGCGCAAAAATCCAACATTTTGGCATTTTTTAGCAGGTAGGAAAGTACGCGTTTCTTGTATTAATAACATATACCGGAAGTTACGGATGCCCTCCAGATGGATTGAGCGGCTCCGTGCGTCAAGCTCTATGACCTGGTGACCTTATGTGCAACACCCCTATTTGGAGTAGTAGGCTGCGAAGGGTTGGTGGGAGTGGGAGTCCAGGTCCAGGCCTACAGGAATTATAAACACCACTAGAAAACTCCTCATTCATTCCCATCTTTGATTCATGCCTGGTGTCTATTCGAAACGTCTACATCCACTTTTGACCCGCTGAGTTCTTCCAG
The DNA here is from genome assembly GCA_963514005.1 of Raja brachyura. The sequence continues at coordinate 27,445,561 of OY740789.1, forward strand.
TGTTCTTTTTTCGCCCCAGAATTTAGCATCTACAGCCTCTTTTGTTTTTAAATCCTTAGAAGCCCATTGTTTTACTTTGCCAGTTCTAAAACAATACTGTAATGTCTTGTGTATGACACTGTTGTGTCTAGCACAATGAATACACGTCCGACATCTTGTAAGAAGAGTTTATTCTACAATGATCTGAAACTTCTAGAAGGTCACTTGAGATCAGTCACGAGGCACAGGCACATTTGCCAGCTTCTGCTCTTGGCCTCAAGGGGCACTGGCATTTGCATTACATATACATCACATCTCCCCCTTCACTTTAATTACATCACATCTCCTCCTTCACTGTATTTACATTACATCTCCCCCTTCAACGTTGGGGTCAATACAAACTATTTTCAATACTAATAAATGTAACCTTTAATCAATTTAATGTGGATAACAAACTTTTTTCAATACTAATATTGATGACAAATACAAACTTTACATCTCCCCCTTCATCATTGGGGTTTCATACATGTGTATATCGACAGCTTATAAATGAAAATATAGTATATTTCCCTTCATTTAATTCAGCACTACGTTTGTACATTTCCCATATATTTTCCTTCAACACGCTTTTGCTGTCGATTTAAATTCTGCTTAGGAACTTTAATATCCACATAAGGATTTGCACTAGACTCAATTAAGAGTGCTGCTGTTTTCAGAATGGCACGCAGTGACTAGTGGGGTACCGCAAGGCTCGGTGCTGGGACCCCAGCTATTTACAATATATATTAATGATTTGGACGTGGGAATTGAATGCAACATCTCCAAGTTTGCGGATGACACGAAGCTGGGGGGCAGTGTTAACTGTGAGGAGGATGCAAGGAGGCTGCAGGGTGACTTGGATAGGTTGGGTGAGTGGGCAAATGCATGGCAGATGCTGTATAATGTGGGTAAATGTGAGGTTATCCACTGGTGGCAAAACAGGAGAGTAGACTATTGTTTGAATGGTGGCCGATTAGGAAAAGGGGAGATGCAAAGAGACCTGGGTGTCATGGTACACCAGTCATTGAAAGTAGGCATGCAGGTGCAGCAGGCAGTGAAGAAAGCGAATGGTATGTTAGCATACATAGCAAAAGGATTTGAGTGTAGGAGCAGGGAGGTTCTACTGCAGTTGTACAGGGTCTTGGTGAGACCACACCTGGAGTATTGCGTACAGTTTTGGTCTCCTAATCTGAGGAAAGACATTCTTGCCATAGAGGGAGTACAGGGAAGGTTCACCAGACTAATTCCTGTGATGTCAGGACTTTCATATGAGGAAAGACTGGATAGACTTGGCATGTACTCACTAGAATTTAGAAGATTGAGGGGGGATCTTATAGAAACTTACAAAATTCTTAAGGGGTTGGACAGGCTAGATGCAGGAAGATTGATCCCGATGTTGGGAAAGTCCAAAACAAGGGGTCACAGTTTAAGGATAAGGGGGAAGTCTTTTAGGACAGAGATGAGAAAAACATTTTTCTCAGTGGTGAATCTCTGGAATTCTCTGCCACAGAAGGTAGTTGAGGCCAGTTCATTGGCTATATTTAAGAGGGAGTTAGATGTGGCCCTTGTGGCTAAGGGGATCAGGGGGTATGGAGAGAAGGCAGGTACGGGATACTGAGTTGGATGACCAGCCATGATCATATTGAATGGCGGTGCAGGCTCGAAGGGCCTGTTTCTATGTTTCTATGTTTCCACTTTAACCTCAAAACCTACAAAATCTATGGTTCTGTCTCGTTGCCTCTTGCTGCGACTGGGAGTATTTCTTGCTTCTGGGAAACTGGCTCCTTCATCTAAGTTTCTCACATATGGGAGACTGTCCAGGTTTCTCGCCGCGTCTGGGCGTCTGACTACAGGTGGCCTATCCCCGGCCACACATGGGTCACTCCACGGCTACAGGGGTCTATCCATGGCTATAGGTCTCCATCCTGGGCTACAGATCTCTATCCTGGCTACAGGGCTCTATCTTGGACTAGACGTCTCTATCCTAGGCTACAGGACTCTATCCTGGTCTACCCATCTCTATCCTGGGCTTACTCTCTTCCTGGTCTCTGAGACTTGCTCCATCTAGGAGGTGGACTCCCTCTTAAAAAAAAAAACTTTTTCGCTCTTTCGATTTCTGTTGCTGGCATGTACTTCAACTTAACATTCAAAGCAATGTTTTTACTCTTTTGTTTCCTGCATAATTACTCAGCTCCTGGAGAATTTTCGGCAAATTATCTGTACTTCTTGGCTTATTAACTTTCACTTCTTTGCATTTGTCCTTTAGTGTCTTTAAACTGTTGCTCGCATATGCCATTAAAGAACAAACATTACCTGAAACAATAGCAGAATCAACGATCACATTAATACTTAAGAAAGATAAAAATATAGAAGAACCCAGAGCTATTGCATTGTTAAATACAGATCAAAAAATATTAGCGAAAATATTAGCTAGAAGATTAAGTAAGTATGTTAGTAAATTAATACATCCGGATCAAACGGGGTTTGTCCCTAAGGGACAATCATTTAATAATTTGAGATGTCTGCTCAACATAATGCATTCACACCAAACTGAAGATCAAAAGTTATCAATTATTTTGTTGGATGCAGAGAAAGCATTCGATCAGGTGGTATGGGATTATATGGTTAAAGTATTGCAAAAATTCCAACTGGGAGAGAATTTCATCCTATGGATTAAATTACTATATAATAAGCCAACGGCTAGAATATTAACTAATTACATTTTATCTACGAAATTTCATTTGTCAAGGGGTAATAGACAAGGATGTTCACTATCACCGCTGTTATTTGCTCTTTATAATCGAACCCCTAGCGGAAAGAATATGAACACATCCGAATATCCATGGCTACAACACAAAATATTCAAATAATAAAATATCATTATACGCTGATGATGTACTACTATACATCACAAAACCCCATATCACTATACCAAATATATTAAATTTAATTGAGGATTTTGGATCATTCTCAGGATACAGAATTGGAACAAAAGTGAAATCATGTAAATAAAACTGAAAGACTCAACACACCTCTTAAAGTTTCCTTTTAAAATGCCAACAGAAAAATGTAAATACTTGGGTATTGAAATTACCAGAAGATATCAAGATATGTTTAACGCAAATTATAATCCTTTACTTAAGAAATTATATAATTTAATTAAATTCTGGAAAATGCTTTCAATGTATTTAGTAGGCTGAATAAATGCTATAAAAATGATTTTCCTACCACAAATTTTATACCAGTTCCAATCAATTCCAATAACCTACCAAAAATTTGTTTAAAAAATTGGATTCAGACTTTACAAATGTTATATGGGATTATAAATCCCATAGAATACAAATAATACACTTGATTAAACCCAAAGCAGTAGGGGGATTAGTGCTCCCTAACTTTATATATTACTACTGGTCTGTAAATATTAAAAATATGATTCAACTGCTGGACAATTCAGCCCAGCAGCTGGATTGGATTATTATGTAGAGAGAGGACTGCTCCCCTTGAAATATTCAAGCACTCCTTCTCTCACCAATGAAGTTGAATAATACAAACTATAACAAAAATCGAATTATACATAGTACAATTAGAACTTGGAAACAAATAAAATATAACTTAAAATTAAGAAATTTATCTCTCTTATCTCCAATAGTTAATAACCCTTAGTTTAAACCCTCAATTATAGATAAATCATGTATACAATGGGAAAGAGTAGGAATTAAATGCTTGGAGACTTGTATGAAACGGGAAAATTACTATCATTCAAACAGCTACAACTAAAGTACAATCTGGGAAACAATATTTTAAATATTTTCAAATATGTGACTATCTGAATAAATATGCACAAGAATATTACAATATGCTATTAGATCTACTGGATGAAGCAATGAAGACAAAGGCTGAATCAGCAAACTTAATATCATATATATATTATTCTAAATGTAGAAATACCAACACTGAAGGTATTAGAAGAGACTGGGAACAAGAATTAGCTATTAAAATTTCAAAAGAGAGGTGGGATGAACATTTATTAAATGTGCACAAATGTTCAATTAACGTAAGACACACTCTAATCCAATTTAAAATTTTACATAGATTATACTATTCAAAAGCCAAAGTAAGTACACTTTCTCCCAATGTATCACCTATCTGTGATAAATGCCAGTCTCAAGAAGCTACTATAGCACACTGATTTGTTTTTTGTATAAAAATTCAAAAAGTTTGGACTGAAATTTTTTAAATCTTCACAAAATTATTTAAAATAAAACGGACACCAAAAGCAGAATGGATTATCTGTAGAACAACGGAAGGTAGCCCTGAATTAAATATGTTTCAAAATAACCTATTTGAATATGGGTTAATAACTGGAAAAAACCTTATCTTAAAATTTTGGAAAAATGCACCTATATGAACAGTAAATATGTGGATTTCAACTATGTTTGAAACACTACATCTGGAAGATATGAGACTCCGCCTGGCAGGAAAATCAGATCGCTTTTATAAGACGTGGTCTGCATTTATAGATTTACTACAAGGATAAGGTGCAAGAGTACCTCAAAAAGGCACCGGCGTCAGGTCTTGGTAAAGGGGGATGAAAAATTGTCAAGTTGGCAAATTCGTTTTGCGTGATATTTACAATAAAGCAACTGTCTTTTCCTTTTTTCTTCTTTCTCTTCTTTTCTAGGGTCTATCTCTTAATTTCCTTTTTCCAATTCCTCGACTAAGGGTTCTTTCTTCTTTTCCTTTGTCATGCTTCTTCACATTCACAATTCTCTCTCACTTTCTCTATTTTCTCTATTTCTCTATTTCTATCCTTTAAAAAAACTAAGGGGTACAATAAATGTAATAATATATACGGGATGTACACTGATGTAATTTACTGTGCCCCTAATAAATATATATATATTTTAAACACCAAAAAACTGTTGCTCATAGCTTTTTAGTATTTATATTCATGTAGTTTTCGGCTCAATTCGCCACTTTGCTTCATCATATATTCATTCTTCTTTAGTCCAGCCATCATCTGAATCAGACTCTTCAGAATCGGAGCTAATTTCTTTGGTCAGTTTTGATTTCGCATTCTTTACTATTTCAGATTATTTTCCCACTTTCTGTGATGTGGTCCTAGTTTCATCAAAACCTTTCTTCATCTTCAACCTCACTCTCCTCACTTGATTCATCATCCTCTTCATTGTCCCCCACTTCAGCATCTTCATTTACTTCAATGTGAATAGTTTTCACTTTGTTTTCCTGATCATGATCACTTGCCATTGCTTCCCAATCATCAAGATCAGCATCGTCACTTTTTACTTCAGGCATTGTTCTGGGACTATTTCTGGTGCCTCAGTCACCTTATTTTGAGGAAACTCTTTAGGTTCTTCATCACTGTCATCAAGTGAATCTTTTTTTTCTCTCTCTCTTTGACCGAGCATCGGGACTGGTTGACCGTACTCGGCTCCGATATTTTCTTTCTCTTTTTCGGCTCACAGGTGCTCATGCTTCTTCATCATCTTGCGTGAAAAGTGGTCCTGGTGGCTTGAAACCGTCCATTTTTTACTATGACACCATGTAATGACTTGTGTATGTCCCTGTTGTGACTAGCACAATGAATACATGTCCAACATCTTGTAAGAAGCGTTTTATCTACAACAAACTGAAACTTCTAGAAGGTCATTTGACCTCAGTCACGAGGCACAGGCACATTTGCCATCTTCTGCTCTTGGCCTCAAGGGGCGCTGGCATTTACATTACATATACATCACAAATACCACGGTTGTGTCCACAAAAAAAGCCACGCCATGCTGACTGCGTTGGGATAGTTACCTTGCTCTCTTGATCGCGCTTTTCATGTACAAACATGGGCCATGAGGCTTTTATCAGCTAGTTACAGCGTCAATAGTAGCATTTACACTTTCTGCAAACACTGCACTTTGTTCTACCCTTGCAATATTGCCTTCAAAATTCCCATTCCCCCCACGCCCCGCCTCTGATTTACACGTCAATCGAGCAACGCCTAGTTCTGCTCTTTGGTATGTTGGTACTCAAATGTGCAATCTATGAGCACTGTCGAACCTTGTGCAACAAGCAACCTGCTGCTTAGTTTGTTGACAACATACGAGGCTAATTTTACAATATTCAAACTACCATTGGAAGGTACTTCACTGTACTTGTGCATGTGAGAATAAACTCGATTGAATATTCTGCAAAGTTCAGTGTTAATATCTTCAGCACTGAGAAGTTTAAAAACAAACTAATGATCTAATGGTGACCCCAATGGGAAAATTATTAATAATGCTATTGTTATGGACATAACAAGTCACTTGGGGGTCAGGAGGCAAAGATGGTCTCTTTGTTGATGAGCATATTTCCATACATAGAACAGGACAGCACAAGGACAGGAATAATGAGAGGTCTGGATAGAGTGGAAGTGTAGATGGCCTGGATAGCGTGGATGTGGAGAGAATGTTTCCTGAAATGGGAGAGTCTAGGACCAAAGAACACAACCTCAGAATAAAAAGATGCATCTTTAGAATGGAGGTGAGGGTGAATTTATTTAGCTAGAGGGGGGTGAATCTGTGGAATTCATCACCCCAGACAGATGTGGAGGCCGTCTATGGGTATTTTTTAAAGCTGAGATATACGAATTCTAATAAGGATTTTATTTATCATTTAGTTTTAGAGAAACAGCGTGGAAACAAGTCTTTTGCGCCGACCAGCAATCCCTACACAATAACACTATCCTACACCAACAGTTGTCCCTGCTCAACATCCACAGTTTTGCCCCCCAGCCACGCAGAAGAAACGGATATTGCCTGCAAAGGGTATAAATTCTACCTACCATTTCTCTCCCAATTTAACTAACTGATAAATACAATGAGCCTGCAGTCATAATTCCTAAGGCATGGTTTCTAAGACAACCAAATGGTTCACGTCCCTGTGGTTTCTAACAGCGCGTACACATGAATAGTAAAATATATTCAATAATTCTTCATTTTTGTAGCATCAGCTGTACTGTTTATAATACACAAAATAGCTCCTAATCCAATTGTGATAGTCAAGAGTATTTTATTTTCATATGTCCCAGATGGGATAATGAAATTCTTACTTGCTGCAGCACAACAGAATATGTGAATATGTAAACATAGTACATAACCCGGGAAGCGGAAAAAAATAAAAAGTTCAATAAATAACAAATATAGTGCAATAATAATAATAGTCTGGATAGTTTTGAAGAGGTTACTAGGGAAATTGACGAGAGTAAAGCAGTGGATGTTGTCTATATGGACTTCAGTAAGGCCTTTGACAAGGTTCCTCATGGAAGGTTGGTTAAGAAGGTTCAACTGTTGGGTATAAATGCAGGAATAGCAAGATGGATTCAACAGTGGCTGAATGGGAGAAGCCAGAGGGTAATGGTGGATGGCTGTTTGTCGGGTTGGAGGCAGGTGACTAGTGGGGTGCCTCAGGGATCTGTGTTGGGTCCTTTGTTGTTTGTCATGTACATCAATGATCTGGATGAAGGGGTGGTAAATTGGATTAGTAAGTATGCAGATGATACCAAGATAGGGGGTGTTGTGGATAATGAAGAGGATTTCCAAAGTCTACAGAGTGATTTAGGCCAGTTGGAAAAATGGGCTGAAAGATGGCAGATGGAGTTTAATGCTGATAAATGTGAGGTGCTACACCTTGGCAGGACAAATCAAAATAGGACGTACATGGTAAACGGTAGGGAATTGAAGAATACAGTTGAACAGAGGGATCTGGGAATAACCGTGCATAGTTCCTTGAAGGTAGAATCTCATATAGATAGGGTGGTAAAGAAAGCTTTTGGTATGCTAGCCTTTATAAATCAGAGCATTGAGTATAGAAGCTGGGATGTAATGTTAAAATTGTACAAGGCGTTGGTGAGACCAAATCTGGAGTATGGTGTACAATTTTGGTCGCCCAATTATAGGAAGGATGTCAACAAAATAGAGAGGGTACAGAGGAGATTTACTAGAATGTTGCCTGGGTTTCAACAGCTAAGTTACAGAGATAGGTTGAATAAGTTAGGTCTTTATTCTCTGGAGCGCAGAAGGTTAAGGGGGGACTTGATAGAGGTCTTTAAAATGATGAGAGGGATAGACAGAGTTAATGTGGACAAGCTTTTCCCTTTGAGAATAGGGAAGATTCAAACAAGAGGACATGACTTTAGAATTAAGGGACAGAGGTTTAGGGGTAACATGAGGGGGAACTTCTTTACTCAGAGAGTGGTAGCGGTGTGGAATGAGCTTCCAGTGGAAGTGGTGGCGGCAGGTTCGTTGGTATCATTTAAAAATAAATTGGATAGGCATATGGATGAGAAGGGTATGGAGGGTTATGGTATGAGTGCAGGCAGGTGGGACTAAGGGAAAAAAGTTGTTCGGCACGGACTTGAAGGGCCGAGATGGCCTGTTTCCGAGCTATAATTGTTATATGGTTATATGGTTATAGTCTTTGGCAGTTCAGAGCTCAGAGCATATTCGTTGTAGTGTTTAATAGCCTGATGGCTGTAAGGAAGAAGCTGTTCCGGAATCTGTACATTACAGGTTTCAGGCTCCTGTACCTTCTTCCCGATGGCAATGATGAGATGAGTGTGTGGCCAGGATAATGTGGGTCCTTGATGATTTTGGTTGCTTTTTTGAGGCAGTGACTACGATAGATCCATTCGACGGTGGGGAGGTCAAAGGCTGGTGATTGACCGGGCAGTGGTCACAACTTTTTGTAGTCTTTTTCGCTCCTTGACGTTCAAGTTGCCGAACCAGGCCACGATGCAAACAGTCAGAATGCTCTGTGCACCTGTAGAAGGTTAGGAGAATCCTCTTTGACATGCCAAATCTCCGTAATCTTCTCAGGAAGTAGAGTCGCTGATATCCCTTCTTTATAATTGCACCGTTGTGCTGGGTCCAGGAAAGATCTTCGGAAATATGCATGCCCAGGAATTTGAAGTTATTGACCCTCTCCACCATCGTCCAATTGATGTGAATAAGCTTGTGGGTCCTCATCCTTCCCATACCAGAGTTCACAATCAGTTCCTTGGTGTTACTGATGTTGAGAACCAGGTTGTTGTGCTGGCACCATTTGGTCAGTCGGTCGATCTCACTTCTATACTCTGACTCGTCCCCATTCGTGATTCGTCCAACCACAATGGTGTCGTCGGCGGACTTGATGATGGAGTTCGTATTATGTCCGGCTACGCAGTCATGGGGATAGAGTGAGTAAAGCAGGGGGCTGAGCACGCAGCCTTGAGGTGCTCCCGTACTAATTGTTACTGAGGATGAAGTGGTTCCTCCAATTTGAATGGTGGCAGATTAGGAAAAGGGGAGATGCAACGAGACCTGGGTGTCATGGTACACCAGTCATTGAAAGTAGGCATGCAGGTGCAGCAGGCAGTGAAGAAAGCGAATGGTATGTTAGCATTCATAGCAAAAGGATTTGAGTATAGGAGCAGGGAGGTTCTACTGCAGTTGTACAGGGTTTTGGTGAGACCACACCTGGAGTATTGTGTACAGTTTTGGTTTCCAAATCTGAGGAAAGACATTCTTGCCATAGAGGGGGCACAGAGAAGGTTCACCAGTGATTCCTGTGATGTCAGGACTTTTATATGAGGAAAGACTGCATAGATCTGGCTTGTACTCACTAGAATTTAGAAGATTGAGGGGGGATCATATAGAAACTTACAAAATTCTTAAGGGGTTGGACAGGCTAGATGCAGGAAGATTGTTCCCGATGTTGGGGAAGTCCAGAACAAGGGGTCACAGTTTAAGGATAAGGGGAAATTCCTTTAGGACCGAGATGAGGAAAACATTTTTCACGCAGAGAGTGGTGAGTCTGTGGAATTCTCTGCCACAGAAGGTAGTTGAGGCCAGTTCATTTGCTATATTTAAGGAGTTAGATGTGGCCATTGTGGCTAAAGGGATCAGGGGGTATGGAGAGAAGGCAGGTACAGGATACTGAGTTGAATGATCAGCCATGATCATATTGAATGGCGGCTCGAAGTGTCGAATGGCCTATTCCTGCACCTATTTTCTCTTTTTCTATGAACAGACTGTGGTCTGTGGATGAGGAAGTCGAGGATCCAATTGCAGAGGGATGAGCAGAGGCCCAGTTCCGTGAGCTTGGTAACCAGCTTGGAAGGGATGATGATATTATGCGCCGAGCTGTAGTCTATAAACAACAGCCTGACGTGTTTTTATTGTCCAAGTGGTCCAATGTGGAGTGGAGAGCCAGTGAAATTGCATCCTCCGTTGACCTGTTGTGGCGGTATGCGAACTGTAGTGGGTCAAAGCTTTTGTCAAGGTAGGAGTTGATGTGCACCATAACCAACCTCTCAAAGCACTTCATTATCACTGGTCGATGGTCATTGAGGCATGTCACATTACTCTTCTTGGGCACCCGGTATTATTGATGCCCTCTTAAAGCAGGTGAGAATCTCAGACCTCAGAAGTGAGAGGTTGAAAATGCAAGTAAGTTTATTGGCCAAGTATTCACATACAAGGAATTTGCCTTGGTGCTCCGTTCACAAGTAACAACATGACATACAGTGACAGTTACGAATGACTCAGAAAACACTAAGCATTAATAATAATAAAACATTAATGATAAAACACCATTGATCAAGCATGTGAACCAACAAAATACCAGATCAATGGGAGGCTATAGATTTTTGGCTGTTGAATAGAGCAACTACTCATGGATAAAAACTGTTTTTATATCTGGCTGTGGCGGCTTTGACTATCCGGAGTCGCCTTCCAGAGGGAAGTGATTCAAAGAGTTTGTGGCCAGCATGAGAGGGGTCAGAGATGATCTTGCCCGCTCACTTCCTGGCTCTTGCAGTGTACAGTTCATCAATGGAGGGAAGGTTGCAGCCAATAACCTTATCAGCTGATCGGACGATTCGTTGCAGCCTCCAGGTTTCGTGCTTGGTGGCCGAGCCAAACCAGACCATGATGGAGAAGGTGAGAACAGACTCTACGATGTGTAGAATTGGACCATCATTGCCTGTGACAGATTGTGCTTCCTCCGCTGCCGGAGGAAGTACAGCCTCTGTTGGACCTTTTTGACTGTGGAGTTGATGGTAGCTCCTCACTTAAGGTCCTTGGAGATGATGGTTCCCAGGAACTTAAAAGACTCCACAGATGTGACTGTGGTGTTGATGGTGAGTGGGGTGAGGGGAGGGGGAGCTCTCCTAAAGTCTACAATCAATTCCACTGTCTTAAGAGCATTGAGCTCTAGGTTGTTGCGATGGCACCAGCTGTGACATTTCGTGTCTGTAGGCAGATTCCTCCCCATCCTGGCTCAGTCAATCAGGGTTGTGTCTTCTGCAAACTTGAGAAGCTTGACAAAGTTGTCTGTGGAGGTGCAGTCGTTGGTGTAGAGAGTAGAGGAGAGAGTACGCAGCCTTGCGGCGCTCCTATGCTGAGCATTTGCGGGTCCGAGATGTGCTTTCCCAGCCTCACATGCTGCTTCCAGTCTGTCAGGAAGCTGGTGATCCACCGACAGAGGGGTTCAGGCACAGTCAACTCGGAAAGTTTGGAGTGTAGTAGCTCTGGCACAATGGTGTTGAATGCAGAACTAAAATCAACAAACAGGATCCTCGCATAGGTCCCCTGGTGGTCTAGGTGCTGTGGGATGAAGTGCAGGCCCAGGTTGACTGCATCATCCACAGATCTATTGGCCCGATATGCAAACTGCATAGGGTCCAGCAGGGGGATAGTGATATTTTTCAGCTTGGCCAGCACAAGCCTTTCAAGTGTCTTCATGACTACAGAGGTCAGGGCGACAGGCCTGTAATCATTAAGACAAGTAATCCTTGCGTTTTTGGGTACAGGGACAATAGTGGGGATTTTGAAGAAGGCAGGGACAGTACATGTGTGCAGGGACTGGTTAGAAATATATAAGGGTATATATATATATATATATATATATACATACATATATATATATATATACATACATATATATATATATATACACACACACACACTAAACTTTTTTTTCCTCTCGTTTATTACATTGTTTACATATTTTGTTGTCCTGCAGCAAATACAAATTTTATTGGCCTATCTGGACCATATGACAATAAAACACTCTTGACATGTTCTAAACAAATTACGTATTAATCATTTGAGTGAATCATCACATCTGGAGACTGCAGTTGTAGCTACCATCTACCAAACCTGTACACGGGCCTTAGTGGATCTCCTGGCCAACCCAAGGTAATACAGGACCTCTCTTCTGACAACCTTCCAACTGATATTGTTCAGGTCTTTCTCGCTGCATCCAGCAGTCTCTCCCTTCCATGGCAGTCCAAGTGTGTATTGGTACTATTTGACCTCGAAGGGGAATATGTTATTGATGGTTAATGCCTTTTTTACATTGATTTTTATTGATTTATTATTGTCAGGTGTACAGATATGCAGTGAAAAACATTTGCCCGCTATCCAGGTCATAGGTGAATACAATTACACCATAGGTGAATACAATTACACCATCCGGGATATAGCAATCCAGCTACAAAGAAAATGAAGATCAAAGAAAGAATGCAATGGTCACAACAAGGTAGACAGGGACAAATCAGGTATTACGAAATGCAAGTTATGAGTTGTATTCAGCTAACTGTTAACCTTTCAGGCACTGCACCGATCCCGTTTTACTTTTCCAGGTGCAAATTATGCTATTGCTTCAAATATACTTTTGGCCAATTTCAGTTTTGCAGGGGATTGAATGTTTGTACTCAAGGTAGTTACTACATCAAAATTAAGTGATTTTTTTTAGAACATTCCTCTCATTGACCTCTACTATTCAATTCAAGGCTCCTCATTGCCCTTTCATGAGGCATCTCTATTCCCATGTTTGGGAAGACAGAGACATTTCAAAAGTCACCACTCCATTCCCTCTACCTGAAAATACCCTGGAAAATCTTTCCAATCTACAAACAGACCAATCTTCCGAATGCCTCACCTCTAGATTTCCTCCGGCGTATTTCAGCAACTGTTCACTGCTCACACAGAACCTCAGCATCTCCCCCCCAAAAAAAACCCATTGGGGTTAGAATCGCCTACATTTCTTTTTTCTGTGCTATTTAGTTGAAATTTTACTTTCTCCAGAGAAGCATCACAATGAATATTTGTGAGTTGTTTTCAGCATCAACAGGTTGCCACTTTGCATTGTCAATCCTTTGCAACATTCCCCTGAGTACTTTTGGAAAATTAGTCAATTACCTTGGGATAACCATTGCTTGGTATTCTTCAGTTAGGCATCAATACAGCTCCAGATTGGGATATATTTACATCCTTTGACCCTTAAAGTTTCCTCAACATGAGAATAACCCCCACCACCTTCCCCTTGTCCCCCATCAACCAGATCCCCATATCGTTTAAATCCCAGATCTATGCTATAGTGCATTGATGTTCCAATACTATCGCCACCCACCCAAATAATCAGATCCCAATGCCTTTGCCCTTGACTACTACTCCATTCCTGACCCAGTTTCCTTTTAGATACCACAAATCACCATCCCTCCCCCTATTCCCATTTAAAGTGCCCAGGAATTTCTAATATTTCACTTTCGAAAGCAAGTTCTACTTCGCATAACCTGTCTCAGTTTCCTCACTCAAATCGCTTGCTACGGTGGATAGCAAATTTCACTCATCTAGTAATGAAATTAAAAGAACAGCTGATGCTGGAAGCATTCATTATACATTCAGCAGGTCAGGTGTCATCTGTGGAAAGAGAAACTGACTTCACATTAACTGTTTCTCTTTCCACAAATGCTGCCTGGCCTGCTCAATGTTTTCAGTATTTACTCTTTCTATTTCATTTCAAGCTATCCTCGACTATTCAAATCTTTCCCCTTTGCCACCTAAATTCACTGTAACCAAGAGGCATTTACAATCTCTGCAATCTGTTGTAGGCCTTCAGATAGTCAATATCTTCTAAAAAAAAAAAGTACGGACCGAAACATTAGATGATTCAAACTTGGTTAAACCAAATTTCTTCTTTGTATACTGTCTAATTTTGGGGAAATGTAAAAGTTGTTTTGGTGCCGATTCCTTCAAATGACAATGGCATTTTACAATAGAATCCATAGCACGTACAGCATTCATCTCAACTTCAAAACCCCTCTTGGTCAACTTACACCTCTACATTTCCTTTAGAGAACCAAGTTAGATTTATTTTCTTAATTTAACACTGGAACCTCGACCTATTGTCCCTTTTCTACATACGTTTTGTGACTAATCTTTATCTACCTGCGGCAATCTTCTCCACACACCCTTTGCACAAGGAATACAAATCAAGGCCAGTTTCTATTAATTAACCACAATTATGAACTACATCCAAGCATATTTATTCATTGGCCAGATCCAGCAATTACACACAAAAAAGTTCTGGAGTACAGGTAGATTGTGCAATGCCATCATATTAAATAATAAATATTGCACAATTAAAATTAATTAAACAGACAGTATTCTTATTCTGCATTTATTTCATGCATATGCAAAGATACAGAGAAACTACTATCAAGCATAGTACCTATGAGAGAACTGGAAATCTAGTAGGATCACTATGTACTTTTTAAAGCAAGTTCAATGTATCCGTGGGGTGGAAGATTGCAACCTTCACGTGGTCCGCCCTGTTTCGACTAATGCAATCAACTCGACGTGCACAAACGGAAGATCAAATAGAACAAGTTGCCCAACAACTTTAGGCTGTGCACGCCATACGAAAGAAGAAGAAGAATGTATCCGTGCACTCTTGAAATGTGAGAGATCCTTTTCTTAAATTCACGAGTCTCTTTCAAAGATATACCAAGATTTATAGGATGAGAAATCTAGTACGCAAATGTATTTCTTTGTCCAAAGTAAAACAACAGTCAAATTAACATTTTTGTTATGGAAAAACTGTTAGGCCAGGGTATTTTCTTCTGCAGTCACTGAATGAAGGAAATGCTTATTTTGCATTTTAATAGTAGAGAAAGGATGCATTTTTGCTCTATACATCAATCTGTTTGAAAATTGATATATTTTTTAAACTAAGCCAGATAAAATTTACACCCAGGTACCTTATCTAGTGTTTCCAAGCAAATATTCCTATTCCATGTCTGTGCAACTTGTAAACAATAAAACAATAATTTTTATATCAGATCCTGAACCATGCAGAGCCCAGGAAGGAGTCTATTTGTCAAAACCTATTTCATTCTGTCGATTCATACATTTATAACATTTTACTATCTACCTTAGGGGAACAATTAAGTAGTACTTCCCTGTTAATAATCATCAATCTCAATGAACAAATTCATTTAATTTCCAACAGTATCAACAAGCCAGGTTCCCAACAGGATTTTACTGTCAATGTTCGTGATTTGCCTACTTCAGGTATTCTACTAGGATAATGGAAGCTTAATTTGGCTTTTAAAAAAATCAGGGTGCGTTACACTAAACAAATCTATGTACAATAGTTAAAGTGAACTCTATTTACTGTTTCTCTGCAAACTTAGCTCATTTGTAGATATGTTGGCTATATTTTGTGCTTTCTTGGAATAGTAATGAAAATAACAGGTCATAAGACCAATTTAAACTGTTGTTTTGTGAACTATAACCAGGACCAATGTAGTTAGCCTTTTATTTTATAGCATACTTTGTTCAAATGTTATCTATTCGCACTTCCCCCAAGTAATAATGGCACATGGACTATCTAGCAAAGAAAGGCTCAACATGCTTGAATCCTGCTCAAGGGAATGTTCAGAACAATTATTGTAATTGCAAATTATTGTTTAGTATTTCTTTGAAGCCTTTAAACCTTTAATAAATGGAGGATTAAGTGTTTTTCTCAACCCCGTACACCATGAAGTTATTCGTCTAGGATTGAATGCTATCCGACAGCCTGGTTGGTGTGGCTCTGGCGTATGTGTGATGTGGAATGGATATTTTCATCTGTTTTTGTTTAAGAAGCCAAAGAGTGAATTATTTCAGTTATCTATTGTTTTAACTTAATTTGAAGAAAGTGTTTTACATTTTTATGGTTACATTTAGCAACCTACCTCTCAGTTAGCTCCCTGCATAAATTGTCTCAAATCATGAATAAAAAACAAATAAAAAACTAAAATTTATATCCCTCCATGCAACAATTAGCATTTCTTTATTATGTTAAATGAGCTGCAGCTTTGTTACTGTAATAAGTTTCAATGCTCTTAACATAATAAAAACAATCAATGCCACTGCCAATGAAGCAGAATGTGCCATCAGAATATATATTCCATCTAGGGGGAATGTGATGCTATACTCCACCATCAACGAAGTCACATCCTTTCTGCACTCTTATCAAAGCACCAAAGAACCGCCAAGAGTGCAAAAAGTTGATAATTCTGCTCTTCAAACTCAAGAAACATTAGCAGATTAATATATCCAAAGGCTTTAGATGATATAATTGTTATTATTAACCTTGTAATTATTATTATTACAGCAAATTCCTCCTTTGTAAAATATGACAAGTTAAGGGCAAAAACTGCTTTAACAGTTCATCGCATGGTGCACAAAGCAAATCAGCCAAGTTCTAATTAAACAAGAGAATCCCGATGGTTAGCACATTAAGAGAATATAGAGGCAATCAAATTAAAAGCAATCAAGCTTGATCAATCAGAAACCAAGTACAAGTTTAGGAGCAACTGTTATACTAGGAAACAATATTATACCTATTTTTTAACAAACGTTACAAAACACTTAAAATTTGCTGAATGCATCTTTATATACATTTTATATACATTTTCACTATTTAAAAACCATCAACAAAAGCGACCACAAATCGAATTCCAGTCCAAATATAACTACATTTCAGTGTCCCCGTCAACAAATTAGGTACTCTGAATTTAAGTATTTTAACTTTATTAATTAAAATCTATTCAGAGTTTGAAAAATAATAATCTTCATCCTCCTTCTCATCATCTGATTGAAGATTTACTCTATCCTGGAATAGCTTACTTATATTGGACTTCTGTCGGCCTGAAAAATACAAAATCTTAAGTCACATATAATTGTAGTCTGGCAGGGAATTAGATCTAGACTTATGCATGTTTTCCTCATTAGATTAGTTGGCACTTCATATAACACACTGGTTTCATTTTCACCTGAGTATTGTTGACGTTTGGCCAGGATGGCCAAACTTTAGGGTTTGGAAAGCCATTTTCAAAATAGAGCAGAAAACTTTAGGCCAAGGATCAGCAACCTACGACCCACAGGCGTATTTTTGTTCAATTAGGTTTCGCGACCTGGGAACTGCAGCCAGTCCTGGGGCACGCAAGCGACCTGGGCACTACAGCCAGCCCTGGGCCAAGCGAGCTGACCAGAAAACTGCAGCCATTCCCGGGGCACGCAGGTGACCTGGGAACTGCAACCAGTCCCGGGGCACGCAGGCAACCTAGGCATACAGCCAGTCCTGGGGCAAGCGAGCCAACCTGGATGTTACAGCCAGACCTGGGGCAAGCCAGTCGACCTGGGAGCTGCAATAAACATTATGCCAGGATTACCAAACTTTAGGGTTTGGAAAGCCATTTTCAAATTAGAGCAGAAGATTGTAGGCCAGGGGTCGGCAACCTAAGGCTCACGGGCCGGATTTGGCCCGGAACCCGAAATCATCCGGCCCGCTGGTGTCCTTTTTTTTTCCCAATACGTTTTTGCAACCTGGAAAGTGCAGCCAGTCCTCGGGCATGCAGGCGACCTGGGCCCTATAGCCAGTCCTGCGGCAAGCTGGCCGACCTGAGAACTTCAGCCAGTTCTGGGGCATGCAGGCAATCTGGGAACTGCAGCCAATCCCGGGCACGCAGGCGATCTGGGTGTACAGCCATACCCGAGGCAAGTGAGCCGACCTGGGCACTAGAGCCAGTCCCAGGGCAGGCAAACCGAACTGGGCATTACAACCAGACCTGGGGCAAGTGAGCCGACCTGGGAACTGAAGCCAGTCCCGGGGCATGCAGACGATCTGGGCGCTACAGCCAGTCCTGGGGCAAGTAAGCCGATCTGGGCGCTACAGCCAGTCCCGGGGCAGGTGAGCCGACCTGGGCACTACAGCCAGTCCCGGGGCAGGCGAGCCGATCTGGGAACTGCAGTCATTCCCTGGGCGTGCGAAGGACCGGGGAACTGCAGAAAACTAATTGAAAAACGTGAAAACTAGCACGAAAAACAACACCAAGTGTCACACTATGGTGATAGATGTGACCCACCATATGCTCACAGATATGTGTTCTGGCCCCTCTGCAGAGCGAGGTTACCGACTCCTGCTGTAGGCCAATATCATTGCTGGAATGCACAAATTATGAAATATAATTTGAAGGACCAATGACTCAAATTAATAACTTTGTTTGGGGATTGCTATTGAAGGAAGCTGCACTGAAACATTGACATGTTAAACAGATTTTCAGTCTGAACTTGGCTATTAAGAGCATTTTATTTTCAGGAAGGAAGTTTCTATTTAAGAATATTTCAATGACTCTCATTGTGCAACCCAACTATTCTGGTGATTCTGTTTGGAATCAATGTTTAGTGCTGGACCTCACTATAAATGTTCCAAAACACTAATCTGATAGACTCAGCCTTTGGAATCGGTTTATTTACATTGGTTGTTTGCAAAGAAAATTTGGTTCAAGTCATCTGTGTTACATTGCTTTACATCATTTTATGGCCAGCTGCCTCTACACATACCATGCTCAAAAACAATTACTTCAGTTTAGGCCTTGGTCTTCTGACCTGAAAATGGCCCTCCAAACCCATAGCAATAATATAACTGGGATAATACCGACATCTGATCCCAAAATATGAATTAAGAACACTAGTTGCAGCTGGAATTCGTCTGCATCCAAAGCTTATGAAAGGTAAATTTCAAAAACTATTATTAATAATAATATGAGAATCAATTAATTGGGTTGTCCTATTTGGCTTACAGAAGGAATTTTAAGTGGTGGCCTTCTGCTCTTACTGAAAAATAGTATCTTATTCTATCTGGTATAATTAAAATTTCAATTAACTAGCAACGTGTTTCGCTTTTAATTGACCTTTGTAATAGTTGAACCAGTTACTTTATTCAGGCAGCAATTAATAAATATTGGCTTTGCAATCACTTTCCACATTTTGTGAACAATTGAAAGCAACCTCCTGGTGCAAAGCCAATACCTGCCTTTACATTTAGCTTGTTGACATGTGGGAAAAAATTGAAATAAGAAATCTTTATATAAAAGTTCAAGTTCTTACCTTTGTGAGGTAAATGTGATGATTTAAGTCTGGATGGAGTCATTAAAAATGTTTGTTTCTGAAATAAGAATAATCATATATGTTTTTTGAGCTGGTAAGCATGTTAATGATAAAATTCAAAACAATTAGTTATTTGTTCCTACCGATTTCCTCTTGACTTTCGACCAATTCTTCATCTTGGCTTTCTTTTGTAATTGAAATACATATTGGTCATTGCTTGCACTGTAAAATATTATATAGGTTATCCCAAATATTACAGAATTCATACTTTTAAAATGTGCACTTCAAAAATTACTCTAGTTATAGCAAAAGTTCATATTTCATAATGGCTAAGAATTAATCTATAGAATTTGAATTTTGGCTCAAAATTTTGGCCATGGCTTCGTTTTTTGGTTTTAAAGTATCAATGTTGAGTATACAAGCCTACTTTAAAACCTACATATGAAATGGTGGATATCAGATTTAAAAACAGGAGAAAAGATGGCTGATAGCAGTTTAAACAAA
Organism: Raja brachyura; assembly: GCA_963514005.1. Next base: position 27,465,336 of record OY740789.1, read on the forward strand.
ATAAATCATTAAGAACATAAAAAATGGATGTAGAAATATAGCAATTGGGAGTAGGGATTGGCCATTTTTACTTTTAACCAGTTCCATAATTCAATATAATTGTGGCTAATCTATCGAGGTTCACTACTTTGTTCCTGTTCTCTCCCTGTATTTTTTTAAAATCTCATTAGCCATTAAAATTAGAACTACCACTTGAATATATTTAATGATTTGGCCTCAATTGCCTTCAGTGATTGATAATTCCACAGGTTCACACCTGTTTTGGCTAAAGTACATTAAGTCCTAAATGACTTATTTCATGGAGCCACAAGAGAGTGCAAATGCTAGGATCTGTAACAAAAAAGGAGGCTCAACGGGTCACACCAGATCTGTGGTGGGAAATGGTCAGTCAACATTTTGGGTTGAGATTCTTCACCTTGACTGAAGACCAGAAGGAAGTAGCTAGTATAAAGAGGTGAAGTTAGGGTGGAACAGAAGCTAGAAAGTGCTGGTGGATATATCCGAGGAGGGATAGACACAAAATGCTGGAGTAACATAGTGGGTCATACAGCATCTCTGGAGAAAAGGAATAGGTGATGTTCCAGGTTGGAACCCTTCCTCAGACTGCCTTTAAGGGGGGATTAATTGGCAAACAACTGTCAGGTAGAGGAGCATAAAAGGCTGCGGATTCTGGAATGTGATAGGAAAGCAGGAGTCACAGTCAGAGTACAAGTAAAATAGAATGGAAACAGACTCTTCAGGCTAATTTGGCTATGACAACCTAATGCCCACTTAGCCTCCATTTATCTGTTTGGCCCATATATATACCTCTATACCTTTTCTACCCATGCACCTGTCTGCATGTCTTTTAAATGTTATTATTGTATCTACTTCAATCACTTTCCTAGGCAGTTTGTTCCTTATGCGCATCATCTGCTGTATGAAAAAGATTGGTGAAATAAAATGAAGTGAATGAGAGGTAATGGGGAGGGGTGGGGTAAACAATAGGGGGAAGGGAATCCAGCAGGAAGTGCGGGGGGAGGTGTAAATCAACTGGATAAGGGACAGTGGTATAGTGTGAAAAAAGTATGGGAAAGGACCAGGGCAGATAAGAGAAAAACATGCACAGAGAGGGTACAAATTACCCGAAATAGGAGAATTCAATGTTTATCGTTATAAACTACATAGGCAATTTTGTTCATCCAGTTTGCATTTGGCCCTATTCTTACAGTGGGGAAGGCTGAGAACAGACAAGTCAGTGTGAGAATGGGAAGGGAAATTAAAGTGGCTGGCAATTGGGCGATCCAGATGGCCATCAGACAGAGAACAGGTGCTTGTAAACTTAGTTGCCTAATCTGCATTTGGACTCACCGATGTGGAGAAGAGCATGGAATGCAGTAGAAGAGGATTTGATAAGTCCCTCATAATAAGCTGATCCAGAAAATTATGATGCACGGGATTCACAGTGATTTGTTTGCATGGAATCAGAACTGGATTATTCATAGAAGGCAGAAGGTTTTGGTGGAAGGGCATTATTCTATGACCAATGGAATTCCAAGAGAATCTGCTCTGGGACCTCCGTTTGTGATAAATATAAATGACTTAGACATAAATAAGGATGGGTTAGTTAGTAAGATTTCAGACTATACCAAGATTGCTGAAGGTGCAGACTGTGAGGAAGGATATCATAGTTAACAGTGTGATATTGATCAGCTACAGGATAATGGCAGATGGAGTTTAATCCAAGCAAGTGAGATGTTGTTGCACTTTCGGAATTTGAAGTGAAAGGGCAAAGAATACGGTAGATGGCAAGACCCTTAACAGCACTGATGTGCAGAAAGATCCTCGTGTCCATGTCCACAGCTCCTTGAAAGTGGCAACACAAGTATATGGGGTTGTAGAGAAGGATATGGTAAGTTTGCCTTCATTGAATAGGGCACTGAGTATAAGAATTAGGAAGTCATGATGCAGCTCTATAAGACTTTGGTTAAGCTGCATTTGGAGCATTGTGTGCAGTTCTGGTTGCCTCATGAAAGGAAGGTATGTGGAGACTTCTAGTTTACCAAAATGGTCCCTGTATAGGGAGAAATAAGAATTGAAAATAAATGCAGAAGGAGACCATTTAGCCTTCGAGCCGGCACCGCCATTCATTGTGATCATGGTTGATCATCCCAATCAGTAACCCGTGCCTGCCTTCTCCCCATATCCCTAGATTCCGCTAGCCCCTAGAACTCTATCTAACTATTTTAAATTCATCCAGTGAATTGGCCTCTACTGCCTTCCGTGGCAGAGAATTCCACAAATTCACAACTCTGCATGAAAAAAGTTTTTTCTCATCTCAGTTTTAAATGGCCTCCCCTTTATTCTTAGACTGTGGCCCTTGGTTCTGGACTCCCCCGACATTGGGAACATTTTTTATGCATCTAGCTTGTTCAGTCCTTTGTTCACTCCAGTGAATACAAGTCCAGTCTTTCCAATCTTTCCTCATATGACAGTCCCGCCATCCCGGGGATTAACCTTGTGAACCTATGCTGCACTGCCTCAAAAGCAAGGATGTCCTTCCTCAAATTAGGAGACCAAAACTGCACACAATACTCCAGATGTGGTTTCATCAGGGCCCTGTACAACTGCAGAAGGACCTTGTTACTCCTATACTCAAATCCACTCGTTATGAAGGCCAACATGCCATTAGCTTTCTTCACTGCCTGCTGTACCCGCATGTTTACTTTCAGTGACTGGTGTAATAGAACACTCAGGTCTTGTTGCACTTCCCTTTCTCCTAATCTGACACCATTGAGATATTAATCTGCCTCCTTGTTCTTGCCGCCAAAGTGGATCACCTCACATTTATCTACATTATCCTGCATCTGCCATGCATCTGTCCACTCACTCAACCTGTCCAAGTCACCCTGCAACCTCCTAGCATCCTCTTCGCAGTTCACACTGCCACACAGTTTTGTGTCATCTGAAAATGTTCTAGCGTTACTTTTAATCCCATTATCTAAATCATTAATATATATTGTAAATAGTTGTGGCCCCAGCACTGAGCCTTGCGGCACACCTCTCGCCACTGCCTGCCATTCTGACAGGGACCCGTTTATTCCTACTCTTTGCTTCCTGTCCGCAAATCAATTCTCTATCCATGTCAATACCCTATCCCCTATACCATGTGCTCTAATTTTGCCCACTAATCTCCTGTGTTTGACCTTATGAAAGGCTTTCTGAAAGCTTAGAAACACTACATCCACTGGCTCTCTTTCATCCATTTTACTTATCAAAAATTCCAGAAGATTAGTCAAGCAGGATTTCCCCTTCATAAATCCATGCTGACTTGGGCCAATCCTTTTACTGCTGTCTAAATGCCCCTTTATTACTTCTTTAATAATTGACTCCAGCATCTTCCCCACCACTGATGTCAGGCTAACTGGTCTATAATTCCCCCTTTTCTCTCGCTCCCTTCTTGAAAAGCGGGATAATATTAGCTATCCTCCAATCCACAGGAACTGATCCTGAATCTATAGAACATTATAGAAAATCCAGGGGGCGCTGGACTGCCAGCAGCCTCTGCCTGCAGCCCGTTTGTTTTTCCACCTTTTTTTTATTTTTAGTTAGTTTAAAGTGTGTTTTTTGGGGAAACTTTAACTTTTTTATGTGGGGGAGGGGGGCAGGGTAAGGGGGAAACTGTTTCCCAGTCGCTTCCTGGCGGGGACGCGACTATTTCTCCGAGTCGCGTCCTCGCCCCCCACCTCGCGGCCTACCTTCTGGATCCGAGCGGCCTTTCCTGCCGGGGACCGGGAACCGGACCAGAGCTGCAACAGCGGCGGCGGCGCTGGAGTCACCACGGAGCGGGCGATGCCTACCTGGGTCGCCGTTGGAGCTCCGGAGCGTTGGGCCGCCGCTCCAACATCGTGGAGGTCTGGTTTAGAGAGCTCCCAACGCGGGCGGTGCTGACCGTCATCGTGGAGTCCTGGGGCCCTTTGCCGAGGGCCTCCAGCGTTGTGTCTCCACCCGGCGCGGCCAGTGGACTTTGGGAGCCCCGGACTCCGGTAGGAGGGGGCCGACTCGGGGTCCAGGCAGCTGAGGACGTCCCCCAGCCCCGACATCGGACTTACATCACCTCGGGGAGCGGGCCTGAACACCGGGCCGCCCGTTGCGGCGACTGCAGGGGGCTCGGGGAGGCCCCCGACCAAGGTGGAACAGTGGGGAACATCAGGGGAAGACACTGACTTTGGTGCCTTCCCACACAGTAGGACATTTTGACCCTGCTGTGGGGGGATGTTTTATGTTGAATTTTACTTCGGAGTCACGTGAGTGACTACGTGAAGACCCCGCCAGCACGCATGCGCGACATATCGTCGTACGCATGCGGAAGCGACGGTCGGGAGGAGCGGGGCTCCTCCAGCGTGAGTTTAAAAAGCTCACGCCAGGTAAGTCTCACCGAAGGAGTGAGTCGACCATTATGGAAGGGAGAAAATCTAAGAGAGCGGCGGCCAAATCAGCGGCTAAGGACAGCAGCCAACGGAGAACCGCCTCTCCAGAGCTACAGGTTCTACCTGCAGCTCCCGACTTTTCGGACTTTGAGACCGTTGGTACGCCACGGTCGGGGAAAACTACCCGGAAGTCGGCCGGGGCCGACTCAGCGGAGTCCGGTCCCGAGGGCACCCCGCTCGCAGGCAGCGACGGAGGTCGCCTTGACCGCATTGAGCGGATGATGGAGCAGCTGCTCCAACGTGACCTGCTAAAGCAGGGGCAGGATCACAGTGGGACCCCTAGTAGGCCCACGGCAAGTTCCCTTAGAGGACTGCCAAATGTATACCCTTCTATACAGGGGAGCATTGAGGGTCAGAACTGGGCTGACCCAGAAGAAGGGGAGTTGGCTGAAGCACCTGCAGCGTCAGGGGTGTGTGAAGATTATATGGATGTGGTGAGCAAACATGCCATGCCCAACCAGAAGGGCCTACCCATCCACCCCAAGCTGGCTGCCAGCATTGATTATATGGCCACTAACCAACTTCAGGAACAGGCCATCAATGCCACAGCAGACAAATACATGGCGCCAGAAAACTGCAAGTCATTAAATGTACCCGCGGTAAACAACCCGATATGGGGAAACATGAGCCCCTCGAGTAGAGGGCAGGAGATGAAACTTCAGAAGATCCTGAAGCTCCTAACCGCAGGGATTACTGCAGTAGCCAGAACAGCAGTGGGAGTGGATATGCCGGAAGAACTACAAGATGCTTTGGCCTTACTGTGCAACACACAGTATGAAATAAATAATTTCAGGAAAAGCATTATAAAGCCGGCGCTTAACCCCAAGTTCGCGGGGTTGTGTAAGCCTGGGAAGACGCAGCCTCCAAGCCTGCTATTCGGGGAAGATCTCCCCAAACAGGTTAAAGATCTGGACGAGGAGGCTAAGGCTTTGGGCCTTATTAAAGTACCTGGGTACACTAAGCCTCATCACCCACACAGAACGCACCCCTACGCACCCACCGGGCAGAGTTACCCTAACAGGTCTGCCGGTGGGGAAAGCTCGAAGGCCGGCATACCTGCTCAGCGCTCTTTTTTAGGCCAAGGCCCAGGCCGGCCTCCTTGGAAGATGCGCCACTCCCAGAACACCTACAACCAGCCGAGGAAGCAAGGCCAGAAACCACCACACCGGCAGTAACCATGGAGGTAGGTGGGTCTGGGATCCCCAGGAACACTACTGGCCCAAATTCACTTTGCATAGGGGGCAGGTTGCACATGTTCCTCGAGAATTGGCTCACTTTTACCTCTGATCCTTATATACTCAGGAGTATTCAGGGCTACAAAATTGAATTTATTCACGAACTCCCTACCCCGGTACAGCATGCACCTAGTCGGAAATTTGTCCTTTCTCATAGAGATAAGGCAGCAGGGCATGCTGAACTACAGAGGTTGAGAGAAAAAGGGGTAATTGAGAAGGCCATTAAAGAACCTCAGGAGTTCGTGTCTAATATATTCACTAAAAACAAAAAAGATGGCGGTTGCCGCATCATCATAGATTTGACCGACCTGAATACTTCTGTCCAGTATATTCATTTTAAAATGGACACCTTCGACACTGCTATACAGCTTATAGCCAATGGGTACTACATGGCATGCGTTGACCTCAAAGATGCATACTATTCAGTACCCATACACAAGGATCATAGGAAATACTTAAAATTTATCTGGATGGGACAATTATGGCAATATAAAGCTTTGCCTAATGGGCTATCGTCAGCACCCAGATTGTTTACCAAGATATTGAAACCAGCTTTGGCCTATTTAAGGAAACAGAATCATACTGTTATGGCCTATCTTGATGACATCCTCATAGTGGGGGAGAATTTGGAAATGGCTACTTTGGCAGTCACAGCCACGAAACATCTTTTTCAGAAACTGGGGTTTACGATACATCCAGATAAATCAATATTGGAACCCTCTACCACCATGAAATATTTGGGGTTCATTATTGACTCAGTGCAAATGTCTGTCACGTTACCACCAAGCAAGGTGGAAGACCTGATAGAGGCTTGCAGGAGCCTCATTGGCATTAAGGTCCCATCCATTCGGCAGGTGGCCAGGGTGATTGGGAAGATAGTAGCTGCATTTCCTGCAGCACAATATGGGCCCTTACATTACCAAAACTTACAAAGAGCCAAAATTACAGCGCTCAAAAATCATGCTGGCCATTTTGATAGGCCCATGAAAATTCCAGGAAAGGCAAAAGCCGAATTATATTGGTGGATGGGTAATGCCCAAAATTGTTCCAAACCCATTACTATCACCAACCCCTCGATCACCTTACAAACGGATGCCAGTGCCATAGGGTGGGGAGCTACTAACACTACCTCTAGCTGTGGAGGTAGATGGAGTGCACCAGAGTTAACCCTATTTAAAAACTTAGGGATTAACTATTCAGAAATGCTGGCAGCATTTCACGGCCTTAAGGCATACTGCACTAACATGCACAAAGTTCATGTTAGAATACAGATTGACAACACCACGGTGGTAGCCTATATTAACCACATGGGCGGTGTAAAGTCGATATCGTGTGATGAATTGGCCAACAATATCTGGCACTGGTGTCTGCAAAGAGAAATTTGGATCTCCGCAACTTACCTTCCAGGTAAATTAAACACAGTGGCAGACACCAGGTCACGGAAATTCAACGACAACATAGAATGGATGTTGGATCGGAATGTGTTCGCAGATATTGTAGAACGTTATGGGACACCAGATATCGACCTTTTCGCGTCCAGGCTAAATCACCAACTACCAACGTATGTTGCTTGGGAGCCAGACCCGGGGGCAGTAGCGATGGATGCTTTCTCGCTACACTGGGGGGATTTATTTTGCTACGCTTTCCCCCCTTTCTGCCTCATCAGTCGGGTCTTGCAAAAAATCAAGCAAGACTCCGCATCGGGTATCTTGGTAGTGCCCGACTGGCCTACTCAACCATGGTTCCCTCTGGTACAGAAGATGGCCACGGAACCCTGTATCAGGGTGAATAAAAGACCTAGCCTGCTTGTTCATCCTGTTACAGGAGAATGTCATCCATGTCATGACCGCATGGGATTATTGATTTGCAGATTTTAAAACGGCCACTTCATGGATTCGGACTCTCCAACAGGACCATTGATACCATCACGGCAGCCTGCAGAGAGTCCACAAGGAAGCAGTACCTGACCTACATCAGGAAATGGGAAGGATTCTGCGTGACTACCAAAACAACATACGAAACCGCCACCATCACGGAAGTGCTGGAGTTTCTGGCTACCCTTCATTACGATGAGGGTCTAAGCTACAGCGCCATTAACTGTGCCAGGAGTGCCCTATCGTCTTACTTGGGCAAGGGGAGTGACCAATTGGGAATTGGGTCACATCCCCTAGTATCCAAATTTATGACGGGAATATTTAATTCCAATCCCCCCAGGCCCAGATATAGCCATACCTGGGACATCAGCACGGTATTGACGATGCTGAGAGGATGGACACCGAACACGGGACTCCCTTTGGCCAAATTAACCTACAAAATGGTCATGATTATGGCACTGATCACGGCGCAACGGGTCCAGTCCCTGCACAAACTCAGTCTGGATGCCATGGCAATTACCAGTGGGAAGATCACATTCCAGGTGCAGGGACTATTGAAGCAAGATCGACCCGGAGTGTCTGGACATACGTTGGAGTTCCTGGCTTACCCAGCGGACACCCGTCTTTGTATCGTTACATTGATTCTGCGATACATTTCAGTCACTAAAGATCTAAGAGGCACGGAAACAGCTTTGCTTGTCAGTCACAAGAAGCCTCATCACAGGGTCACGGTGCAAACCATTTCCAGATGGTTAAGGGTGGTACTGGATGCGGCGGGGGTGGATACTAATGTGTATAAATCTCACTCCACCAGGGCAGCATCCACCTCGGCGGCTAGAAGGATGGAGGTACCACTGGATCACATCCTGGCCACAGCGGGTTGGAACAATGAGAAAACCTTCCACCGCTTTTACAACAAACCCGTGACCTCCCCTGGCAATTATGCAGGGAGGATTTTAAGTGCTGCCAGATAAATAACCCTTATGGGACACAATATTGTGTTTGGTATGAATAAATACCTGTTTTGTTTTTCAGCCAGTGTCTTGTCTGAATCACGTCCATCCTCTTATCCCAGCTTTAGCGGTGTGTGAGCATGGAGCTTCCAGGGCATGAAATCACAGAGCTTTGAAATCTTCACGTAGTCACTCACGTGACTCCGAAGTAAAATAGTAAGATTAAACGAGAACTTACCAGTTTGAAGTTTGATCTTTATTTTATGAGGTGTTACGATGAGGGATTACGTGCCCTCCGCTCCCGACCCTCTATTATAAAGATCACCTGGTATGAAAGTTCTCTTTTTCTCTTACTATGTCAGTCATTGTGACTGTTTGTTCTGTGATTTCACACCACTGCTTTGAAGAATGTCGCGCATGCGTGCTGGCGGGGTCTTCACGTAATCCCTCATCGTAACACCTCATAAAATAAAGATCAAACTTCAAACTGGTAAGTTCTCGTTTAATCTTACTATTCTATCTACTCCATGTTGTGTTCTTTATTTATTTATTTTTTTAAATGTATGGCTGTATGGCGATTTAATTTCGCTGTGCCAATTGGCACAGTGACAAATAAATGCATCTCATCTCATCTCATTGGAAAATGATCACAAATGTGTCCATGATTTTTTGAGCCACCTCCTTGGGTACCCTGGGATGCAGACCATCAGCAGAGCTGCCAAGAGCATTTCAGTATTCTAGAACCTGAAAATCACTCTTTTGCTGAGGAAATCAGTATTTTTACGCAGTGCCATTTTGCTGGAAAAAATGCCATTTTTTAATGCGCGGTCATTCCCATGTAAGAGTACAAGAATGCATAACTTTCCTATCAATTGACATGTCTTCTATGCACCTTACTTGACAGTGCATTCATTGCCATTTCTTTGTATACTGCTGTTTAAATGGCTGCTTCCTCCTTTTAACACCAGATGATGATGTAGGTGCCATTTTGGAAGCCTCCCTCTCTTTCTCACCCTCCCTCCCTGTCTCTCTCTCTCTCCCTTTCCCTCCCACCCCTTTACTTTTTTTCTCCCTCTTATTCCCTCCCTCCGCTGTGGCCATAGCGCTATGTTTAAAGCCCATAGTGCTATATTTAGAACCCATAGATCTGTAGCCGATAGCTCTTTGTTTAAATTCCCACCCGCTAAACTGACAGCATTGTTTAAACCTGGAGCGGGACATGCAGATCAAAGCTTACAAAAATAATCATCCAGATCTTGAAATTTAAAATACGAATAGATTTTAAATCTGCTATAATTTTTAGAGGCACAGTATGACTTTTTATATCCTTGCATTTTTTAAGCAGCAAGACGAAACAGGAAGTCGGGCCGAATTTAAAAAAAAAAATCCGTATTTAACAAAGCAAAATCGTACATCCATATTCTTACCGCATTTCCATACAAAATATGGAAAATATGTACTAATTGGCTGCTCTGCATCAGGCCCTGATGATTTATTAGCCATCAGTCGACCCAACACCTTTTCTCGCCTAATGCAAATTTATTACAGTTCATCTGTCTCCGGAGATCCTCTGTCCTCTAGTACATCTGGGAGATTGTTTGTGTCTTCCTTAGTGAAGACAGAACCACAATACCTGTTCAACTCTTCTGCCATTTCCTTGTTCCCTATAATAATCTCACCAGTTTCTGCCTCCAAGGGACCCACATTTGTCTTTACTAATCTTTTTTTCTCTTAACATACCTAAAGAAGCTTTTCTTATCCTTATTTATAATCTTGGTCAGCTTACCATCATACTGCATCATTTCACACTGTATTGCCCTTTTTGTTACCTTCTGTTGTTCTTTGAAAGTTTCCCAATCCTCTTTGCTGTGTTATACACCTTTTCTTTTAGTTTTATTCCATCTCTAACTTCCCTTGTCAGCCATGGTTGCCTCTTACTCCCCTTAGAATCTTTCTTCCTCTTTGGAATGAAATGATCCTGCATCCTCTGGATTATGCCCAGAAATTCCTGCCATTGCTGTTCAAACTTATCATATTATGGCCACTACCTCCAAGCGGTTCCTTTACCTTGAGTTCCCTTATTACATCTGGTTCATTAGACAACAATAAATCCAGAATAGCCTTCTCTCTGGTAGGCTCCAATACAAGCTGCTCCAAGAATCAATCTCAGAGGCACTCTACAAACTCCCTTTCTTGATGTCCAGAACCAACCTTATTTTCCCAGTCTACCTGCATATTGAAATCTCCCATAACCACAGTGGCATTACCTTTGTTACATGCCAATTTTAACTCCTGCTGCAACTTGCACCCTATATCCAGGCTACTGTTTGGGGGCCTGTAGATAACTCCCATTAGTGTCTGCTCACCTTTACAATTTCTCAATTCTATCCACATCGACTCTACATTGTCAGTCCCTATGTCACCTCTCTCAAGCGACTTAATTTCACCCCTCACCAACAGAGCTACCCCATCTCCTCTGCTAACCTGCTTGTCCTTTCTATAGGATGTATAACCCTGAATATTCTTTTCCCGATCCTCCTGCAGCCATGTCTCTGTAACCCCCACAATATCATATCTACCAATCTCTAACTGAGCCTCACGCTCATCCACTTTACTTCTTATACTTTATGCAATCATATGTAATACTTTTAGTACCATCCTCACCTTTCACATCGATTCCTATTTCACTTGGCCATACTCCCTTATCCCTTTGTGAGCTTTCCTGCCCCTGTTAATTCTGGTTTCTTTCGTAACTTTTCCTTTTCTCTCTTTCCCTTTAACTCCATCCTTGTATTACCAATTTGTCTCCTCCCCCCACCACTATTTAGTTTAAACCCACCCGTGTGTGGGTGGACAAACTTGGATTGAGAAGGATTGATAGGATAGGCAGTTAGAACTTTTTTTTTTCCCCCCAGTGAAAATATCAAAGACTAGAGGGCATAGCCTCAAGCTGAGAGGGACAACATTTAACAGATATGTAAGTGGCAAGAAGTTTTGTTAAGAGTGGTGGTGCCTGGAATGTTTGCCATGGAGGTAGATTTGTTACTAGCATTTTATAGGCTTTTTTAAAGGAGCTCATGGATATGCTGGGTGCAGAGAGGTATGGATCATGTACAGGCAGATGAGATTAGTTTAGCTCACTATAATGTTTGGTACAAAATTGTGGCCCGAGACCCTATTCCTGTGCTGGCAATGTGACCTTCAACCCCGTGAGGTGGTGGTAAAAGAAGAGGGGGAAGTTGTATTCTTTTTGAGTAGGTTACACAGCAGTAGGCTGGGGAGGTTAGGACTAGTAGTTTATTCCTTGATGCACAGGAGACTGAGAGTTGATCTTGTAGAGGTGTACAAAATCTTGAAGGAAATGGATAAGGTAATTTCCTAAATTAAGGGAATCAAGAATTGGAGGGAATAGATTTTAGCTGAGAGGGAAAACCTGAATGGCAACTGTTTCACAGAGGGTGTGGTGTATGAAACTAAGAGCCACGTGAAGTAGTTGAGGGACAATAACAACATTTAGATTGGTGAAAATATAATATAAATGACATTTAGACCACGTGGAAAGGAAATGTTTAGAGAAATATGAATAATGCACAGACAAATGAGCTTGCAAATGAGAAGTGGTGCTGTAACTTGGTTGGCATAGGAGTCGAGTCAAAGGGCCTGCTTCCATGCTGTATGACTGCACCTGGCTGGAATGGGATGGCGAATGCAGGCTGTTGCTGAATACTGTCAGCACCTACTTCACGTGTTGACAGATTGCTGGAATCCTTTGGTCTCTCTCATCATCAGTTGGATGCTGTCTTCCCTTACTTTGCCTGGCTGCACAGCTTTCCTCCGTGCAAACTCAAGAATCAACAACCACTATAGAACTCATTACCATGGAGACATTTCTAAGCTTAGAAGAGCAGCACAGTCACATAGAAGAGATAGTAGCTTCCATTACATTCAACAGGTGGGGGATGAATGAGGATGTAGGATCAAGCCAGTCAGCCAATAGAGCTTTCCCCTTGATACAAACTCTGAGAATTACGGAAATAGCCAGCCATAGGTACTCGGGGCTATTTATTTAACTTGTGGACATTTTTCAACATGCTGAAAAAACGTCCTGACTTACCCGATGCCCCGAGTACCTACGGCTGGCATTACGAGCAGCTACGAAATATCTACGGACTCCTACGGCCATTCCCCGAGTTTGAATCAAGGGGAAAACTTGGGAGAATTTGTGAGTAACTCGGGAAAGTAGGACAGGGGCTTTAGTCTTTAGCAATGGCCCACCTTCACTGGCCAGGTGCAGCCCTGGGTTCCACATCTTAGTGTTAAGGGCCTGTCCCACTGTACGAGGTAATTCAAGAGTTTTCCCGAGTTTTCCCCTGATTCGAACTCGGAGAATGTCCGCAGCGGGTCCGTAGGAGTTCGTGGATGTCCCGTAGTGGCTTGTAATGCTACCGGTAGGAACTCTGGAAATCCGGTAAACTCGTAATGTTTTTTCAACACTGTGAAAAATGTCTATGAGTTAAAAAAAAAATACTTGCGATGAAAAAAATTGTTACTCGTACGAGCCACTACGAGACATACACGAATTCCAATGGACCCGCTACGGACATTCTCCGAGTTCAAATCAGGGAAAAACTCAGGAGAACTCTTGAATTACCTCGTACCGTGGGACAGGCCCTTTACATAGTTGCAATGTTTGCCTCAGTTAGTAGCCCAACGCCAGCTCTCACAGGCAGCGCCTCTGCACCAGACACGGGCAAATCCTGGATCTGTCAGGCCATCAGTGCAGAAGGACTCTCATAACCACTTTTAGTGTTGATTCCATAATGACTCACATTCCTGAAAGAGCATCCTGCAAACTTAGCAACATACCGCACAATCTATTAATAAAGACCCCTAAGCAGCAGTTACATTTATTTTTGTTAGATTAATTACCCATCAGTAGGTTCTAACATTCGAGGACTGATGTGGTTCCACTGTGGTGTTTTGGTATAAGGAAATATGATTGAAGATGGAGTAGTTGGGTTCGTTTGAAGTTTGAAAAAATCATCGCTATCCTCTCGGCTGCCAGAAAAGCTTGGAAGCTGCATATAGTTACAATGGATAAAAAGAGTCAGCTGTAAATTTGCAGATCTGAAATTTGTGATTTAAATATTTACATTTATGCTGCAAATGAACTTAACATTTAATAATTTGCTTCATGATGATTGCCTTCATACCATTGAAAAATTATTCATTCCAATTTATATAACAATGAGTTAGTTTACTTCTAATATCCTATATTGAATCATAGAAACATAGAAACATAGAAATTAGGTGCAGGAATAGGCCATTCGGCCCTTCGAGCCTGCACCGCCATTCAATATGATCATGGCTGATCATCCAACTCAGTATCCCGTACCTGCCTTCTCTCCATACCCTCTGATCCCCTTAGCCACAAGGGCCACATCTAACTCCCTCTTAAATATATCCAATGAACTGGCCTCAACTACCCTCTGTGGCAGAGAATTCCAGAGACCCACCACTCTCTGTGTGAAAAAATTCCTTCTCATCTCGGTCCTAAAGGATTTCCCCCTTATCCTTAAGCTGTGACCCCTTGTCCTGGACGTCCCCAACATCGGGAACAATCTTCCTGCATCTAGCCTGTCCAACCCCTTAAGAATCTTGTAAGTTTCTATAAGATCCCCTCTCAATCTCCTAAATTCTAGAGAGTATAAACCGAGTCTATGCAGTCTTTGTTCATAAGACAGTCCTGACATCCCAGGAATCAGTCTGGTGAACCTTCGCTGCACTCCCTCTATGGCAATAATGTCCTTCCTCAGATTTGGAGACCAGAACTGTACGCAATACTCCAGGTGTGGCCTCACCAAGACCCTATACAACTGAAGTAGAACCTCCCTGCTCCTATACTCAAATCCTTTTGCTATGAAAGCTAACATACCATTGGCTTTCTTCACTGCCTGTTGTACCTGCATGCCTACTTTCAATGACTGGTGTACCATGACACCCAGGTCGCGCTGCATCTCCCCTTTTCCTAATCGGCCACCATTTAGATAGTAGTCGGTTTTCCTATTTTTGCCACCAAAGTGGATAACCTCACATTTATCCACATTATACTGCATCTGCCAAACATTTGCCCACTCACCCAGCCTATCCAAGTCACCTTGCATTCTCCTAGCATCCTCCTCACAGCCAACACTGCCCCCCAGCTTAGTGTCATCCGCAAACTTGGAGATATTGCCTTCAATTCCCTCATCCAGATCATTTATGTATATTGTAAATAGCTGGGGTCCCAGCACTGAGCCTTGCGGTACCCCACTAGTCACTGCCTGCCATTGTGAAAACGACCCGTTAACTCCTACTCTTTGCTTCCTGTTTGCCAGCCATTTCTCTATCCACATCAATACTGAACCCCCAATGCCATATGCTTTAAGTTTATATACTAATCGCTTATGTGGGACCTTGTCGAAAGCCTTCTGGAAGTCCAGATACACCACATCCACTGGTTCTCCCCCATCCACGCTACTAGTTACATCCTCGAAAAATTCCACAAGATTCGTCAGACATGATTTACCTTTCGTAAATCCATGCTGGCTTTGTCCAATGATTTCACCACTTTCCAAATGTGCTGCTATCCCATCTTTAATAACTGACTCTAGCAGTTTCCCCACTACCGATGTTAGACTAACTGGTCTGTAATTCCCCGTTTTCTCTCTCCCCCCTTCTTAAAAAGAGGGGTTACGTTTGCTACCCGCCAATCCTCAGGAACTACTCCAGAATCTAAAGAGTTTTGAAAGATTATCACTAATGCATCCACTATTTCCGGAGCTACTTCCTTAAGTACTCTGGGATGCAGCCTATCTGGCCCTGGGGATTTATCGGCCTTTAATCCATTCAATTTACCCAACACCACTTCCCGACTAACCTGGATTTCACTCAAGTACTCCTTTGACCTGCGGTCCCCTGCTATTTCCGGCAGATTATTTATGTCTTCCTTAGTGAAGACGGAACCAAAGTAGTTATTCAATTGGTCCGCCATATCCTTGTTCCCCATGATCAACTCACCTGTTTCTGACTGCAAGGGACCTACATTTGTTTTAACTAATCTCTTTCTCTTCACATATCTATAAAAACTTTTGCAGTCAGTTTTTATGTTCCCTGCCAGTTTTCTTTCATAATCTATTTTTCCTTTCCTAATCAAGCCCTTTGTCCTTCTCTGCTGGTCTCTGAATTTTTCCCAGTCCTCTGGTATGCTGCTTTTTCTGGCTACTTTGTACGCATCATCCTTTGCTTTGATACTATCCCTGATTTCCCTTGTTATCCACGGATTCACTACCTTCCCTGATCTGTTCTTTTGCCAAATTGGGATGAACAATTTTTGTAGTTCATCCATGCAGTCTTTAAATGTCTTCCATTGCGTATCCACCGTCAACCCTTTTAGAATTGATTGCCAGTCAATCTTGGCCAATTCACGTCTCATACCCTCAAAGTTACCTTTCCTTAAGTTCAGAACCATTGTTTCTGAATTAACAATGTCACTCTCCATCCTAATGAAGAACTCGACCATATTATGGTCACTCTTGCCCAAGGGGGCACGCACAATAAGACTGCTAACTAACCCTTCCTCATTACTCAATACCCAGTCTAAAATAGCCTGCTCTCTCGTTGGTTCCTCTACATGTTGATTTAGATAACTATCCCTCATACTTTCCAAAAAATCCTCTTCCTCAGCGCCCCTGCCAATTTGATTCACCCAATCTATATGTAGATTGAAGTCACCCATTATAACTGTTTTGCCTTTGTCGCACGCATTTCTAATTTCCTGTTTTATACCATCCCCAACTTCACTACTACTGTTAGGTGGCCTGTACACAACTCCCACTATCGTTTTCTGCCCCTTAGTGTTTCGCAGCTCTACCCATACTGATTCCACATGCTCCAAGCTAATGTCCTTCCTTTCCATTGCGTTAATCTCCTCTCTAACCAGCAACGCTACCCCACCTCCTTTTCCTTTCTCTCTATCCCTCCTGAATATTGAATACCCCTGGATGTTCAGCTCCCAGCCTTGGTCACCCTGGAGCCATGTCTCCGTGATCCCAACTATATCATCCTGTATATGTAGCTAAATATGCAAATGGTGGCCTTAAAAGAGCCACGTTCTGAGTTCCATTTGCATTAGCTCCAAAGGCACTAAAAATGTTACTGTAAACCTATTTTCTAATTGGTTGTATATGGCCTACATGCATATATTTTACGTACCGTGTTGTATACCATTGTCCAACATTTTGAGACACAAGAACCTTTTGAGTAATATCGCTCAACTATTTACAATTTTTTTGATTTATTTTGCATTTAAACACCAAAAAGCCTACTGCCATAAAAAGCAGGACTTTCACCAAAAAAACATGAGAAGATTGCAGTGTAGGTTTGAAGCATCTGTATATTTGTAAATTCGAGGTATTGGTGACTGAAGCCTATATAAATGGGACTGCCTAACAACAATCATCAATGTAAAGATAATCTGACTTTTGATTCTAAATGAAAAAGAAGAGTAGTTGTTACCAATTCGGGCACAAGATATTTTCTGATTAATATTACAGGACTAAATGTATTTGATACGCAAAATCTCGGTGGATTAATGTACTGTCTCTTCCTGATTAAACTACTTAAGCCATTGTGAGTAATGATTTGCAGACAGTGCTCTAGCTGCTGTTTATTTCACATTCCCTTTTGACATTTGGTCATTTCAGCCCACCGAGTCACACTGGTTCACAGAGCAATCCTAAACCCAGTTTTTTTCCTGGAATCTATTCTCCCCCAAATTCCAACTCTTCCTTGATTGTACAACACATCTACAGTCTAAGTGCAACTTACAATGGTCAATTATCCTCCCAATCTGTAAGTCTTTGTGATGTAGGAGGAAAGTGGAGCACCTGGGGGGAAACCAGAGCACTCCAGTTGCATCCTGCAACCCAAAGACAAGGGAAGAACAGTTAATTCTATATTGTCAGCATAGGAGTTGAGGACTGAACAGGTCATCAGAACTATGAGGCAGCAAATCTACTACCTGAACCACTGTTCCACCCTAAATTAACAATTTGTGTTTTATACTTGCCCATCTAATACCTTGGATGGCTGAATTGTGTGGGATAGAGGATGTTAAATTGTGTGGGATAGAGGATAATCTCCTCATCCTTTATGACAATAGTATTTACAACATAACCCTTGCGAGGAATATAATTATGTTTCTAATTGTCATGCTACACAAACTGTAGGCATGTGCAGACTATAGACCTGTCTATCAGTGCTGTTCACAATCCTTCAGATATATATTCACTAATGCCATATAAAATTGCAGTAACATATCTTGCATTGATCAACCAAATCCAATAGAAATAGCAGGAGACATTAATTTAGATTTCAAAAGAATTTGGTTATAATATTTAAGCATTTTTAAATATTTAAAGATTATTTTATTCTAAAGAGTTTCCCTAACCTTTATTCGCTTATGTTCAAATTCTGTGTCATTGAAAATGTCTTCATGTTCATCCTTTGGCATATGTTCCAGGAAGGATCTTACTTGATGCTTTCTTTTCAGTGTTCCAGGCCGTGCTATGATTTTCTTAGGTTCCTCTATAAAGCATAACATTTATTGAATAATTGGGCAGCCAAAAAGGCACATTTTTGATTATCTTACCTAATCATGCAACTTTTTAAGCACAGGCAGATACATTTTCATAATCCAATAACACTCTCACAAAGAAGGTATTAATATAAAACCAATTGCTGGCTATATGTAGTTTTGGGATGTTTTATTTTTAAATACATCTGCACTTACAGGACTTAAATTAAAATATTAATTAATTGCTTTCTATATTGTAAAGTGGATAAAAGGCTCTAAAGAAGCCCAAGAGAAATTGAAATATTCATAATGTAACAGAGTGTCGTGTTGAACGCTTTACCAGATATTTAACCATTCTCCCCTAACTTTTAACACGGGTTTTAAGACAGAAACAAATTGTACATATATTTTTCAGAGCAACAAATACAGTATATTTAAAATAGCTAATGGCCTCAGGAAACAAAGGAGAGGACATAGAAATGTTGTGGAAAAGGGCGAGTGGTACAATGGGCGTGACCTCAAGCCAAATGAGGGGGCAGAAAGCCCATAGGAAAAGTATGCTGGAGGAGAGAAAAGATGAATTGAACAAAAGAAAGAAGATAAAGAATTGGGGCGGCACAATGGCACGGCGGTAGAGTTGCTGCCTTACAGCGCTGGCGACCCGGGTTCAACCCCGACTGCGGGTGCTGTCCATATGGAGTTTGTACGATCTCCCCATGACGGCATGGGTTTTCTCTGAAATCTTCCGTTTCCTCCTACACTCCAAAGACGTACTGGTTTGTAGGTTAATAGGCTTTGTATAAGTGTAAATTGTCCCTAATGCATGTTAATGTGGATAGTGTTAATGTGTGGGGCTTGCTGGTCGGTGCGGACTCGGTGGGCTGAAGGGCCTGTTTGTACGCTGCATCTATAAACTAAAATGCAAGAATGGTGACAGGTATGCAAAAGGAGTGTATTACACAGAATCTTATTGTTGGAAAATGAGAACGCATTGAGGAACAGAAGAGGAGAGTGGCATTATTGCTGTTGAAAGTACGATGGGGCAAATCTAATGGTGATAATGTGGGGTGAAAGTGTTAGGTTGCCTCTGGAGGAACTAACATTAAGAAAAACTGGATCATGGAAAATGTTCAATGTAAGGATTTTATTCTTTAACATTTTTGGCAAAAGAATCCAGTAATTCCAATTTTTTTTAAATAACAGGGAACATTGGTTGCCTTTTTCATCATTTCCTCAGAATTGAAAGCACATACTCCTTTGCTCATAAAAATGATAAAATGAAGAGTGGAGAGCACTGATTGAAATTGGATATAAAAAAGTGCATCGGTTTCTGCAGCAATCGGATTGAGGCAAGGCTGAAGGCATGTAATAGGTGGATTAGATACCTGTATCCATGGATAATATATGCTCTTAATAGCTGATGGCCTAACTAAGTTACCAAAGTATGAGTCAGTAATCATAGTGGAAAATGAGTTGATGACTGATGTCCCCATTGTAAACATTTGGGGGGAAAAACAATACCTTTTCCCCCCCAAATGTTTACAATGGGAACATTTGTTTATCCAAGGGTAGATACAAACATACAAATAAAATTTTTATTGTATGTATTCAATTTATTGTCATTATCTCATAAGAGACAACAAAATGGATTTTCCTTACAGTCATGTAACATATAAATAAATAAATAAAAAGAACAAACACAGAAGTCCACGACACATCACAACTCCACAGCGGCACCAAAGTTAAGGAAGGTACCATAGTCCAGCCAGCCTCCCCGCCGATCTTCCCGGCTGTTCACCCGTGGTCGGGGCCTCCTGAGCACCCGCAGTCGCCGCCACAAGAGGCCCAATGCTCAGGCCCTCTCGCCGGGAACGATGGAACCCCGACGGGGAACATTCTCAGCGGCCCGGACCTCCAAGTCAGCCATCTTCCACCGGAGTCCCCGGCTCCCGAAGTCCCGCAGGACTCCGCGATGTTGATCAGCGTCGCCCGCGTTGAGAGCCCCGCGAACCACAGCTTTGCGATGTCGGTGCAGCAGGCCCAGCACTCCGGAGCTCCAAACGGCGATCCCCGGTAAAGCATCGCCCGCCCCTCGATGTATCCAACGCTGCGCCGCTACTGCTGGAGCTCTGGTCGGTCCCGGCAGGAAAGGCCGCGCCAATCCAGTAGGTAGGCCGCGGGGGGGGGGGGGGGGGCGAGGACGAGACTCGAATAACAGTCGACTGAAGGACGGTATCCCCCTTACCGTACCCTCTTCCCCTCACACAAAGACAAAATAAACACACAAAAGCGCTCTTCAAACATATAAATCTCCAAATCTGGTCCATATTGGTCTCCAAATCTGAGGAAGGACATTATTGCCATAGAGGGAGTGGAGAGAAGGTTCACCGGACTGATTCCTGGGATGACAGGACTGTCTTATGAAGAAAGACTGGATAGACTCAGTTTATACTCTCTAGAATTTAGGAGATTGAGAGGGGATCTTATAGAAACTTACAAAATTCTTAAGGGGTTGGACAGTCTAGATGCAGGAAGATTGTTCCCGATGTTGGGGAAGTCCAGGACAAGGGGTCACAGCTTAAGGATAAGGGGGAAATTCTTTAAGACCGAGATGAGAAAGACTTTTTTCACGCAGAGAGTGGTGAGTCTCTGGAACTCTCTGCCACAGAGGGTAGTTGAGGCCAGTTCAATAGCTATATTTAAGAGGGAGTTAGATGTGACCCTTGTGGCTAAGGGGATAAGAGAGTATGGAGAGAAGGCAGGTACGGGATACTGAGTTGAATGATCAGCCATGATCATATTGAATGGCGTTGCAGGCTCGAAGGGTCGAATGGCCTACACCTGCACCTATTTCTATGTTTCTATAACAAAAAAAACAAAAATATACCGGACCGAAAACAGCATGGTTGTAAAAATGCAAGTATAACAAACAACTGGGTCCCATTAATTTTATTATTTACAAGCTGACCTTCAATGACTTCATAATCGGGATGCATTTCCAGGAATTAAGGCACTTGTGGAATCAGTGCCAAGAGGGATTATAAAGATACAGTGCCCTCCATAATGTTTAGGGCAAAGACCCATAATTTATTTATTTGCCTCTGTACTCCACAATTTTAGAATTGTAATTAAAAAAAAAAATCACATGTGGTTAAAGTACACATTGTCAGATTTTAATAAAGGCCATGTTTATACATTTTGGTTTCACCATTTAGAAATTACAGCTGTGTTTATACATAGTCCCCCCATTTCAGGGCACCATCATGTTTGGGACACATGGCTTCACAGGTGTTTGTAATTGCTCAGGTGTGTTCACTTGCCTCCTTAATGCAGGTGTAAGAGAACTCTCAGCACCTCGTCTTTCCATCACCTTTGGAAACTGTTACTACTGTTTATCAACATGAGGACCAAAGTTGTGCCAATGAAAGTCAAAGAAACCATTATGAGACTGAGAAACAAGAATACAGCTGTTAGAGACATCAGCCAAACCTTAGGCTTACCAAAATCAACTGTTTGGAACATCATTAAGAAGACTTTCGCAAAGGGACTGGCAGGCCAAGGAAGACCTCCACAGCTGATGGCAGAATAATTCTCTCTATTATAAAGAAAAATCCCTAAACACCTGTCCGACAGATCAGAAACACTTTCCAGGAGTCAGGTGCGAATCTGTCAATGACCACTGTCCGCAGAAGACTTCATGAACATAAATAGAGGCTACACTGCAAGATGCAAACCATTGATTTGCTGCAAAAATAGGATGGCCAGGTTACAGTTTGCCAAGAAGTATTTAAAAGAGCAACCACAGTTCTGGACAGATGAGATGAAGATTAACATATCAGAGTGATGACAACAGCAAAGTATGGAGGAGAGAAGGAATTTCCCAAGATCCAAAGCATACCACCTCACCTGTGAAACAAAGTGGTGGGGGTGTTATGGCCTGGGCATGTATGGCTGCTGAAGGTGCTGGCTCACTTATCTTGACTGATGATACAACTGTTGATGGTAGTAGCATAATGAA
Source organism: Raja brachyura (assembly GCA_963514005.1). Next base: position 27,487,501 of record OY740789.1, read on the forward strand.
TTCTGAAGTGTATAGACACATCCTAGCTGCTCAAGTTCAAACAAATGCCTCAAAACTCATTGGCCGGCAGTTCATTCTACAGCAAGACAATGATCCTAAACATACTGCTAAAGCAACAAATAACTTTTTCAAAGCCAAAAAATTGTCAATTCTTGAGTGGCCAAGTAAATCACCCGATCTGAGCCCAATTGAGCATGCCTTTTTATATGCTGAACAGAAAATTGAAGGGGACTAGCCCCCAAAACAAGCATAAGCTAAAGATGACTGCAATACAGGCCTGGCAGAGCATCACCAGAGAAGACACCCAGCAACTGGCGATGTCCATGAATCGCAGTCATTGTATGCAAAGGATATGTAACAAAATATTAAACACGAGTACTTTCATTCACATGACATTGCTGTGTCTCAAACATTATGGTGAAACCAAAATGTATAAAAATGACCTTTATTAAAATTGGACAATGTGCACTTTAACCACATGTGATTTTTTCTATCACAAATCTTAAATGGTGGAGTACAGAGGCAAATACATAAATGATGGGTCTTTGTCCCAAACATTATGGAGGGCACTGTATGTTACTCTTGGCAAGATGTGAACCACTGGCCTCCCTTATGCAACATGCTTGAAACTAGGTTGCGGGCTCACTATTCATCTGATGCCCTTGCAGCAATGAGACTGTTTGAACTGACTGTTCTAATTGTTATCTGGATTAGTATGGAATGAACTGCAAAGACAATGTGCAACGTATTTGAGGTGAGTGCTCAGTTGCGGGGATCAGGGCTGCATCCTGGTGAACACAGGAGCTGCTTTAAGTGTTGATGGATTACCTAGATCCTTCGGGCGCTTTCTATCTCCGGATGGACGAAATGGAAATTGTCGTCTCCCCTTCCATTTGACTGCATTGGGAAATCCCACACAATAATTCCTCCCTTAATCCCCTTCTCGTCTTCTTTCATGCAAAGTTGAAGATATAGTTGAAAATAATTTCTACAGTTGAGCTTCCAACTTGTCAGTTAATTATATTATGTAAAAATAAGTCAGCTCGTTTTATATTAATCTTAGCACTTCTGATATGTAATACATATTTGATAATTTTGTGAAATATTAAATAAATTAATTCTAAGGTTTTACATACTAGTTGGTAAGATTTGTATTCTAACCTTGCTTGTTTTTATCACTGGAACCTTTATTCTTCTTCTGCTTCACTTCAGTTTTTTTGCACCATTTAGGCTGTTGCTCAGCTAGGTACTTTTGTTGGCACTCCTCAGCAGAATGTGCACCAACGGATGCTGCAACGTTTTCCCAGAAACCATATTTATGTTTTGGAAATGCTGCAACTGATCTATTAGGAAAGACATAATGAAGAAGTAAAGTAAACACATATTAAGATCATTTTTATAAATTATGAATTCTCCATATATTACTGGAGTGAAGCAGTAATAAATCAAAGGAGAAAGTAAGTTGTTATATAATAAACATAAATAAGAATGTGGAGGCACACATGCTAAAGTGTCAACTTTAAGACATTTAGATGTTTTCTGTTAGATCAAAGGGGCTGGAGATAAAGACAGCAGTGTATAAGTTGCTCCTTTGAATAAAGAAGGCAATAATGCAGGAGAAGTCTTTACCGTAACAAGTTTAAATTGTGCTTACTGGGGAAAACTGTACAGCCAAAAGTGGAGAATATCCAATTTATTAATTCTGTTAAATGCTCATTACACTGATTTGCATCATTCTTGCTTCATTAGTCAATTTATCAGCACAGTAGGAAAGTGTAGTTCTTTTGGCTTGTTCTTATATTAATATTCTGAATCAATGATGAAATTGAGGGCCAATGTGTTGTGGAATAGACAGCGTATGCATTATGTACTTGGTGGCTATCTAAAATCGAAGAGCACTCTTCTTCATGAAACCATCTAAAATCCCACAACTCTAATTCAGTGAGACACAGTTATGAACTCTGAGGAAGGGTCTCGACCCGACACGTCACCCATTCCTTCCCTCCAGAGATGCTGCCTGACCCGCTGAGTTACTCCAGCATTTTGTGTCAACCTTCGATTTATACCAGCATCTGCAGTTCTTTCCTACACATAGGATCTTCCTCTTCCAAGTACCAACAGATTTCTGATTACAGCAGAGATTAATAGTCGACCTGGTGATTTAAAAAAAAAATGCCAAGAAAGGCAAAGACGATCTTAGCAGGAAGCTCACAGTGATGTGATAGGTGACAAACATCTGAAGGGTAATGTCAGCATGATTGGGAGAATAGTCTTATGAGATAACAAAATGGTGCCATTAGCTAGTGAGTATACACATAGGAGAAACGGCCAGTAGAATATGTGGCTAGAAGAATGCTATGAGAGGACGACCTTGGATTTTTGGATCACTAGTATACTTTTCCGGGAAGGTAGGACCTGTACAAACTGGACATTAGACCTGAACATGGGAGAATCCAGGACCACTGCTGATGGGGAGGATTTAAACTAATTTGATAAAGGAATGGAAGTACAGTTGGAGAGGTGCAATCAAATAAAAAGGAAACCAAGTTACTCCAGTACACAGAGCAGATGTGGATATAAAGCACAAGGGACGAATGAAACGTCAATGCATCTATTTTAATGCAAGGAGTCTAACTATGGTGGCACATAATCTCAGATCATTGATCGGCACGTATAATGGCAAATTTTCAACTTTTCCACCGTCCTCTTTTCCAGTTGCCATTAATACACAGGTACAGTAGGAGTGATCTTACGCAGACCCAATAGAATAGAACTTCCAGTCGTTATTTCCAGTTTAGTTGGTTGTTTATTGAGGTAGTTGTACAAACAAAGAGATGAACGTACCAGGCTTTCCTAATTCTGCATGCAAGTTGTTACTTGTTGCTCTGACCCTGGTCTGGGGAGAACTGTATGCGCTCCCTTCCTGTGCCTGCCTCTTCCTGTCCAGTCTGACTGTACATATACACCACCCTGTCCCTCTAATGACCGCCCCCAAGTGTCCAAACTAATACTGCAAGATATATCTCAGCAAAATAATATGATATGCCAACAATAAACATAAATGGCTCCAACAGCACGTGTAAATGATATTGGTGCTGTCACAGAGGCATGGATCAAAAAAGGAGGATTGGCAGCTCAACATTGCATAGTACGGAATCTCCGGATGAGACACAGGCAGTAATCAAGATTATGGTGGCGCAGCGGTAGAGTTGCTGCCTTACAGCGAATGCTGTGCCGGAGACCCGGGTTCGACCCTGACTACGGGTGCTGTCTGTACGGAGTTTGTACGTTCTCCCCATGACCTGCGTGGGTTTTCTCCGAGATCTTCGGTTTACTCCCACACACCAAAGACGTACAGGCTCGCAGGCTAATTGGCTTGGTAAATGTTTAAAAAATTGTCCCTATTGGGTATAGGATATAACGTGTGGGAATAGCTGGTCAGCGCGGGCCGAAAGGGCCTGTTTCCGCGCTGTATCTCTAAAGCTAAAAATTAAAATAACTGTGGCTAGAGAAGTATTTATTATTTAATGAGCTAAGAATTTCCAACTTTTATTCGGAAAATAGCACAAAATTATTTATCTAACTGTGGCATTGTTACCTTAATGTTAAGCATACTGTTACTGAATTGGGAGGTATGAACAGATGTTCCTGTTACTATATAGCTCTACAAGAGTATAGCAGCAAAAACATAATAGCTCTTAATGGGGTATTTTCAAAATATGTTTTAATATCATGTACAAAATCATGTACAAAGCAAGAAATAATTTACTTCCAGAAAATATACAAAAACTGTTTATGGAAAGACAGGGTGGGTATAATTTGAGAGGGGAACATAATTAAAAAAAACTCAATTTCAGAACAACTCTTAAAAGTATGTGCATAGAAATCTGTGGAGTGAATTTGTGGAATGTTCTGGAACAGAAGATAAAACTTAGCACAAACATAATTCAGTTTAAAAAGATGTACAAAAACACTTTTTTTAAAGGATATTGGGATGAGGATAGGTGATTGTGAGTGGGATATTTGTTATACTGATTGTATTGGGAAAGGTGATGGGTTGTATATATGACTAAGAGATATTGTATAGTTCTTTCTTTTCTTTTTTTCTCTCTTTTTTTGTATGGCTTTGTAAATATTTGATTAGTGTATAAATGTAAATAATTTGGTGTACATATAGCTGCTGGTGTACATATAGCTGCTAAATTTCTATAAGATAATTATAAGCAGTTGAATAAGGGGTGGGAATTAATAAGCTTTGGCTTCTTCCTGCTCCTTTTCGGACACATACGATTTCATTTAATTATAGATACTGTTTAATGACACTTTATAAATATTCTTGTTTTGTTTTTTTGTGTGCTGTTTCACACTTGCTTTTTATTATGTTCGAAATAAAGAATTAAATAAATAAATAAATAAATATTGTCCTGTTCTCGGCAACTCCAGCATTACACAGAGGATGCTATTTCTGAACTAGATTGACAGGGTGGTGGGATCTCATACAGGACATAGGCAGGTGCGAGGTTAGAAGTTGCTATGGTCTTAGATGGGGTGCAATTTCTCAAAAGTGTTCAGGAGGGTGGTGAGAGAAAGTTTAGTGGACAAAATAGACAGAAGAAAGGCAGAGAGTGAGGAAGGAAGGTTGGTTTAAACTGCACAAGGCCTGACTGGTAAGGCAATAGACAATGGACAATAGACAATATTAGAGACAAGACAATTATAGACACGGCAGATGAGCTTAGGGCATGGATAGTCAAGTGCGACTAGGACGTTGTAGCCATTACTGAAACCTGGTTAAGAGAGGAGCAGGAATGCCATCTCAAAATTCTGGGTTACAAGTGCTTCAGGAAAGACAGGGGTGAGGGTAAAAGAAGGGGGGTGTTATTGGCTAGGGAGGCTGTCACAGCAGTGGTCGGAGGCGACATTATGGACAGTCTGTCTAGTGAGGCTACGTGGGTGGAGCTGAAGAATAATAAAGGGATGATCATCTTGTTGTCCCCAAATAGTCAATGGGAATTAGAAGAATAAATACGGCAGAATATTGCACACAGCTGCAGGTCAGATAAGGTTGTTGTAGTAGGGGATTTTAGCTTTCCCAATATTTGACTGGGAAAATCATAGTATGTAAGTTTTAGATGGGGTGTAATTTCTCACAAGTGTTCAGGAGAGTTTTCTCCAGCAATAAGTGGAGCCCCCCACACGCGAGAGGGCAACGCCTGATCTGGTCTTGGGAAATAGAGAAGGGCAAGAGAAGGAAGTGTTCTTTTGTGACTAGTGACCAATGTTTGATTAGGTTTAAGATAGTTATAGATAGGGCCAGAGAGGACCCACGTGCTAAAATGCTCAAATGGTGTAAGGCCAACTTTGAGGGTGTGAGAAAAAGTGTCGCTCAAGTTGATTCGAGCAGGTTATTTGAGGGGAAAGGAACTTCAGCCAAGTATGATGCTTTTAAAAGTGTGCTGACAAAACCTCAGGGTACGCACACAAGTTCATAAATTATAAGTGGAATTAGTCCCTTCGGCCCATCGTGTCTATTCCGCCATTCAATCATCTCTGCCGATCTCTGCCTAATCCCATTTTCCTGCCCTCCCCATAACCCTTGATACCGGTTCTAATCAATAATTTATCTACCACTGCCTTAAATATATCCACTGATTTTGGCCTCCACAGCTCACTGTGGCAATGAGTTTCACAGATTAACTACCCTCTGATTAAGGAGTTCCTCCTCACCTCTTTTCTAAAAGAGCATCCTTTAATTCTGAGGCTATAACCTCTGGTCCTAGACTCTCCCACCAGTGGCAGCATTCTCTCCACGTCCACTCTATCTATGCCTTTCTTTATTCTGTAAGTTTCAATGAGGTCCCCCTCAACCTTCTAAACTCCAGCGAGTAGAGGCCCAGTGCTGACAAACGCTCAACATATGCTAACCCACTCATTCCTGGAATAATTCTCGTAAACCTCCTCTGGACCTTCTCCAGAGCCAGCACATGCTTCCTCAAATATGGGGCCCAAATTTGCTCACAGTACTCCAAATGTGGCCTGACCAGCAACTTATAGAGCCTCAGCATTACATCTCTGTTTTTGTATTCCAGTCTTCTTGATATCAATTCCTCATTGAATTTGCCTTCCTTACGGACTTACAAATGAACATTTTGGGAATTTTGCACCAGCACTCTTAAGTCCCTTTGCACCTCCGATTTCTGGATTCTCTCTCCATATTGAAAATAATCTATGCCTTTATTCTTATTACCAAAATGCATGACTCTGCACTTTGCTATACTGAATTTCATTTGCCATTTCTCTGCCCACTCTCCTAACCTGTCCAAGTCCTTCTGCAGAGACATTGCCTCCTATACACTGCCAGCCCTCTACCTATCTTAGCATCATCTGCAAACTTGGCCACAAAGCCTTCAATCCCCTTATCCAAATCATTAATATACAACGTGAAGAGAAGTGGCCCCAGCACCGACCTTTGCGAAACTCCAATAGTCAACCTGAAAAAGTGCCTTTTATTGCAACTTTACCGTCTGCCATCGAGCCAACCCGCTATCCATACTAGTATCTTCCCTTTAATACCATGGGCTCTCATCTTCCATAGCAGCCTGACGTGTGGCACATTATTGAAGGTACGTCCCTGTTAATGAAGGGCAAGGCAGGCAAACGTAAGGAAGCTTGGCAGACGAGGGAAATTAAGGCATTGGTCAAGAATAAGAAGGATGAGTGGGACAAGTATTAGGCAGCTAGGATCAAGTGTATCCCTAGAGGAGTTTTGGGAACTAAGGAATAAACTAAAAATTGAAATCAAAAGGGCATAAAGGAGCCAGGAGATAGCTCTGGCAGTTTGCATTAAGGACAATCCCAAGAGATTTTATAAATACATAAGGGGGAAATGAGTAACTAGAGAGAGTGGGACGTCTCAAGAATCATAATGGTTACCTCCGTGTGGAGCCAGAAGAGGTGGGCAAGGTCCTCTGTATTTACTGAGGAGAAAGACAGGATGACGGAAGAACTAGGGGTAGTCAATGGAAGTGTCTTGAGAGCCGTCAGTGTTACTGTTGAAGAGGCGCTGAAGGTACTATCGTGTATGAAGGTAGATACATTTCCTGGGCCTGATCAGATATATCCGAGGACATTGTGAGAAACTAGAGGCAAATTGCGGGAGCCCTGGTTGAAATTTACGAGTCGTCTTGTATACAGGAGAGGTATCGGAAGACTGGAGGGTGGCAAATGTTGTGCCTCTATTCACCAAGAGCTGCAAGGAAAATGCTTTGAACTATAGGCCAGTGAGCTTAACAACTGTAGTCGGAAATAAACTAGAGAGTATTCTGAGGGATAAGATATACAGGCATTTAGATGAACACGGGCTGATTAGGGATAGTCAGCATGATTTTGTACGTGGGAGGTCGTGTCTCCCAAATGTGATTGAGTTTTTGAAGACATGACCAAAAAGGGCAGAGCTTTTTGGTATATGTGGTATATATGGACTTCAATAAAGCATTCAACAACTGGACATTCTTTGTTCCACCTCGAATGAAACACTGAAAAACAAGGGTGCGGTGAATGGAGAATTTAATACAAACGGACTTGAAAATAAACTCTATGAATCAAAGTATTTTATAATTTTAATCCTACACTAACACAGAAACTACTGAATTAACATAGCTATTGAATTTAATGCAAACTGTTATAATGGTATAATGTAATAATGGTTTATAATGATTTACTCCCCCGGGGAGGGGAAGGGGGGGAGTTTATTTTAATTGTTAATGAATGTCCAGATTTAGGACAATGAGCTAAATATAACGAAATAGATTATTAAAATACTAAAAAACTAACCTATATAATATATTAGGTCCCAGTGCGAGTGGAGGAGGGTCAGGGGCGGTGAGTACATAAATACAGCGCGGGGCTTGCTTTTACAGAGGCCCGGGACCGTTGGTGCGAGTGGAGGAGGGTCAGAGGCGGTGAGTACATAAATACAGCACAGGGCTTGTTTTTACAGAGGCCCGGGACCGTTGGTGCGAGTGGAGGAGGGTCAGGGGCGGTGAATACATAAATACAGCACGGGGCTTGTTTTTACAGAGGCCCGGGACCGTTGGTGCGAGTGGAGGAGGATCAGGGGCTTACCTAAATCCGGAACATTCCATACTGAATAGGGAGGTTTCTGGTGGAAGCCGCTGATTGGTGGAAGCAGACTAGAGGAAGCAGCTGATTGGGTGGAACCTCTGGTTAGTATTTCTGCTTTCTGGTTTTAGTAAAGGTACAGTGCTTTTGGTTTGTATGATAAAGGTGTAGTTTAAAGGTCAAGAGGGAGCAGCTGTTTGAGTCAAATACTTGCTGATTTCTCACAGCAGTTTCCATTATATTATACTGGTATCAGATCCAGGGTAAGGCGAGAGAATGTCAGCCAGAGCAGTGTACTGTACTGCATGTCAGATGTGGGAGGTCATGGTGTCGGATGGCCCTCTTGACGTCCACATCTGCATCAGGTGCAGAGAGATGGGGCTCCTAAGGGACCGTATTAGGATCCTGGAGCAGCAGCTCGATGACCTCTGCCTGGTTCAGGGAGAGTGAAAAGGTGATAGAGGAGAGTTATAGGGAGGTGGTCACTCCAAAACCACAGGAGAGAGACATGTGGGTCACGCTAAGGAAGGGCAAGGGGCAGAGGCATGAACGAGTGAGTACTCCAATGTCAGTACACCTGGCAAATAAGTACTCCTGTTTGAGTACGGATGGGGGTGACAGCCTACCCGGGGGTAGCGACAGCAGAAGGGCCTTCAGCACAGAGACCGGCCCTGTTGCTCCGAAAGGTAGTGTGAGGGATAAAGTGATTAAACCCCACTATTGTAAGGATTCAGGAGAGGATTCTCTTGTAAACAGGATTCTAACCGATAGAGGCCAGGGAGAGGATGCTGACACAGCTGGGAATGAGGTTATCAGAATTGTCCTTGGGTGAGGATGGATGGCATAGTATAGCGGTAGAAGGAGAGTGATGGATGGGACCCTTGTCAGTAGGGACTAGGGATGAATGGGACCCTTGTCAGTAGAGACTAGCTTTAGTTCAGATATAAAAAAAACTGAGACAGGTCAGTTGGAGGTGAGAAAACTAGGCCAGGTCAATTGCAACTGGGCATGCTTAATGAAATAAATGAATATTACTTACACATCCCTAGTTGAGAAATTGCTCATTATCATGAACATGCTATGTATGATGTGGGAGGTACTGGGGGATGTACCTATAGACTGTGCACCTCCGTGCTCTGATTGGGAAGAGCCAGAAGGGGAGGTTATGCCAGCAGAATTGTGTGTATAAAGGGGCTTTACTTTTCTGACTTCGGTGTGTCTCAATTTGGAGAGGCACCCGATTCTGCAGACTCGCAAATAAAAAGCATTTCTTGTTTATGATTTAGTCTCTGAGTAGTGATTGTGAGCACAAACTATATCTCACAGTAGGGAAAAAAAGAGGGCAATAGTAATTGGGGACTCTATTGTTATGGGGTCGGATAGGCGATTCTGTGGACGCAGTCGGGAGACCAGGATGGTGGTCTGCCTCCCTGGTGCCAAGGTCTCGGACGTGTCCAAGATATCCTCAAATCAGAGGGAGAGGAGCCTGAGGTCGTGGTACATATAGGTACCAATGACATAGGTAAAACAAGGGAAGAGGTCCTGAAGGGAGGATTTAAGGACTTGGGAGGAGAGTTGAGGAAAAGGACCAAAAAGGTAACAATCTCAGGATTACTGCCTGTGCCACGTGACAGTGAGAGTAGAAATGGAGCAAGGTGGAGGATAAATGCTTGGCTGAAAGACTGGTGCAGAGGGCAGGGATTCAAGTTTCTGGATCATTGGGACTTCTTTTGGGGTAGGTGGGACCTGTACAGAAAGGATGGGTTGCACTTGAACCCGAGGGGGACCAATATTCTGGCGGAGAAATTTGCAAAAGCCACTGGGGAGACTTTAAACTAGAATGGTTGGGGCGAGGGATGCAAATAGCAAAAGCTAGTAGACAGAATGGGAGGCAGGAAGCTGAAAAGGGAAGCATTCGGACACAATAGGAGAAAGAAAAAAAAGGAAATAAACAGAGAAAAAGAGATGGGGGGTTTCTTAAATGTGCATATTTTAATGCTAGGAGCATTGTAAGAAAGGTGGATGAGGTTAGAGTCTGGATAGACACCTGGAAGTATGATGTTGTGGCGATCAGTGAAACATGGTTGCAGGAGGGCTGTGATTGGAAACTAAATATTCCAGGATTTCGTTGCTTCAGGTGTGATAGAATTGGAGGGGCAAGAGGTGGAGGTGTTGCATTGCTAGTCAGGGAAGATATTACAGCAGTGCTTTGGCAGGATAGATTGGAGGGCTCATCTAGGGAGGCTATTTGGGTGGAACTGAGAAGTGGGAAAGGTGTAGCAACACGTATTGGGGTATATTATAGACCGCCAAATGGGGAACGAGAATTGGAAGAGCAAATATGTAAAGAGATAGCAGATATTAGTAGTAAGCACAAGGTAGTGATTGTGGGAGATTTCAACTTTCCACACATAGACTGGGAAACACATTCTGTAAATGGGCTGGATGGTTTGGAGTTGTAAAATGTGTGCAGGATAGTTTTTTGCAGCAATACATAGAGGTGCCTACTAGAGGAGGGGCAGTGCTGGACCTCCTGTTAGGAAATGAGACGGGACAGGTGGTGGGGGTATGCGTTGGGGAGCACTTCGGGTCCAGTGATCACAATACCATTAGTTTCAATATAATTATGGAGAAGGACAGAACTGGGCCTAGGGTTGAGATTTTTGATTGGAGAAAGGCTAACTTTAACGAGATGCGAGATGATTTAAAAGGAGTGAACTGGGACATTTTGTTTTATGGGAAAGATGTAGAAGAGAAATGGAGGACATTTAAAGGGGAAATTTTAAGAGTACAGAATCTTTATGTTCCTGTTCGGTTGAAAGGAACCAGTAAAAATTGGAAAGAGCCCTGGTTTTCAAGGGAAATTGGACATCTTGTTCAGAAAAAGAGGGAGATCTACAATAATTATAGGCAGCATGAAGTAAATGAGGTGCTTGAGGAGTATAAGGAATGTAAAAAGAATCTTAAGAAAGAAATTAGAAAAGCTAAAAGAAGATATGAGGTTGCTTTGGCAAGTAAGGTGAAAGTAAATCCAAAGGGTTTCTACAGCTATATTAATAGCAAAAGGATAACAAGGGATAAAATTGGTCCATTGGAGAGACTGAGTGGACAGCTATCTGCAGAGCCAAAAGAGATGGGGGAGATATTGAACAATTTCTTTTCTTCGGTATTCACCAAGGAGAAGGATATTGAATTATGTGAGGTAAGGGAAACTAGTAGAGTAGCTATGGATACTATGAGTTTCAAAGTAAAAGAAGTACTGACACTTTTGAAAAATATGAAAGTGGATTAGTCTCCAGGTCCTGACAGGATATTCCCTAGGACATTGAGGGAAGTTAGTGTAGAAATAGCCGGGGCTATGACAGAAATATTTCGAATGTCATTAGAAATGGGAATAGTCCCCGAAGATTGGCGTACTGTGCATGTTGTTCCATTGTTTAAAAAGGGTTCTAAGAGTAAACCTAGCAATTATAGACCGGTTAGTTTAACTTCAGTGGTGGGCAAATTAATGGAAAAGATACTTAGAGATAATATATATAAGCATCTGGATAAACAGGGTCTAATTAGGAACAGTCAACATGGATTTATGCCTGGAAGGTCATGTTTGACTACTCTTCTTGAATTTTTTGAAGAGGTTACTAGGGAAATTGACAAGGGTAAAGCAGTGGATGTTGTCTATATGGACTTCAGTAAGGCCTTTGACAAGGTTCCTCATGGAAGGTTGGTTAAGAAGGTTCAACTGTTGGGTATAAATGCAGGAAAAGCAGGATGGATTCAACAGTGGCTGAATGGGAGAAGCCAGAGGGTAATGGTGGATGGCTGTATGTCGGGTTGGAGGCAGGTTACTAGTGGGGTGCCTCAGGGATCTGTGTTGGGTCCTTTGTTGTTTGTCATGTACATCAATGATCTGGATGAAGGGGTGGCAAATTGGATTAGTAAGTATGCAGATGATACCAAGATAGTGGGTGTTGTGGATAATGAAGAGGATTTCCAAAGTCTACAGAGTGATTTAGGCCAGTTGGAAAAATGGGCTGAAAGATGGCAGATGGAGTTTAATGCTGATAAATGTGAGGTGCTACACCTTGGCAGGACAAATCAAATAGGACGTACATGGTAAATGGTAGGGAATTGAACAGTTGAATCAACAGAACAATGGTACAGTTGAACAGAGGGATCTGGGAATAACCGTGCATAGTTCCTTGAAGGTGGAATCTCATATAGATAGGGTGGTAAAGAAAGCTTTTGGTATGCTAGCCTTTATAAATCAGAGCATTGAGTATAGAAGCTGGGATGTAATGTTAAAATTGTACAAGGCATTGGTGAGACCAAATCTGGAGTATGGTGTACAATTTTGGTCGCCCAATTATAGGAAGGATGTCAACAAAATAGAGAGGGTACAGAGGAGATTTACTAGAATGTTGCCTGGGTTTCAACAGCTAAGTTACAGAGATAGGTTGAATAAGTTAGGTCTTTATTCTCTGGAGCACAGAAGGTTAAGGGGGGATTTGATAGAGGTCTTTAAAATGATGAGAGAGATAGACAGAGTTGATGTGGACAAGCTTTTCCCTTTGAGAATAGGGAAGATACAAACAAGAGGACATGACTTTAGAATTAAGGGACAGAAGTTTAGGGGTAACATGAGGGGGAACTTCTTTACTCAGAGAGTGGTAGCGGTGTGGAATGAGCTTCCAGTGGAAGTGGCGGCGGCAGGTTCGTTGGTATCATTTAAAAATAAATTGGGTAGGCATATGGATGAGAAGGGTATGGAGGGTTATGGTATGAGTGCAGGCAGGTGGGACTAAGGGAAAAAAGTTGTTCGGGACGGACTTGAAGGGCCGAGATGGCCTGTTTCCGTGCTGTAATTGTTATATGGTTATTACCAGAAACATTAGCGGTTACACTCAACGATTACACTCATACCTAAAAAAGATAAAGATTTAGAAGACCCTGGCTCATACAGAGCCATCGCACTGTTAAACACAGATCAAAAAATATTAGCGAAAACTTTAGAAAGAAGATTAAGTAAATATGTTAGCAAATTAATAAATGCGGATCAAATGGGGTTTATACCCAAGAGATACTCAAGCAAGACTTATCAATTATTTCATTGGACGCAGAAAAAGCATTCAATCAAGTGGTATGGGATTACCTCGTTAAAGTATTGCAAAAATTTCAAATGGGAGAGAATTTTATTTAATGGGTAAAACTATTATATGACAAGCCGATTGCTAGAATATTAACTAATAACATGCTGTCTCCGAAATTTCAACTATCCAGGGGCAATAGACAGGGATGTTGATTATCACCCCTGCTATTTGCTCTTGTAATAGAACCCCTGGCTGAAAGCACATGGTATTGGGGGCTCAGTATTGATGTGGATAGATAACTGGCTGGCAGACAGGAAGCAAAGAGTAGGAGTAAACGGGTCATTTTCAGAATGGCAGGCAGTGACTAGTGGGGTATCGCAAGGCTCAGTACTGGGACCCCAGCTATTTACAATATATATTAATGATCTGGATGAGGGAATTGAATGCAACATCTCCAAGTTTGCGGATGACACGAAGCTGGGGGGCAGTGTTAGCTGTGAGGAGGATGCTAGGAGGCTGCAAGGTGACTTGGATAGGTTGGGTGAGTGGGCAAATGCATGGCAGATGCAGTATAATGTGGATAAATGTGAGGTTATCCACTTTGGCGGCAAAAACAGGAGGGTAGATTATTATTATTATTGAATGGTGGCCGATTAGGAAAAGGGGAGATGCAATGAGACCTGGGTGTCATGGTACACCAGTCATTGAAAGTAGGCATGCAGGTGCAGCAAGCTGTGAAGAAAGCGAATGGTATGTTGGCATTCATAGCAAAAGGATTTGAGTACAAGAGCAGGGAGGTTCTACTGCAGTTGTACAGGGTCTTGGTGAGGCCACACCTGGAGTATTGCGTACAGTTTTGGTCTCCTAATCTGAGGAAAGACATTCTTGCCATAGAGGGAGTACAGAGAAGGTTCACCAGACTGATTCCTGGGATGGCAGGACTTCCATATGAAGAAAGACTGAATAGACTTGGCTTGTACTCGTTGGAATTTAGATTGAGGGGGGATCTTATAGAGGCTTACAAAATTCTTAAGGGGTTGGACAGGCTAATGCGGGAAGATTGTTCCCGATGTTGGGGAACTCCAGAACAAGGGGTCACAATTTAAGGATAAGGGGGAAGTCTTTTAGGACCGAGATTAGAAGATCTTTTTTCGCACAGAGAGCGGTGAGTCTGTGGAATTCTCTGCCACAGAAGGTAGTTGAGGCCAGTTCATTGGCTATATTTAAGAGGGAGCTAGATGTGGCCCTTGTGGCTAAAGGGATCAGGGGGTATGGAGAGAAGGCAGGTACAGGATACTGAGTTGGATGATCAGCCATGATCATATTGAATGGCGGTGCAGGCTCGAAGGGCCGAATGCCCTACTCCTGCACCTATTTTCTATGATTCTATGAAAGCATAAGCACACATCCGAATATCCATGGTTATAATACAAGATACTCAAATAATAAAATATCATCATATGCAGATTATGTACTATTGTATATTACAAAATCGCATCTCAGTATACCAAATATACTAAATCTAATAGAGGAATTCGGATCCTTCTCAGGATATAGAATAAATTGGAATAAAAGTGAAATTATGACGATAAAACCTCAGGACTCAACACACCTTTTAAAATTCCCTTTTAAAATTGTTACAGAAAAATTTAAATACTTGGGAATTGAAATCACCAGAAAATATAAATCTTTATTCAATTCAAATGATATGCCTCTACTTACTAAATTAAATGCCCTGATTAAATTTTGGAAAACTCTTCCAATGTCCTTAATAGGCAGAATAAATGCTATAAAAATGATCTTCCTACCACAAATTTTATATTTATTTCAATCAATACAAATATACTTAGCTAAAAAGTTTTTCAAAAAATTGGATTCTGATATCACAAATTTTATATGGGACTATAAATCCCATAGAATTCAAAAAAGACACTTGTGTAAACCTAAAGAATTTGGTGGATTAACACTCCCTAATTTTTTGTATTATTATTGGGCAGTAAATGTCAAAAATGTAATTCACCTGTTGGACAATTCTGCCCTGCGGGTGGATTGGATAGTAATGGAGAGAGAGGATTGATCCCATTTTAATATAGGAGCGATCCTTCTCTCACCAATAAAACTGAATAATACAATATACAAGAAAAATCCAATTATTCATAGTACTATTAGAATTTGGAAACAAATAAAATTAATCTCTCGCCTATAGTTAATAATCCGTTATTTAAACCATCCATTATTGATAAATCACTTATACATTGGGAACAAGAACTATCTATAAAAATCTCGAAAGAGAGTTGGGATAAACACTTGCTATATGTGCATAAATTCTCGATCAATGTAAGACATATTCTAATCCAATTTAAAATCCTACACAGATTATAGTATTCGAAAACTAAAATAAGCAAAATCTTTCGAAATGTTTCCCCCACTTGTGATAAATGTTTATCTCAAGATGCAACTATAGCACATTCCTTTGTTTTTAGCATAAAAATCCCAAAATTTTTAAATGAAATCTTTGAAAGTTTTACAAAATTATTTAAAATAAAATTGAAACCGAACGCAGAATTGATTATTTTTGGAACAATGGAACTCGGCTTTGAGCTGACTTCGTTCCAAAAGAGTTTCCTTAATTATGGCTTAATAAAGGCAAAAGACTCACACTTAAATTCTGGAAAAATGTACCCACACCAATGGTAAAAATGTGGATTTCAAATATGTCCGAAACGTTACACCTTGAAGACATGAGATTCGTCCTAGCAGGCAAATCAGACCAATTCTTAAAGATTTGGTCTCCATTTATCGACTTATTACAAGCATAGGGTGCAACATAACTTTGGAAATAAACGGATTCAGGACCTGGTGAGGGGTGTGTAAAGATATGAAGTAGGTACATCCCTTTTACGTTATCTTATCTTACTTTCTTATACTCTCCTTTTATATATATATATATATATATATTTTTTTTAATACTTCCTCGCGTTCTATGTCTTTACGGGCTATTTCTTTTCACTTTCTCACGCACTTACGATCTTATCTAACCTTCTCTATTTCTCTTATTCCTTCTTCTGTTACTTTCCTATTATTAAAGTTTAAAACAAGAAGTGGTACATGAAATGTATTATGTTATTTCGGGCTTATATTTCTGTACTGTACATTACTAAATATTACATTACAAAAAACTAAATTTTAAAAATAAATAAATAAAGCATTCAACAAGGTTCAGCATGGTAGTCTGCTCTGGAAGGTTACATCGCATGGGATCGAAGGAGAGATAGCTGAATTAATAGAAAATTGGTTTCATGGAAGGAAGACATGAAGCTGGGTGACAGTGTCAACTGCGAAGAGGATGCTAGGAGGTTGCAGGGTGACTTGGACAGGTTGAGTGAGTGTGCAGATGCATGGCAGATGCAGTATAATGTAGATAAATGTGAGGTTATCTACTTTGGCGGCAAGAACAAGGCAGATTATTATCTCAATCGTGTCAGATTAGGAAAAAGGGAAGTGCAACAAGACCTGGGTGTCCTTGTACACCAGTCACTAAAAGTAAACATGCAGGTATGGCAGGCAGTGAAGAAAGCTAATGGCATGTTGACCACATAAGGAGTATTGTATGTAGTTTTGGTCACCTAATTTGAGGAAGGACATCCTTGCTATTGAGGCAGTGCAGCGTAGGTTCATGAGGTTAATACCCAGGATGGCGGGACTATCATATGAGGAAAGATTGGAAAGACTGGGCTTGTAATCACTGGAATTTAGAAGGATGAGAGGGGATCTTATAGAAATTATAAAAGGACTGGACAAGCTTGATGCAGGAAAAAAATTCCCAATGTTGGGGGAGTCCAGAACCAGGGGCCACAGTCTAAGAATAAAGGGGAGGCCATTTAAAACTGAGATGAGAAAATACTTTTTCACCCAGAGTTGTGAATTTGTGGAATTTCTTGCCACGGAAGGCAGTAGAGGCCAATTCACTGGATGAATTTAAAAGAGAGTTAGATAGAGCTCTGGGGCTAGCGTAATCGAGGGATATGGGGAGAAGGCAGGCATGGGTTATTGATTAGGGATGATCAGCCATGATCACAATGAATGGCGGTGCTGGCTCGAAGGGCCAAATGGCCTTCTCCTGCACAAAATTTTCTCTGTTTCTATGAATCAGTGGGTGATGGTGGAAGGTTGCGTCTCGGATGGAAGCATGTGACTAGTGGTGCGTCTCAGATGCTGGGTCTGTTACTGTTTGACATCTATATCACGGTTGATGGAATTTAATACAGAGAATTGTGAGGCGTTTTATTTTTGAAAGTCTAACAAAGAAAGGACCTACACAGTGAATGGTAGGGTTTGGGGAGTGTTGTAGAGCAGAGGGATCTAGGAGTGCAGGCGCATGGTTCCTTGAAGGTGGAGTCGCATATAGGTCAGAAACTATTTTGGTGCATTGGCCTTCATCAGTCAGAGTATTGAGTATAGAAGTTGGAAGGTAATGTTGCAGTTGAATAAGATGTTGGTGAGGCCGCATTTGAAGTATTGTGTTCAATTCTGGGCACCATGTTATAGGAAACATGGTGTCAAACTGGAAAGGGTACAGAGAAGATTTATGAGGATGTTGCCAGGACTAGTTCGTCTGAGCTACAGGGAGAGGTTGAGTTGGCCTTGGAGCGAAAGAGGATGAGGGGTGATCTTTTAGATGTGTATAAAATTATGAGAGGAATAGATGAGGTAGATGCACAATGTTTCTTGCCCAAAGTAGGTAAATCGAGGACATAGGTTTAAGGTGAAGGGGAGAAGATTTAATAGGAATCTGATGGGAAACTTTTTCATAGGTGGTGCATGTATGGAACAAGCTGCCAGAGGACATAGTTGAGGCTGGGGCTATTCCTACATTTAAGAAACAGTTGGACAAGTACATGGATAGGGTAGGTTTGGTCTGATATGGACCAAATGCAAGTAGATGGGACTAGTGTAGCGGGGACATGTTGATCAGTGTGAAGGGCCTGTTTCCACATTGTATCATTCTATGAATCTGTATTGGGCCAGATCTGCATTTCTTTACCAGAAGCTTTCCTGTTTAAAGCAGTCTTTCAACCTGGCCCACCTTGATCAGAAACCATTATCTGCCCCTATCATCATCAGTCAAGGCAGCATGAACTTGCATCAGCATACCTGATCTAAAGGTATGAGCAACACACCCATGCATACTGTAATAATACTAATATTTCTCGTACTAGTAACAATTCACACTATTTAATAGAGGCAGTGTCCAGAATGCCATGCTTAATGAGCTCAAGCATTTGCCAAAAACATTTACAATATCTTGTTTTGATTTTTATTGAAAGGTTACTAAGATAAATTATCAGGAAGAAATGTATTTGAAAAACATATAATAGTATTGAGCATAATATTAACACGATAATTAAGCTCTTACTTGTGCAGACAGTGGAGTTCTTTCTTAGTCCAGTGTACTGCTTCAGCATCATCAACCGATGGTAAGGAATTGCATAGTTTTTGTACTTTCTGCCCAGACCTAGTACAGGTTTCTGAGCCTGCATCTGTTGTTGATCTATTTTTAGGCATTGCCTTTTGAAAAGATCTTGCTGAATGTTTTGGTTTTCCTTCTGTGAAAACTTCCACCTCATTTGTTTCAGTTTGCAAAACATCTCCAGTAGATGACAGGGTTCTACTGAACTGATTTTTGTGTTGTCTTTTTGAAGATCGTTGGTTATACTCTGACACGCTAGTTCTAAAGTTGTCATCATTTAGTTCTGCTGCACCCATTTGATAATCCTGATTTGTTTTAATATTAGCATTTAAGCATTCGGTGATGATCTTGTCCTCCTTGGTTGGAAGTGATACCGTCTTCTCAGATACAAATTGATTTTTCATTGAAGGAGCAAGTTTTGATTGAATCAATGACTCTTCTGATTGAGACTCTTTGACACTAATACCTCCCTTAATTGCTAGTCCTCGGTTTTTCTGATCGACACACTGTTTGAAATTCATTCTTTTTAATTTTCTTCTAATGTTAATCTTGATATCTTCATTGGATGTAAAAGTCTCTGCAGGTGGAAGCAACGGTTCATTTTTTTGGATTGATTTTGAAGAATGATTTCCATTTTCATTATGTCTTTGAGTAACATTTTTTTCATTGAAATCCTCCATTTCAGATGATTCTGTCATTTTGCCTGGAGATACATTTCTTCCATTTTTGCTGTTTTGGGTATTGCGTTGTGTTTTTGCCTTTTTAGATGTTGACTTGCTTGATTTTATTGTTCCATTGCTTAACCTGCAAAAGTTCTGAAGTATTGCTTTCATGGGTCTACAGTTAGATTTGTCTTCAAATATGTCGCTCTCACCTGTATCCCCTATTTCAGATGGTGTATCCACATTTACAGAGACCAATTTGTTTCCTTTCTTTATGTTTTGCTGAACATTGTCTAAACCCCCATCTAATTTTACCATTTTGCTCCTTAGTGCATAAGGAACACGAATTGGGGTTAAAACAATCAATGGGGTTAAATTACGATGCTTTCTATGTTTTTTTATTTCATTATTCAAAGTACTTCCTTCCGATTTTAAAGTGGCCTCTCGTGTCAGCTTTTGTGGCTGATTTTTCAGACTATATTTCACCTGTTGCTTTTTGGATTTTTCATTTGCAATTTTTGTCCCTTTAGCATCTCTTTTAATCTTCAAAACATGATCTATTAGAAAACATACAAAATTTAGCTGTAGATTTGGTATTCAAATACAGTGAGCATCTATTGGAAATTATATGTTTTGCAAGGTCTCTTATAAACCTCTCCCCTCTCACCATCGGCCCACGCCCTCTAATTTTAGAATCCTTTACTCTGGGGAGAAAGACTGAGTGTTCACTTTTGCAGAAACCTCATGATCATGTCACCCCTCAGCCCTTTTCACTCCAAACAAAGTCCCAGCCTCCCCAACCTCACCCACAAGTCCAGATAACATTCTGGTGAATCTCTTCCTACGGCTTTCCAACTTAACTATATATTTCCTAAAGTTGGATGACCAGAACTGCACATAGTACTCCAAAGTGTGGTCTCACACTTATGTTTAGAAAATAATTTGATTTACCATTGTAGACCACAAAATCAGCTCGGGATGGAGGAATCAGTTGGGGAGAAAGTGAAAAAAGACACACAAGAAACAACTTCAATTTCTCAGGGAGGATTTTGACATGGTTATTTCTTAAATTTACATAGAAATTAAACTGCAAAAAGGTCAATTTGTTAATTGTTCTGACAGCATTAAGCACAGCACATGCTTCCTCCAAACCTCAATCCTCATTTAACTCATTAATACGTGCTTATTTTCCTTTCTCCTCTATGCATAATCTAGATTTCTCTTAAATGCATCAATATGATTGATAATATCTCAACAATGTTTTTATGACAAACTGCGCTCGGTCTCATTGATACAAAGGTTCTGCCATCAACGATTGCACATTTTGTTTTCAAGATTATAGCAAATAAAATATCAAATAAAAGTTTTAACATCTGTGGAACTATGAAACTGAAAAGATGAATGTGCATTACATAAATAATTACAGAAAAGTTACATTTTCTTACCTTTATTGTTCCTTTTATTTGAATTTTCTGCAGGCATTTTTGAGGTCAAGGGGCTTCCATTTCGGTCATTCCCCGTCTGATTTGTTTTGTATAAAAACAACAAAAGTTACTTTAATGTCATAGCTAATTGTTGTCTATTTATTTATTTTAAAAATATATACTCACTGTATTCAAATAATCAGTTCCACCCTTCATGACAGTAACATTCAAGCTGTTGTCAGTCACCATTCTCTGCCCCCGCCAATACTCCATTGGAGCCTTAATGCAACGACCACTACGACTGTATTGTATTGATGTTTTCATGGAAATGTTACAATCTATTTAAAAACATTATAAATCTACATAAATATATTTTAAAATAAATTAACTTTAAAAATTGTGAAATAGTTAAATGGCAATACCCACAACCCCACCTTTCCTTTGTGATACAATACTTTTGGTTTGGCATCGCTGACATTATAATCACCAAAGTCAAATTATTAATTATTTTGCTTAAAGCAAAAACATAACTTCTAGGTTTCAATATACTTGTTTTTGGCAGATTTGCATATTCTACTCAATTATAGATAAAGCTCAGATTAACTTCTGTGAAATAAAATAACAAACTGCTGGAGTAATCCAAGCTAGATTTAGTACACATCTTGGTACAGAAGAGGGACACAGGGCCTTTGGCTCATGATAGTATCGCAGATGTTGCCAAATTAAACTAATTTCTTCTGCCTGCACATGATAACATCTCTCTTGCATATTAATGTGTCCATCTCAAACCCTCTGAAATGCTAGTATTATATCTTCTTCCAGGGCTACCCCTGGCAGTAAGTTTCAAATGCCTCTGCCTGACATATTAAGCATTTGCAGCAATTTTTGTTCTTATTAGATAAGTAAAGAACTTCAGCTACAAGCGTGCCCAGAATACAGGGTACACTTTGGGCTCCTTATTTAAACAAAGATATACTCAACTGGGAGGTGATACATGAAGGTTTCACTAGTATTGATTCCCTAACTGTTTGTGGGGTGGGGGCAGAATGCTGTATAAGAAGTATGAGCCTGCTCAATGTGTAGTTTAGATGAATGTGAAATGATCTTAAGATACCAAGATGAAAAAATATCCAAGAACATATTTATGTGACCAGCAGAAATATTTGATATGATCGACATCAGACATTTTAGCAAAAAATTACATAGAACAAAAAATGTGAATTTATAATTTGTTGCAGAGGCTACCGAAAGTACGGAAAATTGGAATGTACTTTGATTAATAATTGCTAATGATGTAGTTCTTGGGCATCCTGGACTTGAACAAAGGAATAGACTACAATCATAGCAGAAATACTCAATGAGGCACAGTAGGTGTGGATGGGAACTATACAGATGCAGAAAAGAACAAAGACATAATTGCACAAATTGTCCAAAGTCAATGAACAGATTCAAGAATATTCAAATAGTCTAATGAACTTATCTCAAGGCAGTTACAATGCAAAAAAGAGTTTGCTTCAGCAGTAACTTGTAAAGGGATACACAAACTGAACAAGTGAACAAAATTACAACTGATACGGCTCCATGTGGGAAAGTGCAAAATGTATATTGGATAACGTAAAACTAATCAGACAAGTTTCTTAAAGGTTAAAAACCAGGAATTATGTAAGTACAACTACACTAATCACCAAAAGTCAAGCAAATTAATTAACAAAAATGAACTGGTGATTATATTTTAAGAGCTCAGGGGTAAACATGATTTCCCACATACAAAACCGTAATGATTCTCTCTAATTAGCCTCTGTCTATCCAAATACACATGTATCTTATCCCTTTGAATCCCCTCCAGTAACCTATCTACTGAGAAGTTAGGCTTACTGGTCAATAGCTATCAGGCTTTTCTTTGCAACCCTTCTGAAACAGAGCCACAACACGAGCCAGTCTCCAGTCATCTGGCACCTCAACCTGTCTAATAATAAATCATATATCTGCCCCTGCAATTTCTCCTCGAGCTTCCAACGGTATTCTTGGATATATCTGATCAGGCCGGGAAGATTTATCTACCTTCATACGCTTTGGGACGTAGTCTCAATGCTCCGTAATGCTCAAAGCAACTCCATTAACCGTCACAGGTTCCCCATCTTCATGTCTGTCTCCACAGTAAAAACAGGAGAAGTACTTGCAAACCTTGTTCATCGCCTGCGGATCCTCACAAGAGATGATTGCTTTGGTTTCTGAGGGGCCTTATTCTCTCTCTAGTTATACCGTCACTTAATATGCTTATAAAATATCGTTTAAAATACCATTGGATAGTGGTTTATTCTTGTGACATCCTATTACTACCAACAGTTGTATAAAGATACTCAAGATACAGTGCATTCATAAGCCAATTCATAATTAAGCACACACCAGTTGATCAAATAATTAATTATCAAAAAGTATTTTTCTATCTCAAATATTTTTATAAATGACAAATGAAATATTCACAGGAGGATGAAAAATTAGTCTTTCCTACTGAACAGCCAAGCCATTGCTGTTCCACTAAAACTTGTATGAGAAAACAACAAATGTCTCCATCGCCACATCCTTTGATCACCTTTGACTACCTCTGCATTCCTTTGACTACCTCTGCATTCCTTCTTTTTACATTGCAGTGACATGGGCAATGACTCCAAGTACAAAGAGCCCACCTTTGCTCTACAGTTTGATGCACCT
Organism: Raja brachyura; assembly: GCA_963514005.1. Next base: position 27,510,977 of record OY740789.1, read on the forward strand.
AACCATTTTGTTCATCTCCAATTTACTATTTTTTAATGATTACCAAATATTGTACAAACTTACCATTCGCATATTTTTTGTGCCCTTCGTTTGCCATCCTCTGTTTAGCCAGCTTGTGCCTGGTATTTGGAGTCTCATCCATCTCAATTGAGAGTATATCTTGTGATTTCAGCAATTTCATTGAAGATAACTTTTGAATTCTGGTTCCTTTGTCCTTTTTTATGTCTGGATTATTCGGTTTTTCGCTAAAAATAACAATTACAGCAAACTAAAAAAAATCAAGATATTTATATTTTCTATATTGATTTTTCAAACTGGTATAATTTATTCACGTACCTTTTACTTTCAAGGAGTTGTTCAATACGATTCTTCCAATCCAATGGAAAACCACGAAAGAAGTGTTTTAACAAAGTGTCAGAGATCCCTGTTTTTGAAAAATAAATCTATTATTCCGAAACAAGAATTTTCTATTCTACTCTGTGATGAGCAATTGTCATAAATAAATAAATAAGTTTTTGTGTGTGTATGTGTGTATATACATATACACACACACACACACACATATATATATACATTCACTTTTCTTTCTTCGAAGCATGTTAATACCATTGTTTTTCTTTCAATGTTCTAGCACTTGCCGATATATATATACACACACACACGCATATATACACATACGCACATATACTGTATACACACACACACACACGCATGCATATATTTATGCCAGCAAAATTAGTAACTATCATTCTTATCAACTAAATATAGACACAAAACACTGGAGAAACTCAGCAGGAGAGGCAGCATCTCTGGATAGAAGGAATGGGTGACATTTTGGGTCGAGACTCTTCTTCAAACTGGTTAAGAATTAGGGAAACGAGAGATGTAGACGATGATGTAGAGAGATAAGGAACAATGAGTGAAAAGTATGCAAAAAATTAACGATGAAAAAAGGAACTAGGCCGTTGTTAGCTGTTTGTTGGGTGAAAACGAGAAGCTAGTGCGACTTATGTGGCGGAGGGGTAGAAAGGGAGGGAATGTCGGGGGTACCTGAAGTTAGAGAAATCAATATTCATACCACTGGGCTGTAAGCTGCCCAAGAGAAATATGAGATGCTGTTCCTCCAATTTCCTTCCTACACATTAATCAAGAATAGTACCTCTTTTAAGATGACAATTTTATACCTTACCAACTTATTCAAGATACATTACTTTCTACTCTGGTCATCATAATAGGGAGGGTTCAAAAATAATAGATTTATTAGGATAATATCAGAAATGGGGGGGGGGGGGGTTGAACCCATCTGCAAAGGATGAAAATAATTGTGTTTATTTTCTAGAGAAAAGAGATTGGGAAATGGAGTCATGAATGACTGTAAAATTTTGGAAACTTAACACAGCAGGTCATGTATTTTCACTTTATGGAAAAGCAAAAACAATCTGTCGTAGTTTAATGTAGTGTAAAAATACAGCGTGGAAACAGACTCTTCGGCCCACGTTGACCATTAATCACCTGTACGCTAGCTCTATCCTATACACTAGGAGTAATTAAACTTCAAACCTACACATCTTTGGAATGTGGGAGGAAACCGGAACATTGAGGACAGAAAGGGAGCGGGTGGCCAATAGCCAGCAAAACAGTAGGCAGGTAGTGCAGGAGTCCCCTGCGGTCATCTCCCTACTCAACAGGTTTACCATTTTGGATACTGTTGAGGGAGATGGCTCATCAGGGGAATGCAGCAGCAGCCAAGTTCATGGCACCATGGGTGGCTCTGCAGCACATGATGGGGGAAAAAAGAGGGGAAGGGCTATTGTAATAGGGGATTCAATTGTCAGGGGAATAGATAGGCGTTTCTGCGGCCGCAAAAGAGACTCCAGGATGGTATGTTGCCTCCCTGGTGCAAAGGTCAGGGATGCTACTGAACGGCTGCAGAACATTCTGGAGGGGGAGGGTGAACAGCCAGTTGTCGTGGTGCATATTGGCACCAACGATATAGGGAAAAAAAGGGATGAGGTCCTACAAGGTGAATTTAGGGAGCTAGGAGATAAACTCAAAAGTAGGACCTCAAAGGTAATAATCTCTGGATTATTACCAGTGCCACGGGCCAGTCAGAGTAGAAATAGGAGGATATTGCAGATGAATACGTGGCTTGAAAAATGGTGCAAGGGGGAGGGATTCAAATTTTTAGGGCACTGGGACCATTTCTGGGGGAGGTGGGACCAGTACAAACAGGACGGTCTGCACCTGGGCTGGAATGGAACCAATGTCCTTGGGGGAGTGTTTGCTAGTGCTGTCGGGGAGGATTTAAACTAATGTGGCAGGGGGATGGGTACAAGAGCAGAGAGGCAGGTGGGTGTAAAACGAGGGTGGAAGCAATAGGGAGCAAGGTGAAAAGTAAAAGGGGTAAGAGCGTTGTAAAAACAAGCCTGAAGGCCTTGTGTCTCAATGCAAGGAGTATTCGTAATAAGGTGGATGAGTTGAACGTGCAGATAGCTATTAATGAGTATGATATAGTTGGGATCACGGAGACATGGCTCCAGGGTGACCAAGGCTGGGAGCTGAACATCCAGGGGTATTCAATATTCAGGAGGGATAGAGAGAAAGGAAAAGGAGGTGGGGTAGCGTTGCTGGTTAGAGAGGAGATTAACGCAATGGAAAGGAAGGACATTAGCTTGGAGCATGTGGAATCAGTATGGGTAGAGCTGCGAAACACTAAGGGGCAGAAAACGCTAGTGGGAGTTGTGTACAGGCCACCTAACAGTAGTAGTGAAGTTGGGGATGGTATAAAACAGGAAATTAGAAATGCGTGCGACAAAGGCAAAACAGTTATAATGGGTGACTTCAATCTACATATAGATTGGGTGAATCAAATTGGCAGGGGTGCTGAGGAAGAGGATTTTTTGGAAAGTATGAGGGATAGTTATCTAAATCAACATGTAGAGGAACCAACGAGAGAGCAGGCTATTTTAGACTGGGTATTGAGTAATGAGGAAGGGTTAGTTAGCAGTCTTATTGTGCGTGCCCCCTTGGGCAAGAGTGACCATAATATGGTCGAGTTCTTCATTAGGATGGAGAGTGACATTGTTAATTCAGAAACAATGGTTCTGAACTTAAGGAAAGGTAACTTTGAGGGTATGAGACGTGAATTGGCCAAGATTGACTGGCAATCAATTCTAAAAGGGTTGACGGTGGATATGCAATGGAAGACATTTAAAGACTGCATGGATGAACTACAAAAATTGTTCATCCCAATTTGGCAAAAGAATAGATCAGGGAAGGTAGTGAATCCGTGGATAACAAGGGAAATCAGGGATAGTATCAAAGCAAAGGATGATGCGTACAAAGTAGCCAGAAAAAGCAGCATACCAGAGGACTGGGAAAAATTCAGAGACCAGCAGAGAAGGACAAAGGGCTTGATTAGGAAAGGAAAAATAGATTATGAAAGAAAACTGGCAGGGAACATAAAAACTGACTGCAAAAGTTTTTATAGATATGTGAAGAGAAAGAGATTAGTTAAAACAAATGTAGGTCCCTTGCAGTCAGAAACAGGTGAGTTGATCATGGGGAACAAGGATATGGCGGACCAATTGAATAACTACTTTGGTTCCGTCTTCACTAAGGAAGACATAAATAATCTGCCGGAAATAGCAGGGGACCGCAGGTCAAAGGAGTACTTGAGTGAAATCCAGGTTAGTCGGGAAGTGGTGTTGGGTAAATTGAATGGATTAAAGGCCGATAAATCCCCAGGGCCAGATAGGCTGCATCCCAGAGTACTTAAGGAAGTAGCTCCGGAAATAGTGGATGCATTAGTGATAATCTTTCAAAACTCTTTAGATTCTGGAGTAGTTCCTGAGGATTGGCGGGTAGCAAACGTAACCGCTCTTTTTAAGAAGGGGGGGAGAGAGAAAACGGGGAATTACAGACCAGTTAGTCTAACATCGGTAGTGGGGAAACTGCTAGAGTCAGTTATTAAAGATGGGATAGCAGCACATTTGGAAAGTGGTGAAATCATTGGACAAAGTCAGCATGGATTTACGAAAGGTAAATCATGTCTGACGAATCTTGTGGAATTTTTCGAGGATGTAACTAGTAGCGTGGATGGGGGAGAACCAGTGGATGTGGTGTATCTGGACTTCCAGAAGGCTTTCGACAAGGTCCCACATAAGCGATTAGTATATAAACTTAAAACATATGGCATTGGGGGTTCAGTATTGATGTGTATAGAGAACTGGCTGGCAAACAGGAAGCAAAGAGTAGGAGTTAACGGGTCGTTTTCACAATGGCAGGCAGTGACTAGTGGGGTACCGCAAGGCTCAGTGCTGGGACCCCAGCTATTTACAATATACATAAATGATCTGGATGAGGGAATTGAAGGCAATATCTCCAAGTTCGCGGATGACACTAAGCTGGGGGGCAGTGTTAGCTGTGAGGAGGATGCTAGGAGAATGCAAGGTGACTTGGATAGGCTGGGTGAGTGGGCAAATGTTTGGCAGATGCAGTATAATGTGGATAAATGTGAGGTTATCCACTTTGGGTGGCAAAAATAGGAAAACCGACTACTATCTAAATGGTGGCCGATTAGGAAAAGGGGAGATGCAGCGCGACCTGGGTGTCATGGTACACCAGTCATTGAAAGTAGGCATGCAGGTACAACAGGCAGTGAAGAAAGCCAATGGTATGTTAGCTTTCATAGCAAAAGGATTTGAGTATAGGAGCAGGGAGGTTCTACTTCAGTTGTATAGGGTCTTGGTGAGGCCACACCTGGAGTATTGCGTACAGTTCTGGTCTCCAAATCTGAGGAAGGACATTATTGCCATAGAGGGAGTGCAGCGAAGGTTCACCAGACTGATTCCTGGGATGTCAGGACTGTCTTATGAACAAAGACTGCATAGACTCGGTTTATACTCTCTAGAATTTAGGAGATTGAGAGGGGATCTTATAGAAACTTACAAGATTCTTAAGGGGTTGGACAGGCTAGATGCAGGAAGATTGTTCCCGATGTTGGGGCCGTCCAGGACAAGGGGTCACAGCTTAAGGATAAGGGGGAAATCCTTTAGGACTGAGATGAGAAGGAATTTTTTCACACAGAGAGTGGTGGGTCTCTGGAATTCTCTGCCACAGAGGGTAGTTGAGGCCAGTTCATTGGATATATTTAAGAGGGAGTTAGATGTGGCCCTTGTGGCTAAGGGGATCAGAGGGTATGGAGAGAAGGCAGGTACGGGATACTGAGTTGGATGATCAGCCATGATCATATTGAATGGCGGTGCAGGCTCGAAGGGCCGAATGGTCTATTCCTGCACCTAATTTCTATGTTTCTATGTTTCTATGTAACATCCAAGTAGTTACAGGGAGAATGTACAGACAGTACCTAATCTGGGTTTCAGGCTCTATAAGGCAGCAGCTCTATGCTGCGCCACTGTGCCACCCTATTCCTGAAGTCTAATCTCTTAGTTTGAGAGATCACATCTACTCTGAGAAGCACCCATAACATTTTTGTTTCTATCAGAATACCAACAAATATTACATTAAGGTACTCTTGATGAAACACAATCATGTAGAGAATATATAGGAAAGAAGAGATTGGGGCTAATTGAGAACTGAAAATACGGAAAGTACTTAACAGATCAAACTGCATCCATGGATTGAGATAGCTAGGTTTACAGATCGATGACCTTTCATCAGATGGAGATTAATCGCGTAGTTCTATAAATCAAGAAATAGTCAGATGGCTTCTAAATGTGCTGCACCATTCTATGAATTCAGCAGATATTCATTCAGGCATAGAATGTAGAACGGATAGAACATATTACCGAAAATTTAGAAATGCATACATGGAAAGGGGAAATGGAAGAATGTGGCAATATCGTTACGAAAAAATGGCAGGAATTTTCAGAAGAACATAAACACAATGGACTATCTGGGCCAAGTGATTTGTTTCTAACAATACATTTGAGAATTAATTTTAGTTTAAACACAAAACATCTGTGCCAAATAATTATGTTCCAATAGCACATATACGGCCACTCTTGTATACCTTGGTTCTTCATCGTAACGTAATCCATTGGACCTTTCAGAACATAAATTGAACCAGTAATAGATTTCACTTCTGTCTTGTTAACTCGTTCAGCAATTACGTTACTATGCCAGTATATTCCATCCCTGTTTGGGAAACATATATGTATTAGTTTATATAGTATGTTTAATATATAAAATATTTAACACCAATACTTGAAACTAAAGCACCAGATATGCTATTGAACATAACCAAATTAATTGCCTCCATTAAATTGGAAGCAAAAAAACATTAACACCTGTAAGTTAGGGACATGGATAGGAGGCTCCATGGCAGCAACGGCAATGGGGAAAACAGTCTGGGCGTAATTCAATTATAGAATTGTAAGAAAAATAGACTTATGCATTTTGTACAGGTAATATAATTGGGATCAGAGAGAGTGCAGTATAGATTGCTATTTCTAGCAGTCGTTTCTAGTAATAATTCAAATTGGGAAAAAGTAGAGTCATGATAACACATTTTTAAATAATCAACTTACATAATGATTCGTTTCTGGAAGTTACAGTGGTGGAGTAGCGGCGCCACGCAAATTGAATGATTTGATTTTGACTTCTTTAGCTTTTTTTAGATGGAAATGTTTCCCTGATGTCTTGGTTTTTTAAGATATTTTGTTTCTTTAATGGTTTGACTTCTTCTTGTTGTTTAGTTCAACCAGAAAGACCTGGGCTTTGAGCTCTACACAATGCTGATCGATCTGAACCTGGAAGTTTTAAAATCTCTTTACCATACCAGACAAGGGGAAATTAGCCAGAAGATCTAGTCCTAAATGATGCAAAAATGATTTTCTACTGAATGCCATATTGGGTAAAACAAAATTCAGATCGTTCTGGCTCATCATCTGCCAACACTTGGCATCTAACTCACAGATTGACCAAAAGCAAAGTGTCTCACAATAGGGGGGGGGGGGGGAGGAGGTGGGAATGTGTTTATAAAAAGGGACTAAGTTTTGATCAAAACAAATGGTAAATTACCTTTTTCCTTCAACACAAATTTCCTTGCTGCTTTTTATTTGCTGGATGATCCAATTTGTCAGTGTAATCTTCTTTTCCTATATATTTAGAGAGTTATATTACACAAATATATCATTAAAGAATCTATCAGACTTGAAAATATGAACCAGATAATTAGCAAGTTTACAGATGATACAAAAGTGGGTGGTTTTACAGATAGTGAAGATGGCTGTGAAAAATTGCAGCAGGATCTTGATCGATTGGCCAAGTGGGCTGAGGAATGGTTGATGGAATTTAATGCAGAAAAATGTGAGGTGTTGCATTTTGTGAAGTTTAACAAGGGCAAGACCTTCACAGTGAATGGTGGGACTCTGGGTCGTGTTGTAGAGCAGAGGGATCTAGGAGTGCAGGTGCATGGTTCCCTGAAGGTGGAGTCATAGAACATAGAAAATATGTGCAGGAGGAGGCCATTCGGCCCTTCAAGCCAGCACCGCCATTCATTGTGATCATGGCTGATCACTAACCCATGCCTGCCTTCTCTCTATATCCCTTGATTCCACCAGCACCATGAGCTCTATCTAGTCGCAGTTACAGTGCATTCAGAAAGTATTCAGACTCGTTCACTTTTTCCACAATTTGTTACGTTACAGCCTTATTCTAAAATTGATTAAATTCTCTTTCGTTATCATCAATCTACACACAATGCCCTATAATAAAAAAGCAAAAACAGGTGTTTAGAAATGTTTAGCAAAGTAATTAAAAAGAAATAACTGAAATATCACATTTACATAAGTATTCAGACCCTTTACTCAGTACTTTGTTGAGGTACCTTTGGCAGCGATTACAGTCTCAAGTCTTCTTGGGTATGACGTTACAAGCTTGGATTTGGGTAATTTGAATTTGGGTAATTTCTCCCATTCTTCTCTGTAGATCCTCTCAAGCTCTGTCAGATTGTCTGGGGAGCGTCGATGCACAGCTATTTTCAGGTCCTTCCAGAGATGTTCGATCGGATTCAAGTCCGGGCTCTGGCTGGGCTACTGAAGGACATTTACAGACTTGTCACGTCCTGCATTCCTGCATTGTCTTGACTGTGTGCTTGAGGATGTTGTCCTGTTGGAAGGTGAACCTCCGCCCCAGTCTGAGGTACAGAACACTCTGGAGCAGGTTTTCATTAACAATCTCTCTGTACTTTGCTCTGTTCATCTTTCCCTCGATCCAGACTTGTCTCCCAGTTCCTGTGGCTGAAAAACATTCCCACAGCATGATGCTGCCACCACCATGCTTCACCGTAGGTATTGTATTGGCCAGGTGATGAGTGGTACCTGGTTTCCTCCACACATGATGCTTGGCATTCAGGCCAAGAAGTTCAATCTTGGTTTCATCAGACCAGAGAATCGTGTTTCTCATGGTCTGATGAGATACCTTTAGGTGCCTTTTGGCAAACTCCAAGTGGGCTGTCATGTGCCTTTTACTGAGGAGTGACTTCCGTCTGGCCACTCTACCATAAAGGCCTGATTGGTGGAGTGCTGCAGATATAGTTGTCCTGGGTAGTTCTCCCATCTTCACAGAGGAACTCTGGAGCTCTGTCAGAGTGACCATCGGGTTCTTGGTCACCTCCTGACCAAAGCCCTTCTCCCCCGATTGTTCAGTTTGGCCAGGAGGCCAGCCCTATGAAGAGTCCTGGCGGTTCCAAAGTTCGTCCATTAAGAATGGATGCCACTGTGCTCTTCAGGGCCTGCAATGCTGCAGAAATTGTTTTATACCCTTCCCCAGATCATGTGTCGACACAATCCTGTCTCTGAGGTCTACGGACAATTCCTTCGTCTTCATGGCTTGGTTTTTGCTCTGACGTGCACTGTCAACTGTGGGACCTTATATTGCCACGTGTGTGCCTTTCCAATTCATGTCCAATCATTTTAATTTATCACTGGTGGACTCCAATCAAGTTGTAGAAACATATCAAGGATAATCATGGAAACAGGATGAGCCCAAGCTCAATTTTGAGTGTTATAGCAAATGATCTGCATACTTAATTGTGATAATATCAGTTATTTACTTTTAATTACTTTGCAAAAATTTCTAAACACCTGTTTTCGCTTTTTCTGTTATGGGGTATTGTGCGTAGATTGATGATAACAAAAATAATTTAATCCATTTTAGAATAAGGCTGTAGCATAACAAAATGTGGAAAAAGTGAAGGGGTCTGAATACTTTCTGAATGCACTGTAGATCGGGTGGTCAAAAAGGGTTTTAGCACATTGGCCTTCATCAGCCAAAGTATTGAGTATAGAAGTTGGGAGGTCATGTTGCACTAATATAAGACGTTGGTGAGGCCACATTTAGAATATTGTGTTTAGTTCTGGGCACCGTGTTATAGAAAATATGTTGTCAAGCTGGAAAGGGTACAGAGAGGATTTACGAGGATTTTGCCAACTAGAGGGTCTGAACTATAGGCAGAGGTTGAGTAGCCTGGGACACTATTCCTTGGAGCGAGGAGTATGAGGGGTGTTAGATCATGAGGGGAATAGATCGGGTAGATGCACAGAATCTCGTGCCCAGAATAGGTGAATCGAGTACCAGAGGACATAGGTTTAAGGTGAAGGGGAAAAGATTTAATATGAATCTGAGGGGTATTTTTTCACACAGAGGATGGTGGATACATGGAACAAGCTGCCAGAGGAGGTAGTTGAGGCAGGGACTATCCTAACTTTTAGGAAACAGTTAGACAGGCACATGGATAGGATAGGTTTGGAGGGATATGGACCAATATAGCTGGCAGGTGGGATTAGTGTAGTTGGGCAAGTTGGGCCAAAGGACCCGTTTCCATACTGTATCACTCTATAAGTCTAATTAAATTATTAGATACAGAAGATCTCCTTCAAGAGATGTTCACTAATAAATTATCTGCTAATTATGTGGGTGACTTCTAGTAGCCACTAATAATTTTACATATTGTAAGTCACCTGTGTAATCAATATCCATCTCTTGAAGAATAATGTACCCATTCAAGGAAGTTTGACTTTCCTCATTCAAAATGGGTTAATTAAAAGGTGACATAATCTCCAAATTTAGCAATAAATTGCTCACCATTTATTACAGCTTCAAAAAAATCCACAAGGAATGAAATATTTACTTTGCAAATATACAAGTCATCTTGAGTACAAAAATCTATTGATAACCTTGAATATGATCTATAACTGTGCGCCAATGCAATTCTGGAGTAAAAAGACTATAGTACACTACAGGAACAGGCCCTTTGGCCCAAAATGACAACGCTGATCATGAATCTTAAACACCACTGTCAGATCTGCTTCCACCAGAACTCCTAGTAGTGTATCTATACACTGTAAATGGCACGATTGTAATAATTCACCGTCTTACCGCTGATTGGATAGCACACAAAAAAGGTTTTTCACTGAAAATAAACAATGAAAACAATCCATTTATCCAACCTATCCTTACAGCTAATACCCTCTAATCCATTTTTGGTAAACCTCTGCCCGCTCTCCAAAAGCCTCCCATCCTTCCTGTGATGAGGCAACTAAAACCGCACCCAATACTCCAAATGTGACCTAACTAAAATTTTATAAAACTGCAATATGACTTCCTGACTACTATACTTCATGCCTTGATCAATGAAGGCAAGTGTACCATATGCCTCTTTTACAACTCTATTTAATTGCATTGCAACTTTCAGGGAGCTATCGACTTGGGCCCCAAGATTCCTCTGTTAAGGTCTTGCCATTAACTGAACACTTTCTCCTCACACTTGACCTCCCAAATTTCACCACCTCACACTTGCTTGGTTTAAACTCCATCTGACATTTATTCGCCCATATCTTTAACTGATCTAACTGCCACTGTATCCATTGTCAACTTTCCTCACTGTTTCCAACACCACTAATTTTGGTGTAGACTGTAAACCTACTAACAAGCTAACTACGTTTGCAGCCAAGTCATTATCACAAACAATAGAAGTCCCAGCACAGACTCTTGTAGAATATTCACAATATACAACCCCAAGATCAGAAATTTCTCCACAGCTTAGACATAAAACTATGCATCTCGACAATGTACTCTATAGACAGATAAATTGGCACAGGAACACAGCAAGTAGAGCTGATGCCTCAACACCAACAACCTGCATTCAATCCTGATCTCTGGTGTTGTCCGTGTGCAGCTTGCACATTCTCTTTTTGACTGCGGGTTTACCCTTAGTGCTACAATTTCCTCCAACACTCCTTGGCAGGTGCGAATTGACACATTAAATGGCCACTGTGAAATGCTCCTAGTATGTGCATGAGTGGTAGAATATACAGGGAGTTTTGGTGAGATTAAAACAGAATTAAAGTAAGTTACTACTTGACTGTCAGTGAGTTGCACTGAGGGGTCTATTTCAATGTTTTTATGAAAATGAATTTCAATACATCAATCTCGCTTATCGTCACCAATGCAAAATCTTTCAGAGCAACCAAGAGTTTATCCCGCTTTGTAGAGCAAACCAAATGGTGACATTCCCCAGAATGGCATTGGAGAAGCTATCAGTTCTGCATAGTATTTCGAAACACAGGGACAGTTCTGTATGGATCAAAAAACCTACATTCTGAAGAAATAAACACCCGTAATCAATTAGTATTAGCAGTGTTCAGAACAGTATCTTATGAGCATTTTCCCAGTGGCTAAAAAAAACCCCATTTATCATGGTTATAGAGTAATTTTGCTAAACATTTCAACTATTGCACACATTTCAGATGACAAAAATTAGGTTTTGCATAATTTTTCCATTCATAAATCTTAAATTTCTTCTAAGGTGCTGAATTTGCAATATTCTCTTAATTCTGGAACCACAATACCACAAATGATAGGACTTTTTTATTAAAAAGAATTGTCATACATTACTGTTATTCATTTTTAAAAATATCCAATTTGTTAATTTTGCTTACCTCTTTCCTTTTGGGACTATCAACGTTGTTAGGATTTGGTTTTCCAAGTTCAACCTCTGCCTCTTTTCTGGGTATAGTGATCTTTGGTGATGTCAGCAAAATAGTACACAGCTCTTTACATCCTTCAATGTCTTTATTAGCTTCTCCATTTTTTGTTTGCACCGTATTTTTATTTGGATAAGCACCCCTTTGTAAAGAAGTGGCACTGAAATTTAGAATGTCACGGATTTCATTTTTTGCGTGGTTGGCATGAATGATGGTTGAACTTGAATTTTCAGTGGCTTGTGCTGTGAACTGTGACCTTTCATCATCACCGTCATTGTCGTTATCCGAATCCAGTTTCAGAGAAAGAGCACCCCAATTTTCAACATTTTTGGCAGCACAATCAATATTTGACATCGCCATGTTTTTTGTAGGCTGATTGGTACTTGGCATATTTGATACTCTTGTTGAAACAGATATTCCATGATGGTCACCATGCAGCAAACCAACTAGTTGCAAAAAAATAAATACCAAGAGAAAGAAAGAAAGAATATTAGAATTACTAGAAATTAGAATTACCACACGCTTAAAAGCTATGAAAACACTACAGCCAGTGATGAATTGCATCCAATTGTGCATCCAGGGATAATCAATATTCAGGAGGGATATACAGAAAGGAAAAGGAGGTGGAGTAGCGTTGCTGGTTAGAGAGGAGATTAACGCAATAGGAAGGGCATTAGCTTGGAGGATGTGGAATCAATATGGGTCGAACTGCGAAACACTAAAGGGCAGAAAACGCTAGAGGGAGTTGTGTACAGGCCACCTAACAGTAGTAGTGGAGTTGGGGATGGCATCAAACATGAAATTAGAAATGCGTGCAACAAAGGTAAAACAGTTATAATGGGTGACTTCAATCTACATATAGATTGGGTGAATCAAATTGGCAGGGGTGCTGAGGAAGAGGATTTCTTTGAAAGTATGCGGGATAGTTTTCTAAACCAACATGTGGAGGAACCAACGAGAGAGCATAGAAACGGACTGCAAAAGTTTTTATAGATATGTGAAGAGAAAAAGGATAGTTAAAACAAACGTAGGTCCCTTGCAGTCAGAAACTGGTAAATTGATCATGGGGAACAAGGACATGGCAGACCAATTGAATAACTACTTTGATTCTGACTTCACTAAGGAAGACATAAATAATCTGCCGGAAATAGCAGGGGACCGGGGGTCAAATGAGATGGAGGAACTGAGTGAAATCCAGGTTAGCTGGGAAATGGTTTTAGGTAAATTGAATGGATTAAAGGTCGATAAATCCCCAGGGCCAGATAGGCTGCACCCCAGAGTACTTAAGGAAGTTGCCCCAGAAATAGTGGATGCATTAGTGATAATTTTTCAAAAATCTTTAGATTCTGGAGTAGTTCCTGAGGATTGGAGGGTAGCTAATGTAATGTTAAAAAGGGAGGGAGGGAGAAAACGGGGATTTACAGACCAGTTAGTCTAACATCGCTAATGGGGAAAATGCTAGAGTCAGTTATTAAAGATGGGATAGCAGCACATTTGGAAAGTGGTGAAATCATTGGACAAAGTCAGCATGGATTTATGAAAGGTAAATCATGTCTGACGAATCTTATAGAATTTTTGAGGATGTAACTAGTAGAGTGGATAGGGGAGAACCTGTGGATGTGTTATATCTAGACTTTCAGAAGGCTTTCGACAAGGTCCCACAGAAGAGATTAGCATACAAACATAAAGCACACGGTATTGGGGGTTCAGTATTGATGTGGATAGAGAACTGGCTGGCAGACAGGAAGCAAAGAGTAGGAGTAAACGGGTCATTTTCAGAATGGCAGGCAGTGACTAGTGAGGTACCGCAAGGCTCAGTGCTGGGACCCCAGCTATTTACAATATATATTAATGATCTGGACGAGGGAATTGAATGCAACATCTCCAAGTTTGCGGATGACACGAAGCTGGGGGGCAGTGAGAGCTGTGAGGTGGATGCTAGGAGGCTGCAAGGTGACTTGGATAGGTTGGGTGAGTGGCCAAATGCATGGCAGATGCAGTATAATGTGGATAAATGTGAGGTTATCCACTTTGGCGGCAAAAACAGGAGGGTAGACTATTATCTGAATGGTGGCCGATTAGGAAAAGGGGACGAATACAACGAGACCTGGGTGTCATGGTACACCAGTCATTGAAAGTAGGCATGCAGGTGCAGCAGGCTGTGAAGAAAGCAAATGGTATGTTCGCATTCATAGCAAAAGGATTTGAGTACAAGAGCAGGGAGGTTCTACTGCAGTTGTACAGGGTTATGGTGAGGCCACACCTGGAGTATTGCGTACAGTTTTGGTCTCCTAATCTGAGGAAAGACATTCTTGCCATAGAGGGAGTACAGAGAAGGTTCACCAGACTGATTCCTGGGATGGCAGGTCTTCCATATGAAGAAATACTGGATAGATTCGGCTTGTACTCGCTTTAATTTAGGAGATTGAGGGGGGGATCTTATAGAGACTTACAAAATTCTTAAGGGATTGGACAGGCTAGACGCAGGAAGATTGTTCCCGATGCTGGGGAACCCCAGAACAAGGTGTCACAGTTTAAGGATAAGGGGGAAGTCTTTTAGGACCGAGAAGAGAAGATCATTTTTCACACAGAGAGTGATGAGTCTGTGGAATTCTCTGACACAGAAGGTAGTTGAGGCCAGTTCATTGGCTATATTTAAGAGGGAGTTAGATGTGGCCCTTGTGGCTAAAGGGATCAGGGGGTATGGAGAGAAGGCAGGTACAGGATACTGAGTTGGAAGATCAGCCATGATCATATTGAATGGCGGTGCAGGCTCGAAGGGCAGAATGGCCTACTCCTGCACCTATTTTCTATGATTCTATGAAAAATGCGAGATCATGAGGCAATGACAATCATGAAGATAAAATGGGCATGGAGAATTCCTATAGTTTAAATAAAGTAACAGTGGTCATGTTCAAAATAGGGGAACAAATCACATCACACCATTAAAAATCCATTAACTGACAGCAAACCCATTATCAAGGGGGAGAAACACCTTTTTCCATCAATCATCAACATGGATTTATTCAAAAATCCTTTTTGGACAACTTTCTTGGCACTTTTGAAAAATTAGCATCCCAAGTGATGAGGTAAATGCACAAATTACGTACTTATATATCAGGAAAAATAACATACAAAAGGCTGCAAGCTAAACAAAAATATTGGTAAGAATCATATCAGAATATCAGACTGAATATGACGTCAAAAGGGTAGAGAGAAAAAGCACTTTAAGAGTAATGCTACAGTGAGAAATACTGTCAGTACCAGAAATTGCCATTGAGAATGACAATTATTTCTAATTTACAAAATGATTTGAATTAAGAAACCCCAATGCAATTGGCATGTGTTATATATATAAGCATTAAAAACAAAATAATTATCTCAACGTATCTATGTGAATAGAAAGCTACAAGGCAAGGGCCAGTATAAATAGACAATAGACAATAGGTGCGGGAGTAGGCCATTCGGCCCTCGAGCCAGCACCGCCATTCAATGTGATCATGGCTGATCATCTCCAATCAGTACCCCGTTCCTGCCTTCTCCCCATATCCCCTGACTCCGCTATTTTTAACAGCCCTGTCTAGCTCTCTCTTGAAAGCATCCAGAGAACCCATCTCAGCTGCCCTCTGAGGCAGAGAACTCCACAGACTCTCCACTCTCTGTGAGAAATGTGTTTCCTCGTCTCCGTTCTAAATTAGGAAAAGGGGAGATGCAACGAGACCTGGGTGTCATGGTACACCAGTCATTGAAAGTAGGCATGCCGGTGCAGCAGGCAGTGAAGAAAGCAAATGGTATGTTAGCATTCATAGCGAAAGGATTTGAGTATAGGAGCAGGGAGGTTCTACTGCAGTTGTACAGGGTTTTGGTGAGGCCACACCTGGAGTATTGCGTACAGTTTTGGTCTCCAAATCTGAGGAAAGACATCCTTGCCATAGAGGGGGTACAGAGAAGATTCACCAGACTGATTCCTGGGATGTCAGGACTTTCATATGAGGAAAGATTGGATAGACTCGGCTTGTACTCGCTGGAATTTAGAAGATTGAGGGGGGATCTTATAGAAACTTACAAAATTCTTAAGGGGTTGGACAAGCTAGATGCTGGAAGATTGTTCCCGATGTTGGGGGAGTCCAGAACAAGGGGTCACAGTCTAAGGATAAGGGGGAATTCCTTTAGGACCGAGATGAGGAAAACATTCTTTACACAGAGAGTGGTGAGTCTCTGGAATTCTCTGCCACAGAAGGCAGTTGAGGCCAGTTCATTGGCTATATTTAAGAGGGCGTTAGATGTGGCACTTGTGGCTAAAGGGATCAGGGGGTATGGAAAGAAGGCAGGTACGGGATACTGAGTTGGATGATCAGCCATGATCACATTGAATGGCGGTGCAGGCTCGAAGGGCCGAATGGCCTACTCCTGCACCTATTTTTCTATGTTTCTAAATGGCTTACTGCTTATGTTTAAACTGTGGCCCCCTAGTTCTGGACTCACCCAACATCGGGAACATGTTTCCTACCTGTAGCGTGCCCAAACCCTTAACAATAACCATATAACAATTACAGCACGGAAACAGGCCATCTCGGCCCTTCAAGTCCGTGCCAAACAACTTTTTTCCCTTAGTCCCACCTGCCTGCACTCATACCATAACCCTCCATACCCTTCTCATCCATATGCCTATCCAATTTATCTTTAAATGATACCAACGAACCTGCCGCCACCACTTCCACTGGAAGCTCATTCCACACCGCTACCACCCCAATCTTATATGTTTGAACGAGATTCCCTCTCATCCGTCCAAACTCCAGAGTGTACAAACCAGCTGCTCCATTCTCTCAGCATATGACAGCCCAGCCATCCCGGGAATTAACCTTGTAAACTTACGTTGCACTCCCTCAATAGCAAGAATATCCTTCCTCAAATTAGGGGACCAAAACGGCACACAATACTCCAGGTGTGGTCTCACTAGTGCTCTGTACAACTGCAGATCTTTGCTCTTTGATTCAATTCCTTTTTATATTCAATTATATTCAATTTCTTTTGTTATAAAGGCCAACATGCCATTTGCTTTCTTCACTGCCTGCTGTACCTGCATGCTTACTTTCATAGACTGATGTACAAGGACCCCCAGATCCCGTTGTACTTCCCGTTTACCCAACTTGATGCCATTTAGATAGTAATCTGCCTCTTGTTTTTGCTACCAAAGTGGATAACCTCACATTTATCTGCATTAAACGTCATCTGCCATGCATCTGCCCACGGCCCCAACATGTCCAAGTCACCCTGCATTCTTATAGCATCCTCCTCACAGTTCACACTGCCATCCAGCTTTGTGTCATCTGCAAATTTGCTAATGTTACTTTGAACCTCTTCATCCAAATCATTGATGTATATTGTAAATAGCTGCGGTCCCAGCACCGAGCCTTGCGGTACCCCACTAGTCACTGCCTACCATTCTGAAAGGGACCCGTTAATCCCACTCTTTGTTTCCTGTCTGCCAACCACTTCTCTATCCATGTCAGCAATCTACCCCCAATACCATGTGCCCTAATTTTGCCCACTGATCTCCTATGTGGGACTTTAAAAAAAAAAATTGAATGGCTGACCTGGCCAGTGAATTTCACTACACCAATTGGTGTATGTGACAATAAATGAACTTATGAATTTATCAAATAAATATATAATATTCAAAACAGGAATGTAAAACTTAGTGTACAAACCCCCCGCCCCCCCCCCCCCCCCCCACCCCCTTATAAGTTGCAATATTACTATTGGTGGGCATTAATCAAAACATCGAACAAATGCAGTGCGGAATTTGAAGACCTACTTGTATAAAGCACAGTAAATTGAAAAAATGTTATGGGTCAGAATGTATGGAATATTAAAAATAAATTGTAAAATCAACTGATCATACCTTCATGTCTTGAACGCTTTAGTGAAGGCAATGGAGTACGTTGATTGTTCAATTCCACATTTTGCTTCATTTGTAAGAATGTTTTTGCTGGGGACCGTGGTATCACAGAATCATGGTTCTTCCTGTGTGCAATGTGGGATCCATTCACTGGATTGGGAACTGTGGTAAATCACAAATTTACATAAGACATTTAGATAGGATAGAAACTGGATATTTCTGTGCATATAATTTTCATTTAACGTCTGACACGTAGTCACTGATGTTTAAAACAATTAATTGTGGTTTGATGTAATGATTAATAGATGATTTATCTCATACCCCTTTTACTTTTATTAAATGCACAAAGCCAAATCCAGTAATGAAGAGTTAAGTACAAGTTGAAATTTTCTGCCAATGCACAGAATTGAATATTATGGATCGAGTTTTTTTTTTGGCTTTGCTTTCATTTTGTGCAGAAATAGCCACTGTTTTTAGAAATTACATTGTGCTGCAAATTTCATGAATCACTAGCATTAGAAACTTATTTTTCATATTTATTCTGCTACTCAATGAAAATTTGTGCTGCTTGGACAGGATTTCATATATCGACAGAATGTTGCTACACACTCTGGATTTTCTAATGTGGAGCAAGGAAATGCAGATTTAAACCGACGATGAACACAATAAGCTGGAGTCATTCAACGGGACAGGCAGCACCTTTGGAGAGGAGGAATAGGTGACGATTCGGGTCGAGACCCTTCTTCAGACTGGTTAGGGATAAGGGAAACGAGAGATACACACGGTGATTTGGAGAGATAAAGAACAATTAATGAAAGATAAGCAAAAAAGTAACGATGATTAAGGAAACAGGCCATTGTTAGCTATTTGTTAGGTAAAAACGAGAAGCTAGTGCGACTTGGGTGGGTGAGTGATAGAGAGAGGGAACGCCGGGTTTGCTAGTCATGACCTGTAAAGAAAAAAATGCCCGTTCTGCGATCTAATGATCTGGGGTGCTATTTGGACAACGTTACATTGAGATAATAATCGATATTATAGGCTATAGATTATAACTGAGCTCCTATAACAAATAACGTGATGATCTCAAATGGATTTAGCCTTACAATTGTGCAAATCATATGGTCTGGTGCTTAGAATGAAGAAGTTTAGGTTGGCTCTTTGTTAGGCCCAATTAATTCAATTAATTTACTCTTCTCCCAACTCCTGCCCATAGATTTGTATTTTTTGCTGTATTTAAATATTAATCCTTTTCTTATTCTGATTTACTAGACAATAGGCAATAGATAATAGGTGCAGGAGTAGGCCAATCGGCCCTTCAAGCCGGCATTGCCATTCACTGTGATCATGATTGATCATCCACAATCAGTACCTCGTTCCTGCCTTCTCCCCAGATCCTTTGACTCCGCTACCTTTAAGAGCTCTATCTAACTCTCTCTTGAAAGTATCCAGAGTATTGGCCTCCACTGCCTTCCAAGGCAGAGATTTCCACAGATTCACAACTCCCTGGGTGAAAAGGTTTCTCCTCATCTTCGTTCTAAATGGCCTACCCTATATTCTTAAATTGTGGCCCCTGGTTCTGGACTCCCCCAACATCGGGAACATGTTTTCTGTCTCTAGCGTGTCCAATCCCTGAATAATCTTATACGTTTCAATAAGATCCCCTCTCATCCTTCTAAATTCCAGTGTATACAAACCCAGTCACTCCATTCTTTCAACATATGACAGTCCCGCCATCCCGGGAATTAACCTCGTGAACCTATGCTGCACTCCCTCAAATAGAGACCAAAACTGCACACAATACTCCAGGGTTACACAAAAAGCTGGAGAAACTCAGCGGGTGCAGCAGCATCTAAGGAGCGAAGGAGATAGGCGACGTTTCGGGTCGAGACCCTTCTTCAGACTGCACCCGCTGAGTTTCTCCAGCTTTTTGTGTAACCCTCGATTCTCTAGCATCTGCAGTTCCTTCTTTAACACAATACTCCAGGCGTGGTCTCACTAGTGCCTTGTACAACTGCAGAAGGACCTCTTTGCTCCTATACTCAACTCCTCCTGTTAAGAAGGCCAACATGCCATTAGCTTTCTTCATTGCCTGCTGTACCTGCATGCCTACTTTCATGCATGCAGTGACTGATGAACAAGGACACCCAGATCTCGTTGTACAGGGCTCGAAATTAGCGATTGCCTGGGTGCCAATGACCACCCAAAGTGCCGCCGGGCAACCTAAACGCCGAGTCACTTTGCCCAGCTTGGCACTGCAGATACTGGTTTATACCGAAGATAGACACACAAAACTGGAGTAACTCAGTGGATCAGGCAGCATCTTTGGAGAAAAGGAACGTGACGTGTCGTGTTGGTGATGGCTGTAGTGCGGCTCAAAGATACCAGGTGCGGTGTGATCAAGGGTCGGAACAAATGATGGGCAGCAGCGGCTCCACCTCCTACACCCCTGCACCCCGCCCGCCCTGATAGTGGCCGCTGCTTGCAAATCCGCTAACAACAACAACCACTTTCAAAACAAACCCTCTCGCACGCCGAGGGCGGGAGGAGGGAGGGGGAGGCCTCCTTCTGCCGTCTGAAGCAGCTGCACCAAAGATCCTTATAGCTATAGGATCTTCGAGCTGCACCGCTTGGCCCCGCACCTTCCTGTTGGTTGGTGGAGGAGGGGAGGCGGTGGCGAGGAGATCCCAACCGCCTCCCCCTTTGGCGGTGGCACTTGGCGGTGGACTGGGACGGCCAAGGGCGATGTTGTCGGAGGAACGCTGACCTTTCTTCCTCCCCACCTCCCCCCCCACTCTCTCTCTCATACACTCCCCTCCACCCCTCTTATCCTGAGACCCCTCCTCACCATTCCCACCTCTATTTAGCTCTCCCTGACATCCCCTTCCCATCTGTCCCGGATACGTCACCTATTCCTTTGCTCCATAGATGCTGCCTCACCCGCTGAGTTTCTCCAGCATTTTTGTCTACAATTGATTTTTCAAGCATCTGCAGTTCTTTCTTAAACATTTCGTCAAACTGAAGAAGGGTATGGACCTAAAACGTCACGTATCCATTTTCTCCAGATATGCTGTTTGACCCGCAAGTGTGGCTACCAAAGGAAAGTAACTGGCAGTCAGTGGGGAATGCACAGGATCTGCCCTCACCCATTAATTAGGTGGGTTCAGGAGCTGGTGAAACCCGGGTCAGCACGGCCTGGACTGCACAAAAAGGGCCACCGGGGGTAAAGTTGCAGGGAGGGCAGGAGCGTTGAGAAGGAGGGAGTTGCGGATCATGGCAGGAACTCACTCGCACACCACTGCCGCGGCGCTCCGCGGAGCCACCGCATTGTGGCCGGGGAGGGAAGTAAATCGGGTGGCTGCGAACGGCCACCGGGACCGGACAGCGGAATCGACCACCACCTCAGCGCTTTCTGCCGGCCGGCCAGCCACGGTGTCCTTCGGCACAGGCGCAATCGGTGGAGGTGGTGGTTGATGGGTAGCTACTGGGCCAGAAGGCTGGCTGCTCTTTCCTGGGCTCTCTATCTCTCTCTCTTCCCCATTATATGATGTTCCTGAGCCAGGAAGTAAATAACCTGCAACACGGAATCCAGCTCCTCATAGAGTAATATTAAGCTGCCTATTATTGAGCACAAGATGGCGCTGTTAATTTTTCTAATACATTTTCTAATTATCTTAATTAATTAGTGTACAATCTAGACGCTTTTTCGATGCTCAGCCCAAATTAGCAGGTGATTTTTTTGGATAATTGACATATTTGCCTACATATCAATGGTGAAAATCTAAACATTGTTTTTAAATAAATGGAAACTTCTTTATATTTTGCATTTTCAAACACCAGTATGTATACTTAAAGCAGCACAAATTAAGAAATGAAAAGGCATTAATACTAAATTTGCACTGTTGTTATCAAACATCATCTGGAATGGGCCCAAAGATTCATGTTCTGATTACTTCACAGATATGAAGCAGAAATTCCAGGCAAATTTGTCAATTTTCATAAACTACACAATCAATGTGACTTTGAATTGTATGCAAATAAACATATAATAGATATGCATATAAATATACAAGAAAATATATTTTAACAGTAATATCTATGAATATTGAAAGAAAGTTGTCATTGCTGCACTGCCTATTTAACCTGACTAGAAATGGCATGGTAACTAACATAATTAGGGATACAGAAATTTGGCGTATTGCATTTGGATTTTAGCTTTTTATTTAAAAAAAGGTTTAAATTGGGAAGATTGAGAAACTTTTAAATTTTCAACAATACTTCATTTACAACTATGGGAGTATAGAAATCAGTCATTGTATCTTTATATTTTTTTATATCCTTAGTGTTTGTAATACTTGAGATATTCAACTATTATCCTTGGTATTTTAGCTTTCTCTCTGCATGTTTGGATTAGCTTTTGCTCTGCATGTTTATATGTCTTTTGTGCTTTTTGTGCATTTGTCCTTATGTAAGCCGCGTGTAGGCATTTGGGTTCTTCTCCCGTAGCTAGTTCGGCAATTAGTGTAAATCATTTGTGACAGGTATATAACCTTTGTAATTCTGTAACAAACTCGGACTGGAAGAGATAAGGGGGGGGGGGGGGGCCAAGATAGGAGAAATCATGTGGTTTGCATAAGGATGGATTACGAGATGGAAAATAACTGGAGTAGGAGGGGAAAACGGGATGTAGATAATTGGTTACTGATAAGGGAATGGCTGCAAGTGATTGGTTATTGATAAGGGAATGTCTGCAAGTAATTGGGTATGGAAATGTACCGGGGTGGGACGTACAGAGTTAAACATGCCATAAAAAGAAGCAACTCTTTGTGTGGGATGGACATTCAAGCGATTTACTCTTTGAGTGTCCCAGCCTTGATTTACAAATAAAGGTTTGAACTTCTTGAAGAATTCTCCGCATCGCCTGACTTAATTTTGAGTATCGGTAATCACGACACAGCTAAAATACGCTAAGCTAGGTAATACCTTTATATACACCCAGATTTTCTTAAATAAACACAATAAATCGAACAAAATAATTTTAATTCCTTGCATGCAACTAGCAAATGGCCAGTGACAAATATTAAATATATCAGATTGTAAACAATATTTAATCAATATTATTTCATACCTGCAAAGGTGTTTTTTAAGATGTGTCCATTCACAGAGACATCAGAATGTTGATCAGTTTCTTTCAATCCATAAGTTATTTGATGATTACGATTTTCAGTTATCTGATTACAGGGAAGTTTTCCTTTCATTCTTTCAAATGTTTTGGCAGGGCTTTCGGAGATCAATTTGGATCCAATGGGTTTTAAGTGAAACTTAATATAACTTTGGTCTAACTTTACAGCTGAGGTTGAAACAGAATCCACTATGTCACTGAGCTCTGGAGAAATAACATTAAATGTCCCTTCTTTGTCTAACATTGTGGACTGAAGTTGACAATTAACACGAGGCTGTTGTTTAATGTTTAATGATATTAAACCGAATGTGGTTGGAGGCACAGTATTGGTACCCAATTGAGGCTTTGATGAACCCCTCTGAAGTTTTTGTAATTCTTTTAAAGGGGTACCGTTTGGTATCTGATGAAGAGGAATTGCTTTCCAAGGTGTTTTTGGTCCACTGTCCATCTCAGCACTTTTCAAAACTTTCTTGGATGGAGTAACAGCCATACCTAAAATATTATTGTTTTCCTTATCAATTCCAACACTCTTCACAATGGGAAACTTCCATTCGGCATAGGCATCTGTAAATAATAAAAATATTGACCTAAAAAACTTAACGTACACATTTGATAACAAATGCATTATCTGTGTTGTACAGAAAAAACATTTTGATACCTGACAAAATTACCTCATGCTTCCCAAAAATATTTTTCCAGATATTTAGATCAGGCGATACTTGTAATTGTTAATAAGTATTAAAAAAATCAAATCAAAAATTGCCTCTCTCCAAATTGACCATTGAAGACAGACAGATTTATGAGAATGAATGAAATCGTCATTCCCGACCTAGAACAGCATAAAGGTTATTAGAAATATTATTTTGTTTTTGAATAAGGACAAAGGACAGTCAGCCTAGTGAAAGCCCAGTGAAACTGAAGCCACCCTCAATGGAATGCAGGTAGGCACAAAATGATGGAGTAACTCAGCGGGACAGGCAGCATCTCTGGAGAGAAGGAATGGGTGATGTTTCGGGTTGAGACCCTTCTTCAGACTGATCGATGGTTTCCTACTCTATGGAACACAATTAATCAGAATTGTATTACTACTTTAACCCAGCAGTTAACCCTTCTCTATGGTTCATCTCTGAACCATAGAGTAATCTTCAGTAATCTCTGTCATTTTTCCCTAAAGGCTCCCAGCTCCCAAGGTTGACCAGCTCCCATTACCTTTGAAGCATTTGTTCCGATGAGTAGGTCGATGCCAGAGTCTATTTTACGAATCTTGATCAATTAAGGACATTGTTGGGGTGGGAAATTGCAACCTTTACGTGGTCTGCCCTGTTTCGACGAATGCAATCAACCTGGCGTGCACAATCAAATAGAACAAGTTGTCCTACAACTTTAGGCTGTGCATGCCATATGCAAGAAGAAGGCCATTGTTTCAGGTCTTCCTGCTTAGGAATGTTTAGATGTGAAACAGGCATGGTCTTATGTGTAAACACATCAGATAGTTGTATCTGATGTGTGAGGAGGTCGAGGACGCGACTCGGAGAATAGTCACATCATCGTCAGGAAGTGACTGGGAAACAGTTTCCCCCTTACCCTACCCCCTCCCCCACATAGAAATACTAAAAAAGGCCTCTAAACATACTTTTAACAAACAAAAAAAAAGATAGAAAAACGACCAGACTGTAGGCAGAGGCTGCCATCATGCGGTGCCCCTAGTGGCCAAACCAGAACTGTATAAAATCATCTTTGTCCAGATTCCCTTCTTCAGACTGATGCAGGGTGGGGGGGCGGGAAGAAGAAAGGAAAAGGAGGAGCCAGAGGGCTGAGGGAGAGCTAAGAAGGGGAGGAGACAGCATGGGCTACTGGAAATTGGAGAAGTCAATGTTCAAGCCGCTGGGATGCAAACTGCCAAAGCGGAATATGAGGTGCTGCTCCTCCAGTTTCCAGTGGTGCTCACTCTGGCAATGGAGGAGGCCCAGGACAGAAAGGTCGGATTCGGAATGGGAGGGAATGGAGCCACAGGGAGATCACGTTGGTTAATACGGACCGAGCGGAGGTGTTCGGCGAAACGATAGGCAAGCCTTCACTTGGTCTTACTGATGTAGATCAGCTGACATCTAGACCAGCGGATGCATTTTGAAAATATCTATTATCTCTGCAGCTAAGCCTCTTAAAATCAGAGGATGTAAACCATAAGGTTCAAGATCATATTTCGATCTTTCTAATTTGTCGTGTGCTATTTTATTACTGATACTACTTTCTTTAAGTTTCACATTCTCCCTAGGCACCTCATAGATCATAGTTGACTTGTGAAAAATTGAATTAAATTTGTATAAATAGAAAAGGGAAGTGACTGGGAAACAGTTTCCCACTTACCCTATCCCTCTCCCCCATAGAAATATTGAAAAAAAGTCCCCCAAACATACTTTTAACAAACTAAAAAATTTAAAAAAGATAGAAAAACAGACTGTAAGCAGAGGCTGCCATCATGCGGCGCCCCCTAGTGGCCAAACAAGAACCGTGTAAAATTGTCCAGACTAAATATTTCCCATCCTGAGATACGATGACTGAACACAGACTTCTCTTCATTTATGGTACGCAAGAGAATCTTAGTCTTTTGTCCTGTAATGTTCAGCCTTCTCATCAAGTCCTCTGTGCAACAGACAGTTGAACATCCATGATCCAAAAAAGCGTAGGCCTGCAACACCGTGACCTCCTTGTGGCATTTTACCTGTACTGGTAAGATGGAGAAGCTACAGGTTTCTTCGACCCCAATGTGCGCACTCATCCCAGATGAGGAAACAGCATCACTCACAGTTGGCTTCTCCTTCTGTTCTGCATGCTTTGGCTTCTTCTCTATGTTCTTCTGTTCAGGGCTGTGGAGTCGGAGTCGTCGAGAAATTTTGGTGCTGCTGGAGTCGGAGTCGGGGAAAAAAAGTCCCTACTCCGACCTCACCATAAATTTCAGACTGCCTTATCCACTGACTTGGCCTCCACCACCGTCTGTGGCAAAGAACTCCACAAATTCACCACCCTCTGACTAAAGAAATTCCACCTCATCTCATTCCTAATGGAACGTCCTTTAATTCTGAGGCTATGACTAGGTATGTTACAAAACTTACCTCGAGCAGCGCTGCAGTTCTGCCGCTCCCCGTGTGCGCGACTTTGGCGCCTTTCAGAGGGGGGGCGGACTTAAAGTGCCGTTTTTCCACAGGCAGGAAAAATCATCAATGTCGGGCGATTTCGTTGCGGAAGAAAAAGCGCTCCGACATTTCATAAATGAAGGTATTTTTAAATTACTCTAAATTATTTATTAACTAGAGTAATTTAAAAATCACCTTCAAAAGCCATGAGCGCCGACAACCGGAAGGATTTTGCGTAGGGGAGAAAAAAGGTAAATAGTTTATTTTTATATTAAAAGTTGGTTTTTCGGGAGGCTTTCATAACATTTTCATGTTGCGAAATGGGGTCCAAAAAAATGTATGAACAAACAGTATTTTTCATCCCGACTTCACCGCTAACCGCAACATTCCAATCCACCGCATTCCACTAAAACCAACTCGCTAGTTGATTTAAATGGCCATTAATTTACAGGAATCAAACACTAAATTCCTTCCATTTGGCCCAGAAATTCATGAAAAATAGATTTAAAAATTATGTTATATTGTGGATTGTTGTGTGAATGTTATTTGTACACTTAGACAATTTAAAAAAAGTTTATCTTTTCTTAAGAAATGGATAGATGTTTAGATCTACTCATTGAATTTTGTAATTAGCTACAATTAGATAACTAACTAATTATATGCTTTAATTTCAGGTCATCCAAGTAAGATTGTTTCATATTTGTTTCAGAATGCTTCAATCTATAATAACTGGAAATTTCATTGAGTTCTCTTAATTTTTAAGAAAGTTATGGGCTTTTAACTGTTCCAGATCACAGCTTTTGAGTTAAGTCAATTGAAAGGCAATGGGGAACAAGATGCTAATTTCCGAGTATGAAAATGGCCATAACCTTCTTAATACTGAAGATATGAAAGTGAATTCGGTGTCAAATTAAACTTCTTTTTATGCTTTATATGATGGGATAAATTGCAGACTTGATTTTTAAAATCTCAAAATTTTGTAACATTGCTACTATGACCTCTAGTCCTAGACTCACCCACAAGTAGGAGCAGAATTAGGCCATTCGGCCCATAATGTCTACACTGCCATTCAATCATGACTGATCTATCTTTCCCTCCTTCTCCCCATAACGCCTGACACTCTGCTAACCAATTTTACTTTAGTACCATCTGTAAACTTGCTAATAATGCCGTGTATGTTCTCAAGATGAATATATGGTAATAAAGCTAAACTGAACAGAATCAAGGAATGCTGACCATATACCTCGGTCCACATGACAATAAACTAAGCTCCTCCGAAAAAGAAATAAGTTTAACAAGCAATAAGAAATTACAGCAAATTGTGGACGCAGCCCAGACCATCACACAAACCAACTTCCCTTCCATTGACTATTTATACCTCATGTTGCCTCGGCAAGGCCAGAGGCATAATCAAGGACGAGTCTCACCCTGGCCACTCCCTCTTCTCCCCTCTCCCATCAGGCACAAAGTACAGAAGTGTGAAAACGCACACCTCCACATTCAGGGACAGTTTCTTCCCAGCTGTTATCAGGCAACTGAACCATCCTACCACAGCCACAGAGCAGTGCTGAATTACTATCTACCACTTTGGTGACCCTCGGACTATCCTTGATCGGACTTTGTGTTAATGAAGGTGTTTGCTGGCTTTACTTTGCACTAGTTATCCCCTTATCATGTACCTGTACACTGCAAATGGCTCGATTGTAATCATGTATTGTCTTTCCGCTGCCTGGTTAGCATGCAACAAAAGCCTTTCACTGTACCTCGGTGACAATAAATTAAACTGAACTGAAACTGAAGATTGACAAAATGCTGGAGTAACTCAGCAGGACAGGCAGCATCTCTATCTTTGGTTTAAACCAGCATCTACAGTTCCTTCCTACACATAAATTGAAACTGAACTTAACTACTGGAAACTTTACAAATCCCAGCATGTTCATTAAGGATGTACGGGGTGATGTTATCTCATCCTTACATAACACTAAGCATCAGCAGTGAAATCTGCACTGTAAGGGTGAGATAACAAGGGTGGATCATTCTATTCAATTCAATCTTTAATTGTCATTGTGCAGTGTACAGTACAGAGACAACGAAATGCAGTTAGCATCTCACCCAGAATAGCAAACTTAGAATAATGAACGGTAAAATATATATATGTACAAACAGTATCAGTAGTGCAATTTTACTGGGGGAAGGAGTGTCCGGGGGGGGGTGACTGGCAATCATGGAGGTGCAGAGTTAAGTATTGTAACAACTGCAGGGAAGAAGCTGTTCCTGAACCTGCTGGTCCGGCAACGGAGGGACTGTTTACCCCCCTCCCAGATGGGAGGGGGGTAAACAGTCTGTGGCTGGGGTGAGAGCAGTCCTTGACGATGCTGCGCGCCCTTCGCAGACATCGCTTGCTTTGGACAGACTCAATGGAGGGGAGTGAGGAACCGGTGATGCGTTGGGCAGTTTTCACCACTCTCTGCAGTGCTTTCCGGTCGCAGACAGAGCAGTTGCCATACCATACTGTGATACAGTTGGTAAGGATGCTCTCGATGGTGCAGCGGTAGAAGTTCCCCAGAATCTGAGGAGACAGTTGGACCTTCTTTAGTCTCCTCAGGAAGAAGAGACACTGGTGAGCCTTCTTGACCAGTGTTGAGGTATTGTGGGTCCAAGAGAGGTCATCAGAGATGTTGACCCCCAGAAACCTGAAGCTGGAAACACATTCCACCTCCGTCCCGTTAATATGGATGGGGGTGTGGGTGCAGCCCCTAGACCTTCTCTAGTCCACAATGAGCAAATTGGTCTTCTTGGAGTTAAAGGCCAGGTCGTTGTCAGCACACCATGCTGCTAGGAGCTGAACCTCCTCCCTATAGGCCGACTCATCGTTGTCGCTGATGAGGCCAATCACCATTGTATCATCTGCATATTTGATGATGGTGTTAGAACCATGTACAGGTATGCAATCGTACGTGAAGAGGGAGTAGAGGAGGGGATTCAGTACACAGCCCTGTGGAACGCCGGTGTTCAGGGTGAGGGTTGAAGAGGTGTGGTTGTCCAACCTAACAGACTGTGGTCTGTTAGTTAGGAAGTCCAGTAACCAGTTGCAGAGGGAGGGGTTGATGTCCAGGTCGCTGAGTTTGGTGATCAATTTTGAGGTGATAATGGTGTTAAATGCTGAGCTATAGTCGATGAACAGCATTCTCACGTAGGTGTGTCTGTTGTCGAGGTGCGAGAGGGCGGAGTGGAGTGCCGTTGAGATGGCATCCTCCATACTCCTGTTCGTGCAGTAAGCAAACTGATATGGGTCCAGTGTGGGGGGTAGGCAGCCTTTGAGGTGTGCCAGGACCAGCCTCTCGAAGCACTTAGTGATGATGGGAGTAAGTGCAACTGGGCGGACGTTGTTGATACTCGCCGCAGTGGAGTGTTTTGGCACCAGCACGGCGGAGGTGGTTTTAAGGCACGTGGGGACAACTGCCTGGGCAAGTTTGTCGGGAGGGGGAGAGAGAGAGAGAGAGAGAGAGAGAGAGAGAGAGAGGGGGAGAGAGGGGGAGAGGGGGGGAGAGGGGGGGAGAGGGGGGGAGAGGGGGGGAGAGGGGGGGAGAGGGGGGGAGAGGGGGGGAGAGGGGGGGAGAGGGGGGGAGAGGGGGGGAGAGAGAGAGAGAGAGAGAGAGAGAGAGAGAGAGAGAGAGCTTCAGCACGTAGAATCATATAATGAGGCTCGGTAAGGCTTCATTTGGAGTATTGTGAGTAATTCTGGGCACTATATCTGCGGAAGGATGTGCTGGTTCTGGAGAGGGTCCAGAGGAGCTTTACAAGGATGATCCGAGGAATTACTGTTGATCTATGAAGAGCGTTTGTCGGCACTGTACTCGCTGGAGTTTAGAACAATGAGGGGGCACCTCATTGAAACATAGAGAATAGTGAAAGGCTTGGATAGAGTGGATGTGGAGAGGATGTTTCCACTAGTGGGAGAGTCTACAAGTAGAGGTCATAACCTCAGAATTAAAGGACGTTCTTTAAGGAAGAAGAGGTGGAATTTCTTTAGTCAGAGGGTGGTGAATCTGTGGTATTTATTGCCACAGAAGTCAGTGGATGTTTTTAAGGCAGAGATAGATTCTTGATTAGTACGGGTGTCAGGGGTTATGGGGAGAAGGCGGGCGAATGTGGTTAGGAGGGAGAGATCAGCCACGATTGAATGACAGAGTAGACATATAACCATATAACAATTACAGCACGGAAACAGGCCTTCTCAGCCCTTCCAGTCCGTGCCGATCATTTATTTTCCCCTAGTCCCATCTACCTGCACTCAGACCATACCCCTCCATTCCCTTCCCGTCCATATACCTATCCACTTTACTTTTAAATGTTAAAATCGATCCTGCCTCCACCACTTCTGCAGGAAGATCATTCCACACAGCCACCACTCTCTGAGTTAAGAAGTTCCCCCTCATGTTACCCCTAAACTTCTGTCCCTTAATTCTCATGTCATGCCCTCTTGTTTGAATCTTTCCTACCCTCAATGGGAAAAGCTTATCCACGTCAACTCTGTCTATCCCTTTCATCATTTTAAAGACCTCAATCAAGTCCCCCCTTAACCTTCTGCGCTCCAAAGAATAAAGACCTAACTTGTTCAACCTTTCACTGTAACTTAGTTGCTGGAACCCAGGCAATATTCTAGTAAATTACCTCTGTACTCTCTCTATTTTGTTGACACCCTTCCTATAATTAGGCGACCAAAATTGTACACCATACTCCACCATTGGTCTTACCAATGCCTTGTACAATTTTAACATTACTTCCCTACTCCTATATTCAATGCTCTGATTTATAAAGGCCAGCACACCAAAAGCTTTCTTTACCACCCTATCTACATGCGATTCCACCTTCAGGGAACTATGCAGTTATTCCTAGATCCCTCTGTTCCACTGCATTCCTCAATTCCCTACCATTTACCATGTATGTCCTATTTTGATTTGTCCTGCCAAGATGTAGCGCCTCACACTTATCAGCATTAAACTCCATCTGCCATCTTTCAGCCCACTCTTCCAAATGGCCCAAATCTCTCTGTAAACTTTGAAAATCTATTTCATTATCCACAGCACCCCCTATCTTAGTATCATCTGCATACTTACTTATCCAATTTCCACCCCATCATCTAGATCATTGATGTACATGACAAACAACAGTGGACCCAACACAGATCCCTGAGGCACCCCACTGGTCACCGGCTTCCAACCTGACAAACAGCCATCCACCATTACTCTCTGGCATCTCCCATTCAGCCACTGTTGAATCCATCTTGGTACTCCGCATTAACACCCAAAGATTGAACCTTCTTAACCGACCTTCCATGGGGAACCTTGTCAAAGGCCTTACTGAAATCCATATAGATTTCATGATGGGCCGAATGGCCCAATTCTATTCCGAACACTTATGACATATATATTGATGCATGAACATAAATATCAGTCATTATAGAACAGAATATAGCATATTGTTGTAGACTTTAGCCTTTGTTATAGAATAGAATAGAGCATAGCACAGAAACGGGCACTTCGGCCCACAATGTCCGCGATGAACATGATGCGAATAACATCCAATTTATCCAATAACATTTTATTCAGTGTTTTTTCTTAGTCATAAAGCATCGAAAGAGACCCTTCGGCCCACCTGCCCACCCTTTCCAGCTTGACACCATCTTTCTATAATACGGTGACCAAAACTGAACACAATACTCTACTCAATGCTTTGACTGATGAAGGCCAATGTACCATAAGCCTTCTTGACTACCCTGTCTATCTGAGGCGCCACTTTCAAGGAGCCATGTACCTGCAATTGCATTTAGATCACAAAAATAACCTGTTTTAAAAAACACGGCAGGCATCTCTCCCACATGCGAACTTTAGGCCAATTATCTGCAATAATTATATCCCTTGGTTCTTGATTCTCCTACACTGGGTGAAAGTCTCTGTGCATTTACCCTATCAACTCCATTCATGTTCTTATACACCACTATATCCTGCACTCCAAGGAATAAAGTTTTAGCATGCCCAACACTCCTTATAGTTCAGGCCCTCAAGGCCTGGCAACATCCTCGTAAATCTTTTCTGCATTCTTTCCAGCTTAATAGCATCCTTCCTACAGCAGGGTGACAAAAACTGATCCCAATATTCCAAATGCAGCCTGACCAAGGTGTTGTACAACTGTAAGATAACATCCTAACTTCCATATTCAAGACCCGAACTAATGAAGGCCAACGCACCAAAACCTTCTTGACTCCCTATCTGTCGTGATGTCACTTTCAAGGAACTATGTACCTGCACTTGTGGATCCCTCTGCTCTACAACCCTCTCCATGGCCTTGCTATTCATTGTGAAGATCCCACCCTGTGTTACACACCTCACACTTAACTAGCATTAAACTCCATTAATGATTCCTCAGACTATCTGCTCAAGATCCTGCTGTGATTTCTGATAATCATCTTCCCTTCTACAATTCCACCCACTTTAATGTCATCTGCAAACTTACTAATCATGCCTTCTATATTCTCATCCAAATTATTGATATAATCAAACAGCAATTGGTGCTATCCCTGAGGGACACCACAAGTCACAGGCATCCAGTCCGAAAAACAACCTTCCACCATCACCCACTGCTTCCTTCCATGAAGCCAATTACCTGTCCAGTCGGCTGGCTCTGCCTGGATCCCATGCGATCTAATTTTCTAGAGCAGCCTACCATGCAGACAACATCTACGGCTTTGCCCTCGTCAACCTTTATGGTTATGACTTCAAAAATCTCAGGTTCGTAAGGCATGATCTCACAAAACCATACTGACGATCCAAATGCATGTATATCATATCCCTCATAATACTCTCCAGTAACCTGCCTACCAGATGTTAGGCTCACAGGTCTACAGTTGCCAGGGTTTCCTTGCAGCCGTTCTAAAATAGAGGTACAACATTAGCTGCCCTCCAGTACCTCACCCATGATTTATTCTCCTTAGATCTTGTTTGACTCAATTAATTCACCTTGTTGTACGAAATTTGAGTATAGACAAAATACTGGTGCTCTCATTTAAAGGGAGAACATGTCAAGAGTCCTTTTTCCAAAATTCCATTGAGAATCTAAAATCGAGTAAATTAG
Organism: Raja brachyura; assembly: GCA_963514005.1. Next base: position 27,544,337 of record OY740789.1, read on the forward strand.
ATGACAATGAGAGACAACTTTCTGGCTGAAAAATGTTTGATTGAATACAGATTCCCCAACCATCAAAGTAATTTATAATTTTAAAAGTTGATGTTAAATTCATCATTAACCAGTGCATTTGAAGGGGTAGTTTATATCTCTTTTTCCTAGTTTATAATCTCTAGTTGGTATGGTTCACCTAATTGTTGGTTATAAAAAGAATACAATTTCAGTTTGTTTACTGGAGAGGCCATGGGAATAACCGAATAGGAGACGAATTAGGTCTTCGTATTAATGGACGGGACAATTCCGAAGTTGTCTAAAGCCGTCAAGTAACCCACCGACTAAGTGTCATGGGGAGGGGAGTCTCCTGATGCCGGACTGGGGCACAAAAAGCTTGTGGACGGGCAAGCAATGCAGGCCAACTGATGATGCAGACTTTACTCCAGCTATCTCCCCGACATGCTGACACAAAATGCTGGAATAATTCAGCGGGTGAGACAGCATCTCTGAAGAAAATGGATCGGTGATATTTCGGGTCGGTAATCTTCTTCGGTCTGATTGTAGTAGGAAGAGTGGGGAAAAGAATGTAAGCGAAGGGAAAACAAATTGGACTGAGTTTGCGGACGGGCAAGCGGTTCAGGTCAATCCAGCTACCTCCCCGACGGTGACTTAATGTGGAGAAAGGAACTGCAGATGCTGGTCTACAGAGAAGATAGACACAAAATGCTGGAGTAACAGGCGGCATCTCTGGAGAGAAGGAATGGGTGACGTTTCGGGTCGAGACAGAGTCAGACACTAGAGATATGGTGTGAGAGCAAGGTATGAAAGCGAGTGAGCCGTCGGTTAAATTTGTCACGAGCCCGGAAGCTTCCCATCCCGTTTGTCACTGCATTGTCCCTACGTGTCGTGCGATGGGCACCGAGCCCGGGATGGAACCGCGCCGCCAACGCACTCACCCGCGGCTCGCGCCGCCGCCGCCGCCGCCATTTCAAACACGCCGCCAGCCGTTAATTTCGAATTCGGCGTCTCGCCGCTGATTGGTCCTCGTGCCCATGACGCCATCTTCCTGCGACCATGTGCCGACCAAAGATCCTTCAGCAAGCTCCGCTGTAGGATCTTTGGTGCCGACTTGAAAGAAGGTGTTGCTCTCTTCACTCGACTCGATGGTCTGTAAAGATACTATGGTCTTTGATGGTCTGTGCCTCTCTTTAAAAGAAAATAACCAGTTTACGCGAATTGTGTTGGAAGGTGATGAAAGCAGACACGATAGTGGGGTTTAAGGGACATTTAGATAGGCATTTTGCACTGTTAATGTTTGTTTTTAATGTGTGTGTATATATATATTGTACTATCTGGGACGTATGACACTTGACACATAAAACACTATTGACTCGACTCGTGGCATTTTGGTTATGCAAGGATTGAATGGATATGGATCATGTGCAGGAATATGTTTAATACATTTGGCACCATGTTCTGCACATGTATTAAGGCCCAGGGCCGGCCTTAGGAGTTGCGGGACCCAATTGGGAACCATTTTGGTGAGCCCCAGGTTCCCAGCCAATGTATGTAGATTCATAGAAATATAATTAAAGTCTATTAAAGACTTTATATCTCTATGGTAGAATGGAAAGTAATCAAAATGTGCACTTAAAAAGTGCATGTGTCTTAATGGATCAAACAGATCTAAGCTACATTTTAATATAAAATTGCATACTCGTAAGCCTACAAGTAACAAACAAAATGTGTAGATCACCTCTGAAAAGTACATAGTTACAATACCACTTGTTTTAGTGACTGAAATGAAAAAAAAAAGTAATTTAATTAAATAGATCCTGGAAAACCAATAACCATTAGTGAAAAACCAGTCCAGGCACTACATTTTGGGCGTCAGGATCATCCTACGCTTTGGGCTTCTACGCCATCATAACTTAGTTGTGTGTGTTAGTTGTCTGTGTGTGATGTGTGTGTTGGTTCTCTGCAAAGATCATATATAGGATCTTTGGTTGTTTGTGCGTTATGTATGTGTGGGAGGGAAGGAGAGAAGGGAGGAAGCAAAGATCCTATAGCAAGCAAGATAGACCTGCTAAATGCAATGGGCTGATGTGTAGTATGCAATGGTGCGGAGTGTGGGCCTTTTTTTCCATCCATTTCAGTGACCCGACTCGCAGTGTAATCAGTGTTGTAGAGGAACAGTTTGTGTTAATAAATTATAATTCTGAAAATGAGGAGAAGATTTTTCCCAAATAACTCTTATTTTTACGAGGATGGTTCCGTTTCCGTCTCCGCACTAGTATCCTATGGTGCTGAGACGGAAGCTGGTTACGGAAATGGGGCCGAAAATTACCCATGAATCTGCCCATGACCATTCTACATCTTTTTCGTTGAGTGATCTATCTTGCTTGCTATAGGATCTTTGGGAGGAAGGACAGAAGGGAGGGAAGTAGAGAATGGAGGGAGGGAAGGAGAGAAAGAAGGGATGGAGCAAATGAGAGAAGAGATCGGTCCAATCGTCTTAAGGCCAGCCCTGTTCAGGCCGATGGGACTGTACCTGTGCTGTCCTGTTCTATGTTGGTGGTTAGAAATACTGGCATTGTCATAGACCCCCAGGTTCCGGGACAGCTTACCAACAGGCTATTGAACATTACAAAATCCAACAGATGGACACAAACTACTGCAGTAACAAAGCAAATTACTTCAGCATTTTGTAACTATCCATAGCCTTATGAAATGGACAATTACAAAATTAACAATGATTGACAAGATAAATGCTGTCATCAATGGCTGACTCCTGATCTCCAGCTCTTATGTCTTTCTTAAGTGGATTATTGTTAGATTTCAACACTTTCCCAACAAATTGAATTGGCTAAACTGGTCTGTTTTCTCTTTCTCACCCTTTTCTTGGAGACCAGTTATGTGTGGTCCTTCCCAGTCTATAGGGTATTTTGAAAGATATTTTGGAATGGATGTATTATCTCTGTAGCTATGCCTTTTAAAATCAGAGGATGTAAACCATAAGGTTCAAGATCATATTTCAATCTTTCTAATTTGTCCTGTGCTATTTTATTACTGATACTAGTTTCTTTCTCCCCAGGCATCTAATAGCTGATAGTTGGCTTGTGAAAAATTGAATTACATTTGTATAGTAAGGAAAAAGGATAGGTTATTTGAGGTGCTTTGGAATGACCAAGCTTGGACTTGCAATTCTACTGAATTATTTACCTTTCTTTCAACAGTGGTCAATACTCAAGAAACGGGAAGCTCTTCTTTTTGACGGAAGTCATAATTAGAGGAGTGTTCATCTTTTGTCACTCAAGCGCACCTCCAAGACGTGCTCCAAGACAAGCAAATGAACTTGAATATAAAACATAGCATGTAATTGGCAAAATTACAATTGACAGAAATCCCTGGAAAATAACATTTATTTGCTTCTAAATAGAATCGTACATATAAACTGAAATTAATATGGCCAATAATACACTGAAGCGTTAATGTTAAACATTGAAATATAGACGCAGTCGGTGTCTCGCACCTCTTTTCTCAAAGAAAATTATGGCAAAAATAGGTCAACAATGGTTAAATCTACCTCAGGATATATTGTTGGAAGTATTTCGATATCTTTCATTTGAGGAAAAGGCTAATGTTCGTGCAACTTGCAAGTATTTCCATCAATTGATTGACCATCCTACTCTGTGGCTGAACAAGACGGTTGTCCTAAAACGTTTACAAAGCTGTAACTCCTGTTTTTGGACAACACTCAGAAAAAGGAGAATAAGATGTCTGGTGATTAAGGAAGCAACATCGAAGCAATTGCAGAAGATGGTTAATTTAATTCCTAACTTGACATCTGTTTCTATGAATGTGAAAATGAACATAGAAAGACTGCGTACCCTGAGGCCACTGGCAAACTTGCAAAAGCTGCAGCTGAGTAACAGTTCATTAGTGCTAGACCAAGATTTGCTGAGCGAAGTGGTTACCTTCAAACAATTGACAACATTGGTTTTATGTTCTTCGTTATTTGGCCGTAGCAGTTCGCTCTGCCTCCTTGCAGATTTAAAAACGTTGCATTCTTTGACACTACATATAAGGCAGAAGAACCCTCCTTTGTTATCATTTCAGTATATTTTGTTTCGGTTGCCAAAACTGAGAGAACTGTCATTGAGTTCTGTGGACACTTGGGAGAATTTATCACTGTGTTTTACAGCACCCGAAATTAGGACTTCTAAACAGCCAGGTATGAAAAAGATCATGGATAAAGAATTATTGTATGAGATGTAAAAACATTCTATATACGTTTGATCTATCTGGCATGCTACTTTACATGGTAGCACCTTGTATCTATAGAGGAAATGCTACATAGATGATTGGGACAATTTTACTTTTCATTCAGCACATTACCCAAGGATATGGAAAAATCCAGATTTATTTTCCCAATGGGACAGTGCAACAATGCAGGCACTTTCACTTTATAAAAAAAAAACACAGGCCAATTGGGGAAAAATAAATCCGGAAAATAGTTCTCCACATCCTTGGGTGATCTTCTAAACAAGGAGAAAAAATGGGTTTGAATAATGAAAATGCAGAAGCTTTTTTTCATTTATAGAACAGAAGCAAGAGGATTGTATTTGTAGATAAAGTAAGCAAAAGAGGGAATGCATTGCTTTTTAAGAGTGGCAAATATATGGACCAGTTTGTTGGCAAGTGCTGGGAAAAGAAACCTAATCAGTTCAAGCAGCTACTTATCAATAGATTGTATTTTGAGTCCATAATAGCTAGCCATAGGGATATTGTGTATTGTAGCGCTAGATGGATTAAGATGTTCAGGTGTCTTGACTTTGGAGTCGTTAATGTAATAAAATATTCTAAGGCTTTTGATATTTGAAGAGTTTTACACTGAGTGAGACCTGAATAGACCGTGCACGTGCATGCGTCTTTCTCTGGCTTCATACTCGCTCTAACCAGTCACATTTAACAAACTAAGATTCTGGTGTTTAAATAATGTGTCACCATAACCAAAAGTGAAACATTTGTTCTTCCAGATGGTTTTGAGCCACCCTGCATTTCACAGCTTCAGTTAGAGAAGCTGACTCTTCTCAATAGCACAAATGGTCCACTGTCCAGGAAAGCACTCAACCAACTTCGGAATGTCCGTAGCCTTTCTGTGAGTCTTACCAGGCCCTGCGTTTTATTGAACACCAATTTTGTGCATAGCATGCTGGACAACCTGCCAAATATTACTGAATTAGAACTGTCTTGTAAGTAGACCGTTGCAAATGATTTGTCTCGTGAGACTCAAACTCTTAATTTTGGCCTCTTCATCTGTATTTACATTAATTATTTCAATGTCGGCTGCCTTGCCTTCAGCTATTAAAACGCTCAGCTTTCTAATTACTTTTCAGAGGCTCTCTGCCTAATTTCCTTTGTAAAAATCAGCCGCTTATTTAGCTGAATCAATTTATCCTTATATGTTTTGGTATTACTTCTATGAAGGATCTTTGTGTGTTTTGTACAATTAAGTCACTATATAAATGCAATTTGTTCAATGGGATTGTATGGGTCCTGAAATGGAGGGAACAAAGGCAGAAAGATACTTCACAAAGGCAGGAGGAAATGGATGATAACCCAAAGATGAGATATTTACATAATTTAGGCTGCGAAGATTTGAGACATTAACTTGGATGCTGTAGAGTCGGTATGGGTAGAACTGCGAAATAGCCAAGGGCAGAAAACGCTTGTTGGAGTTGTATACAGACCACCAAACAGCAGTAGGGAGGTAGGGGATAGCATCAAGCAGGAAATTAAGGATACGTATAGCAAAGGTACAGCAGTTATCATGAGTGACTTTAATCTACATATAGATAGGGCCAACCAAATTGGTAGCAGTGCTGGGGAGGAGGATTTCCTGGAATGTATACACAATGTGGATTGGTTTTTTAAATCAATATGTAGAGGAACTGACTAGAGGGCAGGCCATCCTACATTGGGTAATGTGTAATGAAGAAGGATTAGTTAGTGATCTTGTTGTGCCAAGCCCCTTGGGCAACAGTGACCATAATATGGTGGAATTTTGTATTAGGATGCAGAGTGACACGGGTTAATTCAGAGACTAGGGTTCTGAACTTAAAGAAAGGAGACTGAAGGTATGAGACGGGAATTGGCTAGGATAGACTGGCAAATTATACTTAAAGGGTTGACGGTGGAGATGCAATGGCAAAGGTTTAAAGACCGCATGGATGAACTCCAAAAATTGTTCATCCCTGTCTGGCGTAAAATAAAACGGAGAATGCAGCTCATCCCTGGATAATGAGGGAGATCAAGAGTAGTGTTAAATCCAAGGAAGAGGCATATAAATTGGCCAGAGGAAGCAGCAAAGCAGTGGGCTGGGAGAAATTTAGAACTCAACAGAGGAGGACAAAAGGGTTAATTAAAGGGGGGGGAGGGAAAGAGCATGAAATAAAGCTTGCGGGGAATGTAAAAAGCTTCTTTAGCTGTGTAAAAAGAAAAAGATTAGTGAAGACAAATGTAGGTCCCTTACTGTCCGAGACGGGTGAATTGATAATGGGGAAACGAGGAAATGGCAGAACAGTTAAATGAGTACTTTGTTTGTGTCTTCCTTAGTGAAGGCAGAACTCATCTCCCAGAAATACTAGGGGACCGGGGATCTAGTGGAAGAGAGGAACTGAAGGAAATCCACATTGGTCAGGTAATTGTGTTAGGTAAACTGTTGCAACTGAAAGCAGATAAATCCACAGGGCCTGATGGTCTCCATCCCAGAATGCTCAAGAAGGTGGCCCTAGAAATCATGGATGCATTGGTGATCATTTTCCAATGCTCACGACTCTGGATAAGTTTCTGTGAACTGGAGGGTAGCCAATGTAGCTCCAGGGAGAGAGAAAACGGGGAATTATTGACCAGTTAGCCATACATCGGTAGTCGGGAAGATGCTTGAGTCGATTATTAAGGATGTTATAGCAGCGCATTTGGAAAGCAGTGACAGGATCGGTCAAAGACAGCATGGATTTATGAAGGGGAAATCATGCTTGACTAATCTACTTGTTACATCCTCAAAAAAGTCCAGAAGAATGGATAAGGGAGAGCCAGTGGATGTGGTGTATCTCGACTTTCAAAAAGATTTTGACAAGGTCCCACACAAAAGATTAGTGTGCAAAATTAGAGTACATAGTATTGGGGGTAGGATATTGACATGGATAGGGAACTGATTGGCAGACAGGAAGCAAAGAGTAGGAATGAACGGGTCCTTTTCACAATGGCATGCAGTGACTAGTGAGGTGCTGCAAGGCTCGGTGCTGGGACCATAGTTATTTACAATATTTATTGACTATTTAGACGAGAGAATTAAATGTGACATCTCCAAGTTTGCGGATGACACAAAGCTGGGTGGCAGTGTGAGCTGCGATAAGGATGCTATGAGGCTGCAGGGTGACTTGGGTAGGTTGGGTGAGTGGACAGATGCATGGCAGATGCAGTACAATGTGGATAAATGTGAGGTGATCCACTTTGGTGGTAAGAACAGGAAGGCTGATTATTATAGTTAGGAAAAGGGGAGGTGCAACGAGACCTGGGTTTACTTGTACATCAGTCACTGAAAGTAAGCATGCAGGTACAGCAGGCAGTGAAGAAAGCTAATGGCCTTCAATGCGAGAGGAATTGAGTTTAGTAGTAAGGAGGTCCTACTGCAGTTGTACAGGGCCCTTGTGAGACCTTGTGAGAAGGAGATTATTGCTATTGAGGGAGTACAGTGAAGGTTCACCAGGTTAAATCCCGGGATGGCGAAACTGACATATGATGAAAGAATGGGTCGACTGGGCTTGTATTCACTGGAATTTAGAAGGATGCGAGGGGATCTTATAGAAACATATAAAATTCTTAAAGGATTGGACCAGCTAGATGCAGGAAAAATATTCCTGATGTTGGGGAGTCCAGAACCAGGGGTCACAGTTTAAGAATAAGGGGTAGGCCATTTTGGACTAAGATGACAAACTTCTTCACCCAGTGGAATTCTCTGCCACAGAAGGCAGTGGAGGCCAATTCACTGGATGTTTTCAAGGGAGAGTTAGATTTAGCTCTTAGGGCTAAAGGAATCGAGGGATATGGGGAAAAGGCAGGAATGGGGGACTGATTTTAGATGACCAGTCAAGATCATATTGAATGGTGCTGACTCGGATGGTCTATTCCTGCACCTATTTTTCTATGTAATTGTGAATCTGGAATTCTCTGCCACAGAAGGCAGTGGAGACCAATTCACTGGATGTTTTCAAGAGAGAGTTAGATTTAGCTCTTAGAGCTAAAGGAATCGAGGGATATGGGGAAAAGGCAGGAACGGGGGACTGATTTTAAATGACCAGTCAAGATCATATTGAATGGTGTTGGCTCGAATGGTATATTCCTGTACCTATTTTTCTATGTAAGGCATCTGAAGTTCCTGCCACCAAAATCTATCCCATAACTATCTAGAATACAAAAACCCATTGACTCCCATAGCTATCTAGAATACAAACCCACTGATTCCCATAAGTATCTAGATACAAACCCACTGACACCGGTTGCTATCTAGATACAAATGCACGGACTCCCATAGCTATCTCGACTACACTTCTTCCCACCCTGCTTCCTTTAAAGACTCTATCCCCTACTCCCAATTCCTCCGTCTATGCCGCATCTGCGCCAAGGTGAAGTTTTCCATACCAGAGCATCGGAGATGTCCTCATTCTTTAGGAAACGTGGGTACCCCTCTTCCATTATAGATGAGGCTCTCGTCAGTTTCTCCTCGATATTTCGCAGCTCCGCTCTTGCTCCCCTTCTTCCCCCCCCCCCCCCCCCCCCCATTCGTAATGAGGACAGTCCCCCTTGTCCTCACCTTCTATCCCATCAGCCGTCGCATACAGCATATAATCCTTCAATATTTTTGCCACCTCCAACGGGATCCCACTACTGGCCACACCTTCCCATCTTCACCCCTTTCTGCTTTCCGCAGAGACCATTCCCTCCTCAACTCCCTGGTCAACTCGTCCCTTCCCACTCAAACCACCCCCTTCCAAGGTACTTTGCCCCGCAACCACAGGAGATTCAACACCTGCTCCTTTACTTCCCCTCGACTCCATCCAAGGACCCCGACAGTCTTTCCAGGTGAGGCAGAGGTTCACTTGCACCTCTTCCAACCTCATCTACCGTAGCCACTGTTCCAGGTGTCAAATCCTGTACATCGGCAAGACCAAGCGCAGGCTCGGCGATCGTTTCGCTGAACACCTTAACCTACCTGATCTCCCGGTTGCTCAGCACTTTAACTCTCCCACCCATTCCCAATCTGACCTTTCTGTCCTGTGCTTCCTCCAATGTCAGAGCGAGGTCCACTGTAAATTGGAGGAACAGCACCTCATATTTTGCTTGGGTAGCTAACATCCCAGCGGTATGAACATTGACTTCACTAACTTCAAATTGCTCATGCTTTCCCTCTCTCTCCATCGCCGCCCCCCTCCACACTTCCCAGTTCTCCCACCAGTCTTACTGTCTCCGACTACATTCCATCTCTGTCCCGCCCATTCCCCTGACATCGGTCTGAAGAAGGGTCTCGACCTGAAACATCACTTCCTATTTCTCTCCAGAGATGCTGCCTGTCCTGCTGAGTTACTCCAGCATTTTGTGTCTACCTGCACTTAACCTAAATAGTGTTCTTAAGTTCTGGTGTTGTGCTTGAAGCCAAATTATTATTTTTTTGTATTGTCAAGTGGTATGACCTTTAAATTAGGTTAACTTTCTGAGTGGGATCTTCATTTTTTTTTTAAAGAAGAACCCCGGTGGAATATTAAGATGCCGCGTGCCAATGTTTTACTAAATAATCAAATGTAAGTGTTAAAATAACAAAAGTATTCAGCAAATTATTATTTCCTTGGCTCTTGATGTTTCAACTTTTTATAAAGTTTTGAAGAGATGTGCAATAGTGAAGGAAATTTTTTATCAAATGGATTCTTCTGTACTTAATTTCTGTGTTAAATTTACCAGGGAATGGACCACTTGCTGAATTTGTGAAAGTTTTACCTTTGGAGCTTACAAAAATTGATTTGATAAATGCAAGACTTTCGAATGTCGATGTACAGCTTCTCTCTGATTCTTCAGGAAAAAGTCTTAAACATCTAAGCTTCGTGCTATGCAATGGTATTACTGAAACAATGTTAAAGCAACTACCCAAGCAGTTTCCTTTCTTGCAGACCCTGGACCTAAGGTAAATTATAATACATCTTTATTAATTGATGCAAAATTCAATTTTAATTCGTTTTGGGGAGTGTTGTGGCAAAGCCAGCATTCATTGCCTATGTCTATGCCTGTGCCCATGAGGTGGTGATGGTGAGATGCCGCATTGAATTGCTGCAATTCTTCTGATGAAGGTACTCCCGTGCTGTTGTTGGTTGTGTTCCAGGATTTAGATCCAGTAATATTGAGGAATCAGTCATATATTTCCAAGTCAGGTTGGTGCACTCCATAGATACATGGTTATAAATATTATGTGTATCTATAAGAATGGTGGCTGATTCACTGTTTTTCCACCCTATAGCTTGGTGCATGGAGGCTAGTTTTGATGCCCAACTATGCTGACGCTAACTCCCAAAGATAAATGTTCGTACCTATAATTATGGTTTGCATGACTGGGTGTTACATCAGCATGTTGTTTTGATCCACTGAACCATGGATAAAATTCTGGTTTGAGTAATTTTTAAATAAGGATGACTTTGTTAACTCAAAGTATTTTCCAATTGCAGTAGATGGTGTGGTCAGTTTAATTTCTGAAAATTGTGCATAATTGGTATAAACAGCACCCGGTTTCCTGGCTTTGCTGCTCTTGTAACACAAGTAATCTTGTGTTACTAAATACATAGTCAGCAGTTAAATAGATACAACAACTGCTATTTAGCTGTTTTTAAACGGTACAGTATTGATTCTGAACAAATAAGGTAAAGGAGAAGTTAAGGAAAAAAACTGCAATTGTCAAGCTGATGGTTTTTAGCTTTTTAAAGATATGCTGACCAAAATAACATCAGTAACCTCAGTCCTCAAAATTATTTCCATTTGTACTATCCTTTTAAGCAGAGATTTCAAGAGCGTTAAACTCCTTCACATGGGAAAATAAAATCCTCACCTGTTCCCTCGTCCTTCCAATTACACTGGTTTACTTATGTGGAGATTAGTTTTAAATTAATCAGCAGCAAATTTGTTACGGTCCTTGGGAGGCATTTAAGCAAACAAGCTGAGTCTTTCTTTACATTTTTAATATTGTATTTAATTAATTATTTACATTGTTTGGTTGTATTCTTAATTATTACACAAACTGTAATTTAATCACCTGATGGAAACAAACCTTTCACATTTTGTTCACCTTTTTGTCCTGCTTTCTGTTCTTTGTATTTCAAACATTTTTTGTCCATGATATCTTAATGTTCTTGGCATGATAAATCTAGCGCAGGTTCGTTAGATTATAAAAGGAGGGGGTGGGGGGGATTGGGCAGCGACCTATACATAGAGCTGTTCCACGGGGCTAATACGTGAGCCGCAGCAACAGCCGTGTCACTGGGATGTGTGGTGGGTGAAGATGGGCTCTCTGGTGCACTTTGTGTATGGGGAGTCGGGTTGGAAGTCGGGGCTCTAAACGGCTGAGGAGACGGTGGGAGCCAGGGAAGGGTTGGCAGCTCATTCCATTCACATTCAGTTTATGTTTTATATTTGTTTTATTTATGTCTCTGACACTACATGGTGCTTTAGAGACACGAGAGGGGTGTCATTAACAGGCCAGGGGGTGTATTATCGTTTCATTATTGCATGATCTCTGTTGGCCGAGAAAACAAATAATCCAGAATGAATCTGGAACCGTGGGTGCTGCTATATCGATGTTCAACCTGTATGTAAACTGTCAGGAATAAATGCTCCTTACAGTGGTCATAGAACGGGATTTGTCAAGATTATCAGTATACTCTTGAAGTTTTAAGCAGTTATTTAACAATCTGAATGAATGTTAAGTTTTTAACTTTTTATTATTTCACCAAATTCACATTGCACTGCATTATTTTAACCATCCCAATTTATTACAGCGGTTATAGATTGTTGAATCAAGAGATTTTGTTTGGCTTGGTGGAGATGCCATTTCTCAAGGAAATCGTAATTTCGAACAATCCACGTCTAACGGACACAGTGATGAAGCAATTTCGGACCTTAACTGACAACAGAGTACATGTGACTCAGAAGAGCAAAAGAAATTACAATGGATGTGATTGCATATTTTATTCACAGTTATTGAGTTGATGAATGAGAGAATATTTTTGGATGATGAAGACATAAGCTTGATTGAGCGCTGATTATAGATGCTGCATGCAATAAGCAAGATGTGACTGGTTTGAAAACTTCTGGGTGCAGTTGAGGCAGAGGCCCAAAATTCACAGAATTTCAAATGGGAAAATGCCAATTGGATCAGAAGAGTAGCGTTCTCGAATATCTGAATGATTATAAAACGTAACTGTTATCTGGTATTCTAAAATAAATGCACACTTGTATATTTTAAGTGCTAAAAGATATATATCTCTTTCTGATATAAAGCCCCAAGTGTATTTTAGGATCATTTGTTTCTCATAAGATTTGCCAGTTTCAGATTTTTATAATGATCATGTTTATGACTGCTCCTAAAGAAAAGGTGTCATAGTCATAGAGTGATACAGTGAGGAAACGGGCCCTTCCGCCCAACTCGCCCACACTGGTCAACAATGTCCCAGCTACACTAGTCCCACTTGCCTACGCTTGGTCCATATTCCTCCAAACCTGTCCTATCCATATACCTGTCTAACTATTTCTTGAACGATGGGATAGTCCCAGCCTCAACTACCTCCTCTGGCAGCGTGTTCCATACACCCACCACCCTTTGTGTGAAAAAGAACCCTTCGGATTCCTATTTTAATAATTTCCCCTTCACCTTGAACCTATGTCCTCTGGTCCTCGATTCCCCTACTCTGGGCAAAAGACTACTCAATCTATTCCTCTCATGATCAAAGTAATGATTTGAGAAGATGTAAACACAAATTCAAAACTTCAATGGAACAAGTTAAGATTCAAATGGATTTCATCATGTCTATTGAAAGTGAAGTCCCACATCACAATCAGCTTCAAACTCCAATAAAGGATATTTTAATGTTAATGTTTGTAATGTGCTTTTAAAATCTAATTTGAAAAGCAATGTATTGAGAGGGCAGTGAAATAGTTTTATGGGGCAGTCTCTTAATGATAGATTACCACCAGTACTTTTGCAGCAAAAGGATCAAATGCTCCTGGCCATTATTTATGTATAGCGTATCTGTGTTTGACAAACTGGATTACTAACATTTTGTAGAGAATATTTGAAAAGATATTGGGGGGAGGGGGGGGACCCTGAAAATAGCATATTTGTTACAAAAATAGCCGAGGTATTTTCTATGTAGCACAAAGAACACAATGAGAGACCATATGGATTTTAAATAGTGTTTTTAATAAAATTCAGAATTGTTTATTAGAATTCAGACTTGTGCTGCATCTATTATTTCTTTACCTTACATTAAAATAATGGATAGATGGAGGATTAAGTCTAGTTTGAGCTGTATTGATGACTGATGGAATGCCTTAATGTTTCCCTGAACATAATTGGCCATCAGCCATTTTGAATGGAGCAGGTAATTTCATTCATTGGTCCATGTGACTAATTTTTAATATTGTGACATGGGTATTTTGCAGATATATCTGCAGGGAGTTTCAGGATATAAACTTGTAGTACTTTTTGGTTTTGGAGTTCTTAATGTGGCCATTCAATGTTTGTAAAAGCATAGTTCAGAGGTTGTAGTACATATGAATGAAGGTTGGTCTGTTACGTTTATTGAGGCTCTTGGTCATATAATAGAGCATTTCATAGGTTGAGGGCCAGGAATAAAATAACTGACAAAATAAATCAATTTTTTCTTCTCATGTTGCTTCTATTATTTGATTGGATGCTTTCAAAGCCAATAAGAATAAATTTGTATTGGACAATGAAAAATGTCCTGCATTGTTAAATTTACCACACAAATCAAAGTTTTTATTCACCCCCAACTAATTCATGTTAACTTAAAAATGTGTATTCATTAAAAAAATGTATCTATTGCTTTAAAATTGTTAAGTCTACTACAATCTGTGGCATGTAACAATTGTCTTGAATTGGTTTAAAGTAAATCATTTTACAAAAAATAATCTGAATTCATGCTGTTTTCTGTGTATATACCATTTATCCACAAGAGGGCAGTCATATCACTCTGTACAATCTGACACTGGCTTAATTTTTGAAAAGTGACTTCCCCTTTGGTATTGACTGAGATTCAGAAATTGGTGGTATTAGAGGATTGTATCTATGAATTGAACCATAAAACTATGCTGGGCCATTGTCACTCTGGGTCCTTCCCATCAGAAGGTGCTCCTTCCATCTGCGTTACTTTCAGCATTATAGCAATCTGATTCTCAACTCTTAGTCGTTGCAGTATTAGTCAAAGCCATCTATGACCTATCTGCAGTGAGCCAGGAATGGAGGTGATCTTGCCATGTGCAGAGAGGCAGTCTTCATGAACTTGCGAAGTACAGAGAAGCAGTATCTGGAAGGAATACTTGTAATACATGCTTAGCTGTTACTCCTTCCTTGAAGTCAGTGCCCTTGACCCCATTCATGGCAAAGTGTCTCATCTGGTTTGATTACTATATCTGAACAAGAAAGCAATAAAAGCCATAACCCAAATGAAAAATGACAAGGCTTCAAGAGCAGATGGTATTCTGCCTATGGTTCTAAAAAGCAAATGCGAAGAACTGAGGTGTAAGTGATATTTCCTGGAATTTAAACAGCTCGAAATTAATAGCAGGTCTTTTGCTCCATTACATAACAACCCATCAAATGGGGGTTCAACCCATCAAATGGCCAAATTACCAAATCCAGGCTGCTTCTGAAGAAAAGGTATTGGGACAAAGGGCATTTATTATCACATGCACCAATTGGTGTCGTGAAATTCGACTTGCCATCACAGCACATAAATAATGATAAGACACAACATCAAAGAATTTAACAGTAAACATAAAAACATCCCCCCCCCCCCACACACAATGGTTCCCACTGCGGGGAAAGGCAGCAAAGTCCAGTCCCATCCCCAGTTCACCCATAGTTGGGCCTATTGAGGCCTCTGCAGTCGCCGCTATGGCAGCCCGATGCTTCAGGCCCACTCGCCGTTGGGTGAACACTCAGCGTCCCAGAATGTCTGGAGCGGCCTCTTCCTCCCCGAAGACCACAGCTACCGTAGTCCACGGGCCGCGCTGGTCGAAGCTTTGACCCAGGCGACCTCTGTGAGATCCCAGGCTCCACGGTGTTCCTAACTCAGCGCCGCCCGCGGCTGGGAGCTCCACAGATCGCAGACCGCCGCTCCACGATGTTGAAGTCGGCGGTCACAGCTTTCCGGAACTTACTGTATGGCGACCTGGGCAAGGCATCGCCCGTTCCGCGATGGTGCCTCAGCGCTGTGCCCTCGCCTTCAGACGCTAAAGTCCTGGCCGGTCCCGATAGGAAACGCCGCTCCAGACTGCCGGTAGGCTGCGAGGAAGGGTCGAAAACATGGCTCGGAGAAAAGCCGCATCTCCGACCAGGTAGGACTGAGAAAAGTAATTTCCCCTTTTACCCCCCACCCCCTACCTAAAAAGACTAAAAGACCTTAAAACCAAACACTTTTACTCGACGGCGCCCTCTATGACGACAGTACTAGAGGCTCCCTTCACTGATCAAGCTCATGATTTGAGGTATAAACACAATATCAGACCATTAACAGGACGTTAAGATTCCAATGGATTTCATCATGTTAATTAAAAGTGAAGTCTCGCATCATAATCAGATTTAAACTCCAATAAAGGATATTTTAATGTTAATTTTTGTAATGCATTTTTAAAATCTAATTTGATAAGCAGTGTATTGAGAGAATAGTGAAATAGTTTGCAGGGAGGTTTCTTAATGATAGATTGCTACCAGAACTTTTGCAGTAAGGGGATCAAACACTCCCGACTACCGCTATTCCACCATCAAAGATGCTTATTGTTCCATCGCTCACCCACACTTTGGAATATTATATCACCCGGCTGTGCTGCTCTTTCTGGATAGATTGTCACAGAGTTGTTTGAGGAGGGGGACAGAGGATTGATTTTGCAAGTGCTTGTCATCAGTAGACAGGCGGTGCTCAAGGATTCAGCAACGAAGCTGAACGAATACAACACAGTTGTTACTGACTTCAAAAGGAAATGAGTGCAGGATTGTGTTCCACCAAGATCATCCCAATTTTCCATACCAAAAGCCTTGAATGAACCAGGGTGTCAATAATCTACAGAGGACCAGGTCGCAGGCATGCAAGTCTGGTGATACAGGGTCATATAAGAATTCCAGGAACAACCCCAAGAAGGCCATCAAGAAAGTGAATAAACCCCTTTGTAGACGATTAGATGGGCATTTGGCAGGTATGGATGGGCTTGTGTGTCATTACGACCACAAGGGGAAGCCAAATATCTCAAATGACAACAATGCATCCCTCCCAGAGAGCTTTCTATGCTTGGCTTGAAAGGGAGAATATTGATGTATTGTCTAGGGCTCACAGCCCCCAACAACATTGTAATCTCAGTGACGATACCAATGTCAGAAAACCTTGGAATGTATCTGGCACTGATAGTGTACATGGCTGCATTCTTGGCTGTGAGTTGACCTCGGACGAACTGTCTGCAGTTTTTACCTCTCATTACTAACATCCAAGGTCGTCCCCCTGCTTGAAAAGGACATCCATAATATCCTTGTCCAAGAAGTGCAAGTGACATGCTCCAATGAGTACTGACCAGTGGCACTCACATCCATTGTGATGAAGTGCTTCAAGAGGTTGGTTATGAAGCAGATCAACTTCTGCCTTATAAGGACCTGGAGCCATTACAAATTACCTACTGCCACAACAGATCAAAAGCAGATGCAGTCTTAATGGCTCTCCACTCATCCTCTTGGACAATAAGAACACGTACATCAGGCTGCTGTTCATTGACAACAGCTCGGCAACATCATGGTCTCTAAACATCATTATACTCAGGGAATTATGTGTTTGCTTATCCTTATGCTATTGGATCCTTCACTTCCTCATCAGAGGGGAACTTAATTAAAAAAAACTCAATGTCAGAACAACTCTTAAAAGTATGTGCATAGCAATCTGTGGGGTGAATTTGTGGAATGGTCTGGAACAGGAGATAAAACCTAGCACAAACATAATTCAGTTTAAAAAGATGTACAAAAACACTTTTTTTAAAGGATATTGGGATGAGGATAGGTGATTTTGAGTGGGATATTTGTTATACTGATTGTATTGGGAAGGGTGATTATAGGGTGATGGGTTGTATATATGACTAAGAGATACTGTATAGTATATGAGAGTTTTTTCTTTTTTCTTTTTTCTCTCTTTTTTTGTATGGCTTTGAGAATATTTGATTAGAGTATAAATGTAAATAATTTGGTGTACATCTGGAAATAGGTGTTTATAGCTGCTAAATTTGTATAAGATAATTATAAGCAGTTGAATAAGGGGTGAGAATTAATAAGCTTTGGCTTTTTCCTGCTCCCTTTTGGACACATAAGATTTCATTTATTTATAAATATTGTTTACGACACTTTATAAATATTCTTCTTGTTATTTTTTGTTTTTTGTATGCTGTTTCACATTTGTTTTTTATTCTTTTATTCCGTTTGAAATAAACAATTAAATAATAAATAAATAAATAAATAAATCAGCAAATCTCAATCAATACAAATTGACAAACTGATAGCCAATACACTCCAGTGCCATCTTTAAATTTGCCGGTGATACCACTGTTAAATAACAGGTAACATTGAATCAGAGTAGAGAAGGGAGATTAATAATCTGATCGAATGGTGCCAGATGACAATCTTGCTCTCAATATTAGCAAGACCCTGAGGTTGATTGTTGACTTCAGGAAAGGAAAACCATGGACCCATGAATCTATGTCATGAATGGATGGCAGAGGAGAGAGCCAACAGCTTAATGTGCCTAGGCGTGCCTTTCTCTGAAGATCTATCCTGGGCCCAGTACATTGATGCAATCACATAGAAAGCTCATCACATCCTTATTTCCTTCGAAGATTGAGGAGATTCCGTATGTCATTGAATACTCTACTTTGATAGGTGTATGGTAGATAGAGTACTCACTGGTTGCATCGTGGCTTTCTTGGTTTGGTTACTCGAACACTCAGGAATTATACTCGAATGCCCAGGAATGAAGAAAGCTGCGGAAAGTAGGCAGAATGGTTGCTGCAGCAGTAGAATAGCTGCCTTACAGTGCATGCCAGAGATCTGGGTTAGATCCCGACTACGGGTGCTGGCTGTACAGAGTTTGCACGTTCTCCCCATGAGCTGCATGGGTTTTATCCGAGATCTTAGGTTTCCTCCCACATTCCAAAGACGTACTGGTTTGTAGGTTAATTGGCTTGGCATAAATTGTAAATTGTCCCTAGTGTGTGTAGAGTTGTGTTAATGTGCGGGGATCACTGGTCGTTTCAGACTCGGTGGGCTGAAAGGCCTGTTTCCACGCTGTATCTCTAAACTAAGCATTGTCCAGTCCATCACCGGTAGTGACTTCTCCCATCATTGAAGGGATCTGCAGGAAACGTTGCCTCAAAAACGCAGTTAATATCATCAAAGACGCATATCATCCACCATTCTCTCATATCGCTGCTACCATTGGGTAAACATAGAAACATAGAAACATAGAAATTAGGTGCAGGAGTAGGTCATTTGGCCCTTCGAGCCTGCACCGCCATTCAATATGGTCATGGCTGATCATCCAACTCAGTATCCCGTACCTGCCTTCTCTCCATACCCTCTGATCCCCTTAGCCACAAGGGCCACATCTAACTCCCTCTTAAAGTAACAGGTACAGAAGCCTGAGAACCATGATTTCCAGGTTCAAGAACAGCTTCTTCCCAGCAGTCATCAGGTTCTTGAACCACACAGCACAACTCCAACCACAACCCTACCTCAGCAACGATCTAGCATGGACTTTGTTTTGGTTGTACTACATACTGCAGTTTTGCACTATTACGATGTGGTTACCTTGTATTACTGATTATTAATTTATTGTATTATTGTATATTTATTGGATGTTTTAATGGACCTTTAAAGCTGCCCCAAGTAAGAAATCTATTTTTCCATTCTGATGCATCTTGACTCTTGACTGCTCTTGGAGTAGAATACATAAGGATAACAGCTATTTAGATTAGTTCCATGACAGGGAGTGTCTCCCTATGAACACATGCATGTAGATAAAAAAGGACCAGCTTATCGAGTTTTGATGATTGTGCAGCTCTCTCTATGAAACATCTAAGATTCGGTGAGCGATGGACAGTATAGACATAACAAGAGGCAGTGTCCTCTATCTGGAAAATCTAAAACTAGGGACATTTTTTTCGTATAAGATGTTGGTCGAAGGAGTCTAAAGTGAGGCTGGAGGTTACAAGCTTGTGGATGAAAGGGTAATATGGCCTACGCTGCTTCTGCTATTTATTGTTTTAATTCAGAATGAGTTTGTTCGTGCACAGATATATTAAAATCTTTTTTTTTCACTCTCGCTTTTAGTTCTAGCTATTCAATACTGAGCGCATATCACTCTTTGACTCTATGAAATAGAACTAGTTCACAGCATTAGGAATTAGTTCACAGCATGTTTTTTAAATGTTCTTTATTGATCTGTCTGTTGTCAGATGAATATATGTCAAACAGAAACATGCCAAAGTGACCAGTTTGGGAGATAATGTATTGGATTAAATTCTGTGACTGTATTGACTATTGCATCTCATCACTCCCACATTGCAAGTACAGAGGAATTTTTGGGATCCATTAATAGACGTTTATCAGTACAAATGATATTTAATTGTTCAAAAAAATTGACTCTATACCCAAAATAGGATAATGTGGCCAACTCTAATGGCAACACTGTACCTACATTTATTGCATATTGGAATACATTGATAATTTATCCAGTGAGAGAAAGCTAAATAAACTTTCAAGATTAATACGCAGCATTAAATGGATGGCATAGTTAACTTTTTTTAAAACTTTTCTTTCAAGGCTGGTTATCAGCTCTGTAGGATAATTGATGAGAGGTCATGTGGGGCAGTTTCTTCTGTAAGCGAACTGCTCAGATGACGCATGAGTGGTACAAAACTAGATGAATTATAGTCTGTTCACAAGTAAAAAGAACTCAAGGTTATTTTTTTGGGTGATACGAAATGTTACAATAATTCCCAGATGGACTAAACATCCTCAAAAAGCCACTACAATTTTATTTTCATTCCATGGAATGAGAGCAACTCTTTGCATATTCGTGACACGCTTGATTATTTTTTTTTCTATCAATTACAATTTATGCTTTACCATAAATTGTGCAGAAAAGCTACTTCATAAAAAGGTATTGCTGCTGATATCAAGGGTAGTTCTCCAACTCAAACTTTTGCATGTCTTTTCATTCACTGGAAAGTTGGAATATGCATGTGATCAAGTAAATGGAGCAGAATACAAAATATCTTTTTTGGGAACAGTACAGAAGAAAGTAAATTGTTTCTTGGGGAAAATTACCTGAAGAATTAAAGGTATGGAAATAATAAAAAAGTGTTATTTTTATTCCGAAGCCATATTTTCCATGAATTTGAGGCAGAAATTAGAACTTCAAAGAATAAGTATTTCGTTATAGCCTTATTAAAGTAAAAAGTCAGCATATGCATTCTCTATGGACTCTTGTGGAGAAGTGTGTTTTTATTCCCATCTATCGATTACACTCTGGATGCACTTTTATGAAATAGAACTGAGGAACAGAAGGAGCAGATGGGAGGGCAGTCACTTGGACGTTCTCGAAATTCAGTCCAAATTGTTGGCCATTCAGTCCATGGAGCCTGTGTTTTATATCAGTCCTTTGCAGAGGTCCCTGTGAACAATAATTAAGGATGTGAAACATAAATTGTGTTTGTGATATTTTAATGACACTGCATGTTGGTTCTGTAGCTCAGGTAACAATGGCATGTGGAAATACTGAAGGAATAAGCAATTATTCCCAGAAGAATATAAATATTTTAATCAATTCTTTTGGAACAATATTATGATACATTCCGACATAAGTTGGAAAAATGCCATTCACATCAATAAGATACTCCAGGGATTTCTGTCAACTTTTGCAAATTGATTTTTAAGAAATATAATAGCAAGGAGACAATGAAACCTCCAGCATATTCAGGTATTCAGCTTTCAGTCAATAATCCTACTAATGAAAACCAGCGATGTTTATACATTTCCCTGGAGATGGACTAACCCTGTAGCAACCAGAAACAAAACTAAGACAGATGCATCATTAGTGTAACAGTTCTTGTTATGTGTTTGTCTCAGAGTGAACACTGTTGTAGCTGATGTTCAGGTCAATATGATAATAGAATGAAAAATCAGCATCCTACAGTGCCCAGAATTTAAGATATTTGACCTCCTAGTTTCTTATTGATTTTTTATGGCATATAGGTGTAAGAGATAGGCCGAGGATAATAATAATCTGACCAATTCATCTCTATCTTTTTTAGTCCTTTGCATTGATTGATTGTATAGATCAGAATACTTAATCATATCATGTAGACACACTTGCACGATCCTAATAATGAATATACCTGGGTTACCGTGTAAAGTAAAAGGTTAAATTGTGTAATTGAGCCATAGTCTAAACCACTCCACTATAAAAGAAAATTGACCTGGTTATTTTATGTTGTGAACCATCGCTTATAGTGATGCCACATCTTTGGAAGTGAAAGCTGAGCTGAAGTCATGCTATCTTAAGCCAGTGCTGAGTACACAGTAAAACAAATAAACCAATGAGAGATCTGTGAAGTTATAAAATAGGAGGAAAGGAATGTGTGTGTGCAGGCAGGAGCCAAGACAAGTGGCAATTTCCCAGTACCAAAGTGTGAACCAGAAAGAACTTCGATTACACATAAAGCCTCCTGGACCTGGAGAACTGAGAGGCTGTGATATAATTAATGATTCATACAAGGGTTTGCCAGCCCATAAAATGACATATCAAGACAAAGGCATTTTTGGTAATGTATTGGTTTATTATTGTCACATGTAGTCAAATCTAGTCAAATCTTCCTGTAGGTGAGTATGATCAAGACATACATAAGTACAACAGGTAGTGCAAAGAGCAAAATACCAGAGTACAGAACATGCAGAACATGGTGTTACAGCATTACAACATTTCAGTTGCAGGGAAAATTGTGCAGGCAAAAGAAAAGTGCAAGGGTACAATGAGGTAGGATAGGAGAATAGGACTGCACCCTAGATTATGGGAGGGTCTCTCAGTTGCATGATAGTGGCAGGGAAGAGCTGTTCCTGAATCTAGTGTAATGTACTTTCAAACGTTTGTATCTTCTGCCTAATGGGAGATGGAAGAAGATGGAATGACTGGAGGTGAAAATGGTCTGGAGGTGGTTGCATTTACAAGGCAGCATGGTGTGGATGAAGTCAATGGTGGAGAGACTCTGAGTAATGGACTGAGCTACATCCACAATCTGCAATGTTTTGCAGTGTGAGGTAGAGCTGAGGCCAAACGGAGCTGTGATGCACCCCAATAGGATACTTCTATCTTGCATTTGTAGAAGTTGGTAAGAATTATTGGAGACATGCCAAACTTCCTTAGTCTTCTGAGGAAATAAAGGCATTGATGTCCTTTCTTGACCATATCTTCAATGTGGTTGGTCCAGAACAAATTGATGGTGATATTTTCACCGAAAACCTCATTAACCATCTCCACTTCAGCACCATTGATATTTAATAGGGCATATGCACCACCTTGTTTTCTGAAGTCAACAACTAGCTCCTTCATCTTGCTGACACTGAGGGAGAGATTCTTGTCTTGACACATTTTACTGAAGTCTCTATCTCCTTCCTACATTCAGACTATTCCTTGTTCGAGATCCAGCCAACTGCAATAGTGTCATCTACATACTTGCAATCAAACAGTATTTTTACTTGTACATTAAATATTATTAGAATTATCCAGAAACCAATCTTAATAACTTTACGTAATTTGTTTGGTAATGGTCAGAGTAAAAGTTAGAGTGTTGGGTGTTAATTAACTGTCATGTCTTTAAGAGTTTAGGAAAGAACTACAGATGCTGGTTTAAATTGAAGATAGACACAAAATGCTGGAGTAACTCAGCGGGCAGGCAGCATCTCTGGAGAGAAGGAATGGGTGACGTTTCAGGTTGAGACCCTTCTTCAGACATATCTTTAAGAGTGTTAGTCACTGGAACAACAGATCACAGCAAAATGTTCTCTGATCTTATGATGTTCATCCACATTAAAAAGTCTCTTATCTACCAGGATGACAACGGGCAGTGTAAACTTAAATTGATATCCAAAATAGGCACTTCCTGTAAGGAAATACAATTAAGAAATGGTAATTGATGTGAGAAGGGTCTGAATGAATGTCCATTACAATAATATCCGAGTCATTAATTATACTGTTAAGGTTCGTTTTTACTTCAAACAGATAACAACACAATAATTAGTAATAAAACATTAACATCTTTATTTCGCCCAGGCAGGTGTGGCAGTAAACTCTTACAGTATGTAAAATACAGACCATAGAGTCACTCTATCCCCGCACAAAGAGGTAATGTTCAATCAGATATATCTATATCCCAATAATCAGAAATTAGGCAATTCTTTATCTTACAGAGCATAGTACAGCCTCTTGCCTGTTAGGATTGACAGGTTCTTCCGATAGAAGAAAAGTTAGCCCATATATGATAATGCTGAAGAAGCTATTTTTTTGCAGATTCAAGCACTTGGTTTTTTTACCTTGTTGACGTACATTACAATCTTGTAGAGTAAAGGGTAAGAGCCAAGTGTCTGAACATTCTCTTGATTGTTTATATCATAGAGAAAAACATTCATGTATTTGTGCTGTTATCTCGCTAGTGTTATGGAAGAAGGGCAAAAACATTTCTGTTATGATGCTGTAGCCTTGCTAATGTAATTGGAGAAAGGTGAAAGCATTTCTGTTATAGTGCTGTAGCTTTGTTAGTGTAATAGGAGAAAGGTTAAGCATCCATTTTATTTGCTTCTAAATCTACTATTTGAATTCAATTTGTAACTTTTTAATCTTTAAACTTTCTCAATACTGTACAGGATACATCTGGGAAGGAATGATTCTGATCAGTTTCTAAATCATGTGACATCAAGTCTTTTATAATGTATTTAATAGAGTACTTGTCTTACAGAATATAAGGGATGGTCCAATGCAACATCCTCATTTCACTTCATTTTTTTAATTAACCAATTTTTGGAAAAATGTGTACAAGTAGTTAGAGCATAGATCATCCATGATATCATTAAATAACATGCCGTACTTGAGGAACTCAATAGCCAACTCCTAGGTTTATGTTTCTTTTATTCAAATTCAAGATACTATACAGTCAGTTAACTGACCATATGAAGGTTCTGCCCTGGTTTGACTTCCTTAAATGCAACACGCGTATCTGCATTAATCTTTGTTAGCTGATCCTCAGCCCACTTACCCAGCTGATATCCTGCTGATAACCATCTGTACTACACTATCTACGATATCGCACACTTTAGTGTCATCTATGAACCTAATAATAATGCCCTGTACATTTTCATCCAAATCTTTGATATAACCAATCAGCAATGGGCCAAGACTGATAGTCGAGGCACACCACTTGTTTCAGGCCGCCAAGGCAAAAATATACCCACCACCACCATCTGCTTCCTTCATTGAAGCTAATTGTGTATGCAGTTAGGTAGCTCTCCCTGGATCCCAAGAAATATAACCTTCCGGAGCAGCCTATCATGCGGAAGCCTATCAAGAATCTTGCTGAAATCCATATAGACAATGTCTATGGCTTTGCCCTCGTCAATCTTTTTGGTTACCTCATCAGAAAAACTCAATCAAATTCATAAGACATGATCTTCCATGTACAAAACCATAGCTTTCCCTAATCAGCCTCTATCTATTGAAATGCATACATCTCTCAGGTTCAGAATCCACTCCAGTAACTTACTGGCCAAAATGTTAGGTTCACTGCTCCATCATTCCCAGGCTATTCTTTCCAGAGAGGCACAACATTAGCCACTCTCCATCATCCAGCACCTCAACCATGGCTAACAATGATTCATATCATGATGTGCGGAACGGTGGCGCGCGGTAGAGTTGCTGCCTTACAATGCCAGAGACCCGTGTGCTGTCTGTATGGAGTTTGTACATTTTCTGCAGGAACTGCGTGGGTTTTCTCCAGGAGCTCCAGTTTTCTCCCACACACCAAAATCGTATAGGTTTGTTGGCTAATTGGCTTGGTAAACTTGTAATTTGTCCCAAAATTGTAAGATAGTTTTAATGTGCAGGGATTGCTGGTTGGCGTGGACTAAGTGGGCCGATGGGCCTGTTAATGCTCTGTTTCTCTAAACTAAACTAAACTAAATATACCTGAGCCAGTCCTTCTGCAATTTCTTCTCTAGCTTCCAAGTGTCCTCAGTTATATCTGATCAGGACCTGGAGATTTAACTACCTTATGTAATAAACAAAATTCAATAAATTAATCACTAATTTATTTGTCTGTGCCATGTTATGCAGAGAGCAGGGCTGTGCAAATACCTAGCTGGTCAGACTGTACGAATGGAAAAAGAAAAACTGAATTAAAATAAAAGACGGATGACAGCAAAAATAGTTCTGAGACAGTCAGAAAGAAAGATGACTAACCTATAGTTGGAGAATTAGATATTGAGTATGAACAGACAGTGACCACTCAATCTGCATTTCCCCAATGTAGTGGTACATTGCGAACACTGAATGCAACACACAATGTACTACAACCTTGCTTTTGGCCACACCTTAATTTCACTCACTCAGCACTGGTGGGTGGGATACATTGGTCACTTGCATGCTACCAAACTACCAAAATGACTACTCCGTTCTGATTGTCATTGTTGCAGGTGATTAATAGCTAACCTGTGGGATGTCTCAAAGACTAAAGGTCATAAGGTCATAAGGAATAGTAGAATTAGGCCATTTGGCCCATCAAGTCCACCCCACCATTCTGATCATGACTGATCTATCTTTCCCTGCTAAACCCATTCTCTTGCCTTCTCCCCATAACCTCTGACACTAATCAAGAATCTATCTATCTCTGCCTTAAATACATCCACTGACTTGGTCTCCACAGCCTTCTGTGGCAAAGAATTCCACAGGTTCACCACCCTCTGACTAAATAAATTTCTCCCCATATCTTTCCTAAAAGAACGTCCTTTACTTCTAAGGCTATGACCTCTAGTCCTAGACTCTCCCACTAGTGGAAACATCCTATCCACATCCACTCTATCCAAGCCTTTCACTATTCTGTATGTTTCAATGAGGTCTCCCTCATTCTTCTAAACTTCAGCGATTACAGGCCCAGTGCCGACAAATGCTCATCATAGGTTAAAAAATGAAATAAATGTAATATCTGTGCTGATTCATGGGAATCCTGACCGTTGCCGCCCAAAATCGAAAAGTTGCTTTTCGGATGACATTGACAATTGGGCGGCACGGTGGCGCAGTGGGAGAGCGCTAACGGTGCCACCTTAGGCGCTAACAGTGCCGGAGAATCCGGGTTTGATTCCGACTACGGATGCTGTCTGTATGGCGTTTGTACATTCTCCCAGTGACCTGCGTGGGTTTTCTCCGAGATCTTTGGTTTCCTCCCATGCTCCAAGGATGTACAGGTTTGTAGGTTAATTGGCTTGTTTAAAGTGTAAATTGTCCCTAATGCATGTGTAGGATGGTCTTAACGTGCAGGGGTCACTGGTTGGCATGGACCCGGTGGGCCGAAGAGCCTGTTTCTGCATTGTATCTCTAAACTAAACTATACTAAACTAAGACAACAGAGTCCATTTGTCCAGAGTACACTGAAGCCTAGTGTAAATGGTGGAATGAATGCACCACCTAGTCAGCCTATTCATCAGTAAGTATTACCAAGCAATTCCAGCCCCAACTGTCCATCTCCAACGCAGCAGTGACCATGGGTCCAAATCATCAACCATCCCAACATCCACAGAAATGGAACAGAAGCAAGTCATCCTTGCTAACCAAGAGACTACCGAAGACCAAGAGAAATATATATATCATCATCATCGGCGGACACTCAAAACGAGTATGACTGTCCTCTCCATAGGGTTGTCTACTTATGGGTCTGCAGATGTCTGTAGAGGTCGATGTGCGATCCACAAACCTTGGTGCAACGTGGGCAGCGGAGACTGCCGGTGGTTGGTAGTCGTTGAGCCCCCTTCTCTCTCTCCTTACGGTGCTGTCGCTTTGTCTCTGCGACACGGTGTAGTTCCATTTCGTGAAGTGCAGCTCCTTCCCGCATGGATTTCCTCCAGGAGCGCCTGTCCAGTGCAATGTGTTCCCAGTTGCTTGATGTGATGTGGAATTTCTTCAGACTGTTCTTGATGTTATTCTTGAAGTATTTATTTGGCCCACCGGGGGCTCGCCGGTTTCCTTTAATTGAGAGTATAGGATTTGTTTAGGGAGACGTGTGTTGGACATGTGGATGATATGGCCAGTCCATCGAAGTTGGTGCTGCATTATTGTGGTGGTGATGCTGGTCATGTTGGCTTCCTCCAAAACGCTGATGTTGGTGAGTTTGTCCCAGCTTATCCTCAGAATCTTTCGTAAGGATCTTTGATGGCATTGATCCAGGGCTCTTAGGTGCCTGCTGTAGGTGGTTCATGACTCGGCTCCATACAACAGGGTGGGTAGGACAATGGCTCTGTAAACTAGCAGTTTTGTTTGGGCCTTTAGGTTTCGGTCTTCAAAGACTCTTTTTCCGGAGTCTGGTGTAGGCTTTGCTGGCACAACTCAGGCGATGGTTGACCTCAGAGTTGATGTCAGCTTTTGAGGAAAAAATGCTGCCAAGGTCGCAGAAGTGGTCAACATTTTCAAGAGTGGTGTCGTCCACTTTTATAGTGGGCTGGGTAGATAGCTGGTTGGGTGGAGATTAATGTAGGACCTGGATCTTCTTGATATTTAAGGCTGGGCCCATGGCTCTGTATGCCTAGGCAAAGGCATTCAGGATGCCCTGGAGGTCTTTTGCAATGTGTAGCAATGTTACAAAATGTTGAGATTTTAAAAATCAAGTCTGCAATTTATCCCATCAGCTAAAGCATAAAAAGAAGTTTAATTTGACACCTAATTCACTTTCATATCTTCAGTATTAAGACAGTTATGACCATTTTCATACTCGGAAATTAGCATCTTGTTCCCCAATGCCTTTCAATTGACTTAACTCAAAAGCTGTGATCTAGAACCGTTAAAAGCCCATAACTTTCTTAAAAATTAAGGGAACTCAATGAAATTTTCAATTATAGAAATATGAATTATATGAAATAATCTTACTTGGATGACCTGAAATTAAAGCATATAATTAGTTATCTAATTGTAGCTAATTACAAAATTCAATGAATAGATCTAATCATCTATCCACTTCTTAAGAAAAGATAAACTTTTTTTAAATGCCCTAAGTGTCCAAATAACATTCACGCAATAATCCACAATATAACATAATTTTTAAATCTCATTTTCATGAATTTCTGGGCCAAATGGAAGGAATTTAGTGTTTAATGCCTGTAAATTAATGGCCATTTAAATCAACTAGCGAGTGGGTTTTAGTGGAATGCGGTGGATTGGAACGTTGTGGTTTGCTGTGAAGTCAGTATGAAAAATACAGCCGGTTCATACATTTTTTTGGACCCCATTTCGCAACATGAAAATATTATTAAAGCCTCCATAAAAAACAACTTTTAATATAAAAATAAACTGTGTACCTTTTTTTCTCCCCTACGCAAAATCCTTCCCGTTATCGGTGCTCACGGCTTTTGAAGGTGATTTTTAAATTACTGTAGATAATTAATAATGTAGCGTAATTTAAAAATACCTTCATTAATGAAATGTTGGAGCGATTTTTCTTCCGCAACGAAATCGCCCGACATTGATCGATTTGCCCAGTCTGTGGAAAAACGGCACTTTAAGCCCGCCCCCTTCTGAAAGGCGCCAAAGTCGCGCACACGGGGAGCGGCAGAACTGCAGCGCTGCTCAAGGTAAGTTTTGTAACATACCTACAATGTGTGCTGCAATGGCGCAGTCGTCCGCGTATTGCAGCACCATGATGGCGGTGTTACTGACTTTGCTCTTGGCCTTCAATCTATTAAGGTTGAAGAGCCCACTGTCAGTTCTGTAGAGGATCAGGATCCCCTGTGGCAGCTCTTCACCAATGAGGTGAAGTATGGCAGCAATGAAGACGACAAAGTGGGTGGATGTAATGATGCATCCCTGTTTGACCTCCGTTTCCACAATGAAGGGCTCGGACTCAGAGCCGCAGTTGCTGAGCACTGTGACCGACATGCCATCATGTAGAAGCCTCAATATTCTGATGTACTTGTCGTGACAACGGTACCTTCATAGTATGCTCCAAAGATCCTGGCGGTCTACCGAGTCAAAAGCTTTTGTCAAGTCTGTGAAGGCCATGTCCAAAGGCTGCTTTTTGTTCACGGCATTTTTCCTGGAGTTGGCGTGCTGTGAATATCATGTCTGCTGCACCTCTGGATGGGCGGAAGCCACACTGTGATTCTGGGAGTACCTCTGCAGACAGTGGTAGAAGTCTATTTGCGAGGCCACGAGCTAGGACTTTGCCATTTTGTTGTCAGGAGCAAGATGCCCCTGTAGTTTCCACATTCAGCCTAGTCCACATTCTTGAAAATGGTCCCTATTAGAACATCCCTGAGTTCTGAGGGAAGTTCTTCTTTTTCCCAGACCTTGAGGAGTAGGGTGTGGATGTGGTACAGGAGCTCCAGTCCACCTTCCTTTAAGATCTCAGCTGGGATCCCATCTGGACCGGTGGCCTTGTTGCTCTTAAGGCTCTTGATGGCATCTTGAACCTCTGTCATAGTGGTAGGTTCTTCCATGTTTTCTCTGATGGGATTCTGGGAGATGCGGTGGCTAATGTCTGGTTCAGTTGTGCTGTCACTGTTGAGGAGTTCCTGGAAGTGCTCTTTCCATTGGGCATTAATGGACTCATTGTCCTTCAGCAGCTCTTGTCCATCTTTTGTGCGCAGGGAGGTTAAGCCGCGGTAGCTTGGACCATAGATGGCCTTAGTAGCGCTGAAGAAGCCTTTGGTGTCACCTGAGTCTGCCAGTCTCTGGATTTCCAGAGCCTTATCTGTCCACCAAGAGTCCTTAAGCTCCCTCACCCGGCTCTGGACGTCTGCCTTGGCTCTGGACTGAGCCGCTCTTTTGGCCTTGCAGGTTACATCATTTTGCCAGGCACGAAAGGATTTCCTTTACTTGGAGATGCGCTGTTCTATCTCTGTGTCATTCTCATCAAACCAGTCCTGGTGTTTTCTGGACTTGCACCCAAGGATGTTTTTACAGGCATCAAGGATGGTGGATTTGAGCCAGCTCCAGTGCGCTTCAACGTCATCAGGATATTCCTGTTGGAGGCTTTCCCCAGGAGAAGCCTTAAATCGCTGCTGGGTGGCAGTTTCCTCCAGGTTTTCAAGGTTCAGTCTTGGCCGGGTCTGCTCCGTTTGAATCCTCCTCTTCCTCATGATTTTGATGGACATCATGGAGCGGATGAGGTGATGATCTGTCCAGCGTGGGTGTCTCCAAGATGCCTTAAGTTTGTTTTTCTGGCAAAAGAGGGTGTTAGTGATGATGAGGTCGTGCTGAGCACATTTGCTGAGAAGCAGAGCTCCATTGGAATTGATGTTCATGATGCCTTCCTTTCCTATGGTACCCTTCCAGAGGTGTTGGTCCCAGCCG
Organism: Raja brachyura; assembly: GCA_963514005.1. The sequence continues at coordinate 27,575,287 of OY740789.1, forward strand.
ACCCTGGCGTTGAAGTCCCCTAGGAGAATAATCTTATCCTCCCTGGGGATTTTAGACAGTGTCTCATCCAAGTAGGCGTAGAATGTCTCTTTTGCTTCCTCTTCAGAGTCTAAAGTAGGGGCATAGTGTAAAGAATTGGCGCAGTTAGCAAGAGTGGTTAGCAAGGGCTACGTCACTACTGTTAAAGGTGTACACACATATCATCTACACATAGGCACTCACAACTGTTGCCATTTGGTTGTTGGCAAGCACCAGATGGATGGCCATGAGACGCTCACTGATTTCCACAGGAAGTTCAGAGAGGTGGCTGATGAGCTGGTTCCTGATGGCCAACCCAACACCATGGATCCTGGGCTCATCAGCAGCTTTTCCTTTCCAGAAGAAAGTGTAGCAACCCTTCTCCTCCTTCAGTTGTCCTTCGTCTTCGGTTTCAGAATGTGCAGCAATGTCAATCCGACATCTTCTCAGTTCTCTTGCGATGATTGTGGTTCTCCTCTCTGGTCTGTTACTGGTTGCACTATCCATCAATGTGCGCACATTCCATGCTCCAAAGTTCATATTCATATTTCTGTGTTTCTGACCGCGTGTGGTGATCCCTCTGGACGTGGTAATCCTGTCGGTAAATTTGAGGCAGGTTATTTTTAGAGCACATTTTCTAGCCCTTTCCCCAAGTGGGCTGAGCAGAGTGGATCCTAAAGAGAACTGCTCAACGTGGGTGCAGCTGCCAAAGAGCTCTTCTGCCTCGTTCCAAGAGTCCAGCAACTGAATCTAGCACTCACCGCCTGATGTGCCAGCTCATGACTAGGGGCTTCCAGATCTCACAATCCTGCCCCCGTCGCCACTTACTGATCGCCATAGGACTTAATCCAGGGTGTTAGGTGAATTCTCTATATGGAGGACGCCTATGCATGACTTTGTTTAACGTGGGGAGACTGGTGCACAGACACCACCATACAGTTCTTGACTGATCTGGGTCAGGATCCAATTGCATGGAGTCCAAGACAACCGGAGACCCTTTTCTGCTGCAGCCTCCATCCGCTTTCCCAGGCGTTGTGACGCTCTATTAAAGTGTGCCATCATCCTCCGCCTGTTCCACCGTTGAGGTCTTGGTTGGAATGCTCTTTGTCAGAAACCTCCCCCTCGACCTTACCGCCATGGGTGGCCCTACCAGGAGCATATCTCCAGACGGCATCGCTCTCAGGATCTCAGGACTACACAAGCTTCTCCACCACGATAAGGTGACAATCCACGGAGAAGAATATATATATTGTGCTATTGAGTGATTAGACTTCCAATAAAGGTTTTCTTACTGTTTCCTCCGTAACCAATTGAATTATACAGTTATTCGATATGTAGTTTTGTTTGAGGCTTGTTATTTTATGCAGTTTTCTCATATTTTGAACATCTATACATCTTTGAACAAAGCTGTGTGGCAGTGTGAACTGTGAGGAGGATGCTATGAGGGTGCAGGGTGACTTGGACAGGTTGGGTGAGTGGGCAGATGCATGGCAGATACAGTTTAATGGGGATAAATGTGAGGTTATCCACTTTGGTGCAAGAACAGGAAGGCAGATTATCATCTGAATTAATAAAAGGGGGTGTACAATTGGATCTGGGTGCCTTGTACATCAGTCACTGAAAGTAAGCATGCAGGTACAGCAGGCAGTGAAGAAAGGCTAATGACATGTTGTCCATAACAAGAGGAGTTGAGTATAGGAGCAAACAGGTCCTTCTGCAGTTGTACAAGGCCCTGGTGAGACCACACCTGGAGTATTGTGTGCAGTTTTGGTCTCCAAATTTGAGGAGGGACATTCTTGCTATTGAGGGAGTGCAGCATAGGTTCACGAGGTTAATACCCTGGATGGCTGGACTGTCATATGTTGAAAGAATGAAGCTGGAGGGCAATTAACCAAGCTGTTCATACAGTATTTGAATTCTTGGCAAAAAGCAGAATGAAAATAGACAGCCCATTTTCTCTGTCGGGGAACAAGATCTGATACCAAGGAATCCAACAAAGGGAAAATACACTGAATGTAGTGAAACTTAAAGTCCAATAGTGAAATAAATAATTACTCTTGTGGATCTCTATGGCAGGACTGCACCCTAGGATGTTTGGTGACATAATATAAGGGACAGAGGAAAAGATGAAGAATGAAATGGCTGGATGTTACTGCAATGAATATAAGACCAATAATAGGCAAATAGAATGCACATTCTGATTTCAGCTCTTTAGATGGAACATTTATAATAGTTTATATTCCCCTGGGCCCATTACTTTGTATGAATTAGAAAGCCGCAAATATTGCATGAAATATTAAAAACAACACTTTCATTCTAATTGATGTTATTTTAGTGCATTTCTCTGCCAACAATATGTAATTTCACATGCCAATCTTGAAATTTTTAGAAAAATTATTCTGATTAGGTTCAAGCTGAGGATTTAACCAATTTCCTCATCCACCAGAGTCTGGCGATGGCACATTTTAACTGCAACCTCCTAGCCAACCTTGATCTACTGCAGTTTGCTTACTGTGGCAACAGGCCCACAGCAGATTCCATCACCCTTATGCTAAATTCATCTCTGGAACACCTAGACAACAGGGACTCGTACATCTTTTCATATTTATCAACTATAGCTCTGCTTTCAACACCACAATCCCCTCCAAACTCATCTCCAAACTCCTGGACCTTGGAATTGGAACCCGCCTCACACCGAATCAATGGTTTCTCGACTTTCTGACCACAGGCCACAATCAGTGGGAATTAAGTGACAACACCTCCTCTACAATAATTCCCAAAATCGGTGATCCACAAGGATGCTTTCTCAGTCCCTTACTATGCTCCTGCACACGCACAATTGTCCAGCCAAATTCTGCTCTAACTCCATCTACACATTTGCAGACAACACCACTGTGGAGGGCCACATCATAAACAATCACAATGTACAGGAAGGAGATGAAGAACTTGACGGCATTATATCAGTACAATAACCTCTCCCTCTGCATCAGCAAGATGAAGGAGCTAGTTGACTGCATACCCCAATTGAGTACATACCCCAATTAGCATCAGTGGTGCTGAAGTGGACATAGCTGAGAGCTTCAGGTTGCTTAGTGTAAATATTACCAATGATCTGCTATGGATCAACTACATTGATGTGACAACCAAGTAGGAACACCAACTTTCTGAGGAGACTGAGGAAATTTGATACATCTCCATAGACCCTTACAAACCTCCACATATACTCCATAGAAAGCATACTGTCGGGTTACATCACAGCTTCATTTGGGAACAGTTCTGCCCAAGACGGCAAAATATTGCAGAAAATTAGATGTAGCCCAGTCCATCACACAGACCACATTTCACACCATTGACTCCGTCTACACTTGACGCTGCCTCAGAGAAGCAGGCGACATGATCAAAGTCTTGTCCCACCCTGGTCATTCCTACTTCTCCATGATCTTGTCTGGCTGAAGATACAGGAGCATGAAAGAACACACCACCAGACTCAGGAACAGCTTCCTCCCCACTGTTATCAGGCTTCTGAACAGTCCTTCCATGAGCTAGGGTATTGTCTGATTCACCACTGCCCCACAGAGGAGATTGGACATTGTCTGTGGAGTTGATGTGCTGAGAAAAAATATTTTCCACTCTGTATCTTCACCTTTGCTCTATCTATTTATTGTTCTTAAGTTTAACTTGATTGCATTTATGTATCGTGTATCTTATCTGTTTTGATAGCTTGCAAAACAACGTTTTTCACTGTACCTCAGCATATGCGACAATAATAATAAATGTAAACCTAAACCTGATTCTCCCCAGCCACTTTCAACTGTAAAGTATTTTCAGTGAGGTGCCATTTTATTGTGTGGGACCTTGTCAAGATGATGGAGAATATTTGTAAAGAATGTAAATCTCTGTACTATCTGTGTCCTGCATTGATATCGCTTCGTGATCAAAAAATCTTTGGTAGTCCGTGGGAAAAATTACAGTTGGCCATCAAGGCTGTTCACTAAATCACAGTCTTGCCAGTCTTTAAGATTGTTCAAATTATAGCATATATGTCTCATGGCAGCATCTTTTTATTAACCAGATGAAGATGACATTAAATGATATTATCTAAATGGATGCATGATGACTGGTGTTGACTGAGTGGGCCGAAGGGCCTTTTTGTGATCTATATGATGCCAAGTGTATCAAGAAAAAAAATCTGCATTTGTTTTCTGCTCAGATTTATTCTCTTCTTCTGAACTTAACTTTTGTGCAGCCAACATACTGTGTGCATTATGCCATTAATAACCATGCCATGGCAGGAGAGCAGATAGTCAGGCAATTTTGACTATTCTCATCTGTTTGGTGTCAAAGTGAAACAATATATTTATCTTAGTCGTCTAATAGTTTATCTATATCCAGCCTTTCCAATTTTAATGTTGTAACCGAAAATGAAATTGAAATTTACTTTATAAAGCCTGGTGAAGCGGCATTTAATTTAACAGTTTTTATGTTCTTGGAAAGAATGAGGGAGAGGGTTTGACAAGCCTTGATTTCAACACAAAGTGAATGCAGGAGGAATGGATATTATACAGTAGTTAAACTGTTACACATTGTGGTTGGAAATCACAAGTGTTAGAAAACAAGTAGTAATTTGATGTCAGTGTGGAATCTTTTGATTGACAAAGACTGGGCCATATTTAGACAAGAGAATGAGCGAGTGGGGAATGGGACGACAAAGGATTGAAAGATTTTCAGATTGTGGGAAATAAAAACCTTTTACAATTTTACCTGGATGTAAAATTTATTAACTATAATCTCTTGGGAAAAGTAGGGTCCCGACCCAAAACGTCATCTATCCAGAGATTCTGCCTGACCTGCTGAGTTACTCCAACACTTTTTTTGTAAGGTAGCATCTGCAGTTCCTTGTGTCTCCATCTAATTTATTACTTTGTCCATCAATGTCAGACCTAAATATGCTTCACCTCTGCTTTTTCTCGAGAGTCATGTTGAAGTTTCCTTTAACTGTGAGTAGGCCGCATCCGACACTACTAAGGCCACATCCACAACTGCCTTTGAAAATAGTTAAAAGTGAAGCAAAGCCCTTTAGCAGGATCTGTGACGGCCTGCATTAGATGTTAAATATCTGTTATTCATTGACAATTAGAACTATTGAACTTGGTTCACATAAACCAATTTATTACTTATTCCTTTCTAGATAATTTTTGACTATCTTTGATTTAAACCATCATCTAGAGTTCCTTCCTACACATGCAGTCCCAGATCCCTTTGCCCAACAAAGTCCCCATGCCCCTGCCATTAATTGTAAAGGTCCTGCCCTGGTTTCACATCCCAAAACACCCTACACTTATCTGTGTTAAACTCCATACCTCAGCCCACTTTCCCAGCTGCTCAAGACCCTGCTCGAACGTTTGTTAGACATCTTTGCTATCTATGATATCACCTACATTAATGTCATCTGCAGTCATAATAATCATGCCTTCTACATTCTCTCCAAAATCATTCATATAAAGCACAAACAGCAAGGGTGTAGCACCGATCCCCGAGGCATTGCACTAGTGACGGACTTCTAGTCTGAAAAATAACCTTCCACTATTACCCTCTGCAGAAATGCAGGACCCAAAATTGAATGACTTTTAAATGGTCATAGCACCTCCAATGCAATGGTATCAATCATTATAACTAAGTTTAATTTCTGTGCATGGCCTGCATCAAGAAAATATATTACTTGGTAGAAAATGTTCTTAATGATATAGGCATGGCCACTGCTCATCCCCCTCAGCTGGACGCACAAAGATCTGGCAGGCAATGGCCTGTAGTGGGGAAGCCATCGAGCTGGCTTCTGCTTGTCCTCTGAAGACCAGGGTCCGGAGAGGATGGACGCAGTGAGCAAGGCCAATAGGAGAGGAAATAGAGAGTATATTAAGGAAAAAAAATCTGCATTTGTTTTCTGCTCATATTTATTCTCTTTTATTGTGAACTTAACTTTTGTGCAGCCAAGATACCGTGTGCATTATGCCATTAATAACCATGCAGGAGTGCAGATAGCCAGGCGATTTTGACTATTCTCATCTGTTTGGTGTCAAAGTGAAATAATACATTTATCTCAGTTGTCTGATAGGTTATCTATATCCTATGCCCGCAACATTGGCTGTGGGAGGCACCCCTGGGGCACAAAGGTGGTTGGGCGAGGAGGGGGACAACAGTTTGCCAGTCGATGGAGGCACTGCAGCAGCTTGGGGCTTGCCTAGATCAGGTACTGCTCATAAGACTAGAGCATGGACTGTACTTTGAAAATGACACCAAAACCGGACACCTCTTGCATGTGGTCTCAGTGGACTATTCAGGGTTTAATGCATTGAGGGGGACCAGAGGAACAACTACAGGACTGTTTGGAGTCTCTAGACTGGGCAATGTTCAAGGACTGGGCAAGACTTGAATGAATACACCACAGTCGTTACAGACTTCATTAAGAAATGTGTGGAGGACTGCATCCCCACCGAATCCTTCCAAGTGTTTCCCAATCAGAAACCTTCGATGAATTGTGAGATGCGCACTCTTCTGAAAACCAGAAACCGGGCATTCATGTCTGATGATACAGTGGTCTACATGAAGTCCAGATACGACCTTGGTAAGGCCATCAAAAAGGCCAAAAGGGAGTTCTGCTCCAAGCTGGAGGATGAGACAGATGTTCGGCAGCTGTGGCGGGGCCTGAATGCAATCACCTCCTACAAGGCGAAACCAGGAGGCAGCTCGGATGTCAGCGATACATCACTCCCTGATGAGCTCAATGCATTTTACGCACGCTTTGATAAGGAGAACACCGATTTGCCTTCCCGAGCCCCCATTCGCTGTGATGGTATTTCAGTCTCAGTCACAGAGGCCAACGTCAGGAAATCCTTTAGAGGGGTGAACCCTCAAAAAGAGTCTGGACCTGATGGTATACCTGGTCGTGTTCTAAAAACCTGTGTGGACCAACTAGCTGGAGTTTTTATGGACATTTTCAACCTGTCACTTCTGAGGTCTGAGGTTCCCACCTGCTTCAAGAGAACAAAAACTCATATGTCAGGCTGTTATTCATTGATTACAGCCCGGCAGTTAATACAATCATCCCCTCCAAGCTGGTTACCAAAATCGCAGAACTGGGTCTCTGCGCATCCCTCTGTAATTGGATCCTCGACTTCCTCATTCACAGACCACAGTCTGTTCGTATTGGTGGAAAAGTGTCAGACTCGATAACAATCAGCACAGGAGCACCTTGAGACTGCGTGCTCAGCCCCCTGCTTTACTCACTCTATACTCATGACTGCGTAGCCGGTCATAGTGCGAACTTCATCATCAAGTTCGCTGACGACACCATTGTTGTGGGACATATCACTGATGGGGATGAGTCAGATTATAGAAGAGAGATCGAGCGACTGTCCATATGGTGTCAGCACAATAACCTGGCCCTCAACACCAGGAAAACCAAGGAACTGATTGTGGACTTTGGAAGGAGTAGGATGGGGACCCACAGTCCTGTTTATATCAACGGGTCGATGGTTGAAAGGGTCAAGAGCTTCAAATTCCTGGGCGTGCACATCTGCAAAGATCTTTCCTGGTCCGAGAACACAGATGCAATTATTAAGAAAGCTCATCAGCGCCTCTACTTCCTGAGGAGATTATGGAGAGTCGGTCTGTCAAGGAGGACTCTCTCCAACTTCTACAGGTGCACAGTAGAGAGCATGCTGACCGGTTGCATCGTGGCTTGGTTCGGCAACTTGAGCGCCCTGGAGAGGAAAAGACTATAAAAAGTAGTAAACACTGCCCAGTCCATCATCGGCTCTGACCTTCCTTCCATCGAGGGGATCTATCACTGTCGCTGCCTCAAAAAGGCTGGCAGCATCATCAAGGACCCACACCACCCTGGCCACACACTCATCTCCCTGCTACCTTCGGGTAGAAGGTACAGGAGCCTGAGGACTCGGTTCAACGACCCGGTTCAGGAACAGCTACTTCCCCACAGCCATCAGGCTAATAAACTTGGCTCGGACAAAACTCTGAACATTAATACCCCTCCATCTGTTATTTGCACTTTATCAATTTATTCATTCATGTGTGTATTTATGTATATAATTGTAGTCAATGCGTAGTATGTTCTGTTGTGCTATGCAAAGAAAGAATTTCATTATCCTGTCAGGGACACATGACAATAAACTCGTTTGACTTTGACTTTGAGTTGGGGGATCATGTTATATAAGATGTTGGTGTTGCCGTATTTAGAGCATTATGTTCTATTTTGGGCACCATGTAATAGGAAAGATGATGTCAAGCTGGAAAGGGTGCAGAGATGATTTAACAAGGATGTTGCCAAGACTCAAGGGCCTGAGCTATAGGGAGCAGTTGAGCAGGTAGGATTCCTTTTCCTTGGTGATCTTATAGAAATAGACAAAATCTGAGAGGAATAGATCGGGTAAAAGCACAGTCTCTTGCCTAGAGTAGGGGAATCGAGAACGAGAGGACATAGTTTTAAGATGTGGGAGGGGGGGGGAGATTTATTAGGAATCTGAGGGGTAACTTTTTCACACAAAGAGGTAGTTAAGGCAGGGACTATTTCAATGTTTAAGAAATATTTAGATAGGTACATGGATAGAATAGGTTTGGAGAGATATGGGCCAAAAGCAGGCAGGTAGGACTATTGTAGATGGGACATGTTGGATGGTGTGGGCAAATTGGGCCGATGGGTCTGTTAACACGCTGTATGACTCTATTACTCCATGACTCCAAGTTCACACTGAATTTTTGAACTAGTTGTCCAGATTCTGCTCACAACTGGATTTAATCTCAGCAAAGCGATGTTGATAAAAATGGATATTCCTCACTAGAGCAGCAGAGGGTGCTCTCTCCCTTTGAAGTTAAAGGCAGAGTCAATACAGAACTGATTTACATTTCATCTGATCCATAGAATGGTTGACCTTCAGCTGTTTAATATCGTAATACTCCAGAGAGAAAAACAAATGTTCTTCTCTACAGCACTGTGGACAGATCTGAGGAAATATGTCCAAGAGAAAAATCGAAAAATATACTTGGAATTAAAGTGGTGGAATGTCCATCTTAAACCAGTCCTTTTTCTTTTCAAATGAATCATCCATAGCCTTCACTTCTGAGCAGAGAGGATGGACAGGAATGTAATCGTGTTCATAGATTCCATCACTAGACTGGTCCAGTGTTTTGAAGTGGTGGCTGCAGGAGGATTTCTGTCAATGTGGGAGATTAACAGGAAATAAATGCTGTCAGCTGAGAAGGTGGGTGTCCCATACATACATATTGACGGAAACAGAAGATGTCAACTAGCTATAGATTATTAATTGGAGATCATGGCAATTTTGTCAAATATGTCAAGCATGTACAAATCCCAGCACTGTGCAGATTCAGCTTCTACCAACCCACACGATGACTTAGACATCATTGGTAAGAAATTCTCACATAACACCGAGTTGTAGTTCACTGTCATAGAGCATTTTATCCCTTTATTCAATCTGGCTGCATTGCCTGCTTGAGGATTACCCAGAGCTTGCGCAGTGTGGTGAATAGTGCGGAAGTCAATTTTTGATGTTACATGCTCAAAATTCCTATGTTTATAGGAAGCCCACAATCAACACAGACCACTCACACATACTCTTACCCACCCATTCCTTTCTTAAGGCAATGTCCTCAGTTCCACCAGTCACATATCTGATCAACTTCCTGGCACCCAATGGTGGGTCCAGCTTCCAGCACCATACACCTGCTCATATGTGTGACTAGAAACACCCCCAGCAGTCAATCACATGTTCACAATCTGACTCCAATCCGAACTACAGCCAACTTGCAGTCTTCTAGTTATTGCTCTATTCCCACCCTACCAATCCCTTCTTTCCCTTCTGCACTCAGTCCTCTATCTATCCACTGCTGTCTGTTCAGCAGCAATGATTTATGATTGGCTTTTCTTTGAGCAAAATACGCAATTTTGCTGCTGCAATGACCAACATGAAAATTGCGCAGGGCATCTGTGCAGCATGATTTAAACTTATCTTTTTGGGTGTTGTGAAATTTCTAGCTCTTGTGAATTAATTTTCGGCATCTTTGCACTAGAATTCTGGGCCAGCAGTTGTCAGCAGTGACGCCATTTGGCACTTCAGTGATGAACAAAGAATCAGTTGTTGCAGATCTGAACCATTAGTAAGATGGCCACTGCGCTTGAGATTTAGTGCTACAGAAGGAAAAAGTTAACACTGCAAATGTTTATTGTGCTTATCGTGATTTGGGGACGTGAATGCCAAGTTACTTTCAATATGATGTGTCACGTGGAGATGCGCACTTGTAGAGTGATCGTTGCTAGTGACCTTTCAGTGAAGAGTATTGATGCAGATGATGCTGGCACGAGGCCAAGTATGCAGGGCAGACACACCATGATGCCATTCGCTGTGCACCGATGATTTAATGCAAATGCTGCCAAAATGAGCCTCGACATTACAGCAAATAGCTTACATTCAACTCAAGCTGGAGAAAAGCCATTTTCTTCATACAATTCCACGTTATATCCACCATTCCACTTAAAGGATTGCTTTGTGTTCGCTGCTGATTGTGTTTAATAGCAAGTGCTGTATTGAGTCAGTTACTGTTAGGTGCTTCCAGAATTACTTAGAGTTTGTGAAACTGACAGGAGTGTTGTACCATGAACCAAGGATGTGTCTTGGCTTCAAAACTTCAGCAAATAGCAATTACTCTCAGACATGGTTACTTAACATAGAAACATATAAAATAGGTGCAGGCTAGAGCCAGCACTGCTATTCAATATGATCATGTCTGATCATCCAAAATCAGTACCCCGTTCCTGTTTACGCCCCATATCCCTTGATTCCGTTAGTCCTAAGAGCTATATCTAACTCTCTCTTGAATATATTGAATAATTAAGTAGTGAGTTCCATAGAAATGCACAATCCTAGAGGAAGTCCATGAGGGGAAGTGCATGACAATTAGTTCACTACAAGCCACTCAAAAAGAAAGGCATGGGCGTGAAGGAGCTCATAGCTACCTAAAGTGACAAAAGTAGGGATTAAATCTCCATCATCGACTTTGGGGTCCATTTGTCTGTAATTAATTTGTGATGCTTGTACTGAAATATCCAACCACGGTAACCATAGAACACAAAGCGCTGGAGTAACTCAGGCAGCATCTCTGGAGGGTATGGATAGGCGGCTTTCCTATCTATATCCTCCACAAAATGCTGATACAAGGAACTGCAGATGCTGGTTGACAAGAAGGGTCCCGACCCGAAACATCACATCCTTTTTCTGCAGAGATGTTGCCTGACCCGCTGAGTTACTCCAGCATTTTGTGCATATCTTGAGTATATTATCTTCATATGATCTGTTAGATTGACCAAAAACATGTATTAAGTTCAGTCTTGAGAGCTGCATCTATCCCAACCGTGTTCGGACGTGGGGTCGAAGGACGAGAAGCCAAAGCAAAGAAGTGGAAGCCAAATAACCGAACGGAAACAAAGCTGAAATGCCAAATAACCGAAAGCGAACAAAGCCGAAACGCCAACTAAGCGAAAGGGTGGGATGCCTAAAAGCAAACTCACCGAATGGCCGCTCTGCCAAAACGCCAACTCACCAAATGGCTGCGTCGCCTACAAGCCAACTCACCGAATGGCCACTCCGCTGAAAAGTAATATAACGGACATGACGTCGCCAGGAGGTGGCGAGACTTGTCAGCGATTGATTCAGACCCCCGCGTCCATCACATCACTGGCCGATGGAGGGTGGGGGTCATTTTCCCACACAAGCCATAGGTGACTGGGCACTCTGAACCAGAGCACCAAGTTGTCTGCGGCGGAAGGAGCACATCCCCCGGGACAGCCCTCACTCTCCCACGGCTATCGCCACAGACGCCCTCTGCCTCGTCTCCCCAGTGCAGCTGCACTGTGATGGTCTGTGTGTCAGCAGTGTCGGGTGGAGCAGAGGTGTGGTCCTTTCACCCACCCAGGGTCACTGACCGCGAAGCACTGCCATCGGACCCCAACCCACACACCAGAGTGATTCACCCCCCGGCCCCCGGACCCCAACCCACAAAATGCTGGAGTGACTCAGTGGGACAGGCAGCACCTCTGGAGAGAAAGAATGGGTTGAGACCAATCTTCAGACCTGAAGAATGAGTCTGAGGGTCTCGACCCGAAACACCACCCATTCCTTCTTTCCAGAAATGCTGCCTGTCCCACTGAGTCACTCCGGGATTTTGTGTCCATCTTTGGTGTGACAGTTGTCTCATTTTATCAGGTCTGAAGAATGGTCTTGACCCAAAACGCCACCCATTCCTTCTCTCCAGAGATGCTGCGTGTTCTGCTGAGTTACTCCATCTTCGGATAAAACAGATTACAGAATATCTGGTGTTTTGAGCATGGGAGCTTGTGTGCATTACGCAGGCAACCAGACGGCATTACTGTGTTTAAACAATAAATAAAACGTGCTTCTTGCTGTCGGGGGGGGGGGGGGGGGGGGGGTGGGGATGGGAGGAGATAAAATTGTTCGTTGTCATCGGCCCGCCAGGGAATTTGTATCCTGCCCTCCATGTTTTAAAAGTGATTTACTATGGCTTCCAATGCCCCGAGCTGTCTGTCCCCACGGCCGGGGTGGGGGGTGAATCACTCGGTGTGGGTATTGGGGGGTGAATCACCCCATGTGTGGGTCGGGATCTGGGGATCGGGGGGGGGGGGGGTGGGGTGAATCTCCCTGGTGTGTGGGTTGGGGTCCGATGGCGGTGAATCATGGTCAGTGACTCTGGGTGGGCGGAGGGACCAGCCTGTCCCACACCTCTGCTCCACCCAGTGCTTCTGACACACAGCCCATCACAGTGCGGCCGCACAGGGGAGACACGGGGGAGGGTGGCCGTGGGAGAGTGGGGGCTGTCCCGAGGGATGCGCTCCTTCGGTTACTTACAACTTGGTGCTTGGGTTCGGAGTGCCCAGTCACCTATGGCTTGTGTGGAAAAATGAACCCCACCCTCCCGTCTCCATCGGCCAGTGCTGTGAAGGACGTGTGAGGCTGGACCAATCGCTGACAAGTCCCGCCCCCCTGGCGACGTCATGTCCGTTATTTGTCTTTTCGGCAGAGAGGCCAATCGGTGAGTTGGCTTGTAGACGACGCAGCCTTTCGTTGATTTAGCATATCGGCAGAGCGACCTTTCTGTGAGTTTGCTTTTCGGCTTCCCGCCCTTCCGGTGAGTTTGCTTTTCGGCGTCCCACCCTATTGATTAGTTGGTGTTTCGGCTTCTTACGCTTTCGGTTATTTGGCTTTTTGGTTTCGTTTCCGTTTGGTTATTTGGCTTCCACTGCTTTGTTTCAGCTTCTCATCCTTCGACACCATGTCCGGGTATCATCCCAACATCCCCAGCTTTTCATGATAAACACTGCTAGTCTGAAGAAGGGTCTCGACCCAAAATGTCACCCATTCTTTCTCTCCAGAGATGCTGCTGTCCTGCTGAGTTACTCCATCATTTGTGCCTACCTGCCAGGTTCATTATCTTTAATATGATAAAAATTCACAGACATAATATTTTGAGGTCTTTGCTCAAGTATAATTATTGTGAAAGCCAGCAATTACAGTAAACAAAATAAATGATATAATTTTCTGGAATTATGTTCACAATCTATTAGTCTAGTTCACCATACTAATGCCAGTGGATCTAAAAGCTAAAGGATACTAAAGGATGTTAATGATGTTATCCAACAATTAATTAACACAGTCCTATAAATTTATTCTCCAGTGCCATTTCTAATGGTAACTAGTTTATTTTTCAATGGGTTTTGTTTCTGTTAAAGAAGCAGAGGGAGCAGTTCCATATTACTGTAATAATTACTTTAAAATTAAATTGCTGAATAATATATATCCTTTGTTTTTTTATGTTCCTATTGGTTTGTTGCCCTTTAAAAAAAACCCAAGAATGAATAATTGCATTGTTTACAGCAAAGGGTAAAACAGTTATTGTCAGGATCGGTAGCAGTGTGGAATGGGAGACACTCAATCTAGACCGAATCTAAATTAGTAATGGCTTGAGAAAGCTCGAGCTCCATTAATGGAACAGCTGGCAACAGTTACTGGTCACCAGATGAAATGGTCCCAATACCAGATCCGTTGGCTGCAAGAAATTGTGATCTAATAATCAAGGAGGATTCTTGGGGACATTAGGGACAAAACTGAAGTTTTTGGGGACATTTTCAACCTCTCACTTCTGAGGTCTGAGGTTCTCACCTACTTTAAAAGGGTATCAATTATACCAGTGCCCAAGAAGAGTAAGGTGACGTGCCTCAATGACTATGGACCAGTGGAACTAACGCCTGTGGTGATGAAGTGCTTTGAGAGGTTGATCATGGCGCAAATCACCTCCTACCTCGACAAAAATCTGGACCCACTGCAGTTCGCTTACCGTCACAACAGATCAACGGTGGATGCGATATCGCTGGCCCTCCACTCCGCTCTGGACCACTTCGACAACAAAAACTCATATGACAGGCTGTTATTCATTGATTACAGCCCGGCAGTTATTACAATCATCCCCCCCAAGCTGGTTACCAAACTCACAGAACTCTCTGCGCATCCCTCTGCAATTGGATCCTCGACTTCCTCATTCTCAGACCATAGTCTGTTCGTATTGGTGGAAATGTGTCAGTCTCGATAACAATCAGCCCTGGAGCACCTCAAGGCTGCATGCTCAGCCCCCTGCTGTACTCACTCTATACTCATGACTGAGTAGCCGGTTATAGTGCGAACTCCATCATCAACTTCATTGACGACATCACTGTTGTGGGACGTATCACTAATGGGGATGAGTCAGAGTATAGAAGAGAGATCGAGTAACTGTCCATATGGTGCCAGCACAATAACCTGGCACTCAACACCAGCAAAACCAAGGAACTGATTGTGGACTTTGGAAGGAGTAGGATGGGGACCCACAGTCCTGGGCGTGCATATCTCTGGAGATTTTTCCTGGTCCAAGATTCACCACGTTCAGGAATAGCTACTTCCTCACAGCTACCAGGCTATTAAACTTGGATCGGACAAAACTTTGAACATTAATAGCCCATTATCTGTTATTTGCACTTTATCAGCTCATTTATTTATGTGTGTATATATTTATATAATAGTATATGGACACACTGATTTGTTCGGCAGTCATGCCTACCATGTTCTGTGTGCTGAAGCAAAGCAAGAATTTCATTGTCCTATCAGGGACACATGACAATAAACTCTCTTGAATCTTGAATCTTGAGGATTCCAAAATCCCCAAAAGAAAGTGATCACAACTGGAGTAGAGGGTATGGTTTTGGTCTCGTTGCATGAGGAAAGATGTTGTTGCCTTGGAGACTCTCAAACTAAAGATACAAAATTAATTCCTGAGAAGAAAATGTTCCATAGGAGTAGAGTTTGAATAAAATTAACTTTTCTCAGAAGTGAACTCACTGAAACATATGAGGTTCTAAAGGCGCTCCTTGCTGAATGGTTGTTTCCTTTGGCTCGATACATTATTTAGGGCTGAGATCAGGAGTAACCTTTTCACTAGAACATTGTGAATCTTTCTCTACCTGATGACATGGAATATCAATCCCCGAGCATATTAATGCTGGGTTTCATAGAGATTTGGAATCCAGGGGAATGAAGAGATATGCGGCACAGTTGGGAAAATGAAATTATGGATGCAGATCAGCCATGATTTTGCCAAATGACTGCTGGGGGTTGATAAGGTGAGTGGCCATTTCCTTATAATGTGAGGCAAAGAGAGGTATGGTTTTGAAAGCAGATCTGTGATCAATGTTTAACACTTCTAAGGACATAAAACATGAAGCAGGGTATCAGAGCAACAGAATATTGGGTCAGATCAGGTGGAACCTGGGGTTGTGCGCTACAACATGACTAGTTTTTACAGTGTAATCCTAGGTTTTTGGCTTTGAATTACACCAGTTGTCTGGGCCTCGGATGATAATCGGGTTACAGTTCATAAGATCATAAGAGATAGGAACAGAATTAGGCCATTCAGCCCATCATGTCTACTCCACCATTCAATCATGGGTGATCTATCTCTCCCTCCTAACCCCATCCTCCTGCCTTTTCCCCATAACTTTTGACACCCAGTTAGTTCCTTTACTTTTCTTTAATCACAGGCAATCGCAGTATTCTATCTCCATGTGGCCTCCAGATGACTTTCCGTGCTGCACAAAATAAGTTCCCAATGCAACATTTGTCAGCAGGAACCAAAGTTAAAGTGGGATGAGAATGACGGACCAAAATCCCACAGAAGAACAATACAGTTAGTAGTTAAATAACAATAACTTTAGCAAATTACTGTACAATAAATGACTAAAACGCAATGCAATTAACTAAAATTACATTTGATTTGTGACACTCAATGATTCTGACTCTGAGAGTTCTCTGCTGCAGAATGGGCTGGAGCACTGTCCATGGAGCAATCTGCAGGCCTGACACCTCCTGCAGTCAGATGCTCTCTCACTACTCCTGAAAATCTCACTACTCCTGAAAAGGACTGCAAAGGAGGCAGCCAGCAGCGGTCAAGTTCTCCAGAGCTGCTTGTTCAAACTGCAGCCCCCGACTTCAGGCCGCTACGGCCCGCAGGTGCTCCTCGGACTGGCGGCAAAACCACCCGGAAGTCGGGCAGGTCCGCTGACTCGGCTGAGTCCAGACTGGAGGACACCCCGCTCGCGGGAAGCGATGGTAGTCGACTATCCCACATGGAGCGGATGGTGGAGCAGTTGCTCCAACGTGACCTGCTGCAGCAGGGGTATGGTCACAGTGGGTCTCTTAGCAGACCCACAGCAGCATCCTTTACAGGACTGCCAAATGTCTCACTCTCCTTGCAGGGGAGCATAAAGAATCAGAACTGGGCTGACTCTGAAGAGGGGAGCATGGCTGAAGATACACCTATGCTAGGGGTGCCAGAACAGGAGCTATTGGGAATTGTCACGAAATTTGCAATGCCTACCCAAAAAGGGCTGCCGTTGCATCCAAAGTTGGCTGCCAGTATCAACTACATGGCAACTAACCAACTGCAAGAACAAGCCATTAATGACAAGGCAGCCAAATACTTAGCTCCGGAGAATTGTGTCTCCCTCAACGTGCCTGCTGTTAACAACCCCATTTGGGGTAACATGAGCCCAGGCATCAGGAGCCAGGAAGTGAAACCCCAGAAGATTCTCAAACTACTGGCTGCTGGAATTACGGCCATTGCCAGGTCAGTGGATGGAGTGGAAATGCCGGAGGAGCTACAGGATGCTCTAGCTCTCCTATGTAACACTCAGCATGAGATAAACAGTTACAGAAAGAGTGTCATCTGGCCTGCACTGAACCCCAAGTTCGCGGGGTTGTGCAGACCCAGCAGTGCACAGCTGCCAACATTAGTATTCGCGGACAACCTGCCTAAATGGGCGGGGGCGAATCACATTGCAGCGGCCCCTACAGCCTGTCTGTCTTTTTTAATTTTTTGTGTCTAGTTAAATGCAGTTGTTTGTGTTTTTTTTTGTACTGTTTTTAACTGTGTATGTGTGGGGGGTGGGGGAAACTTTTAAAGTCTCTTCCCTGCACGGGAGACCCGACTTTTTCCCTGTCCGGTCTCCGTTGTCGTTGAGGCCTAGCACCGTGGAGCGGCCTCCGACCGGGACGACCTGGGGGCTCCAGTCACGGAGCCTGCGGAGCTGCGGACTTACCATCGTGGGGCTGGCCGGCCTCGGAGCGTGGGGAGCGGTGGTGGCTCGCCGCTGCGGCTCGACCCCGGAGCTCCAGCTCCAGGTGTGGCCTGACTCCGGGGCTCCAGCTCGACTCCGGAGCTCCAGCACCAGCTGCAGCTGCAGACCAGTGGACTGTCGGGATATCGGGAACTCGCGGGTCCGGATGGGGGACCGCTCTCCGGAGCGCCCGCAACACAACTTCTCCAGCCCGCGTCGCGGGGTTGCAACGAACCAGAGCGGGGCCATACATCGCCCGGCGCGGCTTTAATGGCCGCGGGACATTCCAGCGCCCGCCGGGGGCTCCAACGTTGTGACTTTTGGGCCTAGATTGGGGCCGTACATCGCCCGGCTGGGCCTCAATGGCTGTGAGACTTAACACTGCCCGCCTGGGGCTTGGACATCGGGAGAGAAATGAAGCGGGGGAGAGAGAAGAAATTTGCCTTCCATCATAGTGAGGAGGAGATTCACTGTAATGGATGTTTGTGTGAATTGAATTGTTTGTGTGTTTTTTTAATGAATTCTTCTGTATGGCTTCTAGAAACTGAGTTTCGTTCGAGCCTCTCTGATCTTCGAATGACAAGTAATAAAATCTAATCTAAACAGGTAAAATACCTTGATGAAGAGGGAAAGGCAATAGGCATGATTAAAGTGCTGGCTGCCACCAAGTACTCATACCAGCGGTGGCAGCACCCCAGCAGACAACGCTACAACAGCGATAGACCACCTGCTGGTGAAAGCTCAAAGGCCGTCCAACCTGCTCAATGGTCTTTTTTAGACCATGGCCCAGCACGGCCATCTTGGAAGATGCGCCACCCCCACAGCACAGCGCCTCCACATCCCAAGAAACAAGGACAGACGCAACCAATGCAGCACCGCAGGTAATCATGGAGGTAGGTGGGTCTGCTTGCCTCAGGAACATCGCATGTTTAAACTCCTCAAGGGTTGGGGGACGGTTGCACTTATTTCGGGATGCATGGAGTACTTTAACCTCTGATCCTTTCATACTGCAAAGTATTCAGGGATATAAAATTGAATTTGTTGACAAACTCCCTTCCCCTGTTCAGCATACACCTAGTCGAAAGTTTGTACTTTCAAAGAAAGAAAATACAGAAGGTCATGCTGAACTCCTAAGACTACATTCAAAAGGGGTAATTGAGAAAACCAAAAGAGAGTCTCATGAGTTTGTGTCGAACATTTTCACTAAAAATAAAAAAGATGGTGGATGCCGCATCATTATTGATTTGACAGAACTGAATATTTTCGTGCAGTATGCCCACTTCAAAATGGAAACCTTTGTCACAGCCAAACAACCAGTTTCCAAGGGGTACTTCATGGCTTGCATCGATCTAAAGGATGCATACTATTCAGTACCAATAGACAAGGATCATCGCAGATATTTGAAATTTGTCTGGATAGGCAGCTCTGACAGTATAAACCTAATGGATTATCATCAGCACCCAAACTGTTAACCAAATTATTAAAACCAGCTTTAGCGTGTCTCAGGAAACAAAAACATATTGTTATGGCTTACCGCGATGATATTCTAATCGTGGGGGAAACCTTGGAGTTGGCCAAATTGGCCATCTCAGCCACTGAGCACATATTTCAAAAGCTGGGGTTTATCATCCATCCAGATAAATCAAAATTAACGCCTTCTACCACTATGGACTATTTGGGATTCACAATTGACTCTGTTCATATGTCTGTTACTTTGGCACCGAACAAAGCGTCAGACTTGAAAGATGCATGCAACAGCCTTACTGGCATCAGGAAACCGTCTATCCGGCAAGTAGCCAGGGTGATTGGGAAGCTTGTGGCAGCTTTCCCAGCCACACAATTTGGGCCACTGCATTACCAAAACCTACAAAGGGCAAAAATTGCAACACTCAAACACCATACGGGCCATTTTTACAGGCCAATGCAATTACCAGGGAAAGCTAAATTGGAATTACAATGGTGGATAGACAATGCTCGACATTGCTTGACAATGCTCTAACCCCATCACAATCACAAACCCCTCGGTTATACTACAAACTGATGCCAGCGCACAAGGTTGGGGAGCAACTAATACCACCAGTTGTGGTGGTAGATGGAGTGCACATGAATTAACCCTACTCCCGGCACTAGGAATTAATTATCTAGAAATGCTGGGAGCATTTCTTGGACTCCGGGCTTACTGTTCGGACATGCACCATCTGCACGAACGCTTACAAATGGATAATACCACTGTGGTATATCAATCATATGGGTGGAATAAAGTCAATATCCAGTGACGAATTGATCAATACAATCTGGCACTGGTGCCTAGAAAGGAGCATTCGGATATCAGCCACTTACCTCCCAGGTAGGCTAAATACAGTGGCGGACACCAGGTCACGCAACTTTAATGACAACATCGAATGGATATTGGACTGCAAAGTGTTTGTCGATATTGTAGATCGGTATGGAACACCAGATATCGACCTTTTTGCATCCAGACTTAATCACCAAATATCAACATATGTTGCATGGGAACCAGACCCTGGGGCAGTAGCGATGGACACTTTCTCGCTACACTGGGGGGATTTGTTTTTCTATGCATTTCCCCCCTTCTGCCTCATCAGTCGGGTCTTGCAAAAAATTCAACAAGACTTTGCATCGGGTATTCTGGTTGTGCCCGACTGGCCTACTCAACCATGGTTCCCTGTGGTACTGGACATTGTCTCAGAAACATGCATTCCAATAACTAAACGTCCGAGTTTATTGTTACACCCTGTGACAGGGTGGAGCTACCCGTGCCATGACCGGAGAAACCTATTGGTTTGCAGGGTTTGAAAAGGCCACCTGGATTTTGGACTCTCGGACCAAACAATCAATATCATCACAGCATCGTGCCGGGAGTCCACCAAGAGACAGTACCTCACTTACGTGAAGAAATGGGAGGTGTTCTGTGCCAAAACAAACACCACATATGACACAGCAGCCATTACGGAAATGCTGGAGTTCCTGGCAAGCCTTCATTTCGATGAAGGTTTGAGCTACAGTGCCATCAACTGTGCCAGAAGTGCCTTATCCAATTATCTCGGACAAGGTTACGATCACCTTACAGTGGGGTCTCACCCTTTGGTGTCGAAATTAATGAGGGAAATATTTAATTAAATTCCCCACAGGCCTAGATATTCCCAGACCTGGGATATCGGCATTGTACTAACCATGCTCCAAGTGTGGGCACCAATAACGTCCCTTTCATTAGACAAATTGACCTACAAAATGGTAATGCTGATGGCACTCGTGACGGCACAACGGGTCCAGTCCTTACACAAGCTAAGTATGGACGCCATGGTTATAACCAACAAAAAGGTAACTTTCTTTATACAGGGGTTACTCAAACAAGATAGGCCTGAATCATCCGGCCGAAAGTTGGATTTCCTGGCTTACCCCATAGACAGCCGTTTATGCATAGTGACCCACCTTTTACGCTACATGGAGGTCACCAAGTGTCTCGGGGGCACGGAGAGGGCTTTGCTTATAAGTCACAAAAGTCCTCATCACAGAGTCACCGTGCAAACCATTTCAAGATCGTTAAGGGTGCTATTGGGTGCAGCGGGGGTGGACACTAATGTGATTAAATCTCACTCCACCAGGGCTGCATCCACATCGGCGGCAAGGATGATGGAAGTTCCAATGGACCACATCCTTGCAACGGCGGGTTGGACAAATGAGAAAACCTTTCAACGGTTTTATAATAAAAATTAATCTGGTTAATTTAGTGTGAATCTTTTTATATAAGAAACTAAATTCAATTCCAATGTTATTCTAAGCTTCTACATACTTCACTATTGTGGAAAGCTTTGCTTGCACCTATGTCCAAGCATAAAAGCTGCTTTTTCCTGGTACAAATCATGTTTTTGATTCAGGCAAACATGTAGCTGAGTAAATATTGTTAATGCAGTTGTACTTGATCAGCATCTGAGTTCCCAGTTTCAGACTGATATCTATTTTGTAAATGCACTCTAAGACATAGGTCATAATTCATCTTGAAACCACTTTGTTTTCTGTAGGGAGGCAGAGACAGATAGGATGCAACATAAGTCTAAATTAGTTTTCAGGTAAATTGGTACCAGACCTTAGTGATAGCATTCTGGCTTTGATCAGGGGCTCCATTTTCTGAAGAGATCAAGATTAGAATTATCATTATTAGTCATGACATTATGGGTTATGCAAATATCATGTATGGTGCAATATATTTTTGCTTACGTAATTACGTCTTGCCATGTTATCAAAATCTTCAAATTAAAGCTTGCTCAGTACTTATGAAAAGGTATTGATGCCTTTAATTATGTGGTGTTATCTTAGAAATATTCCCATCGTTGATTGAATTGGTTTGAAAGGTGTAACTGATAAATTCTTATAATTTCAGCTTTAAACTCTGAAATACATATGCTATGTTTAATGTTTATACCATGGTCCCAACTTAGTGTAGAGATACAGCACAGAAACAAGCCCTTCAGCCCACCAAGTCCACACTGGCCACCTGTTCACACTAGTTTCATGTTATCCCACTTTCTCATCCACTCCCTGCACACTCAAGGCAATGTTACAGAGTCCAATAAACCTACAAACCCACATGTCTTTGTGATGTAGGAGGAATCCAGAGCACATGGGAACAACGCACGCGATCACAAGGAAGAGCTTGCAAACTCTGCACAGACAGCACTCGAGGTCAGGATCCGACCAGGGTCACTGGTGCTACGAGGCAGCAGCTTTACTAGATGTGTCCACATGTTTTGGTTTGTATGTTCCAAAAGGAACATGATTTTCATACCAAGTTGTTCGGCAACCAGTTTGTTAATGGAATGTAATGAAGTAACTCACATCCACTAACATATATAATTATAACATTGTCAAAATGACAATAACAAATCATAATTCCACAAGTAACAAAAGGCTTTAGAAACATAGAAACATAGAAAATAGGTGCAGGAGGAGGCCATGCGGCCCTTCGAGCGAGCACCGCCATTCATTGTGATCATGGCTGATCGTCCGCTATCAATAACCCGTGCCTGCCTTCTCCCCATATCCCTTAACTCCACTAGCCCTAGAGCTTTATCCAACTCTCTCTTAAATCCACTTTATGAAAATGATAACCTTAAAAATGATGTTTGTTAGTCTTTGGTTATGAAATCAGGTGAGAAGAAGCTGAATTATTACTATATTTTGGGCAACACAATGTTGCAACTTGCAGAGCAGCTGCTTCATGTCACCAGCAGGCCAGGTTCGATCCTAACCTCTGATGTTGTCTGTGTGGAGTTTGTACACTTTTCCCATGATCATAGGGGTTTCCTACAGGTTTAATTTTTAGTTTAGAAATACAACGTGGAAACAGGCCCTTCGGCCCACACCGACCAGCGATCCCCACATATTAACACTATCCTACACACACTAGGGACAATTTTTAAAAACATTTACCAAGCCAATTAACCTACATACCTGTACATCTTTGAAGTGTGGGGGGAAACCCCATGCGGGTCACGGGGAAAACGTACAAACTTTGTACAGACAGCACCTGTCGTCAGGAGCGAACCCAGGTCTCCGGTGCTGCATTCGCTGCAAGGCACCAACTCCACTTCTGCGCCACCGTGCCCCCATATGGTTTCCTCCCATATCCCAAGGATGCATGGCTTGGTAGGTTAATCGGCCTCTGTAAATTGCCAGGAGTGTGTAAATGAGTGGAAAATCAGTGGGTAGTTGATAGGAATGATAGAATGATCCCACAACCACAGTTATTCATTCTTCACGCTTAGGAATAAATATATCAATATGTAAATATTCAACTGGATGCATAAGTAAGTATTGGGTGAGAGTACAAAGTGATAAAAGAGACATTAGAAAAAGGACATCCATTTTTAAATGGCAAATGAAACCTAACATTGAAAAGTAAGAGATGATTCACTTGAGAAGAGAAGCAGAAACTTCTTAAACTCTTCAAAAAAAGTAAACACAGGTGGAACAGAAATAGGATATTGGGATACATATTTGAAAATTATTGTAAGCGGCATTGTTGTTCAGCAAAACAATTAAGAAAGTTTTACTTCTGTAGTGTCTGATACTCAAAAGTTAAGATCTTATGTTAAGTATGTATAAAGTCCTAGTCAGGCGTCATTTCCATTTCCGTGCTCCTTTCTGATCTTTGTAGTATAAAAGGGACTTGGAAGCTGCCGAACCGCTACTGGACCGCCCTGTCCCGCCCCGAGTGACTCATCCCTGCCTAGGGGCGGCAAGAGACGTCCGGGGAGACCCCTGACCGACGGGACACCTGCGGCCCCAGGCCCACAGCCAGCACGGAGAAGAAGTGCCAACCCCAGCTCAATTCTGCCTGGTCAACCAATAGGCCTAGACCGATGGGACACCGGTGACCCCAGGCCCGCAGCCAGAGCAGATAAGAAGCACCAACTCCAGCCCAACCCCGCTCCAACTCCCGAAGAACTCGCTCCCCGACGGACTGGGTACCGCCAGTTGCATCCCCTGCCCCACTCAGCCGCCGGCTAACCCCTCCGGTGCAGGCGAAAGCCGAGTACCAGCCATCGACGGGGATGCACACAAAGAGCTGCAGCAACTCAGCTGGGCAGTCAGCATACCAGGAGAAAAGGAATGGGTGATGTTTCAGGTTGAGACCCTTGGTCTGACCCACCATAGGTGCCTGTGTGCATCCCCACAGATGACCGGAGCTCGGCCCCGGGGAGGCCAATCGACAGCCACTGGACAAGGAGAGAGGTGCAGCTGACAGTCCGCGGCCCACTGGGGAACGGGGAACTGGGAACGGGGACCAGGGAACGGGGACCAGGGAACGCCCCCCCCCCCCCCCCCCCCCCCCCCCCGGGAGCCAGAGCCGAGCTGGAGCCAGTGCCTGTGGCCGCCGACACCCCCGCCAGCCCAGGGCCACCCCGGACAGGGACGGGACACCCGGATGGGGACGGTCCAGCATCAACTCCGGAGACCCGGGCCCGACCCTGAATGAAACGCAGGTCTGCATCCACACAGCAACATGATCTTGCTCCTCACCGAAGCATAAAATAATAAAAACGACAAAAGCATCGTAGCTTTGCACAAAGGAACAATAAATACACTAATTCATAGTTTGAAAGCAATATTTTCTTACCTAGAAGAATCAAAGCTGTAAAATATGGATGAAACGAAGGTCTGTGTGTACACAGCTGCTCACCTACCAACAATGTTTATGGCAAGTGACCTCTGACCTGGGCATGCGCAGTTGGAATACCAAACTCGCTTACTGAAAGAAGACAACAGCATCAGGAATGTTTGGAAGGAAACAAACAGGTGTAAAAAGCATAGGTTGGTGCAGAGAAGTGTAGGCAGCTAAAGGGAGAGGGAGAATTCATCAGTCATGAACATGAGGAGAAAACAAGCTGATGCAGACCTGTAAAAATAGAAAGAAAGGGGCATACAATTATTGACTGAACCAGAGAACAGACATGATGATGAACAGAAACCGATGGGGCATACAGGTGCAGAAATATGAAGTTAGTCGGTGGTTGTCACAGAGTGTAGATATAAAGTAGGTGCAGGCAGGACACAGAGATGCAGAGGCAGAAACAGTTTGATGTGAATGCCGCAAACAAGAACAGTGGCATGGACAGGAGCAACTAGGTACAGACTTCAACAGGTCATATCTAACAAGCACAGAAAGTTGCAACAGAAACAAGCTGATGCAGACCTGGTGAGAAGGTAGTTGGTGGGACAATGTAGAGGCCAGCAGATGGGACTAGATGTGTGCTAACAGGGACGTTGAGGCACTACAGGAGCAAGTATGACCTGATGGGGAATGACCGGGATATTCAGGAACAGGGGTGCAAAAAGGAGCAGCTAAGCATTGTCAGGACTGTTCGGAAGATCAGAAACCAACAGGAAGAAATAGATTAAAACAAGGCTTCCAGAAACTCGCAGATGTAAGCAGATAGGTTACACAGAATCTGACTGGCTCAGGTAGCAAACAATAGAAACAGGAACTGGTGGGCAGTGATGGGAACAGCTTAGTTTAGATTTTAGAGCTGAGAGTGGAAAGGAACTGACTGATGCAAGCACAGATGTGAACAATGACAGAGGAGCCAACAGGAGTCATCAGACTATAAAAGGGAATAGGTGATCACACAAACAGTGAATATGATTAAAGCAGCTTGAGTCCTGCCTTGGCACGTTCAGGATGCGAGATGATCACATAAAAAACGAAAGGATGAGAAAGCTCCATGATCTGCTGCAGCTTCAACAATGGCAGAGGCAGCTGTGAATATAAAAAGCAAAGCTCGGCACCAGCAGCAATAGTGCAGAGTCGATATTGCTCCTCATTAGACCGCTATCATAGCAGATACCTATCTTTGACAATTCATTTCATTCCAATCGTTATCAAGAAATTGTTGAGTGTACTTGTTATCACAACGAAAACTGTGGCTGCAAGTCTGATGAAATATGCCCCAGAACCAGTTAAGCTTTCCTAATAGGACCACAGTACTGCAAACATAAGCTAGCCAATTACCACATAATTAACCTACACTCAATCATCATCAATGTGATAGAAGACGTCAATAATGGCAAATTATTTGTACATCAGTGCTGTTTATTTTAGGTTCCACCAGGAGAACTCAGCTTCATTATAAGCCTGGCCCATCCATGGACAAATGATTACAATTCCAGAAGAGAGCTGAATAGATACTATCAATTTTAATGCAGCATTAGAATAAGAAAATAATAGATTCCTTGTAAAACTGAATGAAATGGAAATCAAGAAAGTTATGCGTTACATGGAACCATGTCCAGGTAAAACAAAGATGGTTATGAAGAAATTTGTGGAGGCCAATTATCTCTGCGGAATATTACTGATGGTATTCCATAGGCTAATGTCCAAGCCGCAACCATCTTCAGCTGCCTCATTCATAACCTTTCCTTTGTCATAAAGTTTGAATAAGGTAGTACACTGCTAATTGTAGAGTTTAATGATATGTATAATTCCTCATAAAATGAAATAGACAAGTCTATGTGCAGAAATTCTTGCACAATATGCAATTTTTGTCTAAAAAGTTGCAAGTGCCATCTGAGTCCCACAAATGTCAGTCACCAATAGATGTCTTACAACATGGAGGAATACAGGGACAGGAGCATTTAATAGTAAGATTAAATGAGAACTTACCTGTTCGAAGTTTGATCTTTATTTTATGAGGAGTTACGATGAGGGATTACGTGAAGAAGCCCCGCCTGGCGCTTGATCGGCATATTTCAAAGCAGCGGCATGAAAAACACAGAACCAATAGCCGGAGTAACATAGTAAGGCTGAACATAGACTAGAACTACCAGATGATCATTTATATTATGAGGGTTACACAAAAAGCTGGAGAAACTCAGCGGGTGCAGCAGCATCTAAGGAGCGAAGGAGATAGGCGACGTTTCGGGTCGAGACCCTTCTTGCGGAGGGCACGTAATCCCTCATCGTAACTCCTCATAAAATAAAGATCAAACTTCGAACAGGTAAGTTCTCGTTTAATCTTACTATTTTACTTCGGAGTCACGTGAGTGACTACGTGAAGATTTTAAAGCTCTGTGTTTTTTATGTCCTATATTCATTCCATACGACACTCTGTTTAGTCAATACAGTAGTGAGTAAATAATATTTTTAAAAACATTGTTTCAATTTATGCAATAAGTCTTTTAATCATAAAAAGAACAATTTTTTAATAATAACCCCTCTATCCCAGGGGAAACATTTTAAACTTAAGTGAAACTT
This sequence comes from Raja brachyura, assembly GCA_963514005.1. The sequence goes on from OY740789.1 coordinate 27,602,826, forward strand.
AAACACATCAGTGTCCACTCCTACTAAATCCAAAACCTGTTCTAACCATCTAGAAATGGTTTGAACTGCAACTTTTGTATGTGGTTTTTTGTGCGTTATCAGTAACGCTGTCTCAGCACCTCGGAGATTTTTGGTTACTTCAATATATTTAGTTAAATGCTTAACTACACACAATGTTTCATCGACAGGATATGCTTTAAACATTACCTTGGTTCCAGTTTTTCCTGGTCTGCTTTGTTTGATCAGATTATAAACATAAAACACAATGTTATCTGAAGCCACATGCATGCAATCTAACCGTAACAATTGCAAAGTTTGTACTCTTTGAGCTGACACTAATGCCATTACATTACTACCTTGAATGTTAACCTTTGCGAAGACATTGAAGTAATTGGAGTCCATTGCATAAGCAAAGTGAGAACAATGCTAACATCCCAAATTTCTGTATCTCTGGGCTTGGGAGGATTTTTATTAAAAATTCCTTTCATGAACCGGGATATTAATGGGTGAGACCCAATTGAATCTCGATCAGAAATCTGTCGTAAATAGGACGACAAAGCACTACGAGCACTATTAATGGCACTATAACTTAAGTGCTCATCAAAATGCAACCCAGCAAGGAACTCCAATACATTTGATATGTTCACAGTATGATAAGATATCTTTGACTGTCTACAGAAGACTTCCCATTTCTTTATATGCGACATATATTGTTTTTTAGTGCTATTTCTCCAAGCTGCAGCTATAACATCCATGGTCCTATCCGACAGTCCAAGCTCTTGCAATGGTCTGGTCAGAACCTGCAGATTAACAAATTCATATGATCGTGCAATGGATGAATTTCTTTTGTTACTGGTTGTATCAACAATCGTTGCAACTAGGAATCGTCATACATGGTTCAATAATAATTTTAAGCATCAACGGGTACCATGACTGTGTAGGCCAATTTGGCCCCACCAAAATGCCCTTGGCAGCGTCTTGCGCTATTTTCTTGAGACATTGCCCAATCAAACAGAATGGGGGAAAGGCATAAAAGAACATATTCCCCAGTGAGGCGAGAAAGCATCCACTGCTACTGCCCCTGGATCGTGTTCCCAAGACACGTATTTGGGCAATTGGTGATTTAATCTAGATGCAAACAGATCAATGTCTGGTACTCCAACCGACTGACAATATTTTTGAAAAATTGGGGATTTAACATCCATTCTGTACTGTCTTTAAATTTTCGGGATCTTTTGTCTGCCACAATATTGTCTCTCCCTGGGAGATAAATAGCTGAAAACCGAATATTCTTACCAATACACCAATGCCACATCTGGTTAACCAGATGATCACATGATAATGATCTTACTCCATCCATGTGATTGATATATGCCACAGCTGCGGTATTGTCTACTTGTAATTGGACATGCAAATCCTTCATAGTAGAACAATAAGCTTTTAATCCATAAAATGCTCCCAGTAACTCCAAATAATTTATACCATATGTTTGGATAAATAAATCCTCTTGGACAGTCCATCTGCCCCCACAGCTGGTATCATTATCCGTAGCACCCCATCCGAGAGAACTTGCATCAGTTTGCAAAATGGCTGCTGAACCAAAATGTTTTTAATAGCTTGTGGAACATTCTCAATCCACCAATGCAATTCTAATAAAGCTTCCTTTGGCAATTGCATGGGCCTATCAAAATGGCCTGCTCGCTGTATAAGCGCTTGTGTTTTTGCCCTTTTGAGATTTTGGTAAGGCAGTGGACCAAATTCTACTGCAGGGCATGCTGCTACTAATTTACCAATAACCTTAGCAACTTCTCGGATGGAGGGATAAGGTTTGTCAATAAGGCAAATACATACTATCTGTAATATCAACAATCTTGTCTATTGGTAAAGTTACTAACATGGTAACTGAATTAATCAGAAACCCCAAATATTCAATAGTTTGGAATGGCTGTAACTTACATTTTGTTGGATGAATCAGGAAACCTAGCCTTTCAAACAGGCTTGTAGTCACCGAGACTGATTTTTCAGCTGACTCCTGATTAGCATTGACAATTAAAATGTCATCTAGATAAGCCATAACGATGTGTTTTTGTGCCCTTAGCAGTGCAAGTGCTGGTTTCAACAATTAGTGAACAACCTAGGAGCTGAGCTTAATCCATTAGGTAATGCCTGCGAAAGTGACGATGAATTGGTACTGAATAATATGCATCCTTCAAATCTTATTGTAGCCATGTAACAATCTGTTGATACCAGATGCATTGCAGTGTTGAAGGTATCCATTTTAAAATGTTTATACTGGACAAATATATTAAAATGTGTGAGGTCTAAAATGATTCTACAACCCCCATCTTTCTTAGGTCTGGGGAAATATTTGATAAAAATTGTTGTGGCTCCTCACTTGATTTCTCGATAACTCCTTTTTTACACCAATTCTTAACTTCTTTATCAATTTGAATTTTTTCAAATACAGAAAACACCAAATACGATTAGGCTTATTCTGTCCTGGTGGATCAATACCTTCTACAAAATCAATGGTAGATCCTTAGACAGTATCTAATATAACACGGTCAGATGTTATACAGTCCCATTTATCATAAAACATTTGTAGATTACCACCAATCTGAGGTTCATCCAAAGATTCTTCTGTAATAGGATAAAGTTTTTGTACCTCTCCAACCGGACGTGGTGGTCTCCTTCTCCCAACATATGGGTGAACATTCGGCTGTGCTGGTTGGTAATATTTCCTTACCATACTCCTGCCTCGGCTTGTTCCAGCTCCAAATCAAAATCCCCTTCTCGTTTGACTGGCCCTTCTTTGGCCAAAACGAAGGGTTTCATGAAGTCAATAGTCTTTGCCTCTTTATCAATCTCTTTATTTATTTAAACAGATTTTCTCCGAACAAATAACCAGGAGCTTGAACATTGCTTGATCTGCACAAACCTGCAAATCTTGGATGTAAAATAGGCCGAATGGCAATCTTCCTCATACAAGTAATCTCAAATATTGAGTTGCAGAACAATGCCAACATATCCTTCTGAACTTTGGTCATTCCACAATCTTCCACTTGCCTTCCAAAAGCAGTGATCCCAGCAGAAATCATATTTCCTGCGCCTGCATCATTGATGACATTGGCACCCAAATAGCCAAATTTACCGTAGGTACCTTCAGTGAGGTATAATAATTCTGTTGTATCAACCATAACAGCTTCTTGAAGCTGGTGAGAGACCAAATAATTTATGTTGGCCGCCAGGTTTTCTTCCATGGCTTCACCGCCTCCTCCAGGTATAGAAAACTTTGTGCCACATCAGACACACCTGGAGCAATATTTTTGTATCGTGGTGGGTACTCATGACCGAAATCACCACCTTCAGGATCAGTCTCATGCAGCCCTGGTACTCCTGAGACTTTGCTCAAGGAGACTTCCTCCAGCCAATCCCGGGCTCTGAAGTTTGAAATTCCCAATTCAAACTGGCACTATATTCATGTATGGAACCCCCTCAGGGGCTGCCTGGGAATATTCTGGGTTTTTTAGACCCTTGGTTGATTTTTGTCCGGATCATTTTCCATTTGATCCATTCTAAGCCATAAGGCTTTTCTATCTGGAGGACTTTCATTATCAGATTCATCAGAAACCACGGGCCTCTCAGATTTCCTTTTACATTTTTTAGGCACAGGATTTTCCTCCGTGGCTTCTGCTTGTGGAGCAACCAAAGGCTCACTAACGGGTATTTCAACGGCCACCGATATCGGAACCGGCTCAGTAATAATCTGCTGTCCCGCCTGTTGTTCTTCTTCTCCCCGGGACGCACGTTTTACCCGCGATTTTTTAGGAGTTTTCTCTATTTTTATTTTTAAACTCCTCCTGGTCTTTACCCACCAGCCTCACGGAGTTTGAAATGCCCTGGAAGTAAAAATAATTTACTTACCTGCGGGCCTGTTCCTTACCGCTGGTGGAGCTGCACTCTGCAGCTCTTTCCCTACCGACAGCGTCGACGTAATGCCGATCAAGCGCCAGGCGGGGCTTCTTCACGTAGTCACTCACGTGACTCCGAAGTAAAATTAGCCCATACAACCAGCCCAGTCTTTCAGTCATATCATGGCTGATCTGTGACCTGACTCATGCACTTGCTTTGGTTCCATTTCTCTTAATGTCTACCAGTAACAAAAATTAAATTTCAGATTTATAGTTAATATAGAAACATAGAAACATAGAAAATAGGTGCAGGAGTAGGCCATTCGGCCCTTCGAGCCTGCACCGCCATTCAATGTGATCATGGCTGATCATCCAACTCAGTATCCCGTACCTGCCTTCTCTCCATACCCCCTGATCCCTTTAGCCACAAGTGCCACATCTAACGCCCTCTTAAATATAGCCAATGAACTGGCCTCAACTACCTTCTGTGGCAGAGAATTCCAGAGACTCACCACTCTCTGTGTAAAGAATGTTTTCCTCATTTCGGTCCTAAAGGAATTCCCCCTTATCCTTAGACTGTGACCCCTTGTTCTGGACTCCCCCAACATCGGGAACAATCTTCCAGCATCTATCTTGTCCAACCCCTTAAGAATTTTGTAGGTTTCTATAAGATCCCCCCTCAATCTTCTAAATTCCATCGAGTACAAACCGAGTCTATCCAATCTTTCCTCATATGAAAGTCCTGACATCCCAGGAATCAGTCTGGTGAATCTTCTCTGTACCCCCTCTATGGCAAGGATGTCTTTCCTCAGATTTGGAGACCAAAACTGTACGCAGTACTCCAGGTGTGGCCTCACCAAAACCCTGTACAACTGCAGTAGAACCTCCCTGCTCCTATACTCAAATCCTTTCGCTATGAATGCTAACATACCATTTGCTTTCTTCACTGCCTGCTGCACCTGCATGCCTACTTTCAATGACTGGTGTACCATGACACCCAGGTCTCGTTGCATCTCCCCCTTACCTAATCTGCCACCATTCAGATAATAGTCTACCCTCATGTTTTTGCCACCAAAGTGGATAACCTCACATTTATCCACATTGTACTGCATCTGCCATGCATCTGCCCATTCACTCAGCCTATCCAAATCACCCTGCAGCCTCCAAGCATCCTCCTCACACCTAACTATACCCCCCAGCTTGGTATCATCTGCAAATTTGGAGATGTTGCATTGAATTCCCTCGTCCAAATCATTAATATCTATTGTAAATAGCTGGGGTCCCAGCACTGAGCCTTGCGGCACCCCACTAGTCACTGCCTGCCATTCTGAAAAGGACCCGTTTACTCCTACCCTTTGCCTCCTGTCTGCTAGCCAGTTCTCTATCCACATCAATACTGAACCCCCAATACCGTGTGCTTTAAGTTTGTATGCTAATCTCTTATGCGGGACCTTGTCGAAAGCCTTCTGAAAGTCTAGATATAACACATCCACTGGTTCTCCCTTATCCACTCTACTAGTTACATCCTCGAAAAATTCTATCAGATTTGTCAGACATGATTTACCTTTCGTAAATCCATGCTGACTTTGTCCAATGATTTCACCACTTTCCAAATGCGCTGCTATCCCATCTTTAATAACTGACTCTAGCAGTTTCCCCACTACCGATGTTAGACTAACTGGTCTGTAATTCCCCGCTTTCTCTCTCCCTCCTTTTTTAAAAAGTGGGGTTACATTAGCTACCCTCCAATCCTCAGGAACTACTCCAGAATCTAAGGAATTTTGAAAAATTATCACTAATGCATCCACTATTTCTGTGGCTACCTCCTTGAGTACTCTGGGATGCAGACTATCTGGCCCTGGGGATTTATCGGCCTTCAATCCGTTCAATTTACCCAACACCACCTCCCGGCTAACCTGGATTTCACTCAGTTCCTCCATCTTATTTGACCCCCGTTCCACTGCTATTTCCGGCAGATTATTTATGTCTTCCTTAGTGAAGACAGAACCAAAGTAGTTATTCAATTGGTCTGCCATGTCCTTGTTCCCCATGATCAATTCACCTGTTTCTGACTGCAAGGGACCAACATTTGTTTTAACTAGTCTCTTTCTCTTTACATATCTATAAAAACTTTTGCAGTCAGTTTTTATGTTCCCTGCCAGTTTCCTTTCATAATCTATTTTCCCTTTCCTAATTAAGCCCTTTGTCCTCCTCTGCTGGATTCTGAATTTCTCCCAGTCCTCCGGTAGGCTGCTTTTTCTGGCAAATTTGTATGCCTCATCTTTTGTTTTTATACTATCCCTGATTTCCCTTGTTATCCATGGATGCACCACCTTCCCCGATTTATTCTTTTGCCAAACTGGTATGAACAACTTTTGTACTTCATCCATGCAGTCTTTAAATACCTTCCATTGCACATCCACTGTCAACCCTTTAAGAATCACCTGCCAGTCTATCTTGGCCAATTCACATCTCATACCTTCAAAGTTACCTTTGTTCAAGTTCAGAACCCTTGTTTCTGACTTAATTTTGTCACTCTCCATCCTAATGAAGAACTCAACCATATTATGGTCACTCTTGCCCAAGGGGCCACGCACAACAAGACTGCTAACTAACCCTTCCTCATTACTCAATACCCAGTCTAGAATAGCCTGCTCTCTCGTTGGTTCCTCCACATGTTGGTTGAGAAAACTATCCCGCATACATTCCAGGAAATCCTCTTCCTCAGCACCCCTGCCAATTTGATTCACCCAATCTACATGCAGATTGAAGTCACCCATTATAACCGTGTTACCCTTGTTGCACGCATTTCTAATTTCCTGTTTGATGCCATCCCCAACTCCAATACTACTGTTAGGTGGCCTGTACACAGTTCCCACTAGCGTTTTCTGCCCATTAGAGTTTCGCTGCTCTACCCATATCGATTCCACATCCTCCACGCTAATGTCCTTCCTTTCTATTGCATTAATCTCCTCTCTCACCAGCAACGCTACCCCACCTCCTTTTCCTTTTCGTCTATCCCTCCTGAATATTGAATATCCCTGGATGTTCAGCTCCCAGCCTTGGTCATCCTGGAGCCAAGTCTCCGTGATTCCAACTATGGCATAGACATTAATCGCTATCTGCACCTTCAACTCATCCACCTTATTACGAATGCTCCTCGCATTGAGACACAAAGCCTTCAGGCTTGTTTTTACAACACTCTTACTCCTTATACAATTATGTTGACAAGTGGCCCCTTTCACATCGATCCCTATTACACTTGGCCATACTCTCCTATCCCTTTGTGAGCTTTCTTCCCCGTTAATTCTGGGGTCATTAACCATCACTTTACTCTCTTTCCCTCTAACTCCGTCCTCGACTATCCCATTTGATACCCCACCCCCCTTATTCAGTTTAAAACCATCCGTGTAGCAGTGGCAAACCTGCCGGCCAGAATGCTGGTCCCCCACCTGTTAAGATGCAATCCGTCCCTTTTGTACAGTTCCCCCTTACTATAAAAAAAATCCCAGTGATCTAAGAATCTAAATCCCTGCCCCCTGCACCAGTTCCTCAGCCACACATTCAGGTCCCATATCTCCCTGTTCCTGCTCTCGCCAGCACGAGGAACTGGAAGCAAACCGGAGATAACAACCCTGGAAGTCCTGCTTTTCAGCATTTTTCCGAGCTCTCTGAAGTCCCGCTGCAAAAAATTCATCTCCTTCTTTCCAACATCATTTGTGCCAACATGCACGACCACTTCCGGCTGGTCACCTTCGCCCTTGAGGATTGTCTGCACTCTGTCCGTAACATCCTGGATCCTGGCACCAGGAAGGCAGCACACCATCCTGGAATCCCGTCTGCTGCCGCAAAAACCCCTGTCCGTACCTCTCACAATGGAGTCTCCAACTACAATGGCGTTGCCCGACTTTGGCCTCTGTGGGTTTGGCTCATCAGCCCTTTTTGTTTGGCAAGCTAGTCCGCCGCTCAGTGGGATACCGTCTTCTGTCCCGGCAGCTTCCACGTGGGTGAACCTGTTCACAAGAGGTACAACACCCGGGGACCTTTGCATCCCATGTATCCCATTGCATCCCCTTCTCTCTTCTAGTGCCTTGGGTGTAACAATCTCACTGAAGGACTTGTCGAGAAACGACTCAGTTTCTCGAATGAACCTGAGGTCATCCACTTGTTTCTCCAGTTCCCCAACACGGTCCTTCAGGAGCTGTACCTGGATGCACTTCTCACATTTGTAGCATCCAGAGGCACCAGCAGTGTCCTTGACCTCCCACATACTGCAAGCATCACACTGCATCAGCTTGCTTGACATCTTCTTTTGCCTCGGTCTCGCCCTATCCAGTATTTTGCGCAGCCTCCTCGCCGAAGACTCTCGAGCCAAAGACTCACACTTTACTCACAGGGCACTTCCCTCACTGCCGCTCCCCAAGAGCTGCCTTGCTTATATTGACTGTTCAATTGCCTAATTTACAAACCAAATTCCTCAGTTTTGAGGAACTGCTTTCCCCCTCTGACTCACTGAGAACTCTCCTCCCACTTGGGCTAGAGCCAATCAGTGCTTTCTCCTGCTTCTCTTTGTTGCTGTTGCTTCAAAATCCACGGGAAGACTGAGTGAAGTCTGCCTGTGCTTTGCCTCTCCTTTTTAACTGCTCTCCCCCTCTGACTCACTGAGAACTCTCCTCCCACTTGGGCTAGAGCCAATCAGTGCTTTCTCCTGCTTCTCTTTGTTGCTGTTGCATCAAAATCCACGGGAAGACTGAGTGAATAGTTAATAGTATATAGTATATAGTTAATAATAGTTTAAGATGGATTAGAGAAATGGAAGGCAGATACAAACTTCTACAATCTTTTGCATGATGGTCTGGCTCTGAATTTTTAGACATTTTACTCCATTTAGAACTCTCTAGGCTAGAGACTCTAGCCAAGGGAAAAAGTTTATTTCAAAAACCTGATATAATACAGGGGAAATGGTGGAGCAAATAACAATCATCCTTACACTAAAATAACAGACAGTACTTTAATTTGGATGATTTTTTGTTACTTTATTAAAACTTTGTTGCATTCCCTACATTTTGTCTGTGCTTTGTTCTGATTGTAACAGGTCTTGTTTTGTGTTAATCTGGTAATGATAGTTGATCGCTCTGATTTTGACAAACTGCGGGGAAAGTTCACCATTTCTTCTTATACATAGATCAGCGGCAGGTTTGAGCAAGATATCTGTTGATCAAACTGACAGCACACATCGTACCTCTTCAGCTTGGAATTACACTGCTCTGGAATTACACTGTCAGCAAATAAGCGACATCGAAAGGATAACTAATCTTCAAAGATTAGTTCAAATAAAAAAAGTGAACAGATCAAACCTTAAAAAATCCTTTTGGCTTGATCACACGCTCACAAAATTTCACTTGCAATGACAAGAAAAGGGAAAGTGCAGAGAGCTACTAGGAGGTAGCTAGAGATTTACTCTTGCAATGTTCCAAAGCCAGCGAGTGTGTGGAATATATATTTCAGGCAATATTAGAGTGTAAAATGGATCAACTTAGTCCCAGATCGATAAAGATTGAATCTCCGTCTTCCTGGTCTCATCAAAAATCACGGGGAGGAATGGACGTATAGACTACTGGCAGAGTAAAGCTTCTCCTATATCATTCTATTAACCAAACCTTGGGCAGATACAGTACAGGTCAAGTACAGAAATTGGCTCCGGTAATTTACGCTCTCCCCTATATCAGGAACAGCATTGATTGGTAAAAGAAGTAAGAAATCACTATAATATTCCCGTCAAACACAACCAGGTGTGATACATCATGCGTTGATTATGTACGGCTTTTTCTAAATACGTTTTCAGAAAATGAAAACTTATGAATAGTATGTGTCACCTGGAGTAAGAAGTTGACATCATCTCAATGAAGTACAGCAGCTAGGATAGGGCATAATGCCTGTGGAGTAAACATATCTCTGTTTGTGAGTGTCAAACAGTCCCAGCTGAAATACAGTACGTGTTAAATTAGTGGTATCAAAATCTGAGTCCTGTCACATTTGCCAAACAAGCTCACAAATGTTGGATGTGCTGACTGCTGGCAGCTGGGCTGATATGCATCTCAGTTACAGTCTTTGCTTTTACAATTACTGCTGAATGTTTTTGTCTTATCTTTGTCATTGAAACTGGAGCAGCCACTCCCTCCAGATCTGCTCTGTGTTTGTAACAATCTTCCCAAGTCCCAATCAGTGTTGTGATGACTCGAGATCTCTCTGTTCACCCTCCTGGGAGGCTGCTCACTTCATCTTAATGTCCAATTAAAACTAATTCCAGAATTTTAATGGCTATTATTCTATCTGATTTTGATGTATTTGTAACTCATGACAGTCGGTCAAATCACATAATTAGATATTAAATTATCCTTTATCTCACATCACACAATCCACTTACTCTCCAGCTTCTCCCACACAATAATTCCACTAATCTTGGTCAGGGGTTAATCACAAAGCAGTTCAAGTTCCTCCGATGCATGATGTACTATGCTCTATGTAGGTTCACTGGGAATTTTACTTCGGAATTACGTGAGTGACTACGTGAAGAACCCTGCCAGTGCGCATGCTCATCATTACGCGGTTTTGCATGGCTCAGCGACTGACTGGCAGGTGCAACGGTCCTGCCAGCGGTAAGTTTAAACATACAGGTAAGTTTTGTATTTTTTACCAGGTTCTGTTTCTCTTGCAGGAACCTCTTCTTATCGAGGATTCCTGCTGGATATTATCGAGAAGTCCGGCGAGCCGCAGGGAAACCGGCTTGGGCTGTGAGGAGACTCCGGTCCGAACCGCGGAATCGCGGGAGCCGGCGGCCGTCGGGTTCGCAACTCCAGTCACTGACAATGTGGTCAGCGGCTTCCAGTCCGCTGTGGTTCCCGTGGAGGGGTAAACCCAAGAGGCGGTATTACTACCAGAGTCGCTGACAATGCGGTCAGTGACTTCCAGACCACCAGAGTCGCTGACAGTGTGGTCAGCGGCTCCCAGACCGATGTGGTTCCCGTGGAGGGGTAAATACAGGAGGCGGTAGCACCACCAGAGGCATTGACAGTACGGTCAGCGGCTCCCACACCGCTGTGGTCCCCAGGACATGGGGTATAACCAAAGATAAAGTGGGCAGGCCTATGGACTCGGGCCGGGAGGGTTCCTCTCTGGTGATGCTTAACAGTTTGGAAACTGGATGGAGCTCCTAATGGAGAGAATGTTCTACCAAGACACACTCCAACAGGAGGAGTAGTGTCAGCGCCGGCCTATGGGAGAGCCGCGCCAGCAGTGCCTAGCCAGGGCTGCTTAATTGGATGGTTGTCCAGGATGGAGCTCCTAATGGGAGGATGTTCCACCAAGACACACTCCAACAGGAGGAGTAGTGGCAGCGCCAGCAGCGCCTATTCATGGCTGCTTAATATCTCCCTCTTGGAGGAGGAGAGCATGCTGGGCCAGAATTATTCTGCTGCCAAATATGTTCCATTCTGGTATAGGTCTCTTGTGAGGCCATATCAGCACAGGTACCCTCAGGGGCCTGAGGCAGCACCTGTTTAGGGCTGTCTACGATCTTCCCCTTTCTGGAGTGTTGTGCGAATGGTCAGTAGGTAACTGACTTCAAATTCTAAAAGTATGTCCGTCGAACATATGGGAGCACATGCGTATGGGTTCAAGGCAATCCTCGCAGATGGAGATGTTGTTGCCAGAAGAGTTGGTTACCAGCCGTTGACAGAATACCTGTAAGGGGTCAGAGTTCCGAGTGAACTGAGCTCTAGCCGCCAAATATTCTATTCAGGTAAGACCTATTTAACAGGCAAAACCTGGATGAGGAAACAAAAGCTGTTGGACCACTCAAGGTACCAACGACGAGCAAAGCTTCATCGGTTCAGCGGCAACACACTCCACGCCTCCATTGGCAGAGAGCAGTTCACTGAAGCTATGGCAGCGTGAAACCAGACAGACGTTCAACGCACCCTACCAGTCCTACTCTATAACAAGGCATGGGGTAAGTGGACCACTCACAAGTTGTTAATTTACGCTTGTTTGTACAACACACGCATGGTTGAGGCATTGTCACCTAACCATGTAAAACTGCACAATACTAATATTCCAAGCAGGTTTGGAATTAGGGCCAGTATTGCCTTTTAAGGCAGGCTCAGTATTATAGCCAGGATCGCTTTGAGACAGGATCGAAATATGGCCAGTGTTGTTTTCACGGCAGGCTTAGAATTATGGCCAGAGTTGCCTTTAGAGGCAGCTTCGGAATTATGAGGTAGGCTCATTTTGATGCCCAGGATTGTCTTCCAAGACAGGCTCGGAAATCGGGCCAGAGTTGTCATTCCAGGCAGTCATGGAATGATGGCAGACGTGGCCGTTCATTGTTAAGATGGAGAAGGTCATGTAACGCGTATGTGCAGTGTAAACTTTCCGAATAGGAAACTTTGTTACTGACTAACAACTGATTTTCATAAGGATCTCAAATATACATTCTATTCAGTTTCCATTTACTGGGATTACCGGAGACATTTGAAATTATCAGGATAATGATAACAGTAATGATAATTTGCTAATGATGACACAATTAAAAAAGTAAACCATTGCAAGATGCGCTAAATTATTTATCCAGGTATTTACCAAATTACAAAAATCGGTGCTTCGGCTACTCAGAGTCTAAACTTGTTATGTCTAGTCTGAATGATATTCTAATGCTCTATTTTGCAAAAATCAATTGTTCAGCTTCAAACTATATTTGATAAATTCAACGCCGGGAAGGGCTTTATAGGATCCCTCATCCATCCATTTAAATTTAAGTAGTTACCAATATACTTGTTGGTCATTGGGATTTATCTTCAACTATTAATTAGCCTGTGACTCTGCCCTGGGACAAGATATTGGAGTTAATGGGAACTTGTAACAACCTTGTTGTTATAAGCAGGCATCTATTCATCAAGAGTAATTGGCAATATAGTAGCTGTAATTCACCTGTGAAGTAGCAACCTCTCAAGTGTCAGCTAGGTAATTGTTAAGAGACCTATGCTATTACCAGCTGAAGCTAATAAAGTCATAATGATGGACAAACACTATTCAGCATGGCTCCACTGGTTTGGTCAATAAAAACTCAGGTATATTACAAACTGATGCCAGTTTGAGGCTTTGCTGTGGAGCCTTTAGAACTTCCCCAGTCCCTGCCCTGATTGTTGAAATGGGAGAAATGCCGTTATGGTTAAGGCGCATTAAGTTAGGGTTACATTACTGGGCTAAACTTTGTGAGTGTAATGATACCTTCCCAGCGAGGTGTTTGTTGCAAGAGGAGGATGATGGTAACAAATATTACACATTTTTTGTAATTATAAATCAGTGGGCTAGGAAGTTGGGTTTGGAACAAGGGGGTATTATAGAGCATATGTTATGGCTACCTGTGCCCTATTGGGTTCTTCCTGAACTGGTTATTGAGCTTGCGTTTCTTGAGGGAAAAGATAAGCGTGAGGTGACTTTAAGAATTATGGAATATTTTATTTTAATTCGTGAGAGCACTTTGATTGTTTTCACAGATGGATCTAAGGACCCAGTTAGTGGGAGAGCTGGATTTGGAGTGCATGTGGAGCAGATTGGGTTGAGGTTTGGTCGACGCATTTCTGATGGAAGCTCTGTTCTCACGACTGAATTAATGGCAATTCAATGGGCTCTATGGTGGATTGAGGAAGCCAGTTTTAGAGAAGTCATTATCTGTTCCGATTCTGTAGCTGCTCTTGAAACTTTAAGAGCGGGGAAATCTAAAGCTCGTCCTGACATTCTAAATGAAATCTTGGGTGTGTTTTCCAGAATTGGGTTTGCGTATAATATCACCTTTTGCTGGGTTCCTGGGCATGCTGGAGTGAGGGGGAATGAGCAGGTGGACCTCGTAGCAAAGGAAAGTTTAAAAAGAGAAATAGATATTCATGTATCATTAGGGAGAGTGGAATTGAGAGAAATAATTAAAGAGGGCTTAATAAAAGAATGGCAGAGAGGATGGGAAAAGGAAGTCAGGGGTAGACATTACTTTTCTATTCAATCTGAAGTTAGGAAAATATGTTTCTGTACATCTCTGTCTCGTAGGGACTCAGTTAAATTGTGTAGGTTGAAATTGGGACACTGGGTTAAATTATTATTTGTACATTATCGGGAAACATGTTTCTGGCTTGTGTGAATGTGGGAGTGATGAGAAAGTTAAGCATGTTTTCCTAGAATGTGAAAAGTATAGGGTAGAAAGAAAAGTATTGTTAGTTAGACTGATGGGACTTGGTGTTGAGGCTTTTTCTGTTTTATCTTTGTTTGGGCATAATGAGAAGCATCAATTGATATCCAGGGCTGTTCTTCAATTCCTGCAGGTGACAGGACTGTATGTAAGAACCTAGTTCAAGCTCTGAACTGTGGAAGGCAGTAATACGCTTAGCAGCGTCTACACTGCCAGAACCCGATATAAAAAAAAACTGATGCCAGGTGCTCTAAGGTGGAAAATTACGAATGTCACCTCTAGTTCAGAGGTGGAGCAGATTTATATCAGTTGCCAATTCTTCAGTTATTGCTATCAACTATCTATAAACCCTAGGTGCATTATATGGGTAAAGGGTTCTGGACCTAATCTGCATGCTCAACTGCAGGTTGATACCCAATGGTGGTGGCATATGTTAGTCACATGGGTGCAATCAATTAAAAGCATCCTATACTAATTTACATAATCTCATTTGCCACTGGTGTATCATCAAGTACAGATCAATGACAACACAGAATGAGTGTTGGATCACAAAGTATTTATGAAATTATGGTTCGATGGAGCACCGAATGTTGATGTGATGTTTCATGCTTATTCATGGCTGCAAAACTATGTGGCATAACAGTTGCGAGAGATACATTATTGCTACAACAAGGAGGAATGTTTGTTAAGTCTTCCACCATTTTGCCCATCAGTTGGATCTTGAAATAAAGTCAGCAAGGTCACGCTTAGGTTTTTGTAACCGCTGACGGGACTATGCAGCATTGATTCCTGTTTGTCAGGAATATTAATACAACCTTATACGGTTATTCTACATGTAAAGCTTTGCTGGTCAGCCTGTGGCTCGGAAAACCAGCCTCTCCATGATAAAATCAATTTATTATTTTGCAGATTCTGAGTAGACTGCTCCTACGGCTCTGGTGTCACACCGACCCATGTATGGACTCACTGCAGAGGGCAGGGATAGCATCCCAAAAAGCAGTACAGTTTCTCCAGGAGATGGGAAGAGCTTTGTTTAATGCTATGTTACATTTAATATGGTACAGATACTGACGACTTGAAGTTCATTTTCCAATAGGTCTTTGACAATAATTGAGTTATAGGGCCATTAACTGTGCTTAATGTGCCTTCCCATCATATTTGATGCAGCGAATTGGATCCACTCCATCGGGCTCACCCCGGATATCGAGTTTGTAAAGGATCATTAACACAAGTTCCCCCAGGACAAGTACAGGGCAGTATGGATACTGACATTGTGCTGGCACTGTTTCACTGGGGGCTCCAACTACACCCTAGCGTTGACCATCTCATAAGGTGGTTATCCTCATGGCGCTGGTCTCAGCACAACTGGTCCAGTCACTACATAATTGCGACTGGACAGGATGGTTACATCTGCAAATAATATTATATTTTATGTTTTAATTAAGCAGAGCAGAAGGGGAGTCGGGTCCCAAACTAGTTTCATGACATATTCAGGGACCTTCAGTTATGTGAGGTCACACATTTACAACAATATGTCAAGGTCACCAAGAGCCTAGAGGTTATGAACTAGCAATGTTGTTAGTTCCAAAGCTTTATAAGAAGGTTACACAAAAAGCTGGAGAAACTCAGCGGGTGCAGCAGCATCTAAGGAGCAAAGGAGATAGGCGGCGTTTCGGGTCGAGACCCTTCTTCAGACTGGTCAGGGATCAGGGAAACGAGAGTTATAGACAGTGATGTGGAGAGATAAAGAACAATGAATGAAAGATATGCAAAAAAGTATTGATGATAAAGGAAACAGGCCATTGTAAGCTGTTTGTGGTGTGAAAATGAGAAGCTAGTGCGACTGGGGTGGGGGGGGGGGAGATGGAGAAGGAATGTCAGGGCCCGAGGGCTGAGGGAGAGGTGGGGAGGGGGATGGGGCAGTCTGGGTTAACAGAATTGAGAAAATTCAATGTTTAAGCCCAGAGGATGCAGACTCCCCAAGCGGAATATGAGGTGCTGTTCCTCCAACTTGCGGTGTTGCTCACTCTGGCCGTGGAGGAGGCCCAGGACCGAGAGGTCGGATACGGAATGTGAGGGGGAGTTGAAGTGCTGAGCCACCGGGAGGTCGGGTTGGTTATTGCGGACCGAGCGGAGGTGTTCGGCGAAACGATCGCCCAGCCTCCGCATGGTCTCACCAATGTAGATCAGCTGGCATCTGGAGCAACGGATGCAGTAGATGAGGTTGGAGGAGGTGCAGGTGAACCTCTGTCGGACTTGGAATGACTGCTTGGGTCCCTGAAAGGAGTGGATGGGGGAGGTGAAGGGACAAGTGTAGCATCTCTTACGGTTGAAAGGGAAAGTGCCCGGGGAAGGAGTGGAGCGGGAGGGAAGGGAAGAATTGACAAGGGAGTTGCGGAGGGAGCGGTCTTTGCGGAAGGCGGACGGGGGGGAGATGGGAAGATGTGGCGAGTGGAGGGGTCACGTTGGAGGTGGCGAAACTGGCGGAGGACTATCTGTTGTATGCGCTGGCTGGTGGGGTGAAAGGTGAGGACCAGGGGGACTCGGCCCTTGTTGTGAGTGGGGGAATGGGGAGAGAGGGCAGTGTTGCGGGGTATGGAGGAGACCCTGGTGTGAGCCTCATCTATAGTAGGGGAGGGGAAACCCCGTTTTCTGAAGAACTAGGACATTTGTGATGACCTGGTGTGGAACACGTCATCCTGGGAGCAGATGCGGCGTAGACGGAGGAATTGAGAATAGGGGATGGAGTCCTTACAGGAAGCAGGGTGGGAGGAAGAGTAGTCCAGGTAGCTGTGGGAGTCAGTTGGTTTGTAGTGGATGTCAGTCAGGAGTGTATCACCTGCAATAGAGATGGTGAGGTCAAGGAATGGTAGGTAAATGTCGGAAATGGTCCAAGTATATTTGAGTGCCGGATGTAAGTTGGTGGTGAAATGGATGAAGTCAGTCAGTTGTGCGTGGGTGCAGGAGGTGACACCAAAGCAGTCATCAATGTAACGGAGGTAAAGGTCGGGGGTGGGGCCCTGGTACGCCGAGAACAAAGATTGTTCGACGTGCCCGACAAAGAGGCAGGCGTAGCTAGGGCCCATGTGTGTGCCCATAGCTACGCCTTGTGTTTGGAGGAAATGGGAGGAGTCAAAAGAGAAGTTGTTGAGGGTAAGGACCAACTCCGCTAGGCGGAGGAGGGTCTCAGTGGATGGGTATGGGTTGAGTTTCTCCAGCTTTTTGTGTAACCCTCGATTCTCCAGCATCTGCAGTTCCTTCTTTAACACTTTATAAGAAGGTGTCAGTTCAGACCATCCCCAGGCAGTGAAACGGGGTTTGGTTTATATGGGAGTAAATACAAATTAAATCACTCCACCAGGTCTGCTACAACATCAGTAGCAAGGGTTATTTAAGTTCCGCTGGACCACATCCTAGCAGCTGGAGGACGGTCGAACGAGCGAACATTCCAAACACTTATAATAACCCATTGTCAGACCAGGAGTTTTGCCAGCTCTACTTTAGGTTCAGTTGTATAGTCCCTCTTGGATGAGAGGGATTACTATTATGATTATTTATTCATTATGAATGATTCCCTCATCTGTCAATGATGCAGCTGTGGTTGTGTACACTCGTTTCTCAAAGCATGAAATCACAGAACTTTGAAATCTTCACGTAGTCACTTACGTGACTCCGAAGTAAAATAGTAAGATTAAATGAGAACTTTCCAGTTTGAAGTTTGATCTTTATTTTATGAGGAGTTACGTGGGTGAGTACGTGCCCTTCGCTCCCAACCCTCATATCACAAAGGTCATCTGGTAGTTTTAGGTTTATAATCTTACTATGTCACTTCAATTACTGTTATCTGTGATTTCACACTGTTGCTTTGAAGATTGACGAGCGTGCGCACTGGCGGAGTTCTTCACGTACTCACCAACGTAACTCCTCATAAAATAAAGATCAAACTTCAAACTGGTAAGTTCTCATTTAATCTTACTATTATACCATGTGGCAGAATCAGACCTTAATCCCACTGTTACCCTCAGCACCAAAACCAGCTGCCCCCATTGTACTGAAACTTCAGCCAGCAAGATATTCATCAGTCTGAAGATGGATCCCGATCTGGAAACGTCATCTTTCCATGTTCTCCAGGGATGCTGCCTGATCCTCTGAGTTGGACCAGTACTTTGTGTTTCTTTTTTTAAACCAACATCTGCAGTTCATTGTTTCTATCATGGTCACATTGAATGGCGGTGCTGGCTCAAAGGGCTGAATGGCCCACTCCTGCACCTATTGTCTGCTGTCTATTGTCTACTGTCCATTACCGCATAATTTATTTCTTCATTCCTCCAAATGGTCCCCTTGCACACTTCCTCTCTTCAGCTGCTATCATGACAGTGTGGATACATGTTGAAGTTTGTAGAATAAGACTTATCCCCTGATCCTGATTTCATGGACTAAAAATTCAAGACAGGAGAGCAAAAGCCTACTCGGTCTCATCAGACACATGCAGGAAATGTATAGCGTTGCACAACCTGGAACTGAATTACATCAGATTATTTTTAGTGACAATAATTATATATCATTTGAGATTATAATTAATGACTTTTGGTGAAATTATATAGTTTAAACATTGTTCTTTAATTTTTGCTTGTGTATGTGAAGCAATTCTCCGTAGCTGCTGACTGTATCTCCACATAGTAATTCCACTGTATATCTGTAATTCCACTGTATATGAGGCTAGATGCAGGAAAAAGTACCCCGATGTTGAGGGAGTCCAGAAACAGGGGTCACAGCTTGGGAATAAGGGGTTGGCCATTTAGGACTGAGATGAGAAAAAACGTTTTCACCCAGAGAGTTACGAATCTGTAGAGTTATCTACCACATAAGGCAGTGGAGGCCAATTCACTGGATGTTTCCAAGAGAGTGTTAGATATAGCTCTTCGGGCTAACAGAATCAAGGGATATAGTAAGAAAGCAGAAACAGGGTACTGATTTTGGATAATCAGCCATGATCATGTTGACTGGCTCAAAGGGCCGAATGGCCTTCTGCTGCACCTATTTTCTATGTTTCTATGAATTCTTTCTTTAATTAGAAAAGGGATAACATACTTTGGTATTGTGTCTTCAAACACTTCCAGATCAGGCAGCAATGTTTAGAAACTAAGTAATGCTCCACCTATACGGTTCTGTTAATTATGTCCAAGACATGTACAACATAAATTATATTCTGGTTCATAATTTTTAAATCAAGCTTGGTATCAAATGCCTGCAAGCAAGGTACAGCACGAATTAGATAGTGTGACAAGATATTGGTTCTCTATCTTTAGCACAGCTGAAACAGTACAGTATGCGTTAAAAATGCAGAGTTCAAACGCTGACCGTATCTATTGCAACCCTTTGGCTCACTCAAAGCAGGGTAATCACACAGAATATCCAACTACATCTAAATAAGGCAAGAGCAGGCTCTGCACTTGAGCTAATGTCAACTTCACATCAAAAGCTCAACCTTATAGTGGCTGATCCGTGGCTTTCAGACGCTGCTTAGTCGCTCATATCAGCAAAGTCCTGGATCGAAGGGTATCTCAGTAAAGCCTCTCACATTTCAAATCATTGAAGTGTGTGTGCTGTTTGATCCTTTCTTCAGAACCGAGCATTTTGGCCCAGTGAGATTTGCTCAGTGAATCCATTGACCTTTCTCCATTCTGAGATGGTGTGGTAACAATTCAACTTCTCCTCTCTGCCCTCCTGGGGCTGCTCTTTTCAAAAATCTTTAAACATAAAAGTGATTAATATTAATCCTAGGGTGTATATCTGAATAAAATGGGACAGTTCAGTGTCAGTGATTACTTTTACTAAAGGTATTTGTTATTGCAGCCACCTGTGAACACTGAGATGGCAGTGAAAATTATCTTTTTTAAATCAGTAATCAATACAAATATTAATAAACCAGGGCAACCACTGTATTGTTCCATTAAACTCCCAGGTTAGGGATCATCTGGTTAGTTAAGCAGTCCATCATGTTTTGCTAGAGTTTCTTTCAGTATCTGGAATGTTGTGCTGTATAGCAATCAACATTGCAGGTACAGGATACATCTGGCAAGATCTTTGCAAGGTTTATATGCTCAAGGCATATTTGATCTGATATACCCTCACCTTCACTAAAGTACTTGCTTGCTGAGTAGTGCTTTTTATGCTGGATGCCTTGTGTACAGAGCAATGTGGACTACAGTGCATTATGGCTGTGTCATGCACTGGTGTGCAGTACATTTTGGTATGAGGTATGCTGAAGTAAGTGTCTGCACTGCTCTCTGGTCTCTGCTGTGTTATGATGTGCCTTGCTGTGTGAAAAGAACTATGCTTGCATTATGTTGTAGTGATTGTTGTGGTGTGCCATGCTCCATTGTGTGATATGTGTTGTATGTGGTGCTGTGGCACACTCTGGTGATCAGTACTCTGCTGTATGCATTGTATGTCTAGTATCCTCCCACATCTCAAAGACATGTTGTGTTGGTCAATCGGCCACTGTACTTTGCCCATAGTGTGTGTGGGTGGTAGAATCTTGGACGTGGGGGGTAGTTGATGGGAAGGTGGGGAAGGAGGGGTGACAAGGTGGTGCAGCTACTGCTGCCTTACAGCACCAGAGACCCGGATTTGATCCTGACTATGGATGCTGTTTGTACGGAGTTTGTACATTCTTTCCGTGACCGTGTGGGTTTTCGTTGGGTGCTCCTGTTTCCACCCACATTCCAAAAACGTACAGGTTTGTAGGTTAATTAAGGGCCTGTCACACTAGCGCACGATTAGACGTGACAAGCGCGACAAATTCGGACGCGGGGGTCGCGTGGGGGTCAGGCGATCCCGGTGCGAGTGAAGGGCCTGTCCCACTAGCGCGCGATTACACGCGCGACGTCCGAAGGAAGGACGTTATTTTTCATCACGTGACGATGCGCATGAGCATGCGCGTTGCACGACGTCGGGCAGTGACGTCATCACGCAACGCCACGCTGAAGACGCACAACGTCAAAACGTCATCACGTTCCGCGCGACAGGATTTTGCCGCGCGTAATTTTTAAGCAGTGTCGGTTTTTGGACACTACGCGCGATGTCGACACCAGCTCCACACGAGTCCGCGGAACTCCACGAGACTCCGGCGATCGCAGTGGGACAGGGTCACGCGAGGCCGGACGACTAAAGCGACCACGGTAGGTCGCGCTTGTCGTGTCTAATCGCGCGCTAGTGTGACAGGCCCTTTAGGCTTCGGTAAAAATTGTAAATTGTCCCGAGTGTACAGGATAGAGCTGGAGTACAGCAATTGCTAGTAGGTGTGGACCCGGTGGGCCGAAGGGCCTGTTTCTGCGCTGTATCTCTAAACTAAACCAAACTAAAGTCGGCTTTTACGAAAATTAAAGTGCAAAATGATTGCTCTCTGAATCTCCATAGATTTGATGGGCCAAAATGGCTGCCTATGTTGTATGGAAATATGGATTATTGGTAGCTGTTTATGTTCAATAACCAAAGAAAAGGTATATTGAAACAGTAGACCAGATGGTTGACTGTGAACACTCACCCGCCCGGTGGGCTCAACTCACCCGCTGAAGAACCGTGTTGCGGTCCGGACCTTCCCATAGACCCAACTCGCCTCCACAAGCTTCACCTCCCGGCGAAGCTGGGCGGTGAAGCCTGCCTGGGCCGATGGAGCCTCGCGGCGACTGACTGAGCCTCTGCAGCAGAGTAGCACAGTGGCAGTGGTGAGCCTCGGTGGCGGTGGTGGGGCCTCAGCGACAGCGATGCTATTTGCATACCATTTTCACTGTGCCTTGTCACATGTGACAATGAAGTATTACATAAATTATTCCATTCCTGAAGGTTGCTGTAAGTGCTGGTACTTATATGTGTTTTAGGTTGATTATTAGAACAGGATGGTACAATCCCTAAGATTTTACTACAATTGACTTTCTTGGGTATGACCACCAGGTGAATTTTGAAAACAATCAGACACATCTTCAGTTGTGAACCTCAACGTCACTGGGTGTTTCGGCCTTTTATCACAAGACACCCTCAGTCGAGGCAGGCCCACCACAGGTTGATCAAAGCTGGGGTCAGCTCAGTGGAGTTGCACATCAATTGCCAAAATATCAACCTTCCAAACACTCTGTGCATTGATCAAACTGGTCCCCCACCATGTGGCTGTGCTCCCATGACATTCCTGACATTGTGTGATGTCTGTCCAGTCAGCACCAACATTGGCCTGTGTACTGGAAAGTGGGGAGGACATTTGCTTGGCAACCCTTCTGCTGCTCCCTGGCCATTTCAAGTGCATTAGATTCCAGGAATGGTTTTGCTTATTTTCATTATATATTACTTATCTAAAGCTGAAAGCTGTGAATAAATATTTATATAAACCACCATTTTTATGTCCTCACTTTTTGTAGAATATTCTATTGAACATAACTAGAGGAAAAAGCTTTTCAATTAACTAATTTGGCTCTATCTTCCATTGTAATATGAAAATGAAAAGGAATGAAGTTAGTCAGGATGGGTTTTTTTTATTACCGTATTACTGTACATTTCCACTTAATTATATGTAAACTCAGCAATAATATATAAAATAACATACCTATTCTGAGAAGGAGTCCATTATTATTAGCTCAGCTCTGTGATTTAAAATTGCTTACCTTTATACATGTTTGTGCTGAGGCTGGCTTTGTTAGAATTGGTATCACTTGTGCAGGCTAAAGGAATGTTCAGTGGTCTTTATAACACTTTATCTGATGAGATCTATGCAGTCTTATAATTGTGATTCAAGCTGACTTCAGTGGGATGCCAATGAATGGTGTCCGTTGAGCTTGTAAGTACTCAGAGAAAATAGGCGGCACCATTAAGGGAGTGGTCTAAGTCAGGCCGTTGCAGAAAAGTTGCATTGAACATCATTTGATACCAAGCCCCAAAAAGAAATATTACGGCAGATGACAATGGCATAGTCAGATAAATAGCTTATATGGAGTATATTTAAGAGGGAAATCAGGATGGCAAAAGAGGATATAAGTTAGCTTTGGCGGACAAGATAAAGAAACAGCCTAACATATTCTACAGGTACATTAAGAGCAAAAGGTAATAAGCCGAGAGAATAGGCCCCTAAAAAATTAACGTCTATGTGTCAAGCTCCAGGAGGTAGGCTAGATGCTAATACTCAAAGGTTTAAAAAATATCACACTTTATTGAAGAGTGTGATATTTTTTAAACCTTTGAGTATGAGTTTCATGGATTCTTAGATCAAAGATATCTTTCATTTACTGCCACTTCGATGTCTTGCTCACACAGCACATCACATTTTTAACAGTCAAGGAAGGAAAGAACCGAACTGAAACCCCAGTGACGATACTAAAATTCAATTTAAATTGCTATGAATACACACATTTAACATAGCATACCCCCCATTAAACTAGATTTATAATGACATTGTCTCCACATTTCCAATAGATTTTGAAATCTTTTAAACAGATTCATGGATTTAGCTGACCTATTTCCACAACCTCTCTGGCTGTACACATATCAAATATTACTCTTAGAAGTCAATGAGGAAGATTTGCTTAAGTTCCACTGGTTCCATCCAATTATCTGACAGCAACACATAGGAAAGTTGAATTTCGCTGTCAGAGTTCTGCAACCGTTCCTACAGTAATCAGGTTCTTGAACCGATCTCACAACCCTAATCCTACATCGACATTATCCCAATGGAGTAGAATAGAATAGTTTCTTTATTGTCATTGTAACATGAACCATGTACAACAAAATTTAAAAATGTCAACCAGTCAGTGCAACATTCAAACCATAAAAGCTAACGATACATACAAGGTAAAATATTAAAAAAGATAAACTAAAATAAATATGAAATATGAAAATAGCACGCATAAACACCCAACCCTACATCCTTCTGTCGATTTCACAGTGTACCAACCACAGTCCCTTAGTCCCCGCGTTCCTTGGCGGCTACATTTAGTGCCTTTATAGCAGTGGGGTAAAAACTGTTTTTAAGTCTGTTTGTCCTTGTCCTTGTAGATCTGTACCGTCTGCCTGACAGTTCATTGAGTGTCCGGGGTGGGAAATGTCCTTTATAATATTCTGGGATTTTTTGATGCAGCGGGAACTGTGTAAGTCTTCCAAGGTAAGGAGAGGGCAGCCGACAATCCTCTGGGCGTTGTCAATGGCCCTCTGGAGCGCTTTCCTCTGAGCCGCTGTGCAGCTGGTGTACCACACGCATACACAGTATGTTAGGATTATCTCAATGGAGCACCGATAAAAGGACAGCAGCAGTCTCTGTGTGATGTTATTCTTCCTGAGCACCCTCAGGAAGTGCAGTCTCTGCTGGACCTTTTTCAGCAGCGCAGAGGTGTTCACGCTCCACCGCGAGTTTGAGGGATTGATTGTAATCATGTATTATCTTTCTGCTGACTGGTTAGCAAGCAACAAAAAGCTTTTCACTGTACCTCGGTACACTGAACAATAAACTGAACTAACTGAACAACGGAACATTATGATCCATCCCTTGCATTACTTGGACTTGATTTTTATTCTAATTGTGTTTTGTATTAAAATCGTGCTTTTTTACACATCTTCTTTCTTTTAGATGTACAATTAATGTATAATTTGTCTAGCCTCTTTGTTCTAGTTAACGCGACTAAATCATTGTACCTGTACCTCACTGTACAATCACATATGGTAATTGACCCAAATTGATTTAATTTGACCACCCTTCTCTAGAGAGATGTTTTCTCTACCGTCTGCATAGATGCAGCTGTTTATAATAGTTTTTGACTATATCTCTGCATATCTTATGCATAGAGATCTTTCTTGCCCTAATTACGTCTTCTCACAGTTCACTTTCTTCTGCATTAAACTTGCACCGTGTGCTGTTTATCTGTCAATCATGCTCACTGGTTTTCTTTAGCTCTCAGTTACATTACTCTTAATTCTTACTTTCAAATTTCTTCTTGGCTTCTCCCTTTCCAACCTCTGTAACTTCTTTCAGTTCTACACCCCTTTTAGGTATCTGTACTCACCCCATTCAGGCCTCTGCATGCCTCTGATTTTAATTATTTCGCTGTTGATGGCAAAACCTTCACCAGCTTAAGCCCTAATTACTGGAATTCTGCGCAATTCTGCTTCTCTTTCATGGAATCAGTCATGCAACACAGACCCAGGTTCTTTGTCTCAACTAGTCCATGCCAACCAGGTTCTATAACTGAGCTATTTATATTTGTCTAATCGATCTAAATTGTTAGGATTGATCAAAACCTCTCCTATATACATACTTGTCTAAATGCCTTTAAACATCGCCATTATACCTGCCTTGACAGTTTCCTCTAGCAGCTCTTTCTGTAAAACAGTCCTCTGTCTGAAGATATGGCCCTTCAGATCTCTTTTCAATCATTTCTATTTCATCTTAAACCATTGCCCTCTGGTCTCGTGAAACTTGAGAGCAATGAACATTTTCCTTTTCTATGCCTCTCATGATTTTGTATGCCTCGCGATGGTTCTCCCTAAGCACTCCTGTACTCCAGGGAAAAGGTCCCAGCCTATACAGCCTCCAGTTATAACTGAAGATAACATCCTTATTAGTCCATGTAACCTACTGATTAATCTTTTCTGTGTCCTTTCTAGCTTAATGACATCCTTCCAAAGTGGTCTCACCAACATCTTGTACAAACGTAGCACGATGTCCCAACTCTTATATTTGATACACATGAAGGCAAGCATGTCAAACATCATCTTCGCCATTGTGTCTGTCTGTGTCACCACTTTCAAGGAACCGTGTACCTATACATCTAGTTCTCTCTTCTCTACAACACTTCCCAGGGCATTACTATTTACTCGGTAAGTCCTGCCATGGTTTGACTTAGCCAAATGCAACAGCTCGAATTTACCTGAAATAAACTCTATCTGCTCTTCCTTTGTCCACTGGCCCAGTTGATCAAGATGGTTTTGTGCAACGAATAATGAGGGAAAGGTGCTAAATGTTGTCTATGTGGATTTTAATGAGGCCTTTGACAAGGTCCCAAATAGTAGACTAGTATAGAAGGGTCACATGGATTCCAGGGAGAGTTAGACAAGTGGATACATAGGAAACTATGCGAGGAAGAAGTGGGTGATAATCGAAATATGCTTTTGGATTTGAGGCCTGTGACTAGTTGTGCACCACCAAAATCGGTGTTGGGCCTATTGTTGCTTACCATTTATTTAAACAATTCGGAAGAGAATGTACATGATTAGTAAGTTAGCCGGTGATACTAAAATGAGAGGCATAATAGACAATGAAAAAGGTTGCCAAAAATGACAATAAGATATTGATCAGCTGGGTAAGTGGGCTGAGGAATGGCAAATGATGTACCATTCAGACAAGTGCAAGGTGTTGCATTTTGGGAATCAAACGAGGGTAGAACTTTCATAGTGGGCGGTAGGGGTCTGGGAAGTGTTGTGGAAGAGAGGGACTGAGGAGTAGAAGTTCATATTTCCCTGAAAGTGGCTTCCAAAGTAAATAGGGTGGTGATGATATTTGGCAAGCTGGCTTTCATCAGTCGGAGGACCTAGGTTTAAGGTGAAGGGGGATATCTGAATGGTACTCTTTACCACAAAGGGTGGTGGGTGTATGGAACATGCTGCCAGAGGACTGGGCTGGGACTATCCCAATGTTTAAGAAACAGTAAGGCAGATAAATGGATACAACAGGTTTGGAGAGATATGGACCAAAAGCAGGCAGGTGGGATTAGTGTAGCTGGGACATGTTGGCCTGTGTGGGCGAGTTGGGCCCAAGGGCCTGTTTCCATGCTATATCACTCTATGACTATGATCCATGACACTGATTACAAGAGTTAGATGGTATGTTGCAGTTGCATAAGGCATTGGTGTGGCTGTGCCTAAGTATTGTGTACAGTTGTGGTTACCCGACCATAGGAAAGTAATCATTAATTTCGAAAGAGTGCAAAGAGGATTCATGAGGATTTGAGGGACTGAGCTGCAAAGAGTGATTAAGCGGGACAGGATTTTATTCCTTGGAGTGTTGGAACAGAGAAGTGATATAAAATCATGACAGGTATAGATAAGGTGAACACATATAGTCCTTTTCCCAGGAAAGGTAAATCAAATACTAGAGGGCATTGGTTTAAGGTGAGGGAGAAAGATTGAAAAGAGACCTGAAGGTCAATTTCTTCATACAGAGGGTGGTGCTATGTGGAATGAACTGCCAGAGACAGTAATTGAGATAGGCCACACAGACACACAGTTATTTACAATATATATTAACGATTTAAACGAGGGAATTAAATGTGACATCTCCAAGTTTGCAGATGACACAAAGCTGGGTGGCAGTGTGAGCTGCGATGAGGATGCTAGGAGGCTGCATGGTGACTTAGGTTGGATGAGAGGGCAGATGCATGGTAGATGCAGTATAATGTGGATAAATATGAGGTTATCCACTTTGATGACAAGAACAGAAAGGCAGATTATTAATTGATTAGTGTCAGATTAGGAAAAGGGGAGGTGCAACGAGACCTGGGTGTGCTTGTACATCAGTCACTGAAAGTAAGCATGTAGGTACAGCAGGCAATGAAAACAGATAATGGCATGTTGGCCTTCATTGTTAGAGGATTTGAGTTTAGGAGCAAGAAGGTTCTACTGCAGTTGTACACGGTCCTGGTGAGACTGCACTTGGAGAACTGTGTGCAATTTTGGTCTAATTTGAGGAAGGACATTATTGCTATTGAGTTGAAGTTCAAGTTCAAGTTTGTGTTTATTGTCACTTGACCAATTAAGGTACAGTGAAATTTGAGTTACCATACAGCCATACTAAGTGAAAAGCAACAAGACACACAGCCACATAAAATAAAATGTAACGTAAACATCCATCACAGTGGAATCAACATTCCTCACTGTGATGGAAGACAATAAAGTTCAGTCAATCTTTCTCTTTTGTTCACCCGTGTTAGTCGGGGCCTTTGAACCCTCTGCAGTTCATCGCTGCCGACGATCTGATGTCCAAGCCCTTGTGTCGGGATGATGGAAACTCCAGCTTTGAGATGGATCGGAACACTCCGCTCCATGGAGCTCCTGAGTCGGCCTCTTCTTACCAGAGAACACGGCTTTATGGTGTTAAAGGTAGACAAAAATGCTGGAGAAATTCAGCGGGTGCGGCAGCATCTATGGAGCGAGGAAATAGGCAACGTTTCGGGCTGAAACCATTCTTCAGACTGATGCAGGGTGGGGGGGGGGGGGGGTGGGGTGTGGGAGGGGGGCAGAAGAAAGGAAGAGGAGGAGCCAGAGGGCTGAGGGAGAGCTGAGAAGGGGAACAAGATTGAACAATTTCTTTTCTTCGGTATTCACCAAGAAGGATATTGAACTGTGAGCTAAGGGAAAAAAGTAGAGTAGCTATGGAAACTATGAGATTCAAAGAGGAGGAAGTACTGACACTTTTGAAAAATATAAAAGTGGATAAGTCTCCAGGTCCTGACAGGATATTCCCTAGGACATTGAGGGAAGTTAGTGTACAAATAGCAGGGGCTATGACTGAAATATTTCAAATGTCATTAGAAACGGGAATAGTGCCAGAGGATTGGCATACTGCGCATGTTGTTCCATTGTTTAAAAAGGGTTCAAAGAATAAACCTAGCAATTATAGACCTGTTAGTTTGACGTCAGTGGTTGGCAAATTAATGGAAAGGATACTTAGAGATAATATATATAAGCATCTGGATAAACAGGGGTCTGATCAAGAACAGTCAACATGGATTTGTGCCTGGAAGGTCATGTTTGGCAAACCTTTTTTGAAGAGGTTACTAGGGAAATTGATGAGGGTAAAGCAGTGGATGCTGTCTATATGGATTTCAGTAAGGCCTTTGACAAGGTTCCCCATGGAAGGTTGGTTAAGAAGGTTCAATCTTTGGGTGTTAATGGTGGAGTAGCAAGATGGATTCAACAGTGGCTGAATGGGAGATGCCAGAGAGTAATGGTGGATGGCTGTTTGTCAGGGTGGAAGCCGGTGACCAGTGGGGTGCCTCAGGGATCTGTGTTGGGTCCACTGTTGTTTGTCATGTGCATCAATGATCTAGATGATGGCGTGGAAAATTGTTAAGTAAGTATGCAGATGATACTAAGATAGGTGGTGCTGTGGATAATGAAGTAGATTTTCAAAGTCTGCAGAGAGATTTGGGCCATTTGGAAGAGTGGGCTGAAAGATTATAACTGTGGAAATAATTTTAAAAATCTCAGTCCAATAACTTTTAAGTTTTGTACATATTACAAAACTATGATTTAAATCGGCTTCTATATGCTGACATTTATCACATAATGGTGATATAGTAGGAAAAATTCTATTTAATTTCTTTTTTGAGTAGTGTAATCTATGTATTACTTTGAATTGTATCAAAGTATGTCTGGCATTTAACGAACAGCGATGAATTCGTTGTAAGCTTTCTTCCCATAAATCTTCTGTTATAGGTAAACCAATTTCATTTTCCCATTTTTGTCGGAATAGTTCCGTTTTTGGCATTTCCCTGTCCAAAAAAATATTATATATATATGCTATTAATTTTTCTGTTGTTGGATGCTTGTTAAGTACTTCATCCAGTATACCTGGCTCTCTAGTTCTGTAATTTAGCGTATTTAATTTGACATAATCTCTAATTTGTAAATATATAAATAGATTATTTGCTTGCAGTCCATAAATCTCTTTCAACTCCTAGAATGAGAGGAATTTCCCATTCCTGTAAAGATGTTCTATCCTTATTATTCCTAAGTTTTTCCAATGTCTAAACCCCACATCCAATGTCGAAGGTTTAAACATAGGATTATTCATAATTGGTAAACAAAGTGGTATAGTTTCTAAATGTAAAGTCTTAATGATTTGTTTCCAGGTACGTATATTATTTAAAATTATAGGGTTTTCCTTGTATAATTTTTTTTGTACCACCCCAGGGGCAAGGAGTATTGTGCTTATGTCGAAAGGGAAACAATCTTCCTTTTCAATTCTTAACCAAGCTGGGTCTTATTCCATCTGTATCAACCAATAATTAAAGTTCTTAATCTGAACCGCCCAAAAATAATATAAAAAATTAGGTAAAGCTAATCCACCATTTATCTTAGATTTACATTAGTGTGTTTTACTTATTCTATGATTTTTGTAATCCCAAATGAAGCTATTAACCATAGAATCAATTAAAAAAAAAAAAATTTTAGGAAGATATAACGGAATGGCTTGAAATAAATATAGTAATTGAGGCAGAAAAATCATTTTAATGGCATTTATTCTACCGATCATTGATATCGGTAATGGTTTCCAATATAAAATATTTGTTTTTAATTTATTTAATAATTGAGGAAAATTAGATTTAAATAAAGAATTATAAGATTTTGATACATTAATTCCAAGATATTTAATTTGATTATTAGCTATTTTAAATGGAAATGTTTGTAATTTATTCAATTTAATTCCTGTTATAGGCATAATTTCACTTTTGTTCCAGTTAATTCTATATCCTGAGAACTCACTAAATTCATTTATCACTTCAAGTACTGTAGGGATGCTAACCTCTGGTTTTGTTATATATAATAAAACATCATCTGCATATAACGATATTTTATTAATTGTAGTTTTAGTATTATATCCATAAATATCTGGTTCTACTCTAATCCTTTCGGCTAATAATTCTATAGCGAGTGCAAATAGTAACGGTGATAACGGGCAACCTTGTCTACAACCCCTAGAAAGATTGAATTTTGCTGATAACATTTGGTTTGTTAGGATTCTTGCTGTTGGGCCTGAATATAAAATTCTAACCCATTTGCAAAATCCTTCTCCCAGTTGAAATTTCTGCATTATCCTAAATAAATTCAACCTGGTCAAACGCCTTCTCCGCATCCAGGGATATAACTGCTAGTTCAACATCAGTCATTCTTTTCGAGTAGATAATATTAAACAGACGTCTTAAGTTATAAGTAGAATAACGTTTAGGAATAAAACCTGTTTGATCATGATGTATTAATCTATTGATCACAAAACTTAACCGTTGAGATAAAATTTTTCTTAATATTTTTTGATCTGTATTTAAAAGAGCTATTGCTCTGTATGATCCTGGGTCTTCTGGATCTTTGTCTGCCTTAGGAATAAGTGTAATTATGGATTCTTTTAAGGTTTCTGGAAGTTGTTCTTGTTCGTAGGCAACTTTGTACATAATTTGTAACCGTGGGACGATCAAATCATGAAACTTCTTATAAAATTCAACCCCCAAACCATTGGGTCCTGCAGCTTTACCATTCTTCAATGATCTAATTGATTCCTCAATATCTTTTGCTGATATTTCAGCATCTAATAATTCTCTACCTTCCCGATCTAATCCATTAATGTTACATTTCTGGAGAAACGTTTCTATTGTCTCGGGTTGATCCGTCACTTTTGATGTATAAAGTTTTTGATAATATTGTTGAAATCTATCATTAATATCTTTTGGTAAAGTTAATATATCTCCTTGTTCAGATTTGACCTTATATATCTTTTTTTCTTCTTCTGTTTTCCTTAGTTGCCGAGCTAACAATTTATGCGGTTTATCCCCAAATTCAAAATGTATTTGTTTGGTCTTTTGAAAAAGTTTAACAACATACTTTGATTGTATCTCATTTAATTTGTATTTTAATGTTACAATTTTATTATGTATAACCCTAGATGGAGACATAGCATTTTCCAAGTCCAACTGCCTTATTTCATTTTCCAATTTCTGTTGGATCTTTCTATTTTCTTTATTCAGATATGCCTGCGCTGAGATTGTAGCACCCCGTATAAAAGCTTTAAATGTGTCCCATAAAAGAGATGATGAAATTCCAGGTTTATCATTGGTTTCAAAAAATAATTCAATCTGTTTAACCAGATAATCTGAGCACCTTTTATCGTTTAATATATTGCGAATATCCTTTAGTTATACCCTTTAAGTTAATCTTAAATGTTAATGGAGCATGATCCGAAATAATAATATTATGGTATTTTGTGTCATACGTAAATGGGACAAGTTTTGAATCTATTAGAAAATAATCTATCCTGGAGTATGTTCCAAATACCGGCGAGTAAAATGAGTATTCTCGGCCATTAGGATTAACATTTCTCCAAATATCCATGACATTAGCTGATCTAATAAAGGAATTTATGAATTCGCTTGATTTAGAAGTAACCTTCCTTTTGATTGAAGATCTGTCCAAATAATTATCCAAAGTGAAATTTAAGTCACCCCCAATTATTAGATTGTTCTGTGTTACTGTAGGGATATTGTTAAATATTTTCTTAAAGAATAGTGGATTATCAAAATTTGTGCCATATATATTCATAAGTACAACCTTCTTCGAGTATAATTCACCCGTGACTATTATATATCTACCTTCTGGGTCCTCTGTTATTGAACTATGTTTAAATTGAATACCTTTACGGATAAGAATGGCGACTCCACGAGATTTATGAGTGAATGATGAATTATACACCCTAGAAATCCAATTTGCCGTTAACCTATATTGTGCTTCCTTTTTTAGATGAGTCTCTTGAAGATAGATTATATCAGCTTGTATTTTATTTAATTGCGCCAAAACCTTACCTCTTTTGATTGGTTCATTAATACCTTTTACATTCCAACTACAGAAGGTGATTCCATCACCCCCCTTTTTCTTGTTAGTGTCTTGCATTTGGATGTTATGGTGGATCATAATGAGGTAGATGTCTCAGCACATATATCCCAATTTCGCACCCTAGTTTATGATCAACTAATACTAATAACATTATTTGACATGCATATCCCCTCCAGTCTACTGTATACTTCCATTCAAAAGTAAAGTAATATAATTCCACATATAATATATTAAAAAAATATATAAAAAAGAGAAAAGAAAAAGTTAGTAATATTATTGGAAAGGTGCAGGAAAGAAAGAGTGTCTAAAGCTACATAAAGTGGTGTTAGTGTAAGCCACACTAGCGTGGCTGTTAAACTACGGACTTCCGTGGGGAAAAAAAAAGATGTTTGTATTTCCAGTTCCGTAAATGCCTTAAGGGCAATATATTTAGGGGCGGGGTATTACATTTCCATTCTTATTAATACTTTGTTGATATAATTTGCTGTTATCATTTTAGGTTATTTAAGGAGGTATCGCATATATTTATTAATAATGGTTAGTACTGAACTAATACTATTATATATTAGTTTATTGTTAATAATCATTGAACTCTCCAAGTCCAATAATTTTACAAGTTCATCATTCTTCCTCCTTAATGCTGGTTGTGGATCGGCATCAGGTAAGTGTTGAGTATAATTCAAGTTCATTATTCTTCCTGCTCTTCTTCATCATCGTCTTCTCTCTGCTTTCCTTGTGCTTCTTCTCCTTCTTCCTCATCCAACTCCTCCTCGATTTTACATGCGAACTCCAGAGCTTCGGTATGTTTAGTGAAGTGGTGCTCTTTATTGTCGTAGCTCACTCGTAGTGTGGCAGGATACATCAGGCCATATCTCACGCCCTTTATATTCCTGAGGATGTGCCTTGTTTCAGTAAAAAGGGCTCTTCTCCTGGCAACTTCCGCAGGATAATCTCTGAATATGCTGATCTTATCACCATCAGAAAACAGATTCTGTTTGCGAATTATTATCTTCATCATATCTTCCAAAACATGATCGTAAACCACTTTCACAATCAGTTGTCTTGGTGGCGAACCCGTATTTGAACGTCGTCTCAGTGCCCTGTGCGCTCGGCCAAGTAGGGGTGCTTGATCCAGATTCAAGACATTCTTCAGAAGATTTGCGGAAAACTCTCTGGTGTCTTGAGCTCCCTCCTTGCCTTCACGCACACCCACGATACACAAGTTCTTACGTCGTTGCCTTCCCTCCAAGTCAATACATTTCGCAGTTATTTTATTCAATAAATCTGTTAAACTCTTGTTCTCGGAGAGAAGTTTCTCATTCGCCTTAGCACTTGAATCCGCAATATTGGTCAGTTCCTTTATTGCTTCATGTTGTTGATCAAGTGTTCTCATAATAGGTTCCAACTTGCGATCAACTGAGAGTTCCAAACCACCAACTTTCTGATTAACTTCATCCATCTGTTGTTTTAGATCAGCATCTGCTTTTATCTTCCATTCATCCATCATAATTTTTACTGTGGTTACAGCTTCATTTTTCAACTCCTCTTTAACTTGTTCTTTAAATATTTCAATATCAACTCTGAGCAGCTTAAATTCTTCCTTATATTCTTTCTTCATATTTTTAAGTTCACCCATAATGGTAAATTTCAGATCCTCCATTTCAGATTTCTTCCTTGGAATATCCTCCAGAGAGCCAGTCAAACTCGAGGTCAAACCCTTAACAATTCTGTAAATTTTCCCGAGAGTAGGATGCGAAAGTGGGATAACATGGAACTAGTGTGCGGGTGATCACCGACAGGCGTGGACTTGGTGGGCCGAAGGGCCTGTTTCCATGCTGTATCTCTAAACTGAACTAAACTAAACTAAAACTAAACATTCTAAACACAAAAACAGCCAAGAGAAACCCCAGTGCATACTTCTTCTCATAACAGCCACATGTCAATCATTTCCATGCTGGTGAAAACTTTCTCTTGTAATGAATAACCTTCCTGAAGGCATTGCAGAACAGCAGGAGGAGTAGCCAGCAAAGCAGACGGTTCACTTGCACTGCTGACAACTACACACACAGGTAAAATACGTCTACACATTACCTCGACAGAGCAGTCAATCTTTATCTAGGACGAGTGCCAGTTTCATATTTCTATTCAATTCGCTCAGCAAATAGCTGCAAATGACACATACACTTGATTTCAAAAGCCAAGCTAGTTTTTATCTGCCATGGCCCATTATCCATAAGGAAATGAGCTAAAACTAATAGTGTCATTTCAGGGTGCATGAATGAAACTCCATCATTTGCAGGCAATCTGGATTGAAATATATCACAAACTTGTTTCACTTTACACTGTTATAGCAGAAGTGTATATGGAAAATTTTGGTTTCTGACAACAAAAAAAAACTGAAATATTTTAATCTCTTTTCAGTATGAGTAAAACTTTGCAACGACTACTTATAGTGGCTAGAGTAAGAGCGTTGCTGCAATGCAGGCCTTTCGGTGAATTTCCTAGCTGGCTGAAAAAAAGTGCATTAACATGGTAACATCTTATAATTAGGTTTACTGAGAATCTTTCTCTAAAATGTGTCAGTGATTTGCATTGCTAAATGCTTTGGGGTCCAATATTGGTGTTACGTAGGGAAAGCTATTTGAAACATAACAATTAATTGTAATTATTTGCACACAATCTTGAGTATTTTCAGGTGATTGCCACCACCGATTTTCCAGCAACTGGTGGTCCGGCACCTTCTTTAATTTGGACAAAATCACAAATGCACACGTCAAATCCTCCCTCCAGAAGTTCCCCTGAAAATGTGGCGCCTAGGCTGGGTGAGGCAGCCAATCTTGACCTCATTGGGGTTTCCACGCCGATTGGTGGCCAGCCAGTGTTTTTCCATTAGCCGACATCCATGGCCGTCTTTGCAGGCCGGTATCTCGGTCCCTAAGGTGTGACCACTGTTGGTCCGGTAAAACGGATAATACGGCAAGGTTTTTCAACCAAGGGTGCTGAGAAATCAGTGGTGGACCTGTATATAAAATTTAGGATTAACCATTTGAATGACAAAATAATGATAAACTTTCATACCATGAAATAAATAAGTTGGTGTTTCTTGGCTGTCTTAGGAGGATATGGTTATTTAAAATGGCCAATCCTTTTTCTTTTAGGTATTATAGATTCATAGAATTGCACTGCATAAAAGCAGGCTCTTTGATACCAGCATCCAAACTAACTTTATTCCCCATGCACACTAATCCCATTTGCCTACACTAGGTCCTTACCCTTCCCTGCCTTGCTTCTATTCAAATGCTTCCTTAACCTAACAATTGTATCTAATTCCACTACCACTTCTTGCAGTGTGTCCCAGATATCAGATATCAGTGTATAAAAAAACATATGGCAAGATTTCCTTTAAATCTTCTACCTCTCATGTTAAAATGTATTATGTTGTACTGGCCATGGGAAAACGAGTGTAACTATCTGCCCGATCTATGCCTCATTTAATCTTATATATTTCAATCAGTTTACCCCACAGCCTTCTTTGCTTTAGGGTAAACAAGCCCAGCCTATCCAGTTTCTCTTCATAACTAGTCCTCCAATCCACCGGTGAATTTTTTGTGTACTCCCTCCAGAATTACACACTATACTTCCAAGTATGATCTAACCAGTGTTTGTAATGTTGCAACATAATGGGTCAACTCTTGTAGTCTATTCCCCTAATTGTGAAGGTAAACATGCCATACACCTTCTTCATGATCCTATCCAACTGTTTTACCACTTTCAGGGAACTATGGACTTCCATTCCAATGTCTTTCTGTCCATCAAATTTCTTTAGAATTTATCAGTATTTACGCTGTACTACTATTTGACTTCCAAAAAATGCATCCTCACACTTATCAGGATTGATAGGTTCCCGCCCTCTGCTAAACTGATCTATATCCTGCTACAGCTCTAAAAATCTTCGTAGCTATCCGCAACACTACCAATATTTTTGTGTTTTCCGCAAATTTGCTAATCAGCCTCCGGCATTAAAAAAAATGTTCTGGAAGAATTGTAAGGAGTTAATTTACAATATAAACAATTCATATAAGACAAAAAAGTCAGAAATATTAGTACAGCAACCAAAAAATATAACATTTCTAATTCAATGTAATATTTGAATTTATTTGCCGTATTACCAGCACCATAACCTGGTCCCTTCACACTGTAAATACGCTCCTAAAGCTTACGCCCCCTAGTCTAGTTCAGTAAAACACTGAGTCAAGCACTGGACCAACTAAACTTTATTTTTGAAACAACAACAAATCCCCCTATACAATACCTAAACCAACTTGGGTTCGACCTTTGTCCCTGCCTGGCCTCGTGCAAGCAGACACTACCAAAAGGTCACGCAGTCCCAAGTGCCCCTCCAGAAGATCAATTACGATCCAAGTGGGGGCTACCTTTTGTAGGTCAACGAACCCTGAGGGGCTGAACGACATAGGGGTGGTGCCCCTTACAAGCCAATCACACATATCGATTACATCAAAGTATTATTGATTGTCCCCCAACACAATTACAAAGAGTCCCAAACAATGTTTCTACAGAAGCTTCTGGAAGGAAGTCAATTTATCAAATAATGCAACATTCTCGTGGGTAATGTAAATAATTCAAACAAGGCTTCACACTTCAGCCAATCCTCAAACAGCAGGATAACTGTCCTGCAACATTATTAACACCATTTACAATCCCTTTGCAGCAATCCAATCAAAGCAATGCATTTATAACACCTTGAAAATTCTTTGCAGGATCCTCACACATATTATCAATTGGGAGGACATCTGGATCTTTCCCCATCCTGCATATCAATCTAGGGCTCAGACTGGCTGGTGCCATACACAGGCTGTACATTTCCACAGACAAAGGTTAAGCAAATCTTACAAATGCAGGGAACCTCCATTTTATAGTGTCTTCAATTTGATCAATATTAACATTCCTCCATTTTATCATTTATGACAACCCTCATTAGTAATGATAACCAAAATACAATAATGACTGCTTCAATCTAACAGATATCCAAACAAAAAGATGCTGATTTATGTTCCCAGAATTTCATCAAGCTTCCCGAGTTTTCGTGGGCATAGCTTCAAGATTTCCGTCTGATGAGTCTTCAACTCCCGAGTTTTCGTGGTGCGAATCCCATCCATCAATCTTGATAGTTCATCCGTACTTGATCCATAGTAGAGTATGAAGATCCTAAGAGAATCTGGAATAAAGTAAGTTAGCAGTCCCCATTTCCACTGATACTTTTACAGTGGTGGAGATGTACCCAAGCATTCCATCCATCCACTTTCACTGCTGTTGGGGTTGTTAGTTGAATCTGGTAAGGTCCTTCCCAGTGAACCTCTAATCCTTTCTTTACGCAATTCTTTATAAGGACATAATCTCCAGGTTTCATTTTAGTTGGAGTTGCTAACAAAGGCATCTCACCATAGGCTGCTCTTACTCTTTGAAAGAATCCCATTGTAGATTCTTTCAATGCTCGAGAAAAAGCTAGAATGTGGTCGGTCACCTCCGCAGTCATATGATGGAAATTTATAACTTTCATTGCATTCTGGTTCCAAGGTGTTTTCAATGGTTCATCATAAACAATTTCAGCTAGGCTTAATCTAGATTTCTCTAAGGGTCTGATTTTACCTTTCTACAAGTCCAGCAGCCTGTGGTCAATAGGCACAGTGCAATTGCTGCTTGATCCCCAGCTGATCACACAATTCTTTATTGATTTGTCCAATAAAGTGTGGACGGTTATCTGAACTAAGTTGAATAGGGATACTGAATCTATGGACAATTTCTCTCATTAACACCTTGACAACAGTAGCACTTTGTTATAAAGGGTTGGATAAGCTTCGATCCACCGGCTGAATACATCGACTATGACAAGTACATATTTATAACCCTGGCACGTTTCTAATTCAGTATGATCCATCTGCAATGCCTCAAACGGACCCATAGGCAATGGTGTATTTCCCTCTTTACATCCTATTGCTTTCCCTGGATTGTATTTCTGGCAGACCAAGCAATTACTTCTTACCTTCTGAGCTAAAGTTTGTAACTTTGGATGCCACCAAATAGCCAATAGAGTGTTCCCTACTACCCTTGCACCACAATGGGTTGCATAGTGCATGCACACTATAGCCCCTACTGCCAATGAATCTGTCATGCAAGTCCATAATCCAGTCATACAATCCAGTATACAACTAAGTTGTCTCCATCATTCTTTATCCCTTTCAGTAGCCTCCTCCTGTAATTGAACAGTGTATTGGATGGTTCGTATCAATCTTTCCGAGCGGGACTTGTTAGTTGAACATTTAGTCTGCCTCATCATTTTGGGCACTACCATCTTATGTTCCCATTATACTTTATTTGCTAAATCGGATTACGATTCCCGATATCTACTGGAGTCTGTCCTTTAGTGGGCGAGCTACATTTCATAACAGAAATTTGTCTGGGCAGCATTAAGGCTTTTAATAAATCTTTCACCAATTGTTTACTTGAAATTTGCAGAAGTTAGAAATCCCCTATTTGTCCAAAATCATGCACCACTCCAAATGCATACAGCGTACAGAGTCAGTGTAAATATTTACTTTAAAATGTTCCCCAATAATACTGCTCAAATTAAATAATTCAGCTTGCTGTGCTGAATATGACTCAAAGGCAGCTGCATCTACAATTTCTGCTTCCTGATTAACAATTGCATACCCAGACAATCTCTCACCCCACGGTCCAATAGATGCACTCCCATCCACATATAATGTGATGTTAGAGTCCCCTATATGTGCGTCCCTTAAGTCCTCTCTTGCAGATGTTTCCTCCTCTATGACAAATAGACAGTTATGTCCCGCTTCTGATTGCTCTACTGGGGGTGAAACAAGAAAGGAGGCTGGGTTAATTAATGTACAATGTCTAAATTGCAGTTTTGGATAGTTCAAAAGATAGATCTCATACTTATTTTGGTGAGCCATTGTTAAGTGCTGGGTCTGAAGCTGGCCCAACAATGCTGCTACCGAATGTGAGGAATATACTACAATCTCCTGCTGGAGGGTCAAATTAGCAGTTGATTGTAAACTATTATATATTGCAGTCAACATTTGAGAGCAAAGTGGATGTCCCCTGGCTACAGGATCTAATTTAGAAAAGTATTAAGCAAGTGGTCTATGTCTGTCCCCATGTTTTTGAGTCAGAACTGAAGTTGCCCACTCAGAATCAGAATCATATTTTATTCGTCAAGTATGTTTTGCACATACGAGGAATTTTACTGGCCAGGTCGGTCATACAAATAAAAGCAACAGACTCAAAAACACATTTTAACATGAACATCCACCACAGTGACTCCTACACATTCCTCACTGTGATGAAAGGCGAAATAAAGTTCAAGTCCTTCCCTTGTGTTCTTCCTTGGTTGAGGGCCTTGAGTCCCCGTTAACGGGATGATCTTGACTCCAGTAGCTGGTGGTGTTTGGGCCCTCCGCATCGAGGCGTTCAGCTCTCGCATCGGGGGGATGTCAGCTCCTAGCGCCGAGAGATCAAACCTCGCGTCGGGGCTGGTCGAACCTTCTGCAGCGTTTGAGGTCCCGACTAGCCTCTACCGAGACTGCGAGCCCTGGATGGTAAGTCCGTAGGCGGCGGTGGGAGCAATCCCAGGCAAGAGATTCGCTCCGATATTAAGTCCGCGCCCCACGGTGGGGATCACGACAGTCTGAGGCGGCTTCCAGCTCCAGCGATGTTAGGCCGCAGTCCAAGTCTGGAGAATGTGATCCGAAAATTGATCACATCTCTGGGACGGTAAGGACCTGAAAAAAAGTTTCCCCCGATCCCCCTCCACCCTCCCCCCACACAAAACAAACCGAAGTACATTAAATGAAACTTTTAACAAACATTAAAAAATAACAAAAAGATGAGAAAAAAAACGAATAGACTGCCGGCAGGGCTGGCCATCTCCCCGGCGCCCCTGGTGGTATTGCAGCTGATTGTAAACTATTATATATTGCACTCAACAGTTGAGAGCAAAGTGGTTGTCCCCTGGCTACAGGATCTAATTTAGAAGAGTAATAAGCAAGTGGTCTATGTCTGTCCCCAGGTTTTTGAGTCAGAACTAAAGTTGCACATTCAGATAAAATAGTGCAGTAGAGCTGGAAAGGTTGATCGTACAATGGTCTTCCCAATGCTAGAGCTTGCATCAGTGATTTTTTAAAGCTTTCAAAGCCCTCTGGCGCTTTCTTGGTTAATTTAAATTCACCCTCCTTCCTGGTGTAGGGTACTAGCTCCTTGGTTTCCAGAGCTATGTTAGGGATCCAAGGTCTACAATAATTGACCATGCCAACCCATTGCCTCATTTGTTTGGCTTCTTTTGGAACAGGGAATTCGCAGATGGGTTCAAGTCTGCTTTTCTCGATTTTCCTTTCAATTGCCGAAATGTTGATCCCAAAAAAGTTCACTTTCTCCTTTGCCATTAGTACTTTTGACTGGGAGACTACATATCCTAAATTAACTAGATGGTTTAATAGTTGTGCAGTATCTTTCGATTACTGGATTTGTTTTTGCTGGCCACTAATAAATTATCAAAATACTGCACTAATATTGAATTCATTTTGAATTTTTAAGCACTCAATTGGTCTTGTAGACACCTGGAAAATAAAGTAATAGGCGAATTGACAAACCCATGAGGCAATCTGGTCCAGGTGTATTGTTGGCCCCTATATGTG
The DNA here is from genome assembly GCA_963514005.1 of Raja brachyura. The sequence goes on from OY740789.1 coordinate 27,644,345, forward strand.
AAAGCAAACAAATATTGGCTGTCTTTGTGAAGAGGCAGAGAAAAGAATGCATGCTGCAAGTCGACTATCAAACAGATTTTTGCTTCAACCGGTATTTGGGCTAGGATATGGGCACCAGGGAATTGAGCGGTTCCACAACAGAGTTGATTTCTCTCAGATCTTGCACGAGTCTATATTGGCCCTCCTTTCCTGGTGTTACAAATTGATTGGCATTTCACCAGTATTCCTTGTTCCAGCAATCCCCGAATTAATTTGTCAATGCTGTTGATGGCATGTAATTTTACTTTGGAGTCACGTGAGTGATTCTGTGAAGAAAACCCACCAGGCCGCATGCGCACCAGTACGTACACTGGCGCAAGCACCAGACTGGCAGGACAGAGCTCCTGCCAGCGGAAAGTTAAACCTAGAAGGTAAGTTCATTTTTACTTACCAGGGTTTTTCAAGCAGGAGCCTCTTTTCATAGAGGTTTTCCTGCCAGTTTCACAGCCCGACAAGTGCGCCGGTTATGGACTGTGGGGAAACCCAGTCCAACCACTGAAGCGGATAACCGGCAAAAAAGATCGGGTTGCGAGATAAGCAGCCGCTAACAGTGCAGTCAGCGGCTCCCAGCCTGCCGGGGATGACGTAAAACGGCAAGAAATTCAAGCCAGAGTTGCTGACAGTGTAGTCAGTGGCTCCCCACCTGCGGGGATGCCGTTGGAACGGCAAGGAAGTAACACTAGAGTCACTGACATTGGGGTCAGTGGCTCACAGACATTGGTCCCCAGGCAAGGAATTAAATGGGACTCATTCAACCCTATTTGGGCTCAGGTGAGTCGGGCTACAAAGGGTTCTCCTTATAATAAAATGTATGTATGTTATAGTGTTTTTCTTAAAGTTAAAAGCTAAAGGCAAAGTTAAAGTCATAAAAAGTTATTGTTATATGTCTCTGACAATGTAATCATTGTTGTTTAGCAGAAGTTGCTGTGAATTGTTTTAACCCTTCACAGGTAAAACTGTACACTAAAAATGTTGATTAGTGAGCTTACACTGTAATAGCGTGTGCCTATGGGACAGGCTGCGCCAGCAGCGCCTGATAGGGCTGCTTCATGTGTAATAGTGCGGGCTTATCGGGCAGACCGCACCAGCAGTGCCTGGAATAGGGCTGCTTCATGTATAACAGTGCAGGCCTATGGGAGAGCCGTGCCAGCAGCGCCTGATACAGGGCTGTTTTCAATTGTGACGTTACCGGCCTACGGGAGAGCCATGCTAGCAGCACCTGGTACACAGCTGTTTCATGTCAAAAAGTGCCGGCCTTTACGAAAGGCGGCGCCAGCAATGCCTGGGACAGGGTTGCTCAAGTTCACACATAATCTGCTACGCCTACGGAGTCGGGAGATGATTATCCACCGGGGCTGGATAGCAAGGCCCTTGGAGTCGGGGGATGAATTCCTCACTGGGGCTGGATAGTGCGTTTGAAATGACTGCCCCAAATACAGCAACTGTTGCATATGGTGCTACAGAAGTCTCCCTCTTGGAGGCAGAGACCAAGACGGGTCAGTATCCTGCTGACACTGAGTCTCAGGGTATGGCCGTGGGGCATACCCTAAGGGATGAAGGGCACGTGTCAGAGGTACCTTTTTCCTGACAACAAAGTTGCCATCCCAGTAGAATATTCTATTTGGGTTAAGGCCAATGGGTTCGTATCAGTATTGGTATCCTGCGGCCTGCAGCAGCGCCTGTTTAGGGTTGCCTATGAATCACCCTCTCTGAGGAGGGAAGAGCAAAAGGTCAAGATATAACTGACTCCAGGCTCTAAAGAAGTCAATAGAATATACTTAAGCACATATGTGCCGGCAGTGAACAGCGCCAACAAGGGGATGTGAGAGCCAGACGCTGAATCTGTTATTCAGGTAGCACCTGGTACACAGCTATTCAACAGGGGAATAAAGCCTGGCAGACAAATCAATTAGGCCAACGGCGGGCAAAAGTCATCATTTCAGAACGCACCCCAGGTGCTCATCGACAGTAAGCAGTTCACTGGAGCTGGGGGCAGCATGATAGCTCAGAAATTCCATGCACCTTACCAATCCTTCTCAACAAAATGAGTCTAGCACTTCCAAAATATGGGTCGTGCACCATTCACAAGTTGTAATATTTACATTTGTTTTGTACAACACACAAAGGGTAGAAATATTTGGTTGAGGCACAGTCGGAGCATTCCAAGCAAGTTTGGATTATGGCCAGGGTTATTTAAAAAAAAGTTAAGGTTTGGAAATTGGGCAAAAGTTCTCATGCAAACCACGCATGGAATAAGGCAGGAGTGGCATGTTATTATGAAGAATGGAGAGTGTCGAGCATATGAACTTTCCGAATATGAAAACTTATGTTCCTGACTAACAACAGATTCATAAGGGTCAGAGATCCATGCTATGCAAATCCCATTACAGAGGTTATCAAAGACAATATAACTGTACTAGAACAGTAAAGCTTTGGGGTATGGGATAAACTGTTTGTTGGTCATTGGGATTTACCTTTAATTATTATTAGCCTTGACTCCGCCTTGTGGCAAGAGATTGGAGTTATAGCAATCTGTTACTGAGTTTTATTTTCATCAAGAGTAACTGGCAATATAGCAGCTGTGTTTCAGCCGAGCAAATCAAGGAACTGATATTGTGTAAGTAGCAAGTAGACCATTGTTAACAACCTTATGCTAATGTGAGCTGAAGCTACCTCAGCCACAATGATAAAGCATTGCTGAACATGACAATAACTCATTGAACTTGAAACTCGCTACAGTAGTGTGGTCGGTCGAATTCAGTTATTACAAACTGATGTTGAGGACCCTAAGATGAGAAGTTCCGAATACCGTCACCTACTTGGAGGTATTGGAGATTGCATGAGTTATCAATTCTTCAATTGTTGGTATCAATTAAATATATACACTAGATGCACCACATGGGTAAGGGGCTATTGAGCGAATATACATATTTTATTTGCTCAAATTCAAGTTGCTGCTCTTTGTTGCATGTTCGTCACATGGTAATCATGTAAAAGTATCCTGTAATAATAACCTAAATCTCCTTTGCCACTGGTGTATCATCCAGTTTAGATCGATATTAACACAGAATAAGTGTTGGATCTCAAAGTATGATGAAAGTATGGTTCAATACTACATAGAATATCGACATGTTGGTGCATGTTTATTCACTGATTGCAAAAATATGTGGCACAACAGTGCGGAGAAATACATTCTCACTTCAATAGGAGGAATGGTCTTTTATGTCTTCCGCATTTTTGGCTCATTAGCCGGGTCTTAAAACAGTCAGCAAGACCTCGCTTGGGTTCGCACTGTCGGACTGGTCAAGCATCCATGTTGCCTGCTTCATCAGGCATTAAGGCACAACGGTATACGGTTATTCCAAAAAACAAGAACTTGCTGTTTCAAACTGTGGTTCAGGAGACCGGCCTTTGCACAGTAAAACAATTATTGATTTACACATTTTGAATGAATTGACTTATGCCTCAGGTTGTCACATCAAGCCATGAAGGTGCTCACTGCAGTGTGAAGGGATAGCACCCAAATAAGCAGTACATTCCTATTGAGGGGATCAGAAGTGTTTGTTAAATGTTAATGTTACATTTAATACGGTACAGATTAATGACATTTTCCAGTTCATTTTAAATGGTATTTGACAATAATTTAGTTACAGAGACACTATACATAAGGCAACTACGCTGTCGGGTTCAACCCGGATTTTGAGTTGTTAAAAGATCTTGACAAAAGTTCTCCCACTACAAGATTATGCAGTTGGTTATTGAAAATGTGTGAACATTACTTCACCAAGGGGTTCCAGTTACATCCTTAGTTATGACACATATCAGCACAACGATGGCAAACATTGCAAACGCTGTGGCTAGATAGGATGGAATTGGCTGCAGGTGCCATTACATTTTACATTCTGGCCTACACAAGCAGAGTAGACTAGGGGTGGCATGATTTAAGATCATTTCGGATACCCTACTGTCTCACGTCCATGTTATCAAGGCCACCAGAATCCTAAGAAGTATGGAATCAGCATTGTTTATTAGTCAACAAACAACTACACAAAGGAAGGTCGGTTCGGACTATTTGAAGGTGGCTGCAGTAGGTTCTCAGTTATATAGGTATTAACACTGACGATTGTATATCTCATTCCACCAGGTCGCCATCAACGTCAGCGTATCATTTAGATAGTGTGTTTACATCTCATTCCACTAGGGCAGCATCTACCTCGGCGGCCAAGGTGAGGGACGTGTCCGTCGAACATATTTGGGCGACCGCCGGATGGGCAAATGAACTGATGTTTCAGAATTTCTATCATCGACTGATTGCCGATCCAGGGCTGTTTGCCAATGCTATTTTAAGTTCTGTTTAAAGTACCCTGGGTTAGAGGGGTACTGTTGTTTATTTATATTTTTTTAATATATTTTATTACTGCATTAAATGCAATGTTACTACTAATGCATTCATTTCTCATTCGAGTCAATCAATGCAGTGGGATGCCGAGATTTGTAATCTGCGGCATGAAATCACAAAGCTTTGAACTCTTCACGAAATCACTCACGTGACTCCGAAGTAAAATAATAAGATTAAATGAGAACTTACCAGTTTGAAGTTTGATCTTGATTTTATGAGGAGTTACGTTGGTGATTACGTGCCCGCCACGTGATCACCGCCATCCGTCTCTCATAAAGGATCACCTGGTAGTTCTCGTGTCACGCTGCTTACTATGTCACTTTGATGTTGTTATTTGTGATTTCATACCGCTGCTTTGAAGATTGGTGCGCATGACGCCTGGCGAGTCTTCTTCACGGAATCACCAACGTAACTTCTCATAAAATCAAGATCACACCTCAAACTGGTAAGTTCTCATTTAATCTTACTATTTTAGTGGATATTGTTGTATTGAAGGAAGTGTTACCCCTTTCCGGAGAGCTACCTGGATGGGATTGATGGTCACGCATCCTACCTGAGCTGTGTCTTCTGCCTACACTTGAGGGTCCACATTCTGGTATACCTCACTCCCTAGATGATGACGTAAGTGGGTAACAACTGTCCTTGGGGCCTGATAAAATTCAACAACATATTGATCAGATTTTGCTTTGGCAATTATTCGAGTCTGACATGGTGATTGCCTTTCTTACCATTGCTCCTAGGTCTTTCACGCTCGCCGGGTAGTTCACCTTTTGAGTCATGTGAGGAACAACTCCTGCAGTTCTCTTCCATAGTTGTACTGGTATTTTGGTGTATTCTGCAGTTCCCTCTTTTCCCTCAACAAGTGCCAACACTTCTATTTCCCAATCCTGTCCTTCATGTGGTTTAAAAAAGGCTTCCAGCTCTTTATTCTTCCCACACCTGTAAGCCAGTGTAATATGAAGTGGGGGTTCCTCGTCCAGATCTAGGGACCACCATTGAGGGGTCACTATGGAGTAACACTGCCGTAAGGGAGCCCAGGGGGGGGTCACTATTATGCCTCTATCACCACATTCTATTTTTAATTGGAAAGCACAGAGCAAATCTCTAGCCATTAAATTGCAATCTAATTTGGTGGTTATCACAAATCTGTGTTTGATTGGCTTTCCTCCATATACCACTTCAACTGGCTCAGAGATGGGATACTGGCAGACTTTAAAAACGGACAGCTTCTGAACATCTTTTGATTCGGGGAGATTGTATGTCCTCTTGGTTCTTGGTTTTCCTGCCAGTTCCCTCTTTGCTCACGATGATCTCGTTGATCTCTGGGATCTCTCCACTCCTTCTGATCTTGAAAATTTCTTCTGTGATCCCCTCTTTTTGTTCCTTTCTTTTAGTTGGGCACTCCCTAATCCAGTGACCCATTCCCACGCATGCATAACACTGGCCTAATCCTGATGTTCGGTGTCTTTTCAAAGTTGGTATTCAGCCATATTAGTGGGAAGGCAATTCAGTCATTGGGCTTCCATGGGGTATAAACTCTTATTGTATGGGGATTATTTGCACTCACTACATTGGCCAGATTAAAGGAAGGATTAGGTATTTCCCTGATGGGGAACTGTCGACGGGTTGCTTGTTTAGTTTTTGTACTTTCTGCCATATCTAGATCTATCTCGGTATCTTCAATTGTTGCTTCACCCCCAAGTGTATTTTCCTCTTCACTAGGGGGTTCATGGTACCTTCTAAATTACTCCCTTTGCGCTCTCGCTGCTCGTCCAACTCATCTAGGTTTAAGCTCACAAGAATACCCTGGTTTCTGCACCCTTCCTCCACCTTCTTTGTCCTTAACTACTTGGGTTTTCTTTTTTGTTTTGCTTCTGGTACCGTGACCTCTCGGACTATTTATTATTAATGGATCAGTCGGGGTTAAGGAATACTGTGCTGCAGAATCTGATTGTCTATTCCGTTCACAAGCTACACAATGCGTATTTGAAGTGCTGGGAACGCAAGAAGAATAAGGTGGTGTTTCTAATTTTAACACTTTCCCAATCTTCTTTCCCACTCATCATCATCCCACTCAAAACTAACGCCAACTGTAGGGTCCTCAAGCTCGAGACCCACTGGTGCCAGTTTCCCTTTAGAAGATTTCCTTCTCTCCTTCTCTCTAATACATCCAAGCTCCTCTTTCAAGATGCCTGGAGGTCGGTATGCTTCAGTATCCTCCAATTCTATGCCACGCTTCAGAGTTGTTTCCTTCCAATTTGCCACTCTCTCAGTCTCTCTACTCGCCTTCTGTTCCTCATAATAATGTTTCCATAATACAATTCTCCTTTGCCTCCTCACTATCGCTACATTGCCAGATAATTTGCTCAATGTACTTCACTCCCTTCAATGTCCGAGCGCCTCCCTCGAGCCATACTTCGTCCCCTAATTATTTAATACCCCAGAAAGGTTTCTCAATTGTTCAGTTCTTTGTGGAAATTTGCTGCATATTAATTGCAACCGCCTTTCGGAATCGGCAGTCATATCTCGTTCCACGTGATTTTGATTCTCCATGTTTCTAGTCAATGGAAGCAACTCCTAAGCCACTCACACCTTCTTAATAATTCACGCCTGCCTCTCAATCTCGGAAGCTATCAAGCTCGCTCCCGAACAGTGGCCAAAAGCTCCGGAGCGCCAGCAGTCTCGCACTACTCTCAACACAATTGCACAATCAATCCTTTCAATCTAGTATCCAAGTTCTTCTACTGTCTCCCACAAATCCACACAATTTCAACTCCTACAATTTTAACAATCCTCAATCATCCAAAGATTAAGGTGCTCCGGGGAACAATCAAACGCAGTCAAACACAATCAAACACGTTCCTGCAGCCCGTTTCTTATACCCAGAGTAACCTTAATTCAAACACATGCAAATGAGCGCCAAACACGCAAGCAAAATCGTACACAGACAAGAAATTATACCACATTATTATCATACAAAACTGCACTCCTGTATAAACTACAAGCATTCATCTAATATTGCATTCATTAACTGTACAGTTCCAAAAGCAAATCACAGTATATTTTAATCCCTCCTTCTGGTGTGTTCGACCAACTGAACAATCCCTTTGATACAGAAGACTTTCCCTTCTGTGTACTTTTCACTGAGCGGTACTCTTACTATCAAGTTATTCTTTTTCTGTCAGGTACTCTTTTCTCACACTAAATGCTTCGAGTTAGGGGTACAATTCCCATCAAGAAACTCCTCACTATCAAGTAATCTTCTCTTACCTCAATTTACTTTTCCATTAACAGGTACTAATCAGTGATCTAAAAGATATGGACCCCTGGTCGAACAGCCACAATTCGGACTCCAATTATAACAAGTCTCAATCAAACTAGGTTTTTATGCAGTCGATTTAAACTATTATTACACCAGTGTATCTAATATTCAAAATTTAAATCAAAGTCAATACACAGTAAATACAATGCACCGATCCATAGTCATAAATACACTTTTAAAATGTAGCTTCACAAATCTTAACTATTAACAAGTCTCACACAATTACACACAAATTAACTTGGAAAAAGAGATATGTACACTTTAATAATAATAATAATTATAATACATTTTATTTATGGGTGCCTTTCGGGACTCTCAAGGACACCTTACCGATAAAAACAAGCAAATTACAAACATATAAACAAAATGAAACAAAAAGAAGTAGTAGGGACATCAACAATACAAAGAGAGAGCAGCGGCAGCTAATTGCGCCAGCGTTCACTCTCCCTTCCGGCAGCCATCTTGGAAACAGAACAATCAAAACACATTTTAACGTGAACATCCACCACAGTGACTCTTACACACTCCTCACTGTGGTGGAAGGCGAAATAAAGTTCAAGTCCTTCCCCTAGCTCTTCCTCGGTCGTTGGCTTCGAGCCCCCATTGACGGGGTGATCTTGACTCCCGTAGTCGGTGGTGTTTGGGCCATTCGCGTCGAGGCGATCCACTCCCGCATCAGGGGGGAATGTCAGCTCCTCCGCGCTGGGCGATAGACACCTTGCGCGATGGTCGAGCCTTCCGCGATGTTGGAGCTCCCGACCCAGCCTCACCCGAGACTGTGAGCCTTTGATGTTAAGGTGTGCGGTGGTCACGGTGGGAGGGATCCCAGGCAAGGGATCCGCTCCGATGTTAAGTCCGCGCCCTGCGGTGGCGCTCACGACAGTCCGAGGAGGCTTCCAGCTCCATTGATGTTAGGCCGCAGAGCCCAGAGAATGTGATCCGAAAAATAATCACATCTCCGGCAAGGTAGGAACTTGAAAGAAAAGTTTCGCCTGATCCCCCCCCCCCCCCCACATAAAACAAACTGAAGAACATTAAAACAAACTTCTAACAAACTAAAAAATAACAAAAAGAGTGAAAAGACAAATAGACTGCCAGTAGGGCTGCCATCTCCCCCATCTGAATTAACCAGCACCTCAATATGAGATTCTGAATATTAGTAAATTTAAATCGAAAAATTTTCAGTTCGTTATTTTTTATCTAATTATTTTTTGGTACACAAATTCAAATTCAAAATTTGTATGGAAACGTCTTTAGGGATATGAAATTCTCGGATTCATTAAAGTATTTTCGGCCAATTTATAATCTAATCATTGAGTTCCTGATACCTTTACGAGACTCCTCCCCCGTCTTTTCGGAGATCCAGACACTCTCACACAGGCGGGGACTCTAACCCACATAGGTTCACCCTATTAAAAAGGCTTCTTCCTTTCCACCTGCTTGGTATTGGGAGTCAGCGCGTAGTCTCTTCACGCTGGCAGTCGATGCCGATTAATAAAGCGCCTTTCCAATCTGTACTCCCAGCAATGACGCAGTACTTTGCCTCATAGCACTGTTTAATACCCAGTTTTGTTTTTCAATATCCAGTCAATCGGATATCCAATTCTGGGCAGGGCCTCTAACCCCTAATTATTATCGAATGGTTGGTCTTAGCAGCAGTTGCAGCTGTTGACTAAGTTTAAGTTTTACTGACCTTTAACCCAAAGGAGAGGAACTTTAACCCAACCCTAAGAAAGGGGGCCTCTGACCCCAAAGGCATGAATGCCCCAGTGCTTGCTAGACTACCTGTTCTATGATCTCGTTGGGACCCTAGCCCAAGTTCGCAAATGATCGATCTGCTCTGACAAGCGAAGTGGGTAAAAATGATGCGAAAACCACACTGTGGCGCCGATTACTCCCCTCGCGATCTGGAACAGCTCAAAACCCTCGATCGCAAACTTATGTTTGGGGGTCCATTGAGATCCCGAATGAGCCCCCAATGTAAATATGCTCCTAAAGCTTGTCCCCCTTAATCTAGTTCAGTAAAACACTGAGTTAAGCACCGGACCAACTAAACTTTATTTTTGAATGAACAATAAATCCCCCTATACAATACCTAAACCACCATGGGCTCGATCCTTGTCTCTGCATGGCCAAGGCCTTCAGCCTCATGCAAGCAGACACTACCAAAAGGTCACGCAGTCCCAAGCGCCCTTCCAGAAGATTGATTACGATCCAAGTGGGGGCTACCTTTTATAGGTCAATGAACCCTGAGGGGCCGAACTACATAGGGATGGTGCCCCATACAAGCTAATCACACATATCGATTACATTAAAGTATTATTGACAGTCCCCCAACACAATTACAAAGAGCCCCAAACAATGTTTCCACAGAAGCTTCTTGAAGGAAGTTAATTAATGAAATAACGCAACATTCTCCTGGGTAATGTAAATAATTCAAACAAGGCTTCACACTTCAGCTAATCCTCAAACAGCAGGATAACTATCCTGCAACATTATTAACACTGTTTACAATCCCTTTGCAGCAATCCAATCAGAGCAATGCATTTATAACACCTTGAAGTTTCTTTGCAGGGTCCTCATACTGAATCTTTCCCCAACCTGCATATCAAACTAGGGTTCAGACTGGCTGGTGCCATTCACAGTTCCACAGACAAAGGTTAAGCAAATCCTACAAATGCAGGGATCCTCCATTTTATAATGTCTTCAATTTGGTCAATATTAACAACACTAATACGGTAATCAAGAAAGCACACCAGCATATTTACTTTCTTTGGTTTCTGAGAAGATTTCGTATTACCACAGGGATTCTCTTGAACCTGCAGAGGTGCTGAGATGTAGAATGCATAGCAACTGCTGCTGATATGGCAACTACTCTGCACTTAACCACCTGAACCTGTGGACAGTGGTAAATGCAGCCCAGGTCTACACGGGTCATCACTTAATTCCATTTAGTCCACCTTCATGGCATGTTGTCTTAGGAAGGATGGAAGTATTGTCAAGGATGTCTACACCTCTGACCATTTCCTTTTCTCTTATTTACCTTCCGGGAGATGATACGAGGCCTAGAATCGAACCCGGGTGTGCGGTGCTGCAGTAACTCTACCGCTGCGCCACTGTGCTGCCCCAAATTATTCTGTTGTTGAATTACAATATTATTTTGCATTACTTAGTTTTTGCACTACAATCTTTCACCATTCTGCTGTTTTGCACTCGTTATTGATTTATTTATATGTTCACACTTTGTGAATGTTACCAATTGTGAAGAAAACAATTAAATAAAAGTTAGAGGAGAGGCATCACTGTGGACCAGAAATGGAAAATGGTTTGATTACCTTGGATTACTTCAAGAAGGAAGAGATAAATGTCAGCAAAGAAAGCTAAGATTTTAAGGATTAAACATACAGTAGCTGTGACATTTCAAGTATGTAACTCATGACTGCTGGGTAATAAATAATTATTAAATGGAGTGAGGTGTATAGTGGGATAGGTCTATAAGTTTTAAAGTTACAAATGCTAAAGTAATGTTACATGAGAAAGGGAGATATTATATTAAAGAAACAATAAAGAACCTGTACAAGTTGACCACGTGAAATATTGATATGAAAAAAGCATCAACATTTCTTTAAGAATCAATCATGAGATGAAGGTAAATGATGCATTAAAAAATCAGAAAATAAATACAAATAAATATCTACCTGAGAGATCAAATTTTCGTGAGACTCAATGGAAAGTAAATTTTGGATTTTCTGACACAAGACAATAATAGGTTAATTGAAATTAAGAAACAGGGTAAAAATGAACTAAAAAGCAATTAAACAGGTTAATTTAACGATATCATCAGAATTAAATTCGGGGAATAATGATTTATTTAGATAATTGATGGGATGATCATATTTGGATTATTAGAATTTAACTAGATTCTGCAGTGTTGAATCAGTAATATGAGAACAGCACAAGGAGAGGATTTTTTTAAAGGAGCATTATATATTGCAAAAATCCAAATACATTACATTGGTTATCACCTGATCCAATTGATTTGATATCTGGCAATATAATTCAAAGTTTCCTCAATGTTTTGTCACTCAGGGTTAAGCAGATGGAATCTCATATAATTACTTTATTTCAGGCTAATGCATATTTGTTCTCCTGAAGACGGTTTCATTCAATCACTTACTAAATATTTCTTGAAATTAAATGTAACCAAGGACGATAATTATTATCCTCCCTTTTGTTCATAAAATATAAATTCACCAAAGGATTGGTGTTGCCTTAGGCATGAGTGAAATATATAATTAAGCCTGGAGTTGTGTGATAAGGTTACAGATTCTTAAGATATAAAGAAACCTTGATTTCCTGAGGCTTAATAAAAAGATTGCATTCATTATGATAACACCTGAGCAGCATTGGTTTTTCATGACTAGAATTTTGACATGGCTGTCTGAATCACAATCGTTGATATAATGTGTATCACGTTGTGTTGGCCTTCCAGTTATTATCTAACATTGTTTCGAAATAACTAACATGTTATTTTATTTAATGGAATACCATGGTATTGAGCTGGATCTCAAACGATGATGAGATGGAGTATGGGATGGAGAAAGATAGCTTAGTAGGATGCTGTCAAAGCAATAACCTTTCCTCAATATCAGCAAAATTAAGAAACTAGTGTTATACTGACCAGGAAGCAGGGTGGAATAGATGCCCCAGTCTGCGTCAATGGTGCTGAAGTGGACATGGTTCAACAGATGGTGGCACAGTGATGCAACGGTAGAGTTGCTGCCTTACAGTGCCAGAGACCCGGGTTTGGTCTTGACTAAGAGTGCGGATCTTAAGAATCTATAGGGAATTTGTACGTTCTCCTGTGTGCAGATTTGTAAGTTAATTGGCTTCTGTAAAATTGTCCGGTGCATAGAATAGAACTAGTGTACGGATGATCAATGGTTGGCGTGGACTCGGTGGGGGAAAGTGCCTGTTTCCTCGCTGTATCACTAAACTAAACTAAACTAAACGCTTCAAATTCCTGGGTATAAATATGACCAACAATTTGGCCTGGTCTGCTAACACTAGTGCTATGGCCAAGAAAGCACGCCAATGTCTCTACTTTCTCAGAAGTATAAGGCAATTCAGCAGATACACTGTATAAAGCAGCCTATCTGGATGCCACATAACTTGATAACTGCCCAGGTCCACAAGAAATTGCAGTGAATTGTTAACGCAGCCCAGTCCACCCAGCCTTCCCACACCCATGACTCCATCTGTACTTCACATTGCCTTGGAAAAGCACCCAGCATAATCAAGGATCAATCCCATCCCAGTCATTCTCTCTTCTCCCCTCTCCCATCGGACAGTGATAAAAATGATTGAAAGCACGTTCCCCTAGATTCAAAAACACCTTCTTCTCCTTGATTTGTAGTGCCTTCGTGATGGATTCTTAGAGCAGCTTATATTGGAGCCTACCAGGGAGAAGGCAATTCTGGATTTAGTGTTATGTAATGAACTGAATTTATATAGGACCTTGAGGTTAACGAGGCATTAGGAGGCAGGTCAGGTTTAATCTACAATTGGAGGGGAAGAAGGGTGGATCGGAGGTCTAAGTGTTGCAGTTGAATAAAGGGGACTATGGGGCCATGAGGGAGGAGCTGGAAAGATACACTAGCAGGGATGACAGTGGAACGAAAATGGCAGGTGTTTCTAGGAATAATACAGAAGGTGCAGGATCAGTTCATTCCTAGGAGGAAGAAAGATTTCACCTAGGAGGAAGAGGAGAAAAGGATGATCATGGCTGACAAGGGATGTCAGGGACAGTATAATAATTAAAGTGAAAACGTACAACGTAGAAAAGATGAGCGGGAAACAAGAGGATTGGGCAATGTTTAAAGAATAACAGAAGATAACCAAAAAGACAATACGGGGAGAAACGATGAGGTACGAAGGTAAACTCGCCAAGAATATAAGGCAGGATAGTAAAAGCTTCTTTAGGTATGTGAAGAGGAAATAATTAGTTAAGACCAAAGTTGGACCCTTGAAGACCAAAAAAGGTGAATTTATTATGGGGAACAAGGGAATGGCAGATGAGTTGAACAGGTACTTTGGATCTGTCTTCACTAAGGAGGACACAAACAATCTTACTGATAGAGTAGTGCCCAGAGGATCTGGGGTGACGGAGGAACGGAAGGAAACCACATTAGGCAGGAAATGGTGTTGGATAGACTGATGGACTGAAGGCTGATAAATCCCCAGGGCCTGATGGTCTGCATCCCAGGGTACTTAAGGAGGTGGCTGTAGAAATCATAGATGCATTAGTTTTAATAGTTTTTTATTGGAGGGAAAAAAAATAAATAAAAATTCACAGTACATCTGATGTATGGCATTACATTTTCCTCCCTTTTGTTTTTTATAAATAATAATAATAATAATATAAACAAAATAACTCTAACCCACCCTCCCTAAATGCTCCTTGGCAGCTTATTTTTTCACAATCCAAATATATCACAAAATCAAATGTACTTTTTAACAATAATAAAGTAACAAAACAGAATAAAGGCAGATCCCCACTTAATGTCAAGGGCCCTCAGTCAATAGGTAGTTCCTTTAGACCCTCAAAGTATGATAAAAAGGGTTCCCATTTCAAATAAAACTTTTTCACAGACTCCCTCAATGTGAATCTTTTCTAACCTTTGAAAAAAAATGACGTCTTCCAGCCAAGCAGCGGCAGATGGAGGAATGTTAGATTTCCAGACCAGCAAGATTCTCCTACGGGCCAAAAGTGATGTAAATGTAGTGATATCAGACTGGGTTGTATTTAAACCCAAGGTTTTATATGTTACACCAAATACAGCTACAAGCGGGCAAGGTCTCACTGTCATCCCAAGGACTTCACTGATGGTTTTAAAAACCACTGCCCAGTAGTTAACAAGTTTGGGGCAAGACCAGAATGCATGAGCTAGATTGGCTGGAGAGAACGAGCACCTGTCACAGCCAGCGTCTGTCCCTGGATATATGTTAGCAAGCCTGGCTTTGCTTGAATGAACCTGTGTAAAACGTTAAATTGTATGAGCCCCAATCTAGCACATGATGACGAGGAGTGGACTTTTTTCAGCGCTTCTGTCCAGCATTCCTCAGACAGATTCATACCAAGGTCATCCTCCCACCTAGCTTTAACTTTGTTCAGGTTTTGATCTCCTAAATACATCAATCGAGAATATACTGCAGAGATCAGTCCTTTATTTGCAAAGGTAAGAGTGAGTTTATCCAACACTGTGACAGGAGGGAGATCAGGAAAAGAAGGAAATTGTTTCATGACAAAGTGGCGAACCTGAAGATATTTAAAGAAATGATTATGTGGGAGGCCATGTTTTTTTGTGTAGGTAGTCGAAACTATCAAATATGTTGTTTGTGTATAAATCCTTAATGGACATAAGATCATTCAAACCCCACTGTCGAAAGGTTGAGTCAAGTGTAGAGGGGGGGGAATAAATGGTTACTGTGAATGGGACCCAGAACTGAAGCTGATGTAAGCTTATAATGGCAACGAAATTGGTTAAAAATGTTGATGGCTGATAGTACGACAGGGTTGGATGTAAATCTAGAGGGTTTCAATGGCAGGGAGGAATATACTAAAGCTGGGAGAGACGAGGAGTAACAGGATTGTGATTCAAGCAGACACCAGTCTGTATCTGGTCGGTGGAGCCAGAATAATATCTTTTGGATATTGGATGCCCAGTAATAATTAATAAAGCTAGGAAGGCCCAGTCCACCTACTTCACGATCTCTTTGGAGAGTGCACTTATTGACCCTTGGAACCTTGTTACCCCATATAAAGGAGGTTATAGATTGGTTAACTGAGTTAAAAAATGACTTGGGTAGGAAAACTGGCAAACATTGGAACAAGTAAAGAAATCTGGGAAGTACAGTCATCTTCACTGACTGCACTCTCCCAGCCATAGTGAGTGGCAGACTATGCCATCTCTCAAAGTCAGCCTTCATTTGGCTAACTTGAGGCATGTAGTTAGCTGCAAACAGGGATGTGAAAAAGCGGGTGATGTGTATTCCTAAATATACAAACCCTTCTTGAGATATGGGAAACGGCAGGGTTTCCTGTTGGATCTGTAGGGCTAAGTTGATGGGAAAGCATTTGCTTTTTTGGAGGTATAGTTAATAGCCGGAAAATGTCCCAAACTGATCCCAACAAGGACACAATTGCAGGGCTACTGGCTATAGGGTCGCTCACATAAAGAAGGAGGTCATCAGCATATAGAGACACAAGATGTTCCCTGTTTCCTCTCCTAATGCTCTGGAATAATGTAGTTGACCTAAGTGTAATAGAGAGAGGCTCAATTGCAATGGCAAAAAGAAGCGGAGACAGTGCGCAGCCTTGACGAGTGCCACGTGTTAATTGAAAATAATCAGATCGCAAATAATTAGTCTGTACACATGCTAAGGGTGAATGATATAATAGCTTAACCCAGGCTACAAATATTTTGCCAAATCCAAATCTCTCCATGATTCTGAACAAATATGGCCACTCCACTCGATCGAATACCTTCTCCGCGTCCAAAGAGATAACAGCCTCTGGGCGCGGAGAAGCACTGGGCGAATAGCCCACGCTGGCCAATCGGCGGATATTAGAAAAGGAATGACGATTTTTAATGAAACCCGTTTGATCTTCTGAGATTATTTTGTGAAGTTGGCATTCTAAACGGCAAGCCAGTGCCTTCGCCAAAATTTTTACATCTCCATTCAAAAGTGAGATGGGGCGATATGATCCACATTGAGTCGGATCCTTGTCTTTTTTAAGAAGAAGTGAAATAGAAGCCTGTGAAAGAGTGGGGGGTAATGAACCTTTTTCCAAAGATTCTTCAAACATTTCTCAAAGAACAGGTGTGAGCTTATCCTTAAATTTGTTATAAAATTCTAATGGGTAGCCGTCAGGGCCAGGGGTTTTACCACTCTGCATCGCCATAATGGCATTATTAATCTCTTCCTGCCCAAGGGGTTGGTCTAGATTTTCTGCGTCTTCTAATTCCAGAGTGAGTATTTCCAAATCGTCTAAGAAAGTTTCCATATTCATAGTATCCAAGGGGAATTCTGAGGTGTAAAGAGAAGAATAAAAGGCTGTGAAAGTATTGTTTATTTCTTTTGGATTGCTTGTTATGTCTTGGTGCATGTCTCTTATCTGAGGAATAAGCCGTGACGCAGATTGACGTTTCAGCTGGTGAGCCATAAGCCAGCTCGCCTAATCACCATATTCATAATAAAGACCACGAGTCCAGAGAATTAGTTGTTCTGCTTGATTAGTAGATAAAAGATTGAATTTCATTTGTAAATCAGCCCGGCTTTTGTATAATTGGGTGGTGGGTGCTTCAGAATATTGCCTATCCAGGGTCAAGATGAATTTTAACAGGGTTTCCATTTCCTTCTTACGATGCATTAGGGATAATTTTCCAATGTTCTGTAGACCCAGGATCAGTTCCTGGGGATTGGAGGGTAGCTAATGTTATCCCACTTTTTAAGAAATGCGGGAGAGAGAAAACAGGGAATTATAGACCAGTTAGCCTGACATCGGTGGTGGGGAAGATGCTGGAGTCAATTATAAAAGATGAGAGCCGAACATTTGGATAGCAGTAACAGCATCGGTCCGAGTCTGCATGGATTTACGAAGGGGAAATCATGCTTGATTAACCTTCTGGAATTATTTGAAGATGTAACTAGGAAAATGGACACAGGAGAGCCAGTGGATGTAGTGTAACTGGACTTTCAGAAAGCATTTGATAAGGTCTCACATAGGAGATTAGTGGGCAAAATTATGGCACATGGTATTGGGGGTAAAGTGCTGACATGGATAGAGAAGTGGTTGGCAGACAGGAAACAAAGAGTAGGGATTAACGGGTCCCTTTCAGAATGGCAGGCAGTGACTAGTGGGGTACCGCAAGGCTCGGTGCTGGGACCGCAGCTAGTTACAATATACATCAATGATTTGGATGAAGGGATTCAAAGTAACATTAGCAAATTTGCAAATGACACAAAGCTGGGTGGCAGTGTGAACTGTGAGGAGGATACTATGAGAGTGCAGGGTGATTTGGACAGGTTGGGGGAGTGGGCAGATGCATGGCACATAAAGTTTAATGCGGATAAATGTAATGTTATCCACTTTGGTAGAAAAAACACAAAGGCAGATTACTATCTAAATGGCGTCAAGTTGGGAAAAGGGGAAGTACAACGGGATCTGGGGGTCCTTGTACATCAGTCTATGAAAGTAAGCATGCAGGTACAGCAGGCAGTGAAGAAAGCGAATGGCATGTTGGCCTTTATAACAAGAGGAATTGAATTTATCAGCAAAGAGGTCCTTCTGCAGTTGTACAGAGCCCTAGTGAGACTACACCTGGTACAATTTTGGTCCCCTAATTTGAGGAAGAACATTCTTGCTATTGAGGGAGTGCAGCGTAGGTTTAAAAGGTTAATTCCTAGGATGGCGGGACTGTCATATGCTGAGAGAATGGAGCATCTGGGCTTGTACACTCTGGAGTTTAGAAGGATGAGAGGGGATCTCATTGAAACATATAAGATTGTTAAGGGTTTGGACACGCTAGAGGCAGGAAACATGTTCCTGATGTTGGGGGAGTCCAGAACCAGGGGCCACAGTTTAAGAATAAGGAGTAAGCCATTTAGAACGGAGATGAGGAAACTCTTTTTCTCACAGAGAGTGGTGAGCCTGTGGAATTCTCTGCCTCAGAGGGCAGTGGAGGCGGGCTCTCTGGATGTTTTCAAGAGAGAGCTAGATAGGTAGATCTTAAAAATAGGAGAGTCAGGGGATATGGGGAGAAGGCAGGAACGGGGTACTGATTGGGGATGATTAGCCATGATCACATTGAATGGCGGTGCTGGCTCGAAGGGCTGAATGGCCTACTCCTGCACCTATTGTCTATTGTCTATTGTCTATTATCAGACTCTTGAATGGACCTCTCCTATGCGAGGGATAAATTCCATATCTTCCAATGTACCATGTTGCAGACCTTACACTTTTTTTGTTCGAAAAACTGTAATATCATATTGTGTTCACATTATCTTCTGGTTTGCACTATATTCCCACTATCAATCTCATTTGCCTGGATAGCATGCAAAGTTCTTCACTGTATCTCAGTACATGTGATGATAAGAAGCCGATATTAATACAATACCATGTATGAGGCTTCATAATTTAAAGCCAAAAATTATACTCACTATAAGTGCATGTAATTTGTGCTATAGTCCTCAAATCAATCCAGTTTTGAAAATGGAAAACAAGTCTGAAGGAGATAGAAGTAAAAGTCGGATTGATAGGATATTTATTTAAAGTTAAGCTGGGACACATTGCTTAGTTTAGTTTAGTTTAGATATACAACGCAGAAACAGGCCCTTTGGCCCACTGGGTCCGCGCCGTCCAGCGATCCCCGCACATTAACACTATCCTACACCCACCAGGGACATTTTTTACATTTACCAAGCCAATTATCCTATAAACCTGTATGTCTTTGGAGTGTGGGAGATCTCAGAGAAACCCATGCAGGTCACAGGGAGAAAATACAAACTTCGTAAAGACAGCACCCGTAGTCGGGATCGAACCTGGGTCTCCGGCACTGCATTCGCTGTAAGGCAGCAACTCTACAACTCTACGCCACCTGCTGGGATGAGTAGTGGGAATTCACCCAGCATCTGTTTGTGTTGCACATTAAACAGAAGCTCTTAATATTGGGAATGAGTGTGTGCAATAATAATGAGGCAATAACAAAACAATCCATATCTATAGCAATAAGTATGTCAGAACAGATCTCTCTGCATCTCAAAAGAAAATAGTCAAGAGTGTTTAATTGTCATATGCACAAGGATTAGAACAATTAAATTATTATTTGCTGGGCTTTACAGGCACATTAAAACATCATCACATATAAACATATCATATATAACACACAATGGTAGAAAATGCATCTAACCAATAATACAATAAATTATTAGTTGTAATAGGTAACCAGACTGTAGTAGTGCAAGTCGAAGTACGTGATGTAACCAATAAAAGTTTGTTAGGTTTCAGCAGTGTTGATGGGAAATAGCTGTTCTTGAACCTGCTCCTGTATCTTCTTCTTGATTATAGCAGTGAGATGGAAGCATAGGCAGGATGATGTTGATGATATTAGTTATCCCTTTGTGAAGTGCTCACCTGTAGATCCTTTTGCTGGTGGGGAAGACAACATCCATGATTGACTGGGTAATGGCCACTACTTCCTACAGCCTCCTTTGTCTTTGATGTTTTGAGTTACTGAACTAGGTCATGATGCCACCGGTCAGTATGTTCTCGACGGTATAACTGTAGAAGTCGGATAACAGTCCACGGCGACATGTAATTGATGGTGATGAGCTTTCCTTGTGATTGTATCAATGTGTTGGGTCCAAGATTGACTCTCTCCACTGCTGTCCTGCTGTTGAAGGCAGGTTTGTGGACCCTCGACTGAAGTCAGCAATCAGTTCCTTGATCTTGCTAATATGGAATGAAATGCTTTATTGTCATATGTGAAATTCATTGCTTGCATTCCCAAGCTATTCAAATAGTCGCCAACTACGGCGCTGACAAAGTTGAAAAGTACACCGGCCAGCTCCTCCTTTGGTTTCCCCCCCCTCCTCCCTCCCTGTGATCCCCCCACGTCAGGACCTCCATTGTCCATTGCTCTTCCACCTCCCTCACGGCGGTCCTCCCCTGGCGGGTCCTCCATTGTTCTTGCCCTTCCTTCCCCACCTCACGGTGGTTCCCCCGCCCCCTCATCGACCGCCGTCTGTGGGTCGATACTTGAGATAACGTTAACAGCAACATTGTTATTCTGGCACCATTCAATCAAATTATCTATCTCTCTCCTGTACTCAAATTCATTGTTACTCATTATTTGTCCAACAATGTCTAAGAAAACAGGGAGACCAACGATGTTTTGTTTAGTTTAGATTAGATTAGAAATACAGCATGGAAATCGGTCCTTCGGCCGACAGGGTCCGCACCGACCACCGATTCCCGCACACGAACATTATCCTACAAACCTGTATGTCTTTGGAATGTGGGAGGAAACCGGAGCACCCAGGCAAATGCCACGCAGGTCATGGGGAGAATTGTCAAAGTCCGCACAGACAGCACCCATAGTCAGGATTGAACCCAGGTCTCTGGTGCTGTAAGGCAGCAACTCTGCCACTGCGCCATCATGTTGCCCTGTGTCTCCATCCAAAATACTTGAATCTTTCTATTCACTTTATAGACTTTTCATATTTGTGCAGCATCACTTGACTTGATTTCATATCTTTGGAATTGGTAGATTTTCATATTCAGAAGTGTTTCTATAACAGTTTTGGCCACTGTCACTATTCAGTCACTATTAAATTCCTTTGCAGGGATGGTTGGGTTATTGTCAGGCTCTTGAACAGACCTCTCACATGCTAGTGAATAAGTAGAATGCTTGAATCTTGGTGTTTGAGAGTTTTTATCTAGAAATTAGTTCCCCTTCTTTGGATGCTGAATGTAGATTCAATGCTCTTGTGAAATATTGCAAAATGAGTGGTGACATGACACTTAACAAATAAAATGGTGAAACAAATCATGTCGGCTTCCCATTGAAATCTTAGTGCAAAGATCATGCTGACTGCTGAGAAGTGAGTCATACTTAAAGAACTCTTCCAACAAGAGCCACTGTGTAGTGGCAAGAATGGCTTGACGGAGGTGAAGGGAAATATGGGGGGAGGAAAAGTGGCATTTTCTCCAGCATGTTTGGACAACTCCCAGCAGTCCACTGAGCCAAGGGACTCCTGCATCGTGAATGGCTGCAGCTGTCATGAGCTGTGGACTGACAATCACTTCACGCTGATCAGCATTGCCTAACAGCAGATGTCTGCAAACATGAACCAAGCTTGAGTGGATAGTTTTGCATTATCCTGACTATTTAAAATTATAGTTGTGTGCAAGCTATTGATGTGACGGTGTCGATCCTTTCTAATTCCCAAACTCCCCAGGGCTTCTACACCAGATTCCATCTACACTTCATGCTTTCTCGGAAAACCAGGCAACATAAATCAAATACATGTCCCACCCAATCATTCCTTCTTCTTCCTGCTCACATTGAGCAGCAGATACAGAAGCTCGAAAGCGAGCATGACCAAGCTCAGGAACAGCTTCTTCCCCTCTGTTATAGAAACGTAGAAACATAGAAAATAGGTGCAGGAGTAGGCCATTCGGCCCTTTGAGCCCGCACTGCCATTCAATATGATAATGGCTTATCATCCAACTCAGTAACCCATACCTGCCTTCTCTCCATACCCCCTGATCCCTTTAGCCACAAGGGCCACATCTAACTCCCTCTTAAATATAGCCAATGAAATGGCCTCAACTACCTTCTGTGGCAGACAATTCCACAGATTCACCACATCTCGGTCCCACATAAGAGATTAGTATATTCCCACATAAGAGATTAGTATATAAACTTAAAGCATACGGCATTGGGGGTTCAGTATTGATGTGGATAGAGAACTGGCTGGCAAACAGGAAGCAAAGAGTAGGAGTAAACGGGTCGTTTTCACAATGGCAGGCAGTGACTAGTGGGGTACCGCAAGGCTCAGTGCTGGGACCCCAGCTATTTACAATATACATTAATGATCTGGATGAGGGAATTGAAGGCAATATCCCCAGGTTTGCGGATGACACTAAGCTGGGGGGCAGTGTTAGCTGTGAGGAGGATGCTAGGAGACTGCAAGGTGACTTGGATAGGCTGGGTGAGTGGGCAAATGTTTGGCAGATGCAGTATAATGTGGATAAATGTGAGGTTATCCACTTTGATGGCAAAAATGGGAAAGCAGACTATTATCTAAATGGTGGCCGATTAGGAAAAGGGGAGATGCAGCGCGACCTGGGTGTCATGGTACACCAGTCATTGAAAGTAGGCATGCAGGTGCAGCAGGCAGTGAAGAAAGCGAATGGTATGTTAGCTTTCATAGCAAAAGGATTTGAGTATAGGAGCAGGGAGGTTCTACTTCAGTTGTATAGGGTCTTGGTGAGACCACACCTGGAGTATTGCATACAGTTCTGGTCTCCAAATCTGAGGAAGGACATTATTGCCATAGAGGGAGTGTAGAGAAGGTTCACCAGACTGATTCCTGAGATGTCAGGACTGTCTTATGAACAAAGACTGCATAGACTCGGTTTATACTCTCTAGAATTTAGAAGATTGAGAGGGGATCTTATAGAAACTTACAAAATTCTTAAGGGGTTGGACAGGCTAGATGCAGGAAGATTGTTCCCGATGTTGGGGATGTCCAGGACAAGAGGTCACAGCTTAAGGATAAGGGGGAAATCCTTTAGGACCGAGATGAGAAAAACATTTTTCTCAGTGGTGAATCTCTGTAATTCTCTGCCACAGAAGGTAGTTGAGGCCAGTTCATTGGCTAGGAGATTTTTTCACACAGAGAATGGTGGGTCTCTGGAACTCTCTGCCACAGAGGGTAACCATATAACCATATAACAATTACAGCACGGAAACAGGCCATCTCGGCCCTTCAAGTCCGTGCCGAACAACTTTTTTCCCTTAGTCCCACCTGCCTGCACTCATACCATAACCCTCCATACCCTTCTCATCCATATGCCTATCCAATTTATTTTTAAATGATACCAACGAACCTGCCGCCACCACTTCCACTGTAAGCTCATTCCACACCGCTACCACTCTCTGAGTAAAGAAGTTCCCCCTTATGTTACCCCTAAACTTCTGTCCCTTAATTCTAAAGTCATGTCCTCTTGTTTGAATCTTCCCTATTCTCAAAGGGAAAAGCGTGTCCACTCAACTCTGTCTATCCCTCTCATCATTTTAAAGACCTCAATCAAGTCCCCCCTTAACCTTCTGCGCTCCAGAGAATAAAGACTTAACTTATTCAACCTATCTCTGTAACTTAGCTGTTGAAACCCAGGCAACATTCTAGTAAATGTCCTCTGTACTCTATCTATTTTGTTGACATCCTTCCTATAATTGGGCGACCAAAATTGTACACCATACTCCAGATTTGGTCTCACCAATGCCTTGTACAATTTTAACATTACATCCCAGCTTCTATACTCAATGCTCTGATTTATAAAGGCTAGCATACCAAAAGCTTTTTTTACCACCCTATCTATATGAGATTCCACCTTCAAGGAACTATGCACAGTTATTCCCAGATCCCTCTGTTCAACTGTATTCTTCAATTCCCTACCATTTACCATGTAAGTCCATGGGTAGTTGAGGCCAGTTCATTGGCTACATTTAAGATGGAGTTAGATGTGGCCCTTGTGGCTAAGGGGATCAGAGGGTATGGAGAGAAGGCAGGTACAGGATACTAAGTTGATGATCAGCCATGATCATATTGAATGGCGGTGCAGGCTCGAAGGACCGAATGGCCTACTCCTGCACCTAATTTCTATGTTTCTATGTTTCTATGTTTCTATGTTTCTATGTTTCTAAAAGACTTCCCCCTTAACCTTAAACTGTGACCCCTTGTTCTGGACTTCCCCAACATCGGGAACAATCTTCCTGCATCTAGCCTGTCCAACCCCTTTAGAATTTTGTAAGTTTCTATAAGATTCCCCCCTCAATCTTCTAAATTCTAGCGAGTACAAGCCGAGTATATCCAGTCTTTGTTCATATGAAAGTCCTGCCATCCCAGGAATCAGTGTGGTGAACCTTCTCTGTACTCCCTCTATCCCCTTCTTCCGGTCCTTCCATTAGTTAGAGTACTGGCAGATTCACCGCAACCCATTGCGGACATTGGACTGTCTATTGAACTGATGCGCTACAATGCTGAGACTATATTCTGCACTTTGAATCTTCCCCTTTGTTCTACCTATTGTACTTGAGTTGATTTGACTGTGTTTAAGTATAGTATTATTTGACCTCTCTTCCCTTTCTGGATCTCTCTGTCTCCATCAGAGAGGGCAGACTATCGACTGATGTCCACTACAAACCTACCAACTCCCATGGTTACCTGGACTACACTCCCCCAACCTGCCTCTTACAAAGAGGCTATTGCATACTCTCAATTCCTCCGTTTCTGCCACATCTGCTCTCAAGATGAGGCATTCCATTCTAGGACATCCCACATGTCTTTCTTTAGTAAATGTGGTTTTCCCCCTTCTGTCATGGATGGATCCCTCACATGCATCTCCTCTATGTGTTCTTCTCTCACTCCCCTTCCCCCTAGCTGGACCAAGGAACGAATATCCCTGGTCCGCACCTTTTACCCCACAGCCTCTGCATCCTCCGACATTTCCATCGCCTCCAATGTGATCCCACCACTAGCCACATCTTCTTATCTCCACCCCTTTTCCTTCTGCACAGAGAGCTCCCTCCACAACTCCTTGGTTCACTCAACCCTTTCCACCAAAAGCATCGCCCTCCAAGGTACTTTGCCCTGCAAATGCAAGAGATGTAACGCCTGTACCTATACCTCCTCCCTTGCCTCCATCCAGGGACCCCAGCATTCCTTCCATGTAAGACAAGAGGTTCATGTGCATCTCCTCTAATCTCATCTACAGCATCTGGTGTTCCCAATGCGGCCTCCTTGCAAGACCAAAAGCAGACTCGGTGACTGTTTCATTGAACACGGCCTGCCAAAGCCTACTGGATCCCGATTCCTAGCCATTTTAACTCCCCTCCTCATTCCCATACTGACTTTTTGTCCTGGGACATCTCCTTTTCCAGAGTGAGGCTGCACGCAAACTGGAGGAACAGCATCTCGTTTTCTGCTTGGGTAGCTTTCAACACAATGGTATGAACGTTTAATTATCTAATTTTAGGTAGCCTCTAATAAACCTCCTCCCCCCGATCCTTCCCTTTCCCCACTACATTTTACTTTCTTCCCCCCCCCCCCCCCCCCCCCGTGCCCCATCTGGATATGAACCTATTTCTCCACTCCCTCTCCCCCGCCACCCACAGAACTGAACAGAATACTCTAAATGCGGCCTCAACAATGTCATATACAACTGCAACATGACCTCCCAACTGCTTTACTCCAATACTCTGATGAAGGCCAATGTGTCAAACGCCTTTTTGACCACCCTCTCTACCTGTGACTCCCCCTTCAAGGAACCATGCACCTACATTCCTAGATCCCTCTGCTCTACAACACTCCCCATAACTCCATCATTCACTGTATACATCCTACCCATGTTAGTCTTCCCAAAATGCAACACCTCATATTTCTCTGAATTAAATTCCACCAACCATTCCTCAGCCCACCTGGCCAATTGATCAAGATCCAGCTGCAATTTTTCACACCATCTTCACTATCTGCAAAAACAGTGCACAAGCAAGCTCAGAAATCTGGGACTAATTTACAGCTGTTTGTTACTAAGAATAATGAGTTTGACAATAATTAACAAAATATGAAAATAAATAATAAAATGAGTGTTGCAATATTGCACCAGGACAGACCACTTCGGCCCTCGAATTTGTATGACCATTTGCCTGTATTGACTTACCATAGTCACCACCAGAGGGAAACCTAACCCAAGTTACAGAAATATTCCAACATAGGCTTGTGCTTCTTCAAGAGTTAAGATGTATAAATCAGACAAATAAACATGTATATATAACACAGACAAATAAACACGCAATAATAGTGCCATGTCCAAAATAGTTCAGAGCCTATTTGGAGTGTTTAATAGCTTGATGGTTGGATGGAAGTTCTAGAGTACAAATGGAAATTCCTTTGAATTATGGAAGTGAACTTTCTTCTAAACTTTCATTTTCTTTTCTAAAATAAAATCTTGTTGCTCTCAACTTACAAATTGAAAAGCGGAAAACTCCAAATGTTGAAAATCAGAGATAAAAAATACTGGAAATGTTAAACAGAAGAGGCAGCATCTATGGAAGGAAGCAAACAGAGTTTATCATGGTAGGTTGATAACCTTTCATCAAAACTTTTTTTTTCCAATGGTAAAGATTTGGTGACCACTTTGCAAAGGTGAGACAGAGCTTACAGTTGCCTCTCGCTTCAATTCTCCATCATACTTCCACTGACTTCTTTATGGATTCTTACTCTGTTCCAACAGAGTGTAATGCGAGCTTAAGAAACAGCATCACATCATCTGATTGACACATTATAGTCCTCAAGACCCATTAATGTTCCTACAATTTCAGATATTGTACAATCCCACAATTCCTGC
The DNA here is from genome assembly GCA_963514005.1 of Raja brachyura. The sequence continues at coordinate 27,671,303 of OY740789.1, forward strand.
CTTTCCAGTCTATATCATAATTGCCAGTTCTAGTGAAAGGTTATCGATCTGCATTGTCAAGTCAAAGTCAAAGTCAAGTCAAATGAGTTTATTGTCATGTGTCCCTTACAGGACAATGAAATCATTTATTTGCTTAGCACAACAGAACATAGTAGGCATTGACTACAATACAGATCAGTGTGTCCATATACCATTATATATGTAAATACACACATGAATGAGTAAATTGATCAAGTGCAAATAACAGATAAAGGGGTATTAATGTTCAGAGTTTTGTCCAAGCCAAGTTTAATAGCCTGATGGCTGTGGGGAAGTAGCTATTCCTGAACCTGGTCGTTGCAGTCCTCAGGCTCCTGTACCTTCTACCCGAAGGTAGCAGGGAGATGGGTGTGTGGCCAGGATGGTGTGGGTCCTTGATGATGATGCCAGCCTTTTTGGGGCAGCGACTGTGATAGATCCCCTCGATGGAAGGAATGTCAGAGCCGATGATGGACTGGGCAATGTTTACTACTTTTTGTAGTCTTTTCCTCTCCAGGGCGCTCAAGTTGCCAAACTAAGCCACGATGCAACCAGTCAGCAAGCTCTCTACTGTGCACCTAGAAACATAGAAACATAGAAACAAAGAAAAATAGGTGCAGGAGTAGCCCCTTTGGCCCTTCGAGCCTGCACCGCCATTCAATGTGATCATGGCTGATCATCCAACTCAGTATCCCGTACCTGCCTTCACTCCATACCCCCTGATCCCTTTAACCACAAGGGCCACATCTAACGCCCTCTTAAATATAGCCAATGAACTGCGCTCAACCACCTTCTGTGGCAGAGAATTCCAGAGACTCACCACTCTCTGTGTAAAGAATGTTTTCCTCAAATCGGTCCTAAAGGAATTCCGCCTTATCCTTAGACTGTGACCCCTTGTTCTGGACTCCTCCAACATCGGGAACAATCTTCCAACAGCTAGCTTGTCCAACCCCTTAAGAATTTTGTAAGTTTCTATAAGATCCCCCCTCAATCTTCTAAATTCCAGCAAGTACAAGCCGAGTCTATCCAGTCTTTCCTCATATGAAAATCCTGACATCCCAGAATCAGTTTGGTGAATCTTCTCTGTAGCCCCTCTATGGCAAGAATGTCTTTCCTCAGATTTGGAGACCAAAACTGTATGCAATACTCCAGGTGTGGCCTCACCAAAACCCTGTACAACTGCAGTAGAACCTCCCTGCTCCTATACTCAAATCCTTTCGCTATGAATGCTAACATACCATTTGCTTTCTTCACAGCCTGCTGCACCTGCATGCCTACTTTCAATGACTGGTGTACCATGCCAACCAGGTCTCGTTGCATTTCCCCTTATCCTAATCTGCCACCATTCAGATAATAGTCTACCCTCATTATTTTGCCCCCAAAGTGGATAACCTCACATTTATCCACATTATACTGCATCTGCCATGCATCTGCGCATTCACTCGGCCTATCCAAATCACCCTGCAGCCTCCAAGCATCCTCCTCACACCTAACTATACCCCCCAGCTTGGTGTCATCTGCAAATTTGGAGATGTTGCATTGAATTCCCTCGTCCAAATCATTAATATATATTGTAAATAGCTGGGGTCCCAGCACTGAGCCTTGTGGTACCCCAATAGTCACTGCCTGCCATTCTGGAAAGGACACGTTTACTCCTACCCTTTGTTTCCTGTCTGCTAGCCTGTTCTCTATCCACATCAATACTGAACCCCCAATACTGTGTGCTTTAAGTTTGTATGCTAATCTCTTATGCGGGACCTTATCGAAAGCCTTCTGAAAGTCTAGATATAACACATCCACTGGTTCTCCCTTATCCACTCTACTAGTTACATCCTCGAAAAATTCTATCAGATTTGTCAGACATGATTTACCTTTCATAAATCCATGCTGACTTTGTCCAATGATTTCACCACTTTCCAAATGCGCTGCTATCGCATCTTTAATAACTGACTCCAGCAGTTTCCCCACTACCGATGTTAGACTAACTGGTCTGTAATTCCCCGCTTTCTCTCTCCCTCCTTTTTTTAAAAGTGGAATTACATTAGGTACCCTCCAATCCTCAGGAACTACTCAAGAATCTAAGGAATTTTGAAAAAATATCACTAATGCATCCACTATTTCTGTGGCTACCTCCTTGAGTACTCTGGGATGCAGACTATCTGGCCCTGGGGATTTATCGGCCTTCAATCCGTTCAATTTACCCAACACCACCTCCCGGCTAACCTGGGTTTCACTCAGTTCCTCCATCTTATTTGACCCTCATTCCACGGCTATTTCCGGCAGATTATTTATGTCTTCCTTAGTGAAGACAGAACCAAAGTAGTTATTCAATTGGTCTGCCATGTCCTTGTTCCCCATGATCAATTCACCTGTTTCTGACTGCAAGGGACCAACATTTGTTTTAACTAGTCTCTTTCTCTTCACATATCTATAAAAACCTTTGCAGTCAGTTTTTATGTTCCCTGCCAATTTCCTTTCATAATCTATTTTCCCTTTCCTAATTAAGCCCTTTGTCCTCCTCTGCTGGATTCTGAATTTCTCCCAGTCCTCCGGTAGGCTGCTTTTTCTGGCCAATTTGTATGCCTCATCTTTTGTTTTTATACTATCCCTGATTTCCCTTGTTATCCATGGATGCACCACCTTCCCTGATTTATTATTTTGCCAAACTGGTATGAAAAATTGTTGTAGTTCATCCATGCAGTCTTTAAATACCTTCCATTGCACATCCACTGTCAACCCTTTAAGAATCACCTGCCAGTCTATCTTGGCCAATTCACATCTCATACCTTCAAAGTTACCTTTGTTCAAGTTCAGAACCCTTGTTTCTGACTTAATTTTGTCACTCTCCATCCTAATGAAGAACATTCCAAGAAAGCCCCTTCCTCAGCACCGCTGCCAATTTGATTCACCCAATCTACATGCAGATTGAAGTCACTCATTATAACCGTGTTACCCTTGTTGCACACATTTCTAATTTCCTGTTTGATGCCATCCCCAACTCCAATACTACTGTTGGGTGGCCTGTACACAACTCCCACTGGCGTTTTCTGCCCCTTAGAGTTTTGCAGCTCTTCGCCTTAGAGTTTCACACCTGTAGAAGTTAGAGAGGGTCCTCCTTGAAAGACCGACTCTCCGTAATCTTCTCAGGAAGTCGAGGCACTGATGAGCTTTCTTAATAATTGCATCTGTGTTCTCGGACCAGGGAATGTGCATGCCCAGGAATTTGAAGCTCTTGACCTTTTCAACCATCAACCTGTTGATATAAACGGGGCTGTGGGTCCCCATCCTCCTCCTTCCAAAGTCCTTGGTTTTGCTGGTGTTGAGGGCCAGGTTGTTGTGCTGGCACCATATGGACAGTCGCTTGATCTCTCTTCTATACTCTGACTCATCCCCATCAGTGATACATCCCACAACAGTGGTGTCGTCAGTGAATTTGATGATGGTGTTCGCACTATAACCGGCGACGCAGTCATGAGTATAGAGTGAGTGCAGCAGGGGGTTGAGCACGCAGCCTTGAGGTGCTCTCGTGCTGATTGTTATCGAGTCTGACACATAATCACCAATACAAACAGACTGTGGTCTGTGAATGAATCAGAATCAGAATCAGAATCAGAATGCCTTTTATTGTCACTATACACATGTACAATGAGAATGAGGAGTCGAGGATCCAATTGCAGAGGGATGCGTAGAGACCCAGTTCTGCGAGTTTGGTAACCAGCTTGGAGGGGATGATTGTGTTAAATGCCGAGCTGTAATCGATGAATAACTGCCCGACATATGATTTTTTGTTGTCCAAGTGGTCCAGAGCGGAGTGGAGGGCCAGCAAGATCGCATCCATGGTTGATCTGTTGTGGCGGCAAGTGAACTGCAGTGGGTCCAGGTTTTTGTCGAGGTAGGAGTTGATTTGCGTCATGATCAACCTCTCAAAGGCGTTAATGCCACAGGTCGATAGTCATTGAGGCAAGTCACCTTGCTCTTCTTGGGCACCGGTATTATTGATGCCCTTTTGAAGCAGGTGGGAACCTCAGACCTCAGAAGTGACAGGTTGAAAATGTTACCATGGTTGCATTGTTACCATGCTTCTTCTTTCTCCACAAATGCAACATGACCTTCTGGATACTTTCAGTTTTGTTTTTATTTCTGGTTTCCTGCAGCTGCTGTGGCTGCATCTTATGGTTCCAGTAATTTTTGTTCTAGTCTCTGTCCTCATTCATCTACCTCCATTTGCATCTTCCCCAGACCAACTTTCATCTCCCTCTCCCTGCCAGCACTATCTTTCCATTCTACCACGGACATCCTTTTTATTCTCTTCACCTTGTCCCTTCTTTTCAACTTTAAGCCATGTCCTACTTAACTTTACCTCTGATGATAAATCATTAATTTGGAATTCTAACAGGAGTTTTCCTACTGCATAGATGCTGCCTGACCTACTGTGTGCCTCTTTTTATTTCAAGCTTCCAAGCTAAATTGACCTCTGTACAACATTTCTGTTTAGATTATCAATATTGCAGCCAATGTATAGAGCTACTTCACAGAAAGCTGCATACAGAATAACGTGTTGGTTTAGTGAAACACTGTGTTTCATTTTCTAGCTTAGGAACAAATGCACAGATAGCTATCCTAGTCAGGAGTCGAGTTGGGTTGATGTGTACCTATAATGAAAAGTCATTGACTTTTCAGACCCTCAATTCCAACTATATGTAGCAGAGAAATAGGCAGTTTGTCATGTCACTGAATCTGAAATATATGGTACAAGTATTATAACAAATCTAATTTCTGCTTCATGACAGTATATAATAAATGAATTTTGAAGCCAAAGTATAAAAGGAAACATCAATCGATATTTGTAATGAGAGGAAGGAATGTGACTGAATAGGCTTTGGAGGAGAGACAGGAGCTAGATTAACCATAGAGTTCAGAACCAGTATGTTAATCAAATGAACCCTATTTCACAGAGGAGCCTACCAAGTAATATGCTGTCAAAAATATTACATTGCAATTATCATTGGACTTATTGAATCCACTACAGCGACTTTGGTCAATTGTGTTGTTTCTTGTATTTTTGATGAAGGATATTCTTGTGAGAATAGCGAAAGCACACTCTATCAGCTTGGCTGCATTTTTGTTCTTTTAGCTGACATTGATTTTAACACACACAGCAACTGTTCCTTTCATATTTCTCTGCTGATTGAAGTTTCTATCTTTATTAACTTCATTGTGGTTTGTTGTGATTTCTGACCCATTGAACAAAGCATCCTCTGTTAATTGGAAGTAGTTGCCATGGTAATTATTTTGGATATTTTACCATCCAGCCCCCACCTCAAAACATACTCGTCTATATTGGCAGGAGAAATAAAATAAACCAAATTATCCAAATGGTGAGATTCTGTAGTGATCAGAGATTTAGAGACCTAATGCATGATTTATAGAAGTTCATATATAGATATAGCAAGTAGTAACAAAATTATACTTTTGTTTAAATTGAGGGAACGATTATAAAAGTTGGGAGATTGTACTTTAGTAATATTGAATTTGGTGAAATCTCATCTTGTGTACCCTGTCTGGTATTGGTCCCATTATTCATGAAATGTTTGGAAATACTCACAGAGGGGTACTAGACTAACAGCTGGAAAATATGAGTTGTTTGATGATTAAAAGATAGAAATACAAGAACTGTATCTGCTGGAGTTTAGAAGAGCAAGAGGAGTTTTGATTGAAACCTGTGATATTCTGCAATAGAATGGATGTAGAGAGGATGTTACCTCTTGTGGGAGAATCTAGAGCAACATAAGGGATTGCCCAGTTAAAGACCGGAATTAAGTGCGATTTTCTTTTCGCAGAATGTGGTGAACTTTTAGAAAATTCTTCCTCAAACTGAGTTACCAACAATTTTTATATATTTGTAAGACAGAGGTAAGTAGACACTTGCTAAGTAAAAGAATGAAAGGCTACATTGATAGACTGGAAAATGGATTTGATGTTAGATTAGCCGTGATCATATTAAATGTTAAAACAGGTTTGAGGGGCTGAGTAGCCAATTCCTTCCTAATCCCCATGTTCATATCCTCTTATGTTCATATCCATTTTCAAAGGCAAATAAAATATGCACTCTTGATTAAGTCAGTGGTATGAAAATAACTGAATCCTTGGACAAGATCTGTTGCGCGTAGAATTTATCTGATGTGGTCACAGGAAACAACAATGTTTATCAATTTGGACCCATGTTTTGGTACACATTTTCTTTGCAGGTAAATCTATTAGTCGGCCTTATGGGCTTCAATCAAAGGATTACTTTAGATATTTACAAATCAGAGACTATGTTAAGTCAATTACAAATGAATATAGATTTAGAAAGAGAAATTTTTGATGAATGTTTGAATAAACATCCGAACACAGAAAAACTGATACCATATTTTATAGTATTTTATTAGATAGTGATGCTCCAAAGACGGATTTATATAGACAATCATGGTAAAATGAATTAGGTCAAACAATTAGTCCAGAAATATGGGATGATAGTTTACAACATATACATCACTGTCCGTTAAACACTAGACATTCTTTAATACAATTTGTAGTATTGCATAGACTGCATTATTCAAAAACAAAACTGAATAGAGTTTTTCCAAGTATTTCCCCTATTTGGGATAAATGCCACCATTTAGAGGCTAACCTATTGCACTTATTTGTAAGTTGTATAAAAATTAATAATTTTTGGATGGAAATTTTTAAGATAATCTCAGAAGTTGTCAATACCAAACTGGCTCCTGACTCAAAATTAATAATATTAGGAATACTGGAACCAAATCAATTCATTACTTCGAATCAAATAATTTTTATTGATTATAGTTTAATAGTTGGGAAAAAATTAATATTAAAATTTTGGAAAGGCTCTATAACCCCCACAATTAAAATGTGGACCACAGAAATGTCGGAGACCCTATATTTGGAAAGAATAAGATTTGTCTTAATGGACAAACAAGAACTATTTAAAAAAATATGGTCCCCATATTTGAAGGGGCAAACTGGTTCGGCACGAGAACCCGACTAAAACCAGAATCGAAGAATCGATGAAGTAGTACATTTCATAAAACGCGGATATATCTCCAACGATGTAAAATCTGTAGAATATTCCATTCTTTCCCAACTTTTTATATATATATGTATATATATTTTTTTGTTTAATCTTTTTCCACTATTTTCTACCTTTATAAAAAATGGAAAAAAAATATATAGAAGCACAATTATTAAGCAAGGATTAACATAAATAATACTTATTAGGTATATCTACAAAGACCAAAATAACTTTTATTATGTCAACAATGAACACGTATCTTTTTTTTCTAATTATGTAATTGCTTCTAACTAATAAAAAAACTTAACAAAAAATTCTATTAGTCGGCCTAACTTACCCATGCATATCATTCAAAACACTGGAAAATAGAACCGAGTTGGAATGATCTTGATGAAGATGGAACACGTTTGCAGGGTCAGATGACCTACCCCTGATCGTACTTATATGCTGGCCAACGTAACTATTAACATAATTAGAACTTCATATAATGGATGATATATTTTTCATACTCTGCCAAATGTTACTTGGCAAAGCTAAAATGTATTTTGGTGGTGCCTACTTTCATCAAACGTTTTCAGATAAGTGAATTTTAAAATTACATGTGCATAAAGCTTCTCATTTCTACCATTGATCCTTAGTGATCTTATTCTTATCTTACCAGTTGTCCAGCAGTGATGTTGATTTCTTAGATCCTGGACTGACTTGAATTGAACCTGTAGAAGTTCTAGAAGTTTTAAAACAATTCCATTACACCCACAGTACCCCACCACTCAAGAAAAGGCATAAAACACTACATAAAAGGAGACTGGATTGTACCTGCTACAATAAATTACCCATTCACCCTCTGGAGAATTCAGTTGCACCATGCAAGTACTATATAATAAATTTGAGACTTCAGCTTGAAAGGGATGTGTGTAGAAGTTATGCTCCTATCCCACTTAGGCGATATTTTAGGCGACTACAAGCAACTAGGTTGTCGCCACATGGTCGCCGGGGTGTCGCCTGTATGGTCTCCTCAGTCGCCCAAAGAGTACCTTTTTTCTGGTCACCGCTGGATTTTGAAATGTTAAAAACTTTCCCACTGCCCTTTGAAGCTCCTGAGATTCATGTAAGAATTTTAACAAATGACTCCTGTTGTGCACAACTGCCAATGGATTGTTTCGTGGTGAATTAAAATGGTTCTTGGCTTCTCAGCTAATTGCCACTTCACTTGTCCGGTTACTGAGCAACCACAGGCAAACAGTGATGGTATATCTGTCCATAGTCCAGTGACTCTTTGATTGTAGAATACTCTTGAGCAGCAGCCATTGCACTCTCTGAATGCAGGGCTTGTTATTGAATTACAGCACCGGCATAAGGAAAAAAATGGACAAAACAAGGGCTGTAATTCAATGAGTGAAATTACGACAGGATGAAGGGTGTCGATAAATTCAACTTAATCTCATCTAACTGGTCTCCAGATGTTGTTAATTACGCCACTCTGTTTGACACATATAAATCTATCATTATGAGTGCCTGGTTATCTGTGGAATAAAATGCTACCCCTGTCCCATAGCACAAATGCTGAGTGGCACTGTGAGCTGCATCAATAGATGGACAGGTGTAGACGTCTTATTAGCAGCTTATTATCCCTCAAAGTTCTGATCAAGTAATGCTTAAAGCATTTTATTGATGTTTCCAATTAACAGTAGCTGATTTACCAAAATCTTCCTGATGATTTATATATCAGGGAGCACAAGTGCAACAATGTAGTTTAGTAGGTCAAAGGCAAAAAAAAAATCAGTTGCAGAATTTTTGGCTGTGAATACAAAATTCGAAAGGTTCAATAGACAGTAGACAATAGAAAATAGGTGCAGGTGTAGGCCATTCGTATCTTCGAGCCAGCACCGCCATTCACTGTGATCATGGCTGATCATCCACAATCAGTACCCTGTTCCTGCCTTCTCCCCATATCCCTCGACTCCGCTATGTTTAGGAGCTCTATTTAACTCTCTCTTGAAAGCATCCAGAGAATTGGCCTCCACTGCCTTCTGAAGCAGAGAATTCCACAGATTCACAACTTTCTGTGTGAAAAAGTTTTTCCTCATCTCTGTTCTAAATGGCCTAACCCTCATTCTTAAACTGTGTCCCCGGTTCTGAATTCCCCAACATTGGGAACATGCTTCCTGCCTCTAGCGTGTCCAATCCCTTAATAATCTTATATGTCTCATCCTGCTTTTGCCACCAAAGTGGATAAAGTCACATTTATCCACATTAAACTGCATCTGCCATGCATCTGCCCACTCACCCGATCTGTCCAAGCCACCCTCCATGCTTATAGCATTCTCATATTTCACACTGCCACCCAGCTTTATGTCATCTGTAAATTTGCTAATGTTACTTTTAATTCCTTCATCAAAATCATTAATGTATATTGCAAATTGCTGTGGTCCTAGCACCGAGCCTTGTGGTACCCCACTAGTCACTGTCTGCCATTCTGAAATGGACCTGTTAATTCCTACTCTTTGTTTCCTGTCTGCCAACCAATTTTCTATCCATGTCAGTACCCTACCCCCAATACCATGTGCTCTAATTTTGCCCACTAATCTCCTATGTTGGACCTTATCAAAGGGTTTCTGAAAGTCCAGGTACACTACATCCACTGGCTTTGCCTTGTCCATTTTCCTAGTTACATCATCGAAAAATTCCCAGAAGATTAGCCAAGCATGATTTCCCCTTCGTAAATCCATACTGACTAGATCCGATCCTGTTTCTGCTATCCAAATGTGTCGCTATTTTATCTTTTATAATTGACTCCAGCCACCACCACCAATGTCAGGCTAACTGGTCTATAATTCCCTGTTTTCTCCCGCCTTTCTTAAAAAAGTGTGATAACATTAGCTATCCTCCAATGCACAGGAACTGATCCTGAATCCTGATCTATAGAACATTGGAAAATTATCACCAATGTGTTCAAGGGCTTCAGTCCCATCAGTCTACCCAACACCATTTCCTGCCTAATGTGAATTTTCTTCAGTTCCTCTAACACCCTTCGTCCTCTGACCACTAGTACATCTGGAAGATTGTTTGTGTCTTCCTTAGTGAAGACAGATACAACTTATCTGTTCAACTCGTCTGCCATTTCCCTGTTCCCCATAATAAATTCCCCTGTTTCTGTCTTCAAGAGTCCAACTTTGGTCTTAACTATTTTTTTCCTCTTCACATACCAAAAGAAGTTGATACTATCCTCCTTTATGTTCTTGGCTAACTTACCTTCGTACTTCATCGTTTCTCCCCATATTACCTTTTAAGTTATCTTCTGTTGTTCTTTAAAAGTCAGCCAATCCTCTAGCTTCCTGCTCATCTTTGTTATGTTATGCTTTTTCTCTTTTATTTTTGTACAGTCCGTGACTTCCCTTGTCAGCCATGATCGCCCCTTATTCCCCTTAGAATGTTTCTTCCTCTTTGGAATGAACTGATCCTGCACCTTCTGTATTATTTCCATAAATACCTGCCATTGTTGTTCCACTGTCATTCCTGCTAGGGTATCTTTCCAGTCAACTTTGGCCAGCTTCTTCCTCATGGCTCCATAGTCCCCTTAGTTCAACTGTAACACGGATACCTCCGATTTACCCTTCTCCCTCTTAATTTGTAGATTAAAACGTATCATATTATGGTCACTACCTCCTTTCCCTCGAGTTTCCTTATCAAATTCAGTTCATTACACAACAATAAATCCAAAATTGCCTTCTCCGTGGTAGGCTCCAGTACAAGCTGCTCTAAGAATTCATCTCGGAGGCACGCCACAAACTCCCTTTCTTGGGGTCCAGTACCAACCTTATTTTTCCCAGTCTACCTGCATGTTGAAATTTCCCATAACAGCTATAGCATTACCTTTGCGACATGCCAATGTTAACTCATGAATCAACATCCACCTTATATCCAGGCTACCATTTGCGGGCCTGTAGATAACTCCCATTAGGGTATTTTTACCCTTACAATTCCACAGTTCTATCCATACTGACTCTATATCTCCTGATTCTATGTCACCCCTCGCAAGGTACTGAATTTTATTCCTCACCAACAGAGTTACCCCATCCCCTCTGCCCACCTGTCTATCTTTTTGAGAAGATGTGTACACTTGAATATTCAGTTCCCAGCCCTAGCCGTCAGTCATAAGTTCATAAAGGCATAAGTTATAGGAGCCATTCAGCCCATCAAGTCTACTCTGCGATTCAATCATGGCTGATATATCTTTCCCTCTCAAGCCTATCAAACCTCCAACTAAGTTAACTAATGTTAGATATTTTGTACATATCTAACTGACTGTGCATCTATATTATCAACTCAGAGCAGAGCTCCATGCAATTTGACATTTTATGCTGAGTCTTCTGCGATGCGCTGACAAATCTCAGCGATTCCAAATTGGCAGGGGTGCTGAGGAAGAGGATTTCTTGGAATGTATGAGGGATAGTTTTCTAAACCAACATGTAGAGGAACCAACGAGAGAGCAGGCTATTCTAGACTGAGTATTGGGTAATGAGGAAGGGTTAGTTAGCAGTTTTGTTGTGCGTGGCCCCTTGGGCAAGAGTGACCATAATATGGTTGTATTCTTAATTAGGATGGAGAGTGACATTGTTAATTCAGAAACAAGGGTTCTGAACTTAAAGAAAGGTAACTTTGAGGGTATGTGATGTGAATTGGCCAAGATAGACTGGCAAGTGATTCTTAAAGGGTTGACGGTGGATATGCAATGGAAAGCATTTGAAGACTGCATGGATGACCATGGATTGATCATGGGGAGCAAAGACATGGCAGACCATTGAGTAACTACTTTGGTTCTATCTTCACGAAGGAAGACATAAATAATCTTCTGGAAATCGCAGGGGACCGGGGATCAAATGAGATGGAGGAACTGAGTGAAATCGAGGTTAGCTGGGTAGTGGTGTTAGGTAAATTGAATGGATTAAAGGCCAATAAATCCCCAGGGCCAGATAGGCTGCATCCCAGGGTACTTAAGGAAGTAGCCCCAGAAATAGTGGATGCATTAGTGATATTTTTTCAAAACTCTTTAGACTCTGGAGTAGTTCCTGAGGATTGGAGGGCAGCTAATGTAATCCCACTTTTTAAAAAGGGAGGGGGAGAGAAAACGGGGAATTACAGACCAGTTAGTCTAACATCGCTAGTGGAGAAAATGCTAGAGTCAGCTATTAAAGATGGGATAGCAGCACATTTGGAAAGTGGTGAAATCATTGGACAAAGTCAGCATGGATTTATGAAAGGTAAATCATGTCTGATGAATCTTATAGAATTTTTCGAGGAGGTAAATAGTAGAGTGGATAAGGGAGAACCTGTGGATGTGTTATATCTGAACTTTCAGAAGGCTTTCAACAAGGTCCACCATAACAGATTAGTATACAAACTTAAAGCACACGGTATTAGGGCTTTCAGCATTGCTGTGGATAGAGAACTGGCTGCCAGACAGGAAGCAAAGAATAGGGGTAAACGGGTCCTTTTCAGTTTGGCAGGCAATGACTAGTGGGGTACTGCAAGGCTCAGTGCTGAGACCCCAGATATTTACAATATATAAAATATATATATCTGGATGAGGGAATTTAATGCAACATCTCCAAGTTTGCGGACGACACAATGCTGGGGGGCAGTTTTAGCTGTGAGGAGGATGCTAGGAGGCTGCAAGGTGACTTGGATAGGTTGGGTGAGTGGGCAAATGCATGGCAGATGCATTATAATGTGGATAAATGTGAGGTTATCCACTTTGGTGGCAAAAGCAGGAAAGTAGACTATTATCTGAATGGTGGCCGACTAGGAAAAGGGGAGATACAGCGAGACCTGGGTGTCATGGTACACCAGTCATTGAAAGTAGGCATGCAGGTGCAGCAGGCAGTGAAGAAAGCGAATGATATGTTGGCATTCATAGCAAAAGGATTTGTGTACAAGAGCAGGGAGGTTCTATTGCAATTGTACAGGGTCTTGGTGAGGCCACACCTGGAGTATTGCGTACAGTTTTGGTCTCCTAATCTGAGGAAAGACTTTCTTGCCACAGAGGGAGTACAGAGAAGGTTGACCAGACTGATTCCTGGGATGGCAAGACTTCCATATGAAGAAGGCTGGATTGACTATGCTTGTACTCGCTGGAATTTAGAAGATTGAGGGGGGGATCTTATAGAGACTTACAAAATTCTTAAGGGGTTGGACAGGCTAGATGCAGGAAGATTGTTCCCGATGTTGGGGAAGTCCAGAACAAGGGGTCACAGTTTAAGGATAAGGGACCGAGATGAGAAAATCATTTTTCACATAGAGAGTGATGAATCTGTGGAATTCTCTGCCGCAGAAGGTAGTTGAGGCCAGTTCATTGGCTATATTTAAGAGGGAGTTAGATGTGGCCCTTGTAGCTAAAGGGATCAGGGGGTATGGAGAGAAGGCAGGTACAGGATACTGAGTTGGATGATCAGCCATGATCATATTGAATGGCGGTGCAGGCTTGAAGGGGCGAATGGTTTACTCCTGCACCTATTTTCTATGTTTCTATGTTTCTATGATTGTCAGGAAATATGAATTTCATTTCGGAGTCACGTGAGTGACTTCGTGAAGAGCCCGCCGGCGCGCATGCTCGACATATCGTCGTAACGCGTTGCTGCGACGGCTGGCGGTGGAGCGCGCTCCTCGCCAGCCCTTCATAAGGGGCCACGGAGGTGAGTATTCCACCTTTAGTTGGTGGTCCTTGTTGTCTGATTATGTCTTGCAGCAAGGACATGGATGGGAGTTCGAAGGGCCGGAGGACGTCAGGACGAGTTCGCCGGTCAACAGTTCCGGGGCCTTTACCATCGGCAGTACCTGCAGCGCAGGCCGGGACTCAGGCGGAGATGTGGGTAAGCCCTGTGTTCACAGGTCCAGATCCGCCAGCACACCACAGCTTGGAGGAGTTCGACGAGGAGGAGTGTGGTGTGCCGCCAGAGCAGGGGGACCCTGCCATGGCAGTCAGGTTGTCAGCGGGCTCGCTGGCGACCTCGAGCAGGGCGCGTGCCGTTGCACGGCCTGTTCCACTCAGCCCTCCGAGAAGGGGGAGGGGAGGAGCTGCCTGTCGCGGAGGAGCGGTCAGGTTCCAGGGCGAGACCCGGGGCGGCTGTGAGGTCCAGCCGGCACACCCCGACTCTCGACGCCGGGACGGGTCGGTTGAGTCGGGCCTCGTCGCGGTCGCCGAGCCCCCCATGGATGGGTGGGCGGCACCATGCGTCGGCAACGTCCACGATGTGGGCAGCCGGCAAGACTGCGCGGGCCCCAGGCAGCCATGCTTCGGCTGGTGCCGACACCTCGCCGCATGTGCCCTTAGTGGCAGCGGCTTCAGCTCTCGCTAAACGGAGGCGATTGAACACGCCCGCGCAGGAATCGCGCAGTTTCGCCTCGGCGGCTGTTAGCGACAACTACCGGCACCGGCAGGGCCTCGACGAGGTGCGGGCCGATGACAGGAGCCCGGTTTTCTTTTCAGAGCCGGAGGACTCCGACCACCTGAGTGTTCAGGGTGAAGGGCGTATTGACCGTATGGAGCGGCTGCTGGAGCTCCTGCTTCAACGTCAACAACAGCAAGGCAGCAACAGGCACAGGGCGTCTTCACCAACATCTACTATCAGCCTGGAGCAGCACGAGGAGGAGGTTCTGGTGGATCCCGTACCACCTCCGGTGGAGGTGCCAGCGGAGGAACTTTTGGATGTGGTGACCAAATTCGCGGCCCCACATACGGCTGGTCTTCCTCTCAATTCAAAGCTGGCAGCCACAGTGGACTTTCTTAATAATCAGGTGCTGCAGGAAGAAGTCCTCATCCAGGCTATGAGCCGTCACAAGGCTCCATCAAACTGCAACTCCCTCAACGTGCCTGTGGTCAATACGCCAATATGGGGCAACATCAGTGCGGCTATCCGTCAACAAGAGCTACAATTGCAGCGGATCCTGAAACTCCTCACGGCCGGTATTACCGCCTTTGCGCGGTCGGTGGACGAGGACGAGCTGAATTTGGACCAGGAAGATGCTCTGGCCTTATTGTGCGCGACCCAGCACGAAATCAACGGGTTTCGCAAAAACAGCATCCGCCCAGCACTCAACCCGAAGTTTGCAGGATTGTGCAAACCACCGCCGCCGCCGCCGCCGCCCCGTCAGCTCTTTGGTGAGGACCTCTCGAAGAGAGTCAAAGAGCTTGACGAACAAGCCAAAACGGTGGGGATCATGCGCTCTCAGAGTGCCCCCACACCGTCCGGCTCAAAAGCTCCATACATTCGCTCACGAGGGTCGGCCAGTGCCTCGACGAGGACTCACCCTCTAGCTCCACAACGACAACCACACCAGAACCAGCACCAAGGGTCTTTTTTAGGACAGGGTCGGCAGAGACCTTTTTGGAAATCGAAGACGCCGCGCCCTCAAGCCAACCCAGCACCTCCACGGCCACCCACACGTGTCAAGGACCGCCGGTAACCACGGAGGTGAGGGGGTCTGGTTCTCTCTTTTCTCTCTGTTTAACTTCCCATGTTGGTGGTCGTTTACGGTTGTTTTTGGATGCATGGGGTAATTTTACTGGTGATGAGTATGTGTTGCGGAATATTCAGGGGCATAAAATTGAGTTTATTAATGGCGACATTCCTCCATCCCAGCACATGCCTGGTCGTACGTTCAAATTGTCTGCTGCAGAACAGGCAGCAGGTTACAAGGAAATTTTAAGTTTGGAACAGAAGGGTGTGATTGAGAAAACAGTGCATGAGCCAATTGAATTTGTTTCAAACATATTTACTAGACCTAAGAAGGATGGAGGCTGTCGTGTCATTATTGATCTAACCCGTTTGAATACGTTTGTAACATATACTCATTTTTAAAATGGATACGTTTGAAACAGCCAAATCATTGATTTCTCATGGCTGCTTTATGGCATGCATTGATTTGAGGGATGCATATTATTCAGTATCCATCCAGAAAGATGATAGAAGGTTTTTGAAATTTATCTGGATGGGGCAACTTTGGCAGTATAAGGCTTTGCCTAATGGGCTTACTACAGCCCCTAGATTGTTCACTAAATTGGTGAAGCCAATCATGGCTTATTTGAGACAACGACATCATATAGTTATGGCCTATTTAGATGATGTCTTTATTGTGGACCACACCCTGCAATTGGCTGAACAGGGTGTTGCAGCTGCTGTCAATATATTTCAACAATTAGGATTCATTGTCCATCCAGAGAAATCAAAGTTCTGCCCTGCCCAGGTAATTAATTACCTAGGGTTCACGGTGAACTCAATGAGCATGAGGATAACTATACCAATTAACAAAATTGAGGAAGTCACTAAGGTGTGCAGAGATTTAATTGGCACCAATATACCATCGATTCGGCATACAGCCACAGTAATTGGCAAGTTAGTGGCTTTGTTTCCGGCAGCACGATATGGACCTTTGCATTATCAGAATTTGCAAAGAGCTAAAATTACCGCGTTAAAATGGAACGCTGGTCATTACGATCGATCTATGCAGCTGCCGTCCGAAGCGATAACTGAGTTGCAATGGTGGGTGTGTCACATTAGCAACTCATTTAAGCCTGTCAGGGAGGCTAATCCGGTGGTATATTTACAGACTGATGCAAGCTCCAATGGCTGGGGAGCTACTGATAATTGCTCTAGTTGTGGGGGTAGATGGGACACCCTTGAGGCATCGATGTTGTTGACTCAAGGGATTAACTATTTGGAGTTGCTGGCAGCATTCCACGGACTTCGTGCATATTGTTCCAAGCTTGTTGGAGCACACGTCCGTCTCCAAATAGACAACACCACAGCTGTGGCATATTTAAACCATATGGGTGGTACCAGGTCAGTTTCGTGTGACAAATTGGCTAACTCAATTTGGCTCTGGTGTAGTCAAAGAGACATTTGGATTTCAGCTACCTATTTGCCAGGTGAGCTTAATACTGTGGCGGACACCAGGTCACGCAAATTTAATGACAACATTGAATGGATGTTGCATCCTGAGATTTTTGCTAAAGTCACAGCCAAATTTGGTAAACCGGACATTGACCTTTTTGCGTCACGGTTGAACCATCAGGTACCAGCCTACGTTTCATGGGAACCAGATCCTGGGGCAATAGCGCTAGATGCATTCTCGCTGGACTGGGGGAATTGGGTTTTCTATGCCTTCCCTCCGTTTTGCCTCATCAGTCGGGTATTGCGAAAGATTCAGGCAGATGCTGCCAAGGGCATCCTTATTATACCCGACTGGCCCACACAGCCTTGGTATCCGGTGGTCTTTGACATGCTCAACGAACCTTGGGTCCTTTTGAAGGGTTGCCCACAATTGGTTACTCACCCTGTGTCAGGGGAGCCACATCCCTGCCATGGCTATTTAAATTTGTTGGCTTGCAGGTTCTGAACAGGCCGTTAGTCCAATACGGCCTCTCGGCTCGGACCATGGATACCATCGGGGCGTCGTGTCGAGAGTCCACAAGGCGAAGATACCGCTCGCATATTAAGAAGTGGGAAGCCTACTGCAGCCGCTCTCGCATCACGTACGATGACGTGACAATAACCGACGTCCTGGAATTCCTCGCGGGGTTGCACCATGATGAACACTTAAGTTACAGTGCCATCAACAGCGCCAGAAGTGCGCTATCATTCTACCTCAAGATTGGGGTAGGATCCAACAGGCTAGTGTCCAGACTCATGCGGGGTATATTCAATATGAATCCGCCTACACCACGCTATAATATCACCTGGGATGTCAGGGACGTATTAACCCTGCTCAGGACGTGGTCTCCCATGGAAGGGCTCCAACTGGACCAACTCACCATGAAGCTGGTGATGTTACTAGCGCTGACTTCAGCTCAGAGGGTACAGACACTACACAAACTGCGTGTCGACAGAATGACATCTACCCCTACAGAAGTAGTCTTTTTCGTTGACGAGCTACTAAAGCAGCATAGACCTGGGTGCACAGGGCTGCAGCTGAAGTTCCCGGCATACCCCGCAGATGCTAGGCTATGTTTAGCCTCACATATCCGCCACTATGTCAAGGTGACGGCACGCATCAGAGGAATGGAGAGATACCTGCTTGTCACTCATAAGAAACCTCATCATCGAGTGACAGTCCAGACGATATCCAGGTGGCTTCGAGTCGTCTTGGGTAAGTCAGGTATCGACACTAATGTGTTCAAGTCTCATTCCACCAGGGCTGCATCGACGTCAGCGGCGAGGGTCATGGAGGTGCCCATGGACCAAATTCTTGCCACAGCAGGATGGGCGAATGAAGCTGTGTTCCAGCGTTTTTATAACAAGCCTGTTGCTGCTCCTCTACAGTTCGCAGAAGCCGTGCTGAATGCAGGTCAAGAACGTGGAGATGTCCCCGCATGAGGGGTTTTTGATTTGTTATTAATAAATATGCTTTTGTTTTGCAGTATGAGCTATTGAGCCAGTTTGTTCCTCCCATCCATCCCTGGTAGTGGTGTGTCAGCATGGACGTGGTCCAGGGCGTGTAATCACAGAAGCTTTGAAGTCTTCACGAAGTCACTCACGTGACTCCGAAATGAAATAGTAAGATTGAACGAGAACTTACCAGTTCGAAGGTTGATCTTTATTTCATGAGGAGTCGAAGTGAGGGATTTCGTGCCCTCCTCGCCCAACCCTCAATCACCTTCATCTGGTAATCTTAGTCAATTCAATCATACTATGCGAAGTCATTTCTATTGTTGGTTCTGTGATTCCACGCCGCTACTTTGAAGTATGTCGAGCATGCGCGCCGGCGGGCTCTTCACGAAATCCCTCACTTCGACTCCTCATGAAATAAAGATCAACCTTCGAACTGGTAAGTTCTCGTTCAATCTTACTATTCTCAGGGATTGCTGGCAAGTTTCTGACGTGTAGCTGTGATGTGAACAATGAGTGCGATGATACGGCAGCATAATTTAATTGCTGGATAAATTTATCCCCCTGAGGACATAGAATACATAGAGTTATAGAGGATAGTCATAGAACTGTACAACACACAACAGGCTCTTCAGGCCACATTGTCCATGCAGGCATATTATGCTAATTCCATTTAGCTGCATTTGGCCCATGGCCCTCTTAACCCTTTCTACTCATATCTCTGTCCAACCGTCCTTTAAAAGTCATAATTGTATCCACTTACAATACTTTCGCTGGCAGTTCGTTCCAGATACGCACTACCCACTAAGTGAAAAAGGCGTCCCTCAGGTCTCTCTTAAAACTCTCCCCTTTCACCCCAAGCCTATTCCCTCTAGTTTTAGTAACCACTAATCTGGGAAAAAAACAATGAGTATACACCTTACTCCTCAGATTCCTATGCTTCAAAAAAAAGTCCATGTTTATCTAACCTCTCCCTAAAACTCAAGCCTACAAGTGCAGGTAACATTGGAAAAGATGTTGCACACATTTTTTTAAGCCCATAACCATAGAGTTCAGGATAAGTATCAGGCAGTGGAATATGGACTCTGGGCATCTGCTTCAAAAGTGACAAGGATTAGCAACTTTTTTACATCAATATGGATTTTAATTTAGATCCTACGTGAAACACAATATGATAACCCCTTTAGAGTCATAATGTCTCCCAGGAGCCCCGAAGTGCAGCGGCAGAAGCTTCCAGAACGCAGTGTCTGCAGGGGTTAGCAACAGGGCTGGACTCCCGCAGACGAACACAAAACCCGGGGGCCTGCAGCCTGGAGGGGGGGAGCCAGCCCAGCTCATCCCCTGAAGATCAGAGACCAAGAAGATGAACACAACTGGCGAGGAGCGAAGCCGATAGGAGAGGAGAGGGAACCCGGGTCTGCCCCACCGCAACTTCAAGGTCAGCTGCAGGAGGCACACTGGGGGCACAAAGGTGGATGGGTGAGGAGAGGGACGTTAGTACGATGGCTGATCCAGATGTCCAAGAAGGTGATGGCTGGAGGCCCGCAGCAGCCTCGGGCTCATCTGCAACGGCCACCACTCATAACAACTATACTGTGAACTGGACTTTGAAAATGATGCCAAAATATAGTGCCTCCTCCATGAGGGACCAGTACACTATTTCTACACAATTTGCTACTCGAATATGTGCTTAGGTGTGGCAATACTCTACTGGACTCTTTGTATGAAAAGAGTTTCACTCTGCGTTTGCACTTTGTACATGTGACAACTGTGATGGAAATCGCTATCAAAATATGGTGGGGAACGGAAGACAGGGGGAACACAATTTCTTGGCGGCCGCGTGCACATGCGCACACTCCCACACGAGGCTTCGAAGGTTTCTGCCGTGGATCCTGTGAACGGTAATTACAGCTAAATCCAGCGCTAAATGCAGCTCAACTCCACTTGTCTCGCTGGGTTAACCTACAGCCCTGCCTGGACTGATGGAATACCAGTACGGAACCGTGGTGCTAGCGCTGCTTCTCCACTCTGGCAGTAAGCATGGGCCATATTTCCCTTACGTCCAGGTTGACCTGGCGGGAGAGGCAGAGTTGAGCTGGGTTTAGCGCTGCTTCTCTGCGCAGGTTGTGGGCCTGGGGGCACTGCGCCCATCTGACTCCCGACGTCTCTAGCCATCCCCAGGCAGGGGGGGGCACTCGGTTGGGGACGGGGATGGTCCAGTGGCAGTTCGGCGGCGATTGCAGCACTGGAGAGCTGGCTGGGATCGATCCTGGCTGCAGATGAGGCACAGGTCTGTGTCCAGGGCTGCCGTTGTGACCCTATGACCTGGGCACATCTCCCTCCTCCAATCACCGCACTCTATCCTCAGTCCCACCCCCCTACTTCCACCTCTGATGGACACCTCCCTCCAATCATCGCGCTGAATCATCATGTCCCGCCCCCATTGCCTGCTGACTGACATCTCTCTCGTCCAATCGCCGCCCTCGATCAGCAGTCCCACCCTCTCTGTCTTGCGGAAAACGGAGATTTCACCGGGTTTTAAAATCCGGATTACAAAAAAATGAGGGGGAGGATCATCCCCCACCTTGCAAAACAGAGGAGGGACATGTCAATCCTGCCCCCCACCCCCCCCCCCCGGATATCAGCCACTGTAAAAGCACCAATGAACGATTGTCATAGAGAGATATAGCACGTAATCATGTTCATCAGCCCACTTAGTCTGGATCAACCACCAACATCGCTTTCATTGTAATCCTACTTTAATCATTATGCAATGAGTGACACTATGACATAGGATGTCATAATGATAAATTCAATTTATCACTGCTAAAGTTTTCTTCTCACATTTTAGCATGGGAGTGGGTGAACTGGAACATACTGTATAACCTCAAGCTTTGTACGGCAACTCAGGAGCTTCATTCCTCAGCTCGCCAACAAAAACCTGCCAACCAAGGTCTACAAATATGAAACAGCTAATGCTTGACATCAAGAACGACAATATCAACATTGTTTCTGCTGTATGTCCACAGGCCATCCTACTAAAACAAAACAGTAATTTAGAAAGTCATTCCAGAAGATTAATAGATCATCCTCTTTTGTGGCAATATCATGTTACTTAATATTGTGAAGGGTATAATCAGCTCTTAAGAGGCTGCAAAGACACTTTGTGGGCTTATTGTAAAGGTGGAAAACAAGCCGTGATAATGAGTCTGCTTTATGCAAATTATTTCTCATTTTTTGTTCCATTAAATTCATTTTCAGAGTGGCATAAATGAATATCTTACCTATTTTGTCAGTTGGCAACTCTGCATTGTGAGTCAGATTGAAAACAAATATCACGAGGAATAGTTAATACTTACTTTTGTTAAGTTTAATTGAAATAGTACTTGCAGAGTGCTTGGAAGCAGCATTTTACCAGTAAGATCCCTTCAAATATTTGTCAAGATACAGTAGATAGTTTCTGAAATGTACCTTGAGCTTCCACAACTTCCAATTTTAAAAGCACACAACAGAATGTATCTTTTTATAGGCGTTGACATTATGTGCCATACTATTAGTTGTGAGATTTTTCATAAAATTGTGATATTCCTAATCGTTTTTTCCTAATTATATTACATATTGATGGGAGAATTGAATGCACGATTTGAATAAATGTCTATGCAGGGTATAATTTCATTTAAAAAATACCTATTTAATTTGAGCATGATAATAAGTGATCATGCCACATGTTCTAATACATAAATAGAATGGATAGAACATAATAATAATACTTCTGACCCAAGAAGGCATATTGCGTAGGACTTTTAAATCAATAGTTTTACATATAGTATTGGGATTTGCAGCTTGCAATTATACTGACAATTCTATTTTAAATTACTTGCTGTACCTGGTTTTAGAGAAGCAATTATGAATGTGAAGCTGTTATAATAATGGAAACAATTCTGAGTTTTACCATAGTGTTAGCATTACAGAGCGGAAACAGGACCTTCAACCCACCTGGTCCACGCCATCCAACGATCCACGCACGCTAACACTAAGGACAATTTACAATTTTACCAAGCCAATTAACCTACAAATCTCTACGTCTTTGGAGTGTGGGAGGAAACCGGAGCACCTGGAGAAAACCCACACTTGAGAATACATATTGTACGAAGCATGAGAAGCAGACAGGCATCATACCGAAGGAAGGCATAGCACCGAAGGATATCACTTTTTACAAAAACTACAAAACCACGCTCATTCAACTGCACCATCACTGTTGGCAATAAACTCATGTTTGGAGAACAACCTAAAGAATTGTGGTTGATACAATAGCCTAATGTCTGGAAGTCATTAAATTTTACTCATGGAGAGAGTGGTACCCTCCCTCATGTCCAAAACACTCTGTAACAAGGTGTTAAAATAACGGGATAAATCAGAACATTTCCCACAATTGTGGAGAGATGTAGACTTTTTTTTACATTGTTATGCTTGGTTCCCCTGTAAAGGTAAGTAGTATTCTGAGCATGCTCAGTATTTGGGGCGAGGCATTAAAGAGAGCAGTCATTCTTTGCAATGAACTCAACAGTCACTTAGACGATTTATTAGGACCAAGAATGACTTGCTTTCAATCCATTTTTGTGGGTTCTGAGATGATTGATGAGGTCCATGTGGGACCCACAGACTCTGCCACAGATGGGGCAGAGGATTCTAGAAGGGTGGATAGGTCGTTTGAGAGATGCTGTGCTCCTTCCACCATTTATTCTATGCTTTAATATGTCTAATTAATCACAGAACAAGGCTAAACAGTCACAGAGCATATTGGATTTGTTTGGCACAGCAGATTAAAAAAAGCAGCAGGGGTGTTTATTCACCGTTAATGAAGTTTGTGATGGGAACATATCTTCATGTTTGATTTTTCTCAAAAGCTTGTGGTCAGGCAACTCAGTCCAAGTACAAAAATTGGGACATCTGTTCCACTTTCTTCTCATTTCCAGTCTTGTTTGCCACCCACCAGTTTAATGCTTAGTCCCCAGTTTCTTCCGTCACTGCTTGAAATCATCAATTATCTCATGTCTCCGTTATTTATCCTTTATAATTTCACAAGCTTAGATCCAGTCCTTCTCAATTTTCTATTATAAATGAGACAAATGCAGCTTCTGTGTATACTGTAAAATAGTTTCAAAAGGCTTCATCTACAAGAAGAAGTGTTTGATGATGTAGGGAAATAAACTGTCAAAGCACATCACTGAATAGCTTGTGCTTTATGTCCTGGTTGATACATAGGCTCTATTCTTTTATGCCATTTTCTTTCCATTGAGAAAATTGTTGCCAGTTTAAGTGGTATGGCTGTTATCTTAAGTTTTCCTTTTTCCGAGAACTAATGAATAAAAACCAAGTACATAAAACAGCAGATAATATTTCAAATCTGACTTTTCTGGGATTGAAGCAAGCTGCTTATTTGAAAATGTATAAAAAAGTTACAATGGAACATCCTTCCATTAATCCAGTTAGCTGCTGAATGCTAAGATTGTTGAATGGGATGGAGGGAAATTATATTTACCAATGATTTGTCTGAATGTCAGAAAGTGCAGTAAATTGTTTTGGAGATTGTGTCCAAACGCGAATCTGTCTGCTTAGTTTGAAATCCACACTATTGCTAATTTATGGGATATTTTTATATGGAAGAACATACTAGGATAGAATAGGGAACGTGTTGGGGTTTGGGTTGGTGAATGGTGGGAGACCAGGTGATGGGTAAGTGCTTTATTTAGATAAGATGCACTTGAGTCATTTTATCAGCACTAGAATCCAAAGGCTGATACTGGCTCAGGCAGTTCCCCAGTCCTTGCCTCACTGAAACTGTCTTGCAAGTGAAGTCCTCTCCCTTTTTAAGTGCTCCATGGGACACCTATGCTTGGTTGAACAGATGGCAATGCAGACTGTTGAGCGCTACCTCACATCACAGGGTTCCTCAGTTTAAAAGATGTGGAGGATCCAGAGGGAAACCATTGGACTTTATGTATTTAGTTTAGTTTAGAGATACAGCATGGACACAGGCCCTTCGGTCCACCGAGTCCACACCGACCAGCGATCCCCGCACATTAACACCATCCTAAACACACTAGGATTTATAAATTTACCCAGGCCGATTAACCTACAAACCTGTATGTCTGTGGAGCGTAGGAGAAAACTGGAGCACCCAGAGAAAACCCACACAGGTCACAGAGAGAGCGTACAAACTCCATACAGACAGCACCCATAGTTCAGGATCGAACCCGGGGCTCTGGCACAGTAAAGCAGCAACTCTACCACTACGCCACCATGCCATCCCTTATCTCACAATTAGACCCTATTTTTATTTGACAATTGATTTTTCTTCACAATTTAATTACATCGCGTACAAAAAAATGCACAAAGTAATCCTTTTTCCAGGCACTTTTGTTGTGGAGCCCATTATGTATGTCAAAGATGTTGAGGCAATCATTTGGTTGAGAAATTGAATGGTGGCCATTTGAACAAGTCTGTTTGTGATAATAGACCATTCAAAATGTCATTGTAAAATTTAGTATTATGAGTTTCAAGGTAAGTCCAGGCAGGGGGAATCTTCCCCTCATGCGCTTTGCGTTGCATAAAAAAATGTTCTGGAAGGTATCAGTCCAAGGGGTGAGGTTGATCGGCATTTGGGTGTAAGATTGTGGAGATTACAGAATGAATAGCATTATGGATCAAATCCATAGGAGGACTGTTGAGTTAAGACACTTACCTTACCAGCCCAGAGTAATGGGGCATACGTTATGTGACGCAGCATTCACACAGCAGTTGTGTAAGAGGTGGAAGGATGATCTACAACTGGAAGTATCTGGTTAAATTTCAAAGCCACACGTTTTGCCCTGGACATGGTCACATCTCATTCCACTCTGGAAAATCGAAGGTAGACAAAAATGCTGGAGAAACTCAGCGGGCGAGGCAGCATCTATGCAGCGAAAGAATATGTGACGTTTCTGGACGAGACACTTCTTGAAACCACTCTGGAAAATAATTTATTTTCTGACATGTAGCACTGTGGGAAAAAACCCCACCATGTCTCCAATTTCTAGGCAAGTTTCTATTCTCCCTTCGTGGATAGATATTCCCATTTCCATAGATTTGCAGTTGATTATTTCCCAAACTAAACTTTTGATTGTCTTTATTTTGGTTCTTGAGAAATGAATTTTCCTCACATCTGTTGCAAAACCTTGGAAGATTATTTTGCAGATGTCTAGAGTGACGTGAAATATGAAAGCAGAATATTCATGCCTGTGATGCTGAGAAGAATCAATTTGTTAATAATGCAAGAAATTCATTTGAAAAAAAAATCCAGAGAGCAATTTCATCACAAACAACAAGCCCTCCTTCTACAAACTCCAGCGAGCCTCAACTCTCACTGTAGGTGTCCCAAAAACCTCATGCGTTGTGCATGGTATATCACTTGGACATAAAATACTGGAGTAATTCAGCGGGTCAGGCAGCACCTCTGGCGAAAAGGAAAAGGTGACGTTTGAGACCCTTCATAAGACCACGGGTAAACAAAGAAAAATTTCAAAGTTTGCAGATGATATAAAATTTGGAAATGTAGTAATGAACCAGGAAACAATGAGACCTATCTGTTTCACCTTATTAGATTCTGGTGGAGGGATGTTAGTCACATGCTGCAATTCTTAAACTGGTAACAGCAAGATAATACATGCTTACATATATAAGGAAGTTTCTCCAGGACGTGGACAAAATCCCTCTTTGTTTGTGTGCAACTTCAGAATATAAGAGCCATTTTTAGTGAGATTGCTCAATGTGCAACTTTCCCCGCACATTTCATTTAAACTTTGTCTTTCTCATCTTATAGCATTGGCCTCCTGTATTTGATTTTTCCATCCTGGGAAAATGTTCTAACTGTCTACCCTATCTATGCCTCTTATGATTTTATATGACCAATGAAGGTAAGCATACCATATGCCTTCTTTATCACCATATTTACTTGTGTTGCCACTTTCAAAGAGTTATAGACTTGTATCCTGAGACTCCTCTTTACATCAACATTGGCAAGTTCATACCATTAATTGTTTAGCTTCCATTTACATTTGCAAAGTGCAAGACCTCACAATTGCTAGGATTAAATTCAATCTGCCATTTATCTGCCTATTTCTATAGCTGAACTATATCCCACTGTATACTTTGACTGCCTTCCTATGGTCTGCGACCCCAGCAATCAAGGTGATCTAATAATGATAATAATAATAATAATATCTTGTCATTACACATAAGCACAATGAGATTTGGTTTGCAACTTCGAGATTTCGGTTTGCAACCCCCGAGAACAAGGTTTGTAAAAACAAACATTTGACCAGTAACATCAACACAGACTAAAGTGCGAGGCCGGGGGAGACAGTCCATAGGGGTGGGGGGGGTGGGGGGGGGGGGGTTACTCAGCAGGGCCGGTTCAGAGCCACTATAGCTCTGGGAATGAAGCTGATCCTGAGTCTGGTAGTGCGGGCGTAGAAGGCCTTGTAACGTCTGCCGGAAGGGAGTAGTTCGAACAGTCCATTACAAGGGTGAGACGAGTCTTTATGTATGCTGTTGACCTTCCTGAGGCACCGTGTGTGGTAGATGCCCTCCAAGGCTGGTAGCTGTGTCCCAATAATCTGTTGCGCTCTGTGGACAACGCGCTGAAGCGCTCTCCTCTCCGCCTCCGTGCAGCTGAGATACCACACAGAGATACCATACGTCAGTATGCTCTCTGTGGTGCAGCGGTAGAAGGTCGTCAGCAGCTGTTGGGGCAGACCAGTCCGTTTCAATGTTCTTAGGAAGAACAGTCGTTGCTGTGCCTTTTTGACCTGCGCAGCGGTGTTGGTGGACCATGTGAGGTCCTCTGAGATGTGAGTGCGCAGAAACTTGAAGCTGGACACTCTCTCCACACTGATTCAGCAATCTGAAAATTTAGATCCAGTCTAAAGAAGGGTCTCGACCCGAAACGCCACCCATTTCTTCTCTCCAGAGATGCTGCCTGTCCTGCTGAGTTACTCCAGCATTTTGTGTCTACCTACGATTTAGACCAGCATCTGCAGTTCTTTCCAACACATTTAGCTGGCTCTGCTTCTATTTATAACCATATAACAATTACAGCACGGAAACAGGCCTTCCTGGCCCTTCCAGTCCGTCCCGACCATTTATTTGGTCAAACTAACAGGTCTATAATTGCTAGGTTTATTCTTTGAACCATTTTAAACAATGGAACAACATGCGCAGTACGCCAATCCTCCGGCACTATTCCCGTTTCTAATGATATTTGAAATATTTCTGTCATAGCCCCTGCTATTTCTACACTAACTTCCCTCAATGTCCTAGTAATATCCTGTCAGGACCTGGAGACTTATCCACTTTTATATTTTTCAAAAGTGTCAGTACTTCCTCCTCTTTGAATCTCATAGTTTCCATTGCTACTCTACTTTTTTCCCTTACCTCACAGAGTTCAAAATCCTTCTCCTTGGTGAATACCGAAGAAAATAAATTGTTCAATATCTCCCCTTCTGTTTTGGCTCTGCAGATAGCAGTCCATTCTGGCTCTCTAATGGTCCAATTTTATCCCTCGTTATTCTTTTGCTATTAATATAGCTGTAGAAACCCTTTGGATTTACTTTCACCTTATCCACTTTTATTTTTTTCAAAAGTGTCAGTACTTCCTGGCTGCTCTCAGTGTCAGTATTTATGGCTGCTCTCTGACCAGCTGAGCGTCTATGCATTTTTTGACGTGTCCTAAACATGTACATTTTACTAAAACATGAGAAGCCAGCGATAACAGATAGCCTCATCCTCCAGAACAATATGCTTCCAGGTTAATGTTGCCCTTAAGTGATGATTCCATATTCCAGCCTTTCTTCCCAAAGGACATCAGTTCCACTTTCCAGTCTCGTTTTGTCACCTGCCAGTTTTATTCTTAGGCTTCCAGCTTCAGACATCACCATTTGAAGTCATTATTTCTCAAAGCTCCATTATCTATCCTTTTTAATTTCATAGGCCTGATTGAGTCATAGTCATACAGCACACAAACAGGCTCTCTAGCCAAGCTCATTCATGCCAAGTATTTGTCCATATACACTAGTACAATGTCCCCATCTTATAACTCTACCCCACTAAGTGTTTCCTGTCCATTTACCCATCTGCATAAGGAAATTATGAAAATTATAAGAAAGATGAGTAGTTTGTAATATCTTTAACCCAAGGCCTTGTACACTGGGGAAGCATGACAGGAAAAGAGGTCAACATAGAGAACAAGGATGTTAGGAGAGGCAATATGTACATTTCTCATGTGTTTACATTCCAAGACACAGCTAGAGCTAAAGCAACTACGAACTTTGTGGGTTGTAAACCAGGCAAAGGCAATAAAGTGAATCCCAAGATAAGGGTTATTTATTGCACCATTTGTCAGACAAGTAGGAGGATGGTTTATTAATTATTTAAGGGAAAGTTAAAGGTTATTCTAAGAGAGAAAAGGATGAATGATTACAATGAAACATTGAAAACTAATGAATTATTTCAGAATTGTAATATGCAGTGGTAGAGTTGTTGCCTTACAGCGCCAGAGAACTGGGTTTGATTCTGACTATGGGAGCTTGTCCATACGGAGTTTGTACATTTTCCCCGTGACCTGCCTGGGTTTTCTGCAGGAGCGCCGGTTTCCTCCCACACTCCAAAGACGTTCAGGTTTGTAGGCTAATTGGGCTGGTATAATTGTAAATTGTCCCTAATGTGTGTAGGAAAGTGTTAGTGCACACTGTGAAGGCCTTAAATAAATGAACATGTTTGAGAAACTGGCCACGGTTCTATAAGATATTCTTTGTGTCTGTTTCTATTTGAACCATAATTAAGAAGGCATCTGGGCCCCATGTAAAAGCCAGATTCAGGGTATGGGCTGAACACAAAATTCTCTCCAACACCATCCAAATGTATTTTAAATGTTGTTATTGTTCCTGCCTCAACAGCTCCTCTGCAAGCTCATTCCAAATTGTACCATCTTCTGCGGAAGAAAAATGCCCCTCAGGTTCCTGTTATGTTGTTTCCCTTTCAACTTAAACCTATGCTCTCTGGTTCTTGATTCCTCAATCCTAGAAAAAACTCTGTGCATTCACCCTCTCTATTCTCTTCATGATTTTATACACCTTTATAGGACCACTCCTCAGTTTTCTACACTTTCCTGCTCAACTTCTTCTCATAGCTCAGCACTTTAATTAGTGAGACAAATGCAACTTCTATGCATAAAATAATTTTAGAATTCAAAAAGCACCATCTTCAAGAAGAAGAATTTGATGGTGTGTGGGAATGAAATGTCAAAGCACATTACTGAATGCTTGTGCTTGTGCTTTGTGTCATGGTTGACACATATGTTTTATTCCTTAATGTATTTTCCTTTCCAAGCAGAAAATCATTGCCTCTTTAAATAGTATGGTTATGTTTGGCTGAGATTGTGATTTTTTTTTTTACCTGAGCAGTCTGATGAATAAAGGCAGAATGTGTAAAATAGCAGGCCATATTCTAAAGCTGACTTATCATGTCACAAAGGATTAAAGAAAACTACTTATCTGAAAATGTAAAAAAAAAGAAAACACTGGAACGTTCATTCGGGTGACACAAGCTGCAGATGAAAATTCCATCAGATCGTTGTACTTTGAATGGGATTGGAAGCAAGTACATAAATCAACATTTTTGTCAGGAATCTTGCAAATGGTTCTTGAAATCCACATTGATGAATATTCCTGAAATATGGCATTACATATTTTCATTGGAAGCAGATTTAATTCGTCCTTGACATTGACTTTTTTTTGCGTTTGCATCTTACATTGTCCTGTGTTTGATCAAAAAGAAAGCAAATGCTGGTCCAAATATTTTAACTTAAAATATGCATTTTCGATGTTCATGCATTTTCGATGTTCATGAAACGAGTAATAAAACATGGAGTAAATGTTTAATTCAAAATATCATCCAAAGAACTTTAGTTTGTGCCAAAATGTTTAAAATTAAAAATCCGAATTAAGCACAACAGATGAGGCAATTCCAAATAAGCATCTTGTGTGCTTGACCTAGTGAATTGACACGCTTTGGTCAGCATGATTGAACAGCTTGCTTATGGGGTTCTCATTTTTAACATGTGGAGCAGGAAATTGCCTCATACATAGAAGGTGGGCTGGTCAGAAAGCTCCCGTGATTATGCGGTTTGTTGACAAGGTTCATGAGTTTAATATCTTGATCAAATGCATCACGGTGAACATTATTCCATTACTTGTTGATAAGATGGCGGGTTCTGGAATTTGTAACAACTCATAACTACGAGTGGGCGGCACAATGTCGCAGCAGTAAAGTTGCTGCTTTACAGCTCCTGAGACCCGGGTTCGATCCTGTCATCAGGTGCCATCTGTACGGAGTATGCACGTTCTCCCTGTAACCTGTAACCCTGTCTCCCTGAGGAGATTTACTAGAATGTTGCCTGGGTTCCAGCAACTAAGTTACAGAGAAAGGTTGACCAAGTTAGGTCTTTATTCTTTGGAGCGCAGAAGGTTAAGGGGGGACTTGATTGAGGTCTTTAAAATGATGAAAGGGATAGACAGAGTTGACGTTGATAAGCTTCTCCCATTGAGGGTAGGAAAGATTCAAACAAGAGGGCATGACATGAGAATTAAGGGACAGAAGTTTAGGGGTAACATGAGGGGGAACTTCTTTACTCAGAGAGTGGTGGCTGTGTGGAATTATCTTCCTGTAGAAGTGGTGGAGGCAGGATCGATTTTAACATTTAAAAGTAAAGTGGATAGGTATATGAATGGGAAGGGAATGGAGGGGTATGGTCTGAGTGCAGGTAGATGGGACTAGGGGAAAATAAATGGTCGGCACGGACTGGAAGGGCCGAGAAGGCCTGTTTCCGTGCTGTAATTGTTATATGGTTATATGGTTATAACCTAGTGGGTTTTCTTTAAAAACATTTTTTAACTTATTTTTTATTAAAAGCATATGTACAAATAGTAATAAACGACAAATTGGTTACAGAGTTCTTACATAGCTTCAATTTTTAAAGTTTTTTTTACACAAACAAAATAAAGAATGAAAGAGATAAGAGAAACTATAAACTAATAGAAAGAAAGAAAGATTACAAATATAAAGATTATAGAGATAGATCCGGGAGATGTTGAGTATAGTTGTTCATCCAACCCTAAACTCAAGTTTTGACTTTAATTTTGTGTTAAACCAGTTTACTTTAAAAAAAAAATCAATAAATGGAGACCATATTTTAAAAAAAAGTTCTGGTTTGTCAATTAAGACAAATCTTATTTTTCCCAAATGCAAGGTCTCGATCATTTCCGTAATCCACATTTTAATTGTGGGGGTTGCTGTTTTTTTCCAAAATTTGAGTAGTAATTTTTTCACAGTTATTAAACTGTAATCAAGAAAGTATCTCTGGCTTATCGTAAAGTTTGTGGTATGTTCCGATAATCCTAATATTATTAATTTTGGATCTGGGTCTAGTTGATTATCGATAACTTTAGAGATAATTTTAAAAATGTCCGTCTAAAAATTTTGCATTTTTATACAAGTTACAAAAGTGTGAGTTAAATTGGCTTCTTGAAATTGACATTTATGGCAGAGAGAAGATCTACCTTGTGGGTTTTCTCCGGGTGCTCCGATTTCCCCCACATTCCAAAGACGTATAGGTTTGTAGGTTAATTGACTTCTGTAAGTTGTCTCTAGTGTGTAGGATAGAGCTAGTATACGGGGTGATCGATGGTCGGCGCGGACTTGGTGGGCGCAAGGGCCTGTTTCCGTGTTGTATCTCTAAACTAAGAGTTAAGGGCCTGTCCCACCAGCATGCAACTCCATATGGCAAGTGCGACCTAATGTGGTCGCTTGAGCTGTCCTGCCTCGCGAGGCCGGTCCCACTTCGATCGTCGGAGCCGTATGGAGTTATGCGGAGCAGGTCCCGACATCACGCGGGGCTCCAAAAAACTGACCGTGTTCAAAATTCCGCGCAACAACAGCCTGTCGGCCCGCAGCCGCCTCGACGCCGCACGCACCGCCTCGACGTCATGCCTCTGTGACCCTCTCTGCGTGCCTGTGTGTCCCTCTCTATGTGCCTCCGTGTCCCTCTCTGTGTGTCCCTCTCGGTGTGTCCCTCTCTGTGTGTCCCTCTCTGTGTGTCCCTCTCTGTGTGTCCCTCTCTGTGTGTCCCTCTCTGTGTGTCCCTCTCTGTGTGCCTCCGTGTCCCTCTCTGTGCCCCTCTCTGTGTTCCTCCGTGTCCTTCTCTCTGTGTGTGCCTCCGTGTCCCTCCCTCTCTGAGTGCCTCCATGCCCCTCTCTGTCCATGTGAACTTACCATAGACTTCGCTCCAACTTGGTGCCACTAATTTGACCTCCGCGCGGCCCCCGCTTCCGGTTTGGTTGCACTCACCACATGCAGGCGCATGCTGGTGGGACCGGCCCTGTACGGGGATCATTCGACCTCCGCGCGGCCCCCCCTTCCGTTTGGTCGCGGTTGCCACATGTAGTTCGTATGCTCGTGGAACAGGCCTTTTAGATAGGTCTCTTAATGATAGCGGAGTCAGGGGATATGGGGAGAAGGCAGGCACGGGTTATTGATTGGGGATGATCAGCCATGATCACAATGAATGGCGGTGCTGGCCTCCTCCTGCATCTATTTTAGGTTAGATTAGATTCCTTTATTGTCATTCAGACCATAGGGTCTGAACAAAATTGTTACCATACAGTCATACATATAATAAAAACAAAACATACAATAAACACATATCCAACATCCACCACAATGAGTTCACCAGGCACCTGTGGTGGAAGGCAAAAGTCTTAAGTCCCTGTCTTCCTCCCTCCTAGTTCTCCCTCTGCGCAGAGGCAATCCAGGCCGCCGCCGCCGCTGAAGCACTGCAACTCTGCGGGCCACCGCCACCGCTGGAGCACCGCAGCTCTGAACCAGGCCGCCGCTGCCGCTGGAGCACCGCAGCTCCGAACCAGGCCGCCGCTGCCGCTGGAGCACCGCAGCTCCGAACCAGGCCGCCGCTGCCGCTGCCGCTGGAGCAACGCAGCTCTGAACCAGGCTGCCGCCACAGCTCCGCCATTAGGCCTCAGCACAGACGGTGATGGCGAACACACATTCCCCCGAAGGGAGAGACTAAGACTCTGTTTCTCCCCCCTCCCACACATACACAACCTAATAATACAAAATTCTACAGAACAATCACAAAAAGACACAAAAAACAGACGGACTGCAGGTGAGCCGCAGCTGCCAGCCAGCGCGGCCACTTCCGGACATGTTTCTATGTTTCTAAACTAAACTAAACTAAAGTAATTGAGTCTGCTAAGAAACTGGTTAATACTTTGATCCTTGGTGTCACTTTGTCCAAGTGACCTTTGAACATTGGGTTTTTGTCAAACGTAGGACCAAGCTAACTTGAATGAACTGAATTGAATTTATTTGTCATTCAGACCTTTTGGTCTGAACCAAATTTCGTTCCCCTGCAGTGATACATATAATTTAAAAAATGTTTCATAACCTGAAACATCGTTTGTCCTTTTCCCTCCATACATGCTGCTTGACCTGCTGAGTTCCTCCAGCAGCATGTATACTACACAAGGTGTACACACTGCTATAGTCTCAAAGATAAACACAAAGTGCGGGAATAACTCAGTGTGTGAGGCAGCATCTCTGGAGAAAATGGACAGGTGATGATTCGGGTCAGGGCCCTTCTTCCGTCCCTTCTTCAGTCCCACCCTGAAAGGTCACCTATCCATTTTTTCCAGAAAAATTGTTGCCTGCCCTGCTAAATTACTCCAGCATTTTGTGTCTACCTTTGGTATAAACCAGCACCTGCATTAAAAATAAATTACATTTTATCTACTTTAGTCTTGGTCCATTAATTATTATATTTTGTTTTCTCTGAACACCTGTTCGGTGGAGGTGTAATGTATTGGACAATGCCTTCCTATTGCTAGATTGGTGCATAAATCCATATGAGCATTTAACATACAATGTTTAGGTTAAATTAGTTAAGAGACTTTCATATATTCTAAAACAATTCCTGGAAAATAACTTAATTATTTCTTTCTAATGGGCAGTTAGTTGTTTCAGGGCATATATCAACCTTCTGTTCTATGCAATGCCTTTAAAATATTTAACATAACCGTAGGAATTGAAGCAACGTAACCTGGAGGAGGCTAATTCTTCTGACACTGAATTTTTATTCCCACTCATGTACAGTTTGCTAACGTGCATTCTATCAATACCAATGTCTCTCTCAGTGGGTACTGCATTTTTAATATCATTTATCAATTCTAACTTTCTATATTGCCCACATATATTTTGTTGCAGTGATATTTGCATTGAAGCGCTTTGTTCTTTAAGTAGTGCAGCTTCTTCTTGTTCTTAGGCAGCACTTTCATATGTTAAATTAAATTCAAATACCACATGCCTCAGAGATCAATCAAGTGTAAATTTAAGCACTACTTTTGCTTTTTTTAAATATTAATAGGGTGGCGCAATGGTTCAGCGCCAGAGACGCCAGCGCCGGTTCAATCCTGACTATGGGTGCTTGTCTGTACGAAGTTTGTATGTTCTTCCTATGATCTGCGTGGGTTTTCCCAGGTGCTCTGGTTTCCTCCCACACTCCAAAGACGTACATGCTTGAAGGTAAATTGGCTTGGTAAAATTGTAAATTGCTCCTAGTGTGTGTAGGATAGTGTTAATGTGCGGGGATCGCTGGTTGGACCAGACTAGGTGGGCCGAAGGTTTACGCACTGTATCTCTAATCAATGCTGGTTAGCTCCATAGTTACTGTATATAATTGATGGTCCTCCTCACTTTCTTTCTAACCACCAGAAAATATAGACCTGGTTAATGAAAGTAGTTTTCCGTTTGCATGTTGATCTTCCATTATTGTTATTGAAATTCCATCCTCCATCCATTACAGTTGTTCAAAATTCATAATAGAAAATTGTAGCTTTTCTCCATTTAAAATATTAATGTATTTGCAAATCAAATCCTGGTTTATAATTAATCTGTAAGTCTTCATTGGTCATTACTTTTATTGCAGCAATATTGAGAATAATCCAAACATGCCATTTTGTTTACCCAATTTATGTGATCATGCAAGCACATGAATCAATTTTGAATTGTGCCAAAGATCCCTATCAACTGTTGATTCCTAGAATAAGATACAAGAAAGATTCTCAACTAACACATTGAAATGTCCTTGTAAAAAAATGGTCTATAATTTAAATTAATGCACAAATTATAATTTACACACAGATATCAGTTATTTTCCAAATTGCCAAGATATTCACTCTAAATATTCACTCCATAATCACATTGTCATCAGAGGTCTATGTAATTGCCTATGATAATACCATTTATAGCTCCAACAAAATTCTGTGCAGCAACCTACCAAATGCCAAACCACACACTATCAAAATCATTCCAGCTGCCATCTGACCTTGCCCAGATAGCACTGAATAAATTGTTGCAAAACCACCCTTCACACACTACCGAGGTGCACATTTATTTGGCCATGGAAATTCCACAAAACCCAAAGACTAAACCAGACACCATTTTAAGACCAAATGCAATGTCCACACAGTAAAAAGACCACAATGTACATCATCAGAATATAACTCGGTCCAAACACCAGAGGCGCATTAGACAGAAGCACTTGCATATGATTGCTTAAATTGCACTTGTTGAAATGCATGCATCATTTCTCAGCCATCCTATATTATTTTTAAACAGGGAAAAGTACTTTAAAAGCATTATAAAACAATTTCCATGGAACATAGGGAAATTATTTAAATACCAATGTTTTAAATTTGGATCATGCCAAACCTGTACTGGGAGGTAGAAACAAAATGCTGGAGTAACTCAGCGGGACAGGCAGCATCTCTGGAGAGAAGGAATGGGATGATGTTTTGGGTCAAGATCCTTCTTCAGACTGTACGAGGTGGTCATCAATAAGACCACTAATATTCAATACAGAAAATAAAAATTCACTAACCCCTGATGTGAAATAGGATTAAATGAAAAACTCCAAGCTTAGTAGTTTTTTACAAAGTAACCAAAACTAAATTGAAGTTAATGTAGCCTGCTTCATGCATCTATTTCAATTCCAAGATTTTAATGAGTACATTCAATGACA
This sequence comes from Raja brachyura, assembly GCA_963514005.1. Next base: position 27,707,967 of record OY740789.1, read on the forward strand.
ATTTGACTTGCAAATTCAAATGTTCTTTGTCATTCATAAATCTGCAATAGATAAATTCCAATATAATATCGTATTTGCATGTCTTTTGCGTTATTTTTAAATGTATTCATAGTTTAACATTGTCGAGATCTCTAAAGTGATTATGTACAAGATTCTTTCCCTCTCTAGAATAATAAAATAATTCTCCTTTAAAATCACCTGAGTCCCAGGATGTCACTGACTTTTAGGCTCAGTCATATTCATCTGCTTCATAGTTGACCTGTTTTCCATGACAGGCACCACCAACCCTCCCCCCCAATCCTGTGTATGGCCATTTGAGTAATATACATTTTGCTTTTACAAAATGTATCCCAAGAATATGAGAAATGTTTGAAATTTCCTGTTACACAATTTGTGCATAAAAAGTAAATTCTCATTTCTTGACATACGATGTGATGAAACATCTTTGCGTAATGGAAAATCACAATGGGACCATCTTCTAGCAATAACATCTATATATTACTGAAACTCTCATCTTGTATGTGTGCTTGTCTGTCTGTCTGCAATTATGATCCTGGAACTATGCTAAAATGGTACACAATAGCACCACCATAATCAACATTGTCCTGTGGTCGTTGGTGTCGTTTAGATTGATGTTAAATTTCACAAGTTATTGTTATTTGAAAATTTACAAATTCAAGTTTAAGAAAAATTTAGCAGCTATTGGGATCCAAATCCTTGCTGGCCCAGCTTGCAACAAAGTTGCAATCGAGGACCATTCAGTCCTTCCAGCAGGTTTTTAGCTGAACAAGAAGGGAAGGGGCCAATTGCATTCCTTTCTAAAATCCTCGAAGCAAGAGGAGGGGAAGGCACTGCTGGGGATACGCCCTTGCACAGTTGCGGGCTATGGGTAAGCGCTGGAATATGGGGGAATAGGTTAGTGGTGGAATATTGTATTTGGGAATGGGTTACGTTGGAGACCAGGCCTCCCATGGGGGCTAAGGGTGAGTGGTCGAATATTGCGTTGGGGGAATGGCTTGCGTTGGGGGAATGGGTGAGTGGTGGAATATTGCATTGGGGAACGGGTTGCGTTGGGTGACCAGGCCTCCCGTGGGGGCTATGGGTGACTGGTCGAATGTTGCGTTGTGGGAACGGGTTACGTTGGGGGACCAGGCCTCCCGTGTGACAGGGACCCAACCCGGTCCCACTTGGTCAGTAACACATAAAATTGTATAACCCTCCATAACACAGGGGATGCTTGTATAAAGCAATACATTCCAGGTCTGAAGAAGGGTCTCAAACTGAAACGTCATCCATCCTTTTTCTCCAGAGATGCTGAGTTACTCCAGCACTTTGTGTCTGGCTTTGGTATAGAGCAGCATCTGCAGTTCCTTTCTGCACATTCTAAGACATTATCAGTAATCATAAAATTAACTGGACCAGTCACATAAACGTAGTGTCTCCAAGAAAAGATTAGGGGCTTGGTATCCTGTGATTCATCTTCTTGATTCCCCAAGCAAACTGCATTAGCAACGAAACTTAAAGAAAAAATGTGAAGAAACACTTTTCAATTGCCTCTTGTGTCAGAACCCAAATGTTAACTCTTTTTCTCTTTCCACATTTATACTGCAATTAGTTTCAGGATTTGATCTCTAATAAATCAATTTGAGTATAGAAACAAATATCACGGGACAAAGGATTATCTACACACTATTTATATTAATACTCAGTTAGCTTACCAGTACGGTTATGATGTAAACAACTGTGCTGTATTCTCTATCTACCTAAAAAATGGACGCTTCAAAATTTCTATTTATTTATTTTCATATGATGCAATTTGCTTGACTTTGCATAAATTATAGTAGGGAGGCTTGAGTTAATGCAGGGAAATCAATCATATTTGGTTTGCTTAAACCAGTTGTATAAGTTTACAAAAATCCAATGGGTTTTGAGATTAGAGTTGTGACATGAATAGCATAATAACAATTTGATGCTTTATGAACAAAACTGTCATTTTGGTGAAGAGTTGTGCAGCACTCTAAGATTATACGGTCTACATAATGATTTCTACTCCATTGTGCCAACTTCTGTGACTCAAGGAGGCCACAAAGTACCTGTCAGTGACGGATCAAAATTCAGTGCTAGATATATTGAGCAAAAAATAAATTTGTACCAGGGGAAAAAATATATATTGATACACTCAGTAAAAATTGCCGTGTTAATGTTAGATTATATAATAGTTTGCCTCATAAAATAGATAATTAAGTATACAGTATTTGATTAAATGTCCACAAAATTAACAGTCATAGAGGCATAAAGCTATGAATGCCCACAAACCGTAATCAATTCAAGATTTTGAAGCATCTCTCTGGAGTGTTTTCAACCAGAATATTTCATGCGCATTGAAATGAATACACTTCCTGCATTTGAGAAATATATTTTATATGCTACTCTTATAAATGAAACGTAATGACATTTGCTGAAAATGTACACTATTATTTCTGTGATATGACAATGACTTTTCATCTCTGTAATGCTTTGGTAATATTGCAAATAGAATACTAAATTCAGTGACTATATATGACCATGTTGAAATTTTGTTTGGAGTGGATATTTGGGAATCCTGTCTAATGCAAGTGGGGGCATTGTGGATGTTTGCAAAAACTGAGCAAGTGGGAGATATCCTACATGGAAATTCTAGGTGGAAGATATTCCACATGGAGAATCTACCAAGTTACATCAAGGAAACCTGCCAGCTAGGATGATTAGAGAGCACAGCAAAGGTGGAAGGTCATTTCAGGTTCATGCAAAGATATGGCAGGAGTCTTCAGACATTTTTGAAGTGGTGTCTCACACTTCTCAAGGACAGAAAAGGTTTCTTTCTACCAATCCGATAGGTTTGTTTCAAAATCCTGCAAACCACAATGAATTACCTCTTTGCCTTTGTTAATGGAACATAGAATATAAAACAATACAGCACAGGAGCAGTCCCTTTGGCCCACGATGTCCTGGCAGGCCATTATGCCAATTTAAAGTACACATCTGTCTGCACGCGGTTCATAAGTTCATAAGTTATAGGAGCAGAATTAGGCCATTTGGCCCATCGTCTACTCTGCTATTCAATCATGGCTGATCTATCTCTTCCTCCTAAACCCATTCTCCTGCCTTCTCCCCATAACCCCAGACTAATCAAGAATCTATCTATCTCTGCCTTTAAAATATCCACTGACGACCTTCACAGCCTTCTGTGGCAATGAATTCCACAGATTCACCACACTATATTTCTATAGACCTATGGTCTATATGCCTCCATTCCCAGCATATGTGTATGTATCGAAACGCCACTTAAAAACTACTAACCACTTCCACCACCAGCACTGGTAGTGGGTTCTAGATATTTATAACTCTGAAAAAAATTAAAATGCCTCTTGACATTCTCCATCTCTTCTTAAAGCCAAACCGTTTAATATTTAATTATTCCTTCTTGGGGGGGGGGGGGGGGGGTGGGGGGGGGGGGGACCGGACTATCTACCTTATCTATGCCTCTATGATTCTGAATACTGTGCGAGCTAGGCCCTCAGCCTCCTATATTCCAGAGAAAATACTCAACGTTTGTTCAATCTCTTTGTATAGCTAATACTCTCGAATCCAGTCTGGTAAACCTCTTCTGTGCCCTTTCCAAAGCCTGCACATCCTTCCTGTAAGGGGGAGATGAGAACTGCACAAAAATCTTTATTGCCACTTGATTATTGCCACTAATATTGATGGAAGATTTTTCTAAACATTAACCACCGAGTAAGAAAATAATTTCACTAATTTCTAACATCTCACAAGTCTTGCTTATTTGGCCATTTGTAATCAAGGTCAAAATTCTAAAGTAGATTTGCAACATTGTCAATTCATTCCTGACATTAATGTCTCCAAGTCTCATTCTCATTTCAGAAATATTCGGCAATTATAATATTATAGAATTTAATAGTCTCAGAACATTCCATGTCACAGCTTTGATTTTCCCCAAGGCCTTCTTTGATTAACACCTTGAAATTGTAAGTGGTTCACTTCTGAACAACTGAAATCTTTGTCTTTATTCACTGCTTATTGCTGTAGCAGGGCCTAGATATAGTATTTCATCCAATCTTGGAAAATAATACACTGGTAGTGATTATCCATCCTATAAATTTAAAATTAAAAATATCAGAAGGAAGCAAGAAGCAATTTAAATATTAGCAACAGTGATGCATAGGAGACGAGTAGATAGCAGAAGCAGATGAGGAGACACAAGAAACTGCAGATGCTGGAATCTTGATCAAAAAGTGCTGGAGGAACTTAGCGAGTCAGGCAGCATTTATGGAGGGAATGGATAGACAATGTTTCAGGCTGGAATATGAAAAGTCATCAGTCCATTCCCTCCACAGATGCTGTCTGACATTGAGAAGCAGATGGATATGCTGGAAATTGAATAGTGTAAGATAAGGATACATGTAAAAGTAAGCAGATTACCTGAAAACAATCTGCAATTCCTATTCTACTAGTTAAGAGTTTCGATAACTCGATTATGGGAGAAAAAATCCCAAAAGCATGTGAATTCAAAAAATATATTTTGATGATGTTAGAAAAGAAATATATTTTATAATTCAACATCACTAAGTTTCAAAATGTCCACTTTTGTAAATAAAACCCCATCAATGGACCAAAATTGATTTTAAAGACAAAAAAGGCTTCTGAAACTGAGGCACGATGATTTAAAAAATATATTTTCTTAGGATTAAGGATAGCATCTGACAACAATATCTTTCTATGGATTGATGACCGAGTCCTGCTGTATTAATTGCAGTCACTGCAGTAAAAGTGCCATTGTACTCACCAGTGCTGCATTGAATCACAGTTACAGTACGGACACAGGCTCAACTCATCCACATTGTCAATTTACTTCAAGTTAATTAATCGCCTGAAGTTATAAGGCTCACGTGAGGTTATTCTGTTAATTGTATCACAAAAATGACATGAATAGAAAATGGTGAGCAATGATCATATAACAGAGCTCATAAGTTCATGTTCATAAGACATAGGGGCAGAATCAGGCCATTCGGCCCACCAAGTCTACTCCACCATTTAAGCATGCCTGATCTCTTTTTCCCTCTCATCCCCATTCTCTTTCCTTTTCCTTTAACGCCCTTTCCTAATCAAGAATCTACCAATGTCCGCTTTAAAAAGCCCAAAGATGGCCTCCACAGTAATTCGTGGTAATGAATTCCATAGATTCACCTTCCTCTGGCTAAAAAAACACCCTTCTCATCTCCTTTCTGAAGGTTAAACTCTTTAAATCACTACTTCATGGCTTTGGCTGTGATGACATAATATATTAATGAGAAGAAAAAAGTAACGTTTACTGAGATATGCAGCAAGAAGAAGATGGTGACGATTTGTTGATGACAGACGCAGGCTTCATGAGGTTCCATAAGCCTCATGTAAATGCTTTTGATGGTAGAAAGGGTTGTGCCTATAATGGACTGGGCTGAGTCTTGCACTTCTGTTCAATGCTATACCAGGCCATAATACTTTCTACAGTGTATCTGTGGAAGTTTGTTTGAGTACTCTGTAATATTTTAATTCTTTTTGAACTTCTTAGAAAATCGAGGGACTGCTGGTCCTTCTTCATGATTACATCTATGTGCTGGGCTCTTAACAGATGATCGTGCCCAGAGATTTGAAGCAGCTTTCTCCACTGCTGACCTACAAATGAAAACCGACTACTCTTGAGCTACTGAGATGTTTCAAGCTGAAAGAGAGCAGGTATTGAATGGAAAGAACTCTGAACATTTCTCAGCAAGGCAGCTGAGCCTGAAAAAGTTTTGCGTTACACCTGCATAGTTAAAGTTTCCTTTCATTTACCCCATTATTCATTCCACATTATTTCAGTATATTTATGCTGCTGACTGCTCCTTGACTGAAGTGATCTATAACATCATTCTATCCATGATTCCTCTCATGATTTGTCCATGTTTTATACATATTTTCTCCATTATTGTCTGATTATTTTAATATTTTTTGTGAGTGAATATGGATCTGCATCTAAATGTAAGCTGTTATGATTTCTCCACAGGTGAGAACTGACTTGCACAGTAGTTCTAGTAGTTTATGTTCTTGCCTCACAACAGATTTACCATGCCAATTATTATTTTTGTAACTTGTGCTATCGAATAATGAATGCTGAACACTTACAAATAAATATTTTCTGGATAATTCTCAATTATGTTCTACATCTTAATCTCAAGCCAGGTTTAGTTTGTGTCCCCAAAGAACCGGCCAAATGAGCACCACTGCTAGGAACAAAGCACAATTTAATTTTATTTTCTTAATTCTAGAGCATATTTAGTTTAATTCAGTTTAAAAATAGTGTGGAAACAGGCCCTTCAGCCCACTGAGTCCGTGCTGTCCAATGATCACCCATACATTAATCCTATAGTATCCCAGTTTTGCATCTTCCACACTAGGGCAATTTTACAGAAGCCAATTAACCTACAAACCTGCACATCTTGTGGAATATGCAAAGTTGGCACCGGAAGAAACCTATAGGATCACAGGGAGAACGTGCAAACTTTGTACAGACAGCAACCATGGTCAGGATTGAACCTGGGATTCTGGCACTGTAAGGCAGCATGTCTACTGCTGTGCCACTGTGGCATCCGATCATGTTAAACGTTTGTTGCACGTGATGGTTTGTGTGGTATACTCGACTTTCAACACTTGTCTCCATTTCACATTTGACTGGAACATGCTCAATAGTCAACCCTTCCTGAATAGGGTGGGGTTGTTCAATTGAGTGGAGGGCAGGTTTAGTAGTGGTTCACTTTCCTTGAGTCGGGTAGAAGCAGTAAATAATGAAAAACAGGAAAGTTGGAAGTACTCAATAATATAAAAAACAAACTAGCTAGCTAGTGCCACTGTGCATAGTGTGGATAAGGAGAAGACCATCACATTGCTAGTTACAGTCGTTTCCCCTCTCCCATTGGGCAAACGGTACAGGAGTGTGAAAACGCACACCACCAAATTCAGGAAGACAGTTTCTTCCCAGCTGTTATCAGGCAACTGAATCATCCTACCACAACCAGAGAGCAGCCCTGAACTACTATCAGGCACGTGCCGTGAGTAATTACTCAGGATAGGCTGTCAGTGGGCTTTAAAAAAAAACTTAAACCGCGCATGCAGATTGTTCTCTCCGTAAAAATAAAAAATAGAAATAAAGACAGTAACAATTCAATTTGCCCAAGGCTTCCAAGTCTCCTTTATTCTGAATTACTGAATGGGTGGGGGGTGAAGGGTAAAGGCCGGTGGAGAGATGGTGGGAAAAACGGGAGCACAGGGAAAAGTTGAATCAGTTGTCATCTTATTGAATGACAACACTTGTTCACGGGACCAATTAGGGGGACAGTTCCTTTCACAGCGTGTGGAGAGTCTGTGCCAGGGGTAAAGTTGCACGGAGGGCAGGAGTGTTGAGAAAGAGGGGGTCGGGGATAATGCCAGTAACTCACTCACTCACCGCTGCTGCGGCGCTCCAGACGCAGAGCCACCGCATTGTAGCCGGGGATAGAAGCAGCTCGGGGGGGCTGTGAGTGGCCGCAGGGACCCGACAGCAGAACTGGCCACGCCTTCTGTCGGCCCGCTCACCTCTGGCAGTGCTCTCCGTCTGAACACGTCTCATCTGCCACTCGCCGGCTTCACTCATGTCAGTCGCTTCTTGCAAATCCTTAAATCCCCACAGCCGAGTAAACTCAATCACGCTGTCGGAAATTAAGGATTTACGGGAAGCGGCTGACATGAGTGAGGCCAGCAAGCGGCAGGAGAGAGGCTTTTAGACGTAGAACTGGCAGAGGTTAGAGGGGGCCGGCTAAAGGCATGGAGGTGGCGGCCGGTTGCGCTGTCCGGCCCGGCGGCTGCTCCCAGCCACCCGAGCTACTTCTCCCGCCTGGCCTCAATGCGGTGGCATTGCACGCCTCCATGCAAGGAGCGTCGCAAGTGGCATGATTCTGACCCCCTCCTTCACAACACTCCTGCCCTCCCCACAACTTGACCCCGGGCCAGACTCCCCATACGCTGTGAAAGGAACTCTTCACCCCCCCCCCCCCTCCCGACCCCGGGAAATACGGTATTTAAAAACATATAGCACCAAGAAATGTACTTACCACATTATTGGTATATGAACTCCATTCTTCTCTCTTTGTTCCCTAAGATGCTCTTCAGATAATGGCAATCCATATTTGAAAAACCTGCCAAGAAACGAGCGCTGCGGATGTGCAGTAGGCTGCTGTCCATGCGCAGTACAGCAAAGGCAGAATTTCTGAAATTCAAGGCTTGAAGCAGCGCTGAAGGCACGTGGGCTGCACAGACCTTCGCGTGTTGCAAGTGCTGCGGATGAAAGGCACGGAGAATTATGCCTACCTAAGAGATCGATCTCTTAGATGGGCATAATTCTCCCATGCCTTTACTATTTATATTTAGTAATTACCATTTTATAATTTTAGTCAGGATAGGCAGTGCCTACCTTGCCTACCCTGACGACACGTACCTGACTACTATCTGCCTCATTGGTGACTCTTGGACTATCTTTGATTGGATTTTATCGGCTTTAGGTTGCATTAAATGTTATGCCCTTATCTTGTATCTATACACTGAAAATGGATCGATTGTAAACATGTAATGTCTTTCTGCTAGCTGGTTAGCAGGCAACAAAAGCTCTACACCGTACCTCAGTATATGTGACAATAACTAAACTGAACAAGTTTAGTAGGTAATTCAGCATAATCTGCATTTTCATACAATTTTGCATCAATTGTCTTCTTCGAGTGGCTATTTAGTCGTTTCAGTAGTAGCATTATTGCATTTGCTGTTTGAACTGGCGAGTCACTCCATCATGTTCTGTCTTTAATTGGAGCAGCTGTGTTATGATTGGCCAATGTTTTCACTGTTGAAGCTGCATGGAAAGGCCCTGTTGCAAAAATGGCCTCCAGCTGCTGTTGTGATAGGAAGTTGCTGAATCATTTAAAATTAGAGGCTGCCTTATTGTGGATTAGAGCTGAGTGTGAGTCTTCCAATTAATTATAGATGTACAGGCAGATCATGGTTATTATGCTCAACCACCCAACTGGAACTGCAGTAGACTTTGAGAGTAAGATTAAATGAGAACTTACCAGTTCGAAGTTTGATCTTTATTTTATGAGGAGTTACGATGAGGGATTACGTGAAGACCCCGCCAGCACGCATGCGCGACATTCTTCAAAGCAGTGGTGTGAAATCACAGATGGCAACGTAGACTAATATAGTAAGATAAGAGAGAACTTTCATACCAGTTGATCTTTATAATAGAGGGCTGGGAGCGGAGGGCACGTAATCCCTCATCGTAACTCCTCATAAAATAAAGATCAAACTTCGAACTGGTAAGTTCTCATTTAATCTTACTATTTTACTTCGGAGTCACGTGAGTGACTACGTGAAGATTTCAAAGCTCTGTGATTTCATGCCGTGGAAAACTCCATGCTCACACACCGCTAAAGTTGGGATAAGAGGATGAACGTAATTCAGACATAACACTGGCTGAAAAACAAAAATAGGTATTTATTCATACCAAACACAAAAAATACATATCCCATGACGGGTAAATTATTTGGCAGAGCTCAAAATTCTCCCTGCATAAGAGTCAGTGGAGGCCACGGGTTTATTATAAAAGCGATGAAACGTCCTCTCATTGCTCCAACCCGCTGTGGCCAGGATGTGGTCCAATGGTACCTCCATCATCCTAGCCGCCGACGTGGATGCCCCCCTGGTGGAGTGAGATTTCAATATATTAATGTCTATCCCCGCCGCATCCAGAACCACCCTTATCCATCTAGAAATGGTTTGCACCGTGACTTTGTGGTGAGGCTTTTTGTGGCTTATGAGCAAAGCTTTCTCCGTGCCCCTGAGATTTTTTGTGACTGAGATGTAACGTGATAATAAAGTGACAATACAAAGTCGAGTATCTGCCGGGTAGGCTAGAAACTTTAAAGTATGTCCAGACGTTCCGGGTCGATCTTGTTTTAACAGCCCCTGCACATAAAAGGTGATTTTGTCATTGGATATGGACATGGCATCCAGATTTAATTTGTGCAGGGACTGGACCCGTTGTGCCGTGACGAGTGCCATGATCATTACCACCTTGTAGGTAAGCTTGTCCAGGGTAAGTCCTGAGTTAGGTGTCCATCCTCGCAGCATAGTTAATACTATGCTGATATCCCATGTGTGGTTGTATCTGGGCCTGGGGGGATTGGAATTGAATATTCCTCTCATTAGTTTTGATACTAATGGATGTGATCCAATGCCCAATTGGTCACTCCCCTTGCCCAGGTAGGTCGATAGGGCACTCCTGGCACAGTTAATGGCACTATAGCTCAGTCCTTTGTCATGGTGAAGGGTTGCCAAGAATTCCAGAACTTCTGTGATGGTGGCTGATTCGTAGGTAGTGTTGGTTGCAGAGCAGAATTTTTCCCACTTCCTGATGTAGGTCAGGTACTGCTTATGGGTGGACTCCCTGCACGATGCTGAGATGGTATCTATGGTTCTGCTGGTGAGTCCGTACCCCAAAAGTGGCCGTTTCAGAACCTGCAAATCAATAGGTCCATGCGGTCATGACATGGGTGGTGTTCCCCTGTGACGGGATGTATAAGCAGGTTAGGTCGTTTATTGACCTTAATACAAGGTTCTGTGGCCATCTTCTGTATCATTGGGAACCATGGTTGGGTAGGCCAGTCGGGCACAACCAAAATACCCGATGCGGAGTCTTGTCTGATTTTCTGCAAGACCCGACTGATGAGGCAGAAGGGGGGAAATGCATAACAGAACAAGTCCCCCCAGTGTAGCGTGAAAGCGTCCATTGCTACTGCCCCTGGGTCTGGTTCCCAAGCAACATATGTTGGCAGTTGGTGATTTAATCTGGACGCAAAAAGGTCGATATCTGGTGTCCCATAACGTTTTACAATATCTGTGAACACTTTTCGATCCAACACCCATTCTATGTTGTCGTTAAATTTGCGTGACCTGGTGTCTGCCACTGTATTTAGTTTACCTGGGAGGTAAGTGGCTGAAATCCAAATTTCTCTTTGCAGACACCAGTGCCAGATATTATTAGCCAATTCATCACACGATATCGACTTTATTCCACCCATGTGGTTAATGTAAGCCACCACCGTGGTATTGTCAATTTGTAATCTAACATGTATATTGTGCATGTTAGAGCAGTATGCCCTAAGGCCATGAAATGCTCCCAGCATTTCTGAATGGTTAATCCCCAGTGTGTTGAATTGGGTTAGTTCTAGTGCATTCCATCTACCTCCACAACTAGTGGTGGTATTAGTTGCTCCCCAACCTTGGGCACTGGCATCAGTTTGTAAGATGACCGAGGGATTGATGATAATGATGGGTTTTGAACAATTTTGAGCATTCTCCATCCACCAATTTAATTCGGTTTTTGCCTTTTCTGGCAGTTTCATAGGCCTGTCGAAATGGCCTGCATGTCTTTTAAGAGCTATAATTTTAGCTCTTTGTAGGTTTTGATAATGTAATGGTCCGAATTGTGCTGCTGGAAAGGCAGCCACTATCTTCCCAATTACCCTGGCCACCTGCCGAATGGACGGATCTCTGATGCCAGTAAGGCTCCTGCAAGCCTCTATCAAGTCCACCGCTTTGTTTGGTGGTAAAGTGATAGACATTTGCACCGAGTTAATGGTAAACCCCAAGTAATCCATGGTGGTTGAGGGTTCCAGTTTTGATTTATCTGGATGTATGATGAATCCCAGCTTTTGGAAAAGATGTTTTGTGGCTAAAACTGCCAATGTAGCCATTTCCAAATTCTCCCCAACAATGAGGATATCATCAAGATAGGCCATTACAATGTGATTCTGTTTTCTTAGGTAGGCCAAGGCTGGTTTCAATATTTTAGTAAACAGTCTGGGTGCTGATGATAACCCATTGGGCAAGGCTTTGTATTGCCATAGTTGTTCCATCCAGATAAATTTTAGGTATTTCCTATGATCCTTGTGAATTGGTACTGAATAGTATGCATCTTTGAGGTCAATGCATGCCATGTAGTACCCATAGGCTATTAACTGCCTAGCTGTGTCAAAGGTATCCATTTTGAAATGAACATACTGAACAGAAGTATTTAGTTCGGTCAGATCTATAATTATGCGGCACCCGCCATCGCTTTTATTTTTGGTAAATATATTGGATACGAACTCCTGAGGCGCTCTGGTGGTTTTCTCAATTACTCCTTTTCCAATTAGCCTCAACAGTTCAGCATGCCCTGCCGTTCTTTCTTTTTGTGAAAGTATAAACTTCCGGCTAGGTGAATGCTGGACCGGGGTAGGGAGTTCGTAAACAAATTCAATTTTGTAGCCCTGAATACTTCCGAGTATGTAAGGATCAGAGGTAAGTGTGCGCCAAACTTCATAACACAAGTGCAACCGGCCCCCCACATTTTGTGAATTTAGGCAAGGAATGTTCTGGGGAAGCCAGACCCACCTACCTCCGTGGTTATTGTCGGTGTTGTGGCCTCTGTCCTTGTTTCTTTTGTTGAGTTGTCACGGTGTAGGGGTGGCGCATTTTCCAAGAAGGCCGGGCTGGGCCATGGCCTAAAAAAGACCGTTGTGCAGGTGGACCGGCCTTCGAGCTTTCACCACCAGCAGGTCTGTGATAATATCGCTGTCCGGTGGGTGTGTAGGGGTGCTGCCGTTGTGGGTAATGAGGTTTAAATGAACCGGGTACCTTGATGAGGCCAATGGCCTTGGCCTCCTCGTCCAGGTCTTTCACCTGTTTGGGAAGGTCGTCCCCAAACAGTAGATTCGGCGGTTGAACGTTCCCTGGTTTGCACAACCCCGCAAATTTGGGGTTGAGTGCCGGTTTTATGATGCTCCTCCTGAAGTTATTAATCTCATATTGTGTGTTGCACAATAGAGCCAGGGCATCTTGTAATTCCTCCGGTAACTCAATTCCCACTGCAGTTCTGGCCACTGCCATAATCCCGGCGGTCAATAGCTTCAGGATCTTCTGCAGTTTGACTTCTTGCCCTCTTATCATGGGGCTCATGTTCCCCCAAATGGGGTTGTTCACCGTAGGAACATTTAGGGAGTTGCAATTCTCCGGAGCTAAATATTTTTCGGCTGTGGTATGAATAGCCTGCTCCTGGAGCTGGTTTGTAACCATATAATTAATGCTAGCTGCTAGCTTGGGATGGATAGGTAGGCCTTTCTGAGAAGGCACTGCATGTTTATTGACCATCTCCAGCAACTCATCCTGCACCCCAGACACTGTAGGTTCTTCAGCCAACTCCCCCTCTTCGGGGTCAGCCCAGTTCTGACCCCCAATGCTCCCCTGCGTAGAGGGTGAGACATTAGGCAGTCCGTGATAGGAGCCTGCCGTGGGCCTGCTAAGAGGCCCACCGTGACTCTGCCCCTGCAAAAGCAGGTCACGCTGGAGCATTTGCTCCATCATCCGCTCTATGCGGGAAAGACGACCTCCGTCGCTTCCAACGAACGGGGTGTCCTCGGGTCCGGACTCAGCTGAGTCAGCGGCCCCGGCCGACTTTCTGGTGGAATTGCCGCCCGGCCGCGGTGTACCAGACACCCTTATGGGCGAAAAGTCGGGAGCTGCAGGTTGAACCTGTAGCTCGGGAGAAACAGCCCGCTGCTGGGTGCTCTCCATGGCGGCAGCTCTAGCCACTGCTCGTTTAGACTTCCTTCCTTCCATAGTTCTTCGTCGACGCTCACTCTCCGGTGAGACTTACCTTGCGTAAGTTTTTTAAACTTACGCTGGAGGAGCCCCGCTCCTCCCGACTGCCGCTTCCGCATTCGTACGACGATATGTCGCGCATGCGTGCTGGCGGGGTCTTCACGTAGTCACTCACGTGACTCCGAAGTAAAATGTAATGCATAATTGCACATCTAGCAACCATGTTAGCATGTGGATTAAATATAAAGTGATCTTTGAATTCAACAATCAGAACAGATAATGCTGCAAATACTTTGCAAGTCAGGACGCATCTGTGGGAAGAGAAGCAGGGCCAATATTTCAGGTTGAAGTCAGCACAGTGGCGTGGTGGCGGAGCTACTACCTCACAATCCCGGAGACCTAGGTTTGATCTGACTGTGTAGAGTTTGTCCGTTCTCTCTGTGACCGTGTGGGTTTTCTCTGGGTGCTCCAGTTTCCTCCCACATTCCAAAGACCAAAGGTTTGTAAGTTGGTTTCTCGAAATTACCCCTAGCGTGTAGGATGGGAATGTGGGATAAAATAGCACAACTGTGAATGGGCTGTCAATGATCGGCGCGGGCCAAAGGGCCTGTTTCCACGCTGCATCTCCAAACAAAACTAAATCTAGATTGAGAGGGAGATAAAAGAAGATCCCTGGAACTGAGATGCTGGTTTACAGAAAAAGACACAAACTGCTGGAGTCACTCAGCGGGGCAGGCAGCATCTCTGGCGAACATTGGTAGGTGACATTTTGGGTCTTGTTAAGCTGCAAAGAGGGTAGGAGAGGAAGGAATGTCTCTGATAAGGGTGACCATGAAGCATTTTCACATACCCTTTGAAGCGAATAATTATTATCTTAGCTCAAAAGATCCATGGTACATGGATATGCCAGGTTTGGAGGGATATGGACCAAACGCAGGCAGGTGGGACTAGTATAGCTGGGACATGTTGGCTGGTGTGGGCAAGTTAGGCTGAAGGGCCTGTTTCCACACTGTATCACTCTATGACTCTAAAAGGTAGTTTATTACATTTCTGATTGTTTCCAAATAACTCTTCGTGATTGTTCAAGTGAGTTGGATTATTGGGCTACTCTACACTTTCCCAATTGCTGTGTCCTTTATTACAATGCCACAAGGCAGATTGGGTATATACAATGTACACATTTGTATTTTCTACTTAAATGTACAGTTAACCAATTCTTGGTTACCCCAATAATACATTATTTTATAATTTGAATGCTCTGACAAAAGCTCAGTTATTAAAGGGTCAGAGAGGGCTCTGTAGCTTGGTACCTCATCGATGAGGCTGGAATCTCGAATAAGTCTTAGTTTTGTTGGATAGTTGCTTCTTCGCCTTACATTTATAAATGTTTACAGAGGTGAAGACTAGAGATGGTTGTATTTCCTTGCTGTTATCAGATGGACTGAAGAGGTGAACACAATCACCAAAAACTTCATCAATGTTGCTTCCACGTTCTTCACTCTAAAATATTTGAGCTTGAACCTGCTGGAAGTGTGGAATACGACGATTGCATTTGAAGATTAAATAACGATTTGTTGGGAATGACCTCCTCCACAGAATGGCTATTCTAAATGCTTAAGTAGAAATAAGGAATTGTAGATGCAGGTAAATAAATCTGAAGAAGGGTCCTGACCAAAAATGTCATCTATACACATTCACCAGAAATGCTGCCTGACCCGCATAGTTACTCTAGCACTTTGTGTCCTTACTGTTATTTACTTTAGTTTGGCGATTGTTTAGTTTAGAGCATGGATACAGGCCCCTTGGCCCACCGATTCTGCGCCGACAAATGATCACCTGTACGCTAGCTCTATCCTACACATTTTGGACAATTTACAGAAGTCAATTAACCTACAAATATGCATGTCATTGGAATGTGCGAGGAAACTGGAGCCCCTGGAGAAAACCCACACGGTCACAGGGAGAACGTGCAAACTCTGCACAGACATCACTGATAGGCACGATGGAACCCAGGTCCACCGCTGCACCAGTGGGCCGCCCTTTTCACAGATTAATATTTTTTTACTCTGAATGCTTGTCTGTTTGAAGGGCAGATGTTCTGAACACACAGGAAGTTATCGCAGAGATTTGTGAGAATTCTCTGCCTCAGAGGGCAGTGGAGGCTGGTTCTCTGGATACTTTCAAGAGAGAGCTAGATAGGGCTCTTAAAGATAGCAGAGTCAGGGGATATGAGGAGAAGGCAGGAACAGGGTACTGATTGGGGATGATCAGCCATGATCACATTGATGGGCGAATGGCCTACTCCTGCACCTATTGTCTATTGAAGTGGTACTGGTGTGTCCTCCCTTTATGGGATTAAACCTAACCCCACAAATTGGGGTGATGTCAGACCATACCTGTTGCTCCACAAACTTCAGGCAGTACTCCTGATCCTTTGAATCACTTTAATTCAGTAGTGCAAAAGATTTGCAAAAAGCTTTTTACTTGGTTGAAGGTGATTACCTTTGACCAGGTGCCACCTTCTCTTTTAAGTAACTGGACAGTCATTGAATTAGCATCATCATTTAACACTTTACTGTTTCCGGCAGGAGAAAGTTCAATCTGTGACCCTCTTTTAACATGTCTTTGAAGCATACCTGGTGGGATTTGGGCGTATATTCGCTTTGATCATTGGTCTATCACATACACTGTTTATGTTCAATGCATTACTGTTTAAAAATATGAGAAACACATTTAAAACTGAGACGAGCCCAACATTTTTCTGGCAGAGGATTGTCAGTTTTTGGATTCCTCTGCAACAAAAGGTGGTGGAATTAAACAGAATATTTCTGAGGCTGAGGTAGATTGATGCTTAATGAGCAAGAGGGAGAAATATTGCTGGGAGTGGAGTGGAGATGAGCCATGATGTTATTAGATGGTGAAGACTACTTGATAGGCCGAGTGGCTTGCTCCTGATTCTTATGTTCCTGTGTACGTCAATGTGTAGCCTTTCCACAACCCAAGCAAAAATTATTATGCTGCTTTTCACAAGTTATTATATTTTGGTATCCCAGGTGAAATGAATAATTTTAACAACGGTTTGGATCTTTAACTAATTAAATTAGTTTGCATATTACTGAAAATTTTCACAAAATAAACATTGATTACATAAGATATAAGAAATAACCAGGCCACATGATCTAACCAAGTTACCATTCATACAGTACTCAAGCTTCCTCCTATCTTTCCTCATCTGAATCTATCTGCACAATGCTCTATTCCCTCATATGTTTGTCCAACGAATGAATGAATAAATTGTACTTTATTGTCACATATACCGAGGTACAGTGAAATTCTTTGCGTACAATGCACAAAGTAGACAAAAAGCCGCCACTTATCTGGTGCCGACAAAGTTACAAAAGTACTCATTAGCTTCGATGGTCCCTCTTTGTTCTTGGTGGCCTCCCCCACCAGGTCCTTCCTTGTTTTTGGTGGTACACATAGAACATAGACCAGTACAGCACCAAAACAAGCCCTTCGACTCACAATGTCTGTGCTGAACATGATGCCAAAACCATCTCTTATCTGCGTGCAGGTAATTTACGTCCCTCCATTCTCTGCATATCCATATGCCTATGCGAAATTCTCTTAAATACCACTATTGTTTCTGCTTCTATCAAGAAGCCAGGCAGCACTCATCACCCACTGTGTAAACAAGTTGCCCCACACATCTCCTTTCAACTTTGCTATCTCACCTCTCAAAGCTATGCCCTCCAGTATTTGATATTTATATATATTTATACTATTTATTTGTATCCTGGGAACAATGTTCTGACTGTCTACCATATCTCTGCTTCTCATAATTTTATGTGCATCTATATATACACAGTACATCTATCAAGGTGCCAGAAAAACCATTCTATGTCTGCTCAACCTCTCCCTGTAGCTAATATCCCCTAATCCAGGCATCATTCTGGTAAACCTCCTCTGCACCCTTTCGAAAAGCTCCACATCCTACCTGTAATGGGGAGCCCAGTACAGCATGCAATACTCCAAATACGACCTAACCAAAGTCCTCTAAATCTCCATCATGACGGCCTGGCTGATACTCCATGCCCTGACAATGAAGGCAAGCATACCAAATGCCTTCTTTGCGACTCTATCTAATTGTGTTGCCATAGCATTGTGGACAGGGTGGAAATGGGTGAATGGGGGATCAGGGGTGGTAGAGATATGCTGAAAGCTGTACTCCTGGAATGCATATTATGTGGGTGGTCGTTGCAAGTTAACTTTATTCATGGAGTTCTACATTACTGATTCTTAATTGTTTTGTACATGTGCAACTTGGTGGCTTGTGCTCATTTTGGATCTATCCAAAATGTTTGTCTACAGAGCGCTGATACTGGATGCTTTCGGAGCTGAATCAATTCCAACTGAGACATAATTTACTGCCTGAAAGGGTGTTGGAAGCAAATTCAACCATGATTTTCACAAAGACATTAAATGGATATTGTTCTGAAATATATTGCAGATCTCTTGGGAAAAAGATGTTTGACTAAGTCGATCAGGCACTAGTGTCGCCTCGATGTGCTAAACAATGCCTCTCTGTTCTGTAATAATTTTATGATTCTATGACTGTTGTGCACATACACATCCCCACGTTTCTGGTATGATTTGCTAGTAAAGATGAACTGGGGCTCAATACTCATATAATTAGGTCCTGTGGTGATCTTCTCTTGTTAGGCAGTCCCTCAAGGGTTTGGAATGACTTGCTTACACTTCAGTTCAGTGATTCCTGAAGTGTCTGATGAGGCCTGTGTGGGAAACACAGGTTCTATCATGAGTAAGGTAGGTGATGATTGACAAGCTGGCTGGATGGGTAGATGGCTCCTTTCATTTTTCATGTAGGACGTCAGTGTGCTTTTGGAAAGGTTCTTGAAGTTCTTGATGTCATCCCAAGGAGTGTTTCTCCACTTCAACTGATCTTATTCCAAAGATTCATATGAGTTATTATAATAAAATTCAAACCTCCTTACCTGTACCACCTATCTTGTCAGATTTTCGCCACCTTCTCCTATCAATCTGAGAAGGATCCTGGCCCAAAACATCACCTGTCAATTCCCTCCACAGATGCTGCCTGACCCAGCACTTTCTTTTCTTTGCAATATTCCAGCATCTACAGTTCCTTTTGTCACCGTAAAAGGGTTATATTTGTACTTCCTTAGTGAGTCAACGATCTTTTGACTGTAGATGGATACAAAAAGCTTTACACCTGAAATGTCTCCTATTCCTTTTGTCCAGAGACGCTGTCTGACCTGCTGAGTTACTCCAGCTTTTTGTGTCTATCTTCAGTTTAAACGAGCATCTGCAGTTCCTTCTTACACATCATTTTACTGTCCTCTCCTTCATTGGCAGCATAGTCACATGAGGAAAAGATGCAGTTTAATGAGTTTGGGAGAAATATGAAGTGCGGTGAGAAAAGCAGGTTGCGAGGGAGTTAATTAAATAACTCCTAAAGGCTTTGCTCTAAAGACGAGGGATCAGGTTGAACAGGAAGCTTCCACGAGGGAATCATTATAAAGCTCTGCAGACACCATGGGCAAAATTAGTGGAGAAAGGATCATTTAAAGCTGAAGGGCTATTAAAAAATGACAAAACTGAATATTAAGCACAAGGGAAAATTCCATTTGTTTGCATCACAAGCGTGAATGAATAATTAAAGAAATCTTTTCCAGCAACGTATCACATTATCTGTTTCAAACAGGCTTATCTCTCACTCTTTTCACATATTTTGAAATATTTCTCATTATGAATCAATAACAAATTTCTTCACTGCATTTTCTCTCACCTTACAATTTGGTGTCATTTGCAAATTTTGGAATTTGTTTCTGATTTTATTTATGGAAGCAGCAGTCCCAGCACCAATCCTTGTGATGCACCACCACCCCAACATGTCACCAATCTCTGTTTTGTTTTTCAAACATCTTACTAACTATTCTGCTAGTTGTACCTGGCAGTCATCAATCTACAACGATGTATCTTTTCAAAGGCCTTTTGGGAAATGTACTAAATTTATAGCATTGCAATTTTCAAACATTTCTAATGTTACTTCAAATAATTCAATAAAGCATGACCTTTCCATTTGGAATCCATGTCGACTACTCTTTATTATGTGCAGGAAGGAACTGCAGATACTGCTTTCCACTGAAGAAAGACACAAAAAGCTGGAGTAATGCAGCGGGTCAGGCAGCATTTCTGGAGAAAAGGAATAGGTTATGTTTCGGGTTGAGACCCTTCTTCAGACATGTATTCAGCTTGTGATTTTTTTCTATTACATGTCTACGTAAGCATTCCACTATCTTTCTGATAATCAACATTAAATGAAGTAGTCTATAGTTCTAAAAATGTGTCCTATTTTCCCCTTTAAGTATCGGGACTGATTAGCTGTAAATTCCTCAGAATGATATGTAGAACACAGAGTGCTGGAGTAACTCAGCGGGTCAGACAGCATCTCCGAAGGACATGGATAGGTGACATTTTGGGTCAGAACACTTCTTAAGGTTGTTGGAGCAGGACAGGGAGAGAACGAAAAGAGGCATGGGTGGAATTAAGTCTGGCAACTGTTAATAAGTCATTTGTAAGGTTCTGTCCCACTCCGTCTTCTTTTCCAGCTTTCTCCCCACTACTACAATCAGTCTGAAGAACATCCTGAAATATCTGAAACATCACTTTTTCCATATCCTCCATAGATGGTCATCACTTTGTGTTCTACGCCAGATTCTAGCATCTGCAGTTCCTTGTGTTCCCATAATCATATTGCATTTTCCAATGAAAGGTTGCATATAGTTGCAATAATTCTCCCTATCTTCTTTTGTTATGTGTAGATGGGATTCATCTGGATCTGCATTATTACTTCAATGTGTTTTATTCATTTATCAATTATCCCCTTTGCACCAAACACACACTTTTGATCTCAATCTCTTTTGTTCTCTACTGATCCCATGTCCATAGTCCCACAAATGGTAAATGTAGCTGTGAAGACACCATGCAACTTAATCAATGAACGTGCACATACCCACAGCTATAATGGGTCCTATCCTGTCCATAATTTACAAATTTGTCCTTGTTGTTTGTGAGTTTATTGAGGGTATTCTTTTGTTGGCCAACCTCTGTTCTCCATTGTGTTTTACCAATTGTGCCTCTACTTTCTTAAAACCTTATCTTAATTGCCGAATAGTTTCAATTCACCTCCAAATTGCTGATCTTTCCAGTATGTTCCAGCATCCATTAACTTATTTGTCCTTTGATTAGTCCCTTTCCCAGATAATTATTATTCTTTCTGGTTAATACACAGAAAATAATGTTCCGAAGAATGGCCCTGGGCATTAAACATTAATGTCATCTCAGGTGCTGTCTGATCTGCTGAGTGTTCCCAGCATCTTTTCTTTTTATTTCAGTATTGAAGTTGCTATTATTTTGATTTTTGTAAACAGTAAAGACTGGAAATACTCAGAACGTCAGGCACCATCTGTCCATGGATCAACTGTTAATGGTTCAAGTTAATAACCTTTGACTTATTACCACTACAACAGTTGCTATTACTACTACTACCACATTGTTCCCAATGTTGGGGAACTCCAGAACAAGGGGTCACAGTTTAAGGATAAGGGGGAAGTCTTTTAGGACCGAGATGAGAAGATCATTTTTCACACAGAGAGTGGTGAGTCTGTGGAATTCTCTGCCACAGATGGTAGTTGAGGCCAGTTCATTGGCTATATTTAAGAGGGAGTCAGATGTGGCCCTTGTGGCTAAATGGATCAGGAGGTATTGAGAGAAGGCAGGTACAAGGATACTGAGTTGGATGATCAGCCATGATCATATTGAATGGCGGTGCAGGCTCGAAGGGCCGAATGGCCTACTCTATGATACTACTACTATCATTACTACTACTATTATCATTACTACTACTACTACCATTACTGCTACCACTATTATTACTACTACTATCATTACTATTACTACTACTACTACTATTACCACTACCACTACCACTACTAACGATAATAATACTATAATAGAATTATCATAGAATATTTAACCACTCTCACATTTTAGTTTAGTTTCTCACCCAGATGACATTCCCAGGTTCCAAAAGCAGGAACCTGCTAAGAATCATGTTCTTTGGAATATTTAATTACGTTGATTAAGTAGTTCAATCTTAAATTTCATTTCTAATCAAGTATTTATTCAGCTTCTTTAAAATGATGATGAAAATAGCATCACTTGCTCTTGATAATGGCCTGCTCCACATTATCTCTTACACTGTGGGTGCAAATGTCAACTAATCTTGATTGAGGTTTGTTAATTTTGAAGGCAATGAGACTAGAACTGCACACGATATTCTAATTGTGGCCTCACCAATGATCCGTGCAAGGTTAGAATAAATTATTTCCACTTTGAATCATATGCCCTTGAGACATACACGGTACTAGAGCTGCACTGGCTTATATTAAAACTGTATAAATCAAAATGTCAAAGTTTTAATGCCATCTATTTTTTATTCCTATTTCCATTTAACCAACAAGTTTAAACTTTAGTGCCAGGGAACTGCGATGGATAACTTTTATTATCCCATATGAAAATGTTTCAGGTGCTGGAAAATTAAAAAAGAGTGCTTTCAAACCTCAGCAAGTCAGACAGTATCTGTGAAGAGGCAAACAGTGTTAAGCTTACAGCTTGTTGATCACATCAGGATGCTGGCTTTGTTTTTATTAAATGTGTACAATGCTGGTATACAAAAGAAGACACAAAGTGCTGGAATAACTGAATGGATCTGGCACTACAAACCTACCAGCTTCCACAGTTATCTGGACACAATTCCTCCCACCCTGCGTCTTGCTAAGATGTTATCCCCTACTCTCAATTTCTCCACCTCTACCATATCTACTCCCAATATGAGGCTTTCCATTCTAGGACATCCAACATGTCCTCGTTCTTTAGTAAATGTGGATTCCCCTGCTGTAATAGATGGACCCCTCACCTGAGACCCCCTATGTCTGTAGTTATGCTTTCACTCCCCTTCCCCTCCAGACAGAACATGGATAGAGTTCCCCTGGTCCTCACCTTTCACCCTGCCAGCCTCTGCATCCAACACATTATCCTCCGACATTTCCATCACCTTAAACATGATCTCACCATCGGTCACATCTTCCCTTTCCCACAAATTTCCATCTGCTGCAGAGACCACTACCTCCACAACACCTTGGTTCACTCATCTTTCCCACCCAAACCACCCCCTTCCCAACTACTTTCCCCTGCAACTGCGGGATATAATTTGACTTTCCTATTCCCTATGTATGGAATACGAAGCTCTTCGCAGAAATATGGAGTGGGGTTTTGAAATTTGAAAAAAAAGGCTTGTGTGGCTGATGTCCAGAATTCAGGATTAAGCATTGAAATGTGTTTTGAATAAGTGAATCCTTTTTGGCGAGCAGTACTCTTGCATACACTGACCTGCCATCAGCATCCTGAAAGGACAATCAACTTCATAGTGTGCCACTGGGAATAAGCAGTTGGTCAATGGGAGGGCTCGATGCAGCAATGGGTTTTAATATCTCAAATAGCAATGTCACCTTTGCTATCTTACCTATCTGACAACTCTGGCTATCTTTCAGAAGTATCTTGTTAGTTTTAAAGTGTTTTAAGGTATGAGGCTTGAATGACTATACATAATTCCAATTTTGTTTTAACCTTGGATATTCTCCTTGGATTATTTTTCTTTTCTTTGATATAGTTATGTCAATAATAATGAAGACAAATGTCCCTCATTCATCTAATGAAAAACATGTTGGGGAAGACTAGCTCTGGTTAGAATAAGCTAAAGTTTGGGATAAAATTATGCATTTCAATAATTATTATTTAATTTGGTTATGGAACAAAAAACACACTTTCTGTCTCAGTTCCAAATGTACATTTGATGACTCCATCATTCACTAGTGAATAACAAAATGCTGGAGTAAGTCAGCGGGTCAGACAGCTTTACTGGAGCAAATGGATAGGTGGCATTCTGCGTCAGAACCCTTTTTCGCAGAGTGGAAATGTAAAAGATTAAAAGGCGTACAGTGAGAGATTGAATGTTTAATAGAGATGTGTGACGCAAGACTTTTACACAGATAGTGATAGGTGGCTGGAACGCATTGCTGGCGGGGCGGGGGGGGGGGGGGGGGGGGGGTGTGGATGGAGGTGCTGGTTGTGGAAGCAGGTATGATAATGACAAGGCATTAAGACAGGCACATGAGCAAGCAGGGGATGAGGGTCCTCAACCAAATGCAGGCATTTGGACTTAGTGTAATTTGGCATCATATTCATCACAGATATTGTGGGCTGAAGAGCCTGATCCTGTGCTTTACTGCATTGTTATATGCTTCAGTCACAGCCAAATATAAAATATATTAATATAATAGGGCAGTTTTCACTTTTAATTTTCTCCAGAGATGCTGCCTGACCCATTGTGTTACTCCAGCATTTTGCGTCCATCTGTGTTCAACTTCCCAAATATTAGCAGGGATTGTTTCAGTAAAAAAGACCTAGAATGCGTAGAAATTTCAAAATGCATCCAAAGAACTTTTCATGCCACTGCATCAAGAGTTGTATTGGAGTAGGGGGCAGTGCTGAATCTAAACTGTGGGGATGTAGTTAGCAAGAGGGGGGGGAGTGTTAGTGGACGAACATTTTGGAGATGGTGACTATAACTATGTAAGTTTATAAGTTGTTATGACTAAGGACAAGTGCAGAGTGGAAATTATATTTATAATTAGGGAAAGGTTGATTGATTGATATGATTGATTAATTGATTGAACGATACAACATGTAAACAGGCCCTAGGGGTTAACAGAGACCCTGCCGACCATCAATCGCCTGTTCACACCAGCTGAATGTTATCCCTCTTTTGCATCCACTCCCTATGCACTTGGGGAAATTTACAAAGGCCAATTAATCTACTAACCCACACACCTTTGGGATGTGTGAGGAAATGAGCACCCAGAGAAAACTCATGCAGTCACAGGGAGAATGTGCAAACTCCACATAGACAGCACTCGAGGTCAGGATTGAACCCAGGTCTCTGGCGCTGTGAGGCAGCAACTCTACCAGTTGTGCCACTGTGCCGTTACCTGTAAGTGGAGACAGATACTCCAAAAACATTTGCAAATTAATTAAGTACTTGAAATGCTATTTATAGAAGCTATAAACCTAGTGCTGGAAATGGGATTAATTATGTTAGCAAGCATGGATTGAAGGACCTTGAAGGACAGGATTGATAGGGCGGCAGAGTGGCGCAACAATAGAGTTGCTGCCTTACAGTGTCAGAGACCCAGGTTTGATCCTGACTATGGGTGCTGTCTGTACGGAGTTTGCACGTTCTCCCCGTGACTGTGGGTTATCCTTGTGTACTCCGGTTTCCTCCTACACTCCAAAGACATATAGGCTTGTGTGTAGGTTAATTGGCTTTGGTAAAAGTGGTAAATTGTCACTAGTGTGGGATAGTGTTAATGTATGGAGATCGCTGGTCAGTACAGACTCAGTGGGCCTAAGGGCCTGTTTCCGTGGTGTAAAAGTAAAATTAAATCTAAGCCTGTTTCTATGCTATGTGAGTCTAATACTGAAAGATTGACAGTAAGTTTAAGTACATTACAGCTGAAAACGTAGATTCTTGTCTGGAAGTGATAAAAGTCAGGATTGTACGATGACTGTGCCAGAGCAGGAATCCTGGAGTGCTTCAAGAATGGAGAAGAATGCAGAGATTGAAACGAGAGATGCCGGGATAGATTTGAACACGAAATGAGAGTTCTTCCTTGGGGGGCACAGTGGCGCAGCTGGTAGAGCTGCTGCTTCGCGTTGGCAGAGACCAGTGTTCGATCCGACCCCGGCTGGTGTCTGTGTGAAGTCAGCACATTCTTGCTGTGACCACACGGGTTTCATCTGGGTGCTCTGGTTTCCTCCCACATCCCCAAGGCATGCAGGTTCGGGGGTTAGTTGGTCTCTAGTAAATTGTCCCTGGTGTATCTGGAGTAAATGAGAAAACGGGATAACATAGGATTTGTTTGAGCAGGTGATCAAAAGTTGGTGTGGACTCGATGGGCTGAAGGGCCCCGTTTTAATGTGGTATTTCTAAACTAAACTATAGTTGGCCGGAAACTATTGTCGATGAGGCTGCATATGGATGTAGGATAAATTGGATATAGGTTCCAGATATTTTGAGTGAGAAACCAGCCAGCTCAGCACTGGAATAGTTGAGTCCAAAGATTTCAAAGACAAGGATAAAGTGTAGGGTGCTTCATTGTGCTGTTGAAGTTGTGCTGTTTTAGCATGCAAAATTGTCCAATGCAAATCAGAAATTTGTTAAGCTTAAATGTTATCGAACTAACACCTAAACTTCCCGTACTTTAGTCACGAGGGTCTCTCTTGTGGAGAGAGAATGCCACATCAAGAAAGTCTAAATGTTCTTATTGAATCACAGCATCAGACAGGCCATTTGGCGAGCAACCCGTGTTGATCATCATCCATCCACTTACTCCAATCCTACTCTGGTCCTACATGTGAAGCCAATCATGGTTGTTTCAGTCTTCTGCATTAGACACTGAGGATGATGTGAATGTTGTGCTGGGAAACTGAGCTCCGTACCACCCAAATCAAGTTATTAAGCTCTGGAGCAGCAACTCTGTAACATAATGCTCATCATATAATAGCCAACGCACATATCAGTTCAAATGCTGGGCACACTGGCAAAGTGACAGTGATATGGAAATATAATGTAGACACCCTTTCTAATCATCAGCACTTGGTTCAAATCCCAATGCAGTGGATGCAAATTTTAAATTCAATTAATGGAATATACTGTAATGTAAAAAGTCAACAGTTGTAATACTTGTAATAGGTTGTAAGAAAAGTGCATTTTGTGTGGAAGAAATCTATCATCAGTATCCAGGCTGGGGTTCATGTTACTCCAGAATCACGCAATGCAGCTGACACCTCTGTGTCCTCTGCAATGGGCAGTAAATTATTTAGTACCAAATCCCCAGCACGTGGACTGCAAAGGTTTCAGGAGGTGGGTAATTTCCACCCCCACAGTAGCAATTAGAGAAAAGCAATAAATGCTGACCTTGTCAATGACACATAGGAATAAATACATAAAATATAGATGTGGTATATTTTAAATATCCGTAATGCTTGTTTTAATTATGCTTTTAATCAAAAGGATGTTTTTAGATTAACATGATGAACAAATTGAATTAAAGACGCCAGAATTTCTTGTAGCTATTTAAAGTTGATAAAACTGAGGAATTTTTAGTGTTCTGGAATAATACCAGTGGAGATGAAATCTCAATTGGATTCAACCTTGAAGATGTTAGGATACTGAGGGCAGTTTTATTGACGGGTGTGAATGATAAATGGACTATTCAGGTTCTTGCAAACTAATATTTTGAATTGCTGTTGACTTTTGTATGTTAATTCTGCACTGTTCCAGATGATCATTTGCAAATTTTAGCATTAAAATTGACTTCCTAATAAAAGCTTCACGTCAATATAAATATGTTTGAGATTAACATTTGACATGATATTGGCAGGGAGGGTTGATAACTTTGAGCCGTTCTTTTGCCTCTCCACTGTCTTAAAATTTAAGAGAGATTTAATGACACAGTCACAGTCATATAGCACGGAAACAGGCCCGAACTAGGCCTTGATCTGAAACGTCACACATTCCTTCTATCCAGAGAAGCTACCTGTCCCGCTGAGGTACTCCAGCATTTTGTGTCTATCTTTGACTGAAAGAGGCGCTTCAACTTAACTTATCCATGCTAACTAAGATGTACTGTAGAGAGTATCCTGACTGGTTACATCATGGTCTGTTACAGATATTCCAATGCACAGGAATGCAAGAGGCTGCAAAGAGTGGTAGACTCTGCCCTGTCCATCACAGGCACAGCCCTCTTCACTGTCAAAAGCATCTATATGAAGTGTTGCCTCAAAAAGGTGGCATTTATCATCTTGGACACTCACTATCTGAACCATACCCTCTTCTTGCTGTACTGTTTGGCACGAGGTATAGATGCCTGAAGTCACACTCCACAGCAACTTTCCTACAACTATCAGGCTCATGAACCAACATACATAACCCAGTCTGAAAAAGGGTCTTAACCCAAAATGTCACCCATTCCTTCTATCCAGGGATGTTGCCTGTTCCACTGATGTTACTCCAGCATTTTGAGTCTATCTTCGGTGTAAACCAGCACCTGTAGTTCCTTCCCATGCATAACCCTAAACCTACTGTGTAAACGGAACAATACCCATCACCTATTACACTACCATGGACTTGCTTTTTTTTTTCTAATTATGTTTTGCACAATGTCTTGATTTGTCTGCACAGTCTTGTTTTCAACTGTCTTGCAAAATATGTGTAATTTTTGTATGATTTGTTTCTGTGTGCTTGTCTGAAACTACGTGCCAGGTATGTGGGTGCAAGTAAGTTTTTCATTTGCACCTCACCATACATGGGCATTATGCAATAAACTCAACATGACCTGTGGTACTTCCTTGGAGCCAGCTTTTTTTCTGCTCTGACAGGCGGGAAGCATGCTTTTTTGGGGTATTCTGCAGCCAGAAAAGAGAAACAAAGTAATAGGCATTTCCGTCAGTGCATCTCTCCAGGAAAATGATTGCCTTATCTATCATAAATGCATTTTGAAAATAATTCCTTTTTTTGAATCATTGGGAGATTTTGGATTGTTGGATTGAGGTGAACATTCCCATGAGAATTATATTAATGAATTATCTGCCCAGATAATTATATGAACCCCCTCTTTTAGAAAGGAGGCGAGGAGGAATTTCTTTAGTCAGAGGGTAGTTGATCTGTGGAACACATTGCCACAGAGGGCTAAGTCAGTGGATATTTTTAAGGCAGAGATAGACAAATTCTTGATTAGAACGGGTGTCAAAGGTTATGGGGAGAAGGCAGGAGAATGGGATTAGGAGGCAGAGATCAGCCATGATTGAATGGCAGAGTAGACTCGATGGGCTGAATGTCCTAATTAAACTCCTATAACTTGTGAATTTATGAATGATTAATCAGTCCAAGGACTTAAACGAAAGAACTATGACTCATATCCACAAAAAGGATGCCATGTGGATGTGACTGCAGTTTATCTCCATAGATTTGCAAAGTTTGGAGACCCAACTAAAACTGCAATTTCATTCACTAGCTGTGTTATTGCAGGAGGAATAAATACATTATAGTCGATGAAGTGTGTAAGAAGGAACTGCAAATGCTGGTTTACACCGATGATAGACACAAAATGCTGGAGAAATTAATCTGTGTCAGGCAGTTTATCTGGAGAAAAGGAATAGGTGAAGTTTCGGGATGAGACCATTCATGACTCTGATGAGGGTCTTGACCCGAAACGTTACCTATTTATTTTCTCTGGAGATGCTGTCTGACCTGAGTTACTCCAGCATTTTGTGTCTATCTTATAGTCGATGAACTTTAGTTTAGTTTCGAGGTACAGCATGGGAACAGCCCTTTGCCCATAGGGTCCACACCGACCTCTGCTCACCAATCCACACCAGTGCTACGTTGTCCCACTTTCTCATCCATTAGGCACATTTTTACACAGGCTAATTAACTTACAAACCCACACGTCTTTGTGACGTGGGAAGAGACCAGAGCACCCGGAGGAAACGGATGAAGTCACAGGGAGAATGTGTAAACACCACACAGACATTATCCCAGGTCAGTATCGAACCTGGGACTCTGCTGCTGTGAGGCAGTAAAAATGTGCTGCTGGTAGAGCTAAATTTAATGTCGGCAGGATTGACTTGAAAGAAGCATTGAACGTTTCGGGTGAGACCCTTATTCAGATAATATATTCTTAGTGTTGATCTATTATTCAGAGTTGCTGGTATTATACATGTTAGCTCATTTGTTTTGTATGTAACCTCATAGCTAGCCAAATGACTCCTTGGGTGATAACCTCTTCTGCTGCTTGAGGGTTTTTCCCCCACTTGATTCAGCTCCACAATGTTCAGTAGCAGAGAGACCCCAAATTTTGGTCCATTCCACACAGAGCCTGTGCATTGGCTGCACTGAATTTCACTCTGTCTCTCCTGCAGTCTGACATGTGCCTGTCAGCGGTATTCCCTGACGGACATCTCATTGCGCAGCAAGACCTTCAACCATGCGATCTCTACAATTTATTTTCAACATTTCCAAAGCAGCTGAAAGTCAGGATCTAGGCTATCCAGAGATCATATCATTTTGGTGTGACCCCCAGTGCTGATCTTTGAACTTCTCACCTCCTGATCCACTGCTCTGTATGTTTGCTACTGAAAAACTTTGGGAATCTATCAGTAGATTAGTCTTCTTCGCCTTCTTCTTGCGAATGAAACATAAACCAAAGGAATAGTTAGATCTCATGCCAGGCGTAGAGCAGGCAGGTTGTTGTCTTTGCGTCAATGTCTGCCAGGCCCTGAGCTCCATTTGGCGGGTGGTAGAACGGGCACCCAGAGATGACATGGTTGGCTGTCTGTTGTTCTGCTCCGCATTCACAGGCTGGGTTCTGGCAGAGTCCACATCTCCACATGCTGGCATTGAAATGCCCAACTCCAGTACGAAGTCTGTTGAGCTTCACCCATGCTCCTCTGGGGGAGGTCAGACCCTGGACTGCTTTTATCTGGTGAAGAGATGTAGCTGTGTAATGGAGATGAGGTTGCCTTCCACTCCTGCGACCATTTGGTGGCTATCCAGTGTGCTTTTGTCTCAGTTGGCTGGATGGATGCTAGGAGTTGTTTTCCATGTGGAGCAAAGGGGTGACGGGACTTCAGTCGGGGTGGTCTTTGTTCTCTGCTGATAGCCTGAAGGAGGAGATGATCTGGGTCCATGGCACGACAAGGTAGTGCCAGGTAGTGCTGCTTGCCTTCGGATCCCTGCAGGCGGAATGCCTGCAAATATAGGGAGCTGCTCGACTGGAGTAGGTTGAAGGCACCCAGTGATGGTTCGCAAGGTGCTGTTCAGGCTCATGTCTACCAGCCTAGTATGTCTACTTCTACTCCATATGGATGTGCAGTACTAAGCTGGGGCCTACACAAGAGCTAAGACAGGTGCAAAGAGTTGATGGACTGGCTCCTGCCAGGTGTTGGATGAGGCCGCTACCTGCCGACTTTGTCGCTGAGACCAGCCAGGTGTTGACAAAATGTAAGCCGAGGTAAGTGGGTGTTTGTTGGAAGTCCAAGCGCCTGTTGTTAATGAAGTGATACATAAGTATTAGTAGCTGACTTTGTTTTTTTTCTATTTCAAATTTTATGTTGAAGGTGGGTCCAGTCATCGTTTCTATGGCGACCTGCTACGACTATGACTGTTGCCGGTAGTCGCCTAAAATAGCCTAAGTGGGAAAGGCCCATAACTTACCAGTTTTTCCACATTGGTTTCAGGGACAATTCATTCATAGAGTCATACAGCATGTAATCAGGTTCAACTCATCTATGCCGACCAAAATGCCCCATCTAAACTAGTCCAATTTGCCTATGTTTGCTATAAAGGGCCTGTTCCACTTTCATGACCTTTACCGAGTTTGACCTTGGCTCATACTCGCAGCATGGTCGTCACGAGGCCATAGGAGCTCGTAGGTAGGCCGTGATGTTAGTCATAGATACTCGTGGCATCAAGTAGGTCGGGGCGTTTTTCTAGCCTGATGAAAAATGTCCACGTGTAAAAAAGGTCGTGAATGTGGGACTGGCCCTTTAAACAGTAGTCTCAACCACCTCCTCTGGCAACTCAATCTATATGCCTGCCACCTTCTGAATGAAAAGATTGTCCCTCGGGTTTGTATTAAATCTTGCTCCTTTCACCTTATACACATGTCCTCTTTTTTTTGATTCCCTACCCTGGATAAAATAGTCTGTGCATTCAGTGCAAAAAGAATGAAGGCACAGCACACTTTCTCTCTTACACACACACGCATACACAGAAATAATCGAAATCCACATACACATGGACACACGCATGCACAGACACATGTGTGTGCATATGTCTATGAGTAGCATTCACAAATAGGCACAATAAGGCACACACACACATCCATACCCATACAATCACACAGCCATTAACACATGCACACACAAACCTTCACAGCTGCACACATACATTTAAACTGGTAGAAGGGTATTTTCATTAAGTGCATTTTGGTTTCAGAAAAAAACATGTAGAACCATTCTGCACTGAAATTCCTTGCATTTTGGTATTTCAGTCGATCACCAAAGGAGTTATTTTCAGTCAGGTTAACATTTTTGAAAAAAAACGATGAGTCTAATGGATTCTGCAGTAAATTACTGCTTATATGTCTATTGGTTTGTTAAAAATATGAAGGAGAAAATTCAGGGTACTTTTATTTCTATTTGTTGAACAAGAATGTGGAAATAGTAACTGTCTTAACTAGGTGAGGTAGCCTGCATCGCAATAGTAAAAGCACTTCAAAAAGAACTTCATTAGCTGTGAAGTGACTTGTAACATCCTAAGGACATGAAAGGTGTGATTGTAAATGCAACATTCATCTTTCATTATCTGTGATAAAAGTGAATGCTGCGCTCTCAGTGCTTTAGCGTTTCCCTACTAAAGCAGAAGCATTTCATGCTGAGTCTTTAAGAAATGCCAGTGTCATCAGTGTGAACACAAGCTGGCAAGCATCTGTTCTTACCAACACTTACCTTGAATGATGGCATCTGGTTAAAGATCCCATCGGCCATATTCAATATGCACTACCACATCATTCGCTTGATTCATTCCTTACACAGTTTTCTCCATATTTAGCTCTGTACCACATGACCTTCAATTATTAACTGTGCTGAATTAGTTCCGAAATGGCATTTATGGTGCAGATTATGTGGGACGCTGGGTTTAAGTTCACGTTTAAGTGAGTTTATTGTCATGTGTCGCTGATAGCACAATGAAATTCTTGCTTTGCTTCAGCACAACAGAACATAGTAGGCATTGACTACAAGACAGATCAGTGTGCCCATTATGAAGCAAGCAGAAGACCATTAGGCATAGGAGCAGAATTACACCATTCAGCCCATCGAGTCTACTCTACCATTAACCGCAGTTGTTTTATTGTTCACTCTCAACCCCATTTCATTTCGGAGTCACGTGAGTGACTTCGTGAAGAGCCCGCCGGCGCGCATGCTCGACATATCGTCGTACCGCGTTGCTGCGACGGCTGGCGGTGGAGCGCGCTCCTCGCCAGCCCTTCATAAGGGGCCACGGAGGTAAGTATCCTACCTTTAGTTGGTGGTCCTTGTTGTTGGTTATGTCTTGCAGCAAGGACATGGATGGGAGTTCCAAGGGCCGGAGGACGTCAGGACGAGTTCGCCGGTCAACAGTTCCGGGGCCTTTACCATCGGCAGTACCTGCAACGCAGGCCGGGACTCAGGCGGAGATGTGGGTAAGCCCTGTGATTACAGGTCCAGATCTGCCAGCACACCACAGCTCGGAGGAGTTCGACGAGGAGGAGTGTGGTGTGCCGCCAGAGCAGGGGGACCCTCCCATGGCAGTCAGGTCATCAGCGGGCTCGCTGGCGACCTCGAGCTGGGTGCGTGCGGCTGCACGGCCCGTTCCACTCAGCCCTCCGCGTAGGGGAAGGGCAGCAGCCCAGAAGCCTAACCCTGCCAGGGCTAAGGCATTGCCTGACACGGAGGAGCGGTCAGGTTCCAGGGCGAGACCCGGGGCGGCTGTGAGGTCCAGCCGGCACACCCCGACTCTCGACGCCGGGACGGGTCGGTTGAGTCGGGTCTCGTCACGGTCGCCGAGCCCCCCATGGATGGGTGGGCGAGACCATGCGTCGGCAAAGTCCACGATGTGGGCAGCCGGCAAGCCTGCGCGGGCTTCAGGCAGCCATGCTTCGGCTGGTGCCGACACCACGCCGCAAGTGCCCTTAGTTACAGCGGCTTCAGCTCCCGCTAAACGGAGGCGGTTGAACACGCCCGCGCGGGAATCGCGCAGTTTCGCCTCGGCGGCTGTTAGCGACAACTACCGGCACCGGCTGGGCCTCGATGAGGTGCGGGCCGATGATAGGAGCCCGGTTTTCTTTTCAGAGCCGGAGGACTCCGACCACCTGAGTGTTCAGGGTGAAGGGCGTATTGACCATATGGAGCGGCTGCTGGAGCTCCTGCTTCAACGTCAACTACAGCAGGGCAGCAACAGGCACAGGGGGTTGTCACCAGCCTCTACCATCAGCCTGGAGCAGCAGGAGGAGGAGGTTTTGGTGGATTCCATACCACCTCCGTTGGAGGTGCCAGCGGAGGATCTTCTGGATGTGGCGACCAAATTTGCGGCCCCACATTCATCTGGACTTCCTTTAAACGCAAAGCTGGCAGCCACTGTGGACTTTCTTAACAACCAGCAACTACAGGAAGAAGTCCTCATTCAGGCAATGAGCCGTCTCAAGGCTCCATCCAATTGCAACTCCCTCAACGTGCCTGTGGTCAATACGCCGATATGGGGCAACATCAGTGCGGCTATCCGTCAACAAGAGGTAAAATTGCAAACCGCCGCCGCCGCCCCGTCAACTCTTTGGGGAGGACCTCTCGAAGAGAGTCAAAGAGCTTGACGAACAAGCCAAAACGGTGGGGATCATGCGCTCTCAGAGTGCCCCCACACCGTCAGGCTCAAAAGCTCCATACATTCGCTCACGAGGGTCTGCTAGTACCTCGACGAGGACCCACCCTCAAGCTCCACAACGACAGCAACATCAGACCCAGCACCAGGGGTCTTTTTTAGGACAGGGTCGGCAGAGACCCTGGTGGAAAACGAAGACGCCGCGCCCTCAAGCCAACCCAGCACCTCCACGTCCACCCACACGTGTCAAGGACCGCCGGTAACCACGGGGGTGAGGGGGTCTGGTTCTCTCTTTTCTCTTTGTTTAACTTCACATGTTGGTGGTCGCCTTCGGCTGTTTTTGGGTGCATGGGGTAATTTTACTGGTGACGAGTATGTGTTGCAGAATATTCAGGGGCATAAGGATAAGGGGGAATTCCTTTAGGACCGAGATGAGGAAAACATTCTTTACACAGAGAGTGGTGAGTCTCTGGAATTCTCTGCCACAGAAGGTAGTTGAGGCCAGTTCATTGGCTATATTTAAGAGGGCGTTAGATGTGGCACTTGTGGCTAAAGGGATCAGGGGGTATGGAGAGAAGGCAGGTACGGGATACTGAGTTGGATGATCAGCCATGATCACATTGAATGGTGGTGCAGGCTCGAAGGGCCGAATGGCCTACTCCTGCACCTATTTTCTATGTTTCTATGTTTCTATAAAATTGAGTTTATTAATGGCGACATTCCTCCATCCCCGCACATGCCCGGTCGAACGTTTAAATTATCTGTTGCAGAACAGGCAGCAGGCTACAAGGAAACTTTAAGGCTTGAACAGAAGGGAGTGATTGAGAAAGCGGTGCATGAGCCAGTTGAATTTGTTTCGAATATATTCACCAGACCTAAGAAGGATGGAGGTTGTCGTGTCATTATTGATCTAACCCGTTTGAATACTTTTGTAACATATACTCATTTTAAAATGGATACGTTTGAAACAGCCATATCATTGATTTCTCATGGTTGCTTTATGGCATGCATCGATTTGAAAGACGCATACTATTCAGTATCCATCCAGAAATACGACAGGAGGTTTTTGAAATTCATCTGGATGGGGCAACTCTGGCAGTACAAGGTTTTGCCTAATGGGCTCACCACAGCCCCTAGATTGTTCACTAAATTAGTGAAACCAATTATGGCTTATTTGAGACAGCGACATCATATAGTTATGGCCTATTTAGATGATATCTTAATTGTGGGCCGCACCCTGGAATTGGCTGAACAGGGAGTTGCAGCTGCTGTCAATATATTGCAACAATTAGGGTTTATTGTCCATCCAGAGAAATCAAAGTTCTGCCCTGCCCAGGTGATTAATTACCTAGGGTTCACGGTGAACTCTATGAGCATGCGGGTTACCATACCAATTAACAAGATTGAGGAGGTTACCCAGGTGTGTCAAGGTTTAATCCGCACCAATATACCATCGACTCGGCATACAGCTACAGTATTGGTAAGCTTGTAGCTTTGTTTCCGGCAGCGCGATATGGACCTTTGCATTATCAGAGTTTGCAAAGAGCTAAAATTGCTGCGTTAAAACAGGACGCTGGTCATTATGATCGATCAATGCAGCTGCCGTCCGAAGCGATAAATGAGTTGCAATGGTGGGTGTGCCACATTAGCAGCTCATTCAAGCCTATCAGGGAGGCTAATCCGGTGGTATATTTGCAGACTGATGCAAGCTCCAATGGCTGGGGAGCTACGGATAATTGCTCTAGTTGTGGGGGCAGATGGGACACCCTTGAGTCAACGATGTTGTTGACTCAAGGGATTAACTATTTGGAGTTGCTGGCAGCATTCCACGGACTTTGTGCGTATTGTTCCAAGCTTGTTGGAGCACATGTCCGTCTCCAAGTAGACAACACCACAGCAGTGGCATACTTAAACCATATGGGTGGTACCAGGTCAGTTTCGTGTGACAAATTGGCTAACTCAATTTGGCTCTGGTGTGTTCAAAGAGACATTTGGATTTCAGCTACCTATTTGCCAGGTGAGCTTAATACTGTGGCGGACACCAGGTCACGCAAATTTAATGACAATATTGAATGGATGTTGCATCCTGAGATTTTTGCTAAAGTCACAGCCAAATTTGGTAAACCGGACATTGACCTTTTTGCGTCACGGTTGAACCATCAGGTACCAACCTACGTTTCATGGGAACCAGATCCTGGGGCTATAGCGCTAGATGCATTCTCGCTGGACTGGGGGAATTGGTTTTTCTATGCCTTCCCCCCGTTTTGCCTCATCAGTCGGGTATTGCGTAAGATTCAGGCAGATGCTGCCAAGGGCATCCTTATTATACCCGACTGGCCCACACAGCCTTGGTATCCGGTGGTCTTTGACATGCTCAACGAACCTTGGGTCCTTTTGAAGGGTTGCCCACAATTGGTTACTCACCCTGTCTCAGGGGAGCCACATCCCTGCCATGGCTATTTAAATTTGTTGGCTTGCAGGTTCTGAACAGGCCGTTAGTCAAATACGGCCTCTCAGCTCGGACCATGGATACCATCGGGGCGTCGTGTCGAGAGTCAACAAGGCGAAGATACCGCTCGCATATTAAGAAGTGGGAAGCCTACTGCAGCCGCTCTCGCATCACGTACGATGACGTGACAATAACCGACGTCCTGGAATTCCTCGCGGGGTTGCACCATGATGAACACTTAAGTTACAGTGCCATCAACAGCGCCAGAAGTGCGCTCTCATTCTACCTCAATATTGAGGTAGGATCCAACAGGCTAGTGTCCAGACTCATGCGGGGTATATTCAATATGAATCCGCCTACACCACGCTATAATATCACCTGGGATGTCAGGGACGTATTAAACCTGCTCAGGACGTGGTCTCCCATGGAAGGGCTCCAACTGGACAAACTCACCATGAAGCTGGTGATGTTACTAGCGCTGACTTCAGCTCAGAGGGTACAGACACTACACAAACTTCGTGTCGACAGAATGACATCTACCCCTACAGAAGTAGTCTTTTTCATTGATGAGCTACTAAAGCAGCATAGACCTGGGTGCACAGGGCTGCAGCTGAAGTTCCCGGCATACCCCGCAGATGCTAAGCTATGTTTAGCCTCACATATCCGCCACTATGTCAAGGTGACGGCACGCATCAGAGGAATGGAGAGATACCTGCTGGTCACTCATACGAGACCTCATCATCGAGTGACAGTCCAGACGATATCCAGGTGGCTTCGAGTCGTCTTGGGTAAGTCAGGTATCGACACTAATGTGTTCAAGTCTCATTCCACCAGGGCTGCATCGTCGTCAGCGGCGAGGATTATGGAGGTGCCTATGGACCAAATTCTCGCCACAGCAGGATGGGCTAATGAAGCTGTGTTCCAGCGTTTTTATAACAAGCCTGTTGCTGCTCCTCTACAGTTCGCAGAAGCCGTGCTGAATGCAGGTCAAGAACGTGGAGATGTCCCCGCATGAGGGGTTTTTGATTTGTTATTCATAAATATGCTCTTGTTTTGCAGTATGAACTATTGAGCAAGTTTGTTCCTCCCATCCATCCCTGGTAGTGGTGTGTCAGCATGGACGTGGTCCAGGGCGTGTAATCACAGAAGCTTTGAAGTCTTCACGAAGTCACTCACGTGACTCTGAAATGAAATAGTAAGATTGAACGAGAACTTACCAGTTCGAAGGTTGATCTTTATTTTATGAGAAGTCGAAGTGAGGGATTTTGTGCCCTCCTCGCCCAACCCTCAATCACCTTCATCTGGTAATCTTAGTCACTTCAATCTTACTATGCGAAGTCATTTCTATTGTTGGTTTCTGTGATTCCACGCCGCTACTTTGAAGTATGTCGAGCATGCGCGCCGGCGGGCTCTTCACGAAATCCCTCACTTCGACTCCTCATAAAATAAAGATCAACCTTCGAACTGGTAAGTTCTCGTTCAATGTTACTATTCTCCTGCCTTCTCCTCAAAACCTCTGACACTCTTACTAATCAAGAGCCTATCCATTTCTGCTTTTAACAACTCAATGCCTTCGCCTCCAGTGATTCACCACCCTCTGGCAATCTAAAGGTACATCCTTTTATTCTGAGGCTGTGCCCTCTTGTTCTGGACACTCTCAACACTGGGAACATACTTTCCATGCCCACTCTATCTAGGCCTTTCATTATCCAATAGATTTCAATGAGATCCCCTTCATACTTCTAAACTGCCAAAATTGTGCAAAGTCAATAGATCTTGAAAATAAATATGATATGTGCTTGCTAATGCATTTTCTTAACTTCAGGTGAGAATACATTCAGCTGTAGCTTACCCCACCTTTTTTTCCATAGGATTATTATTAGCTTTATTTGGTGCATGATGTTTATTGGTTTTTGCTTCAACGCAACCAGGAGGTGCCTTCCGGAGAGTCTAAACTACAGGGTTTATTGCTCCAGTTTCTGGAGTTTCTTGCCCTTGGAGAATGAGTGCAAGGCGCGTGGACAAACTGTTGAAAGAGGGAGGAAAGGTTTTCAGTGTCCCAGGAGACTTGAGGATCCAGAGAGCAGAGGCCTGCTGAGATGTGGAGGAGAAGGAAGATCCATCAATCCTTAGGAAGCATGTGAATGTTTGGAGGGCGCAGAATAAGTGGCTTAGAATGGTTCCAAGGAAGGGAAGCTTACATCACAGGAAAATGCTGTAGAAGCTACCAGAGTTCTCCTCAGAGCAGAGATGGGCAGCCTGAGTTAGTGGCAGCCAGTTCGGCTACGGGTGAGCTGTCATTGACAGGATCACAACTGCTCCCTTCCTATTTGTGCTCCATGCTGCCGACTCTCAGAGGTGGCATCCCAGCAACCGTTGCTGTCTGAGTTTCTCCAGCACTTGGTGTCCATCTTTGGTATAATCCAGCGTCTGCAATTCTTTGTTTCGACACCGACTTGAATGACTCCTCACTTCCTCTTCCTCCTTGTCCAGCAGAGCTGGTGCCAAGCATTGATCCCTGATAAATTGAAGCATACAGCAGACTGTCAGCAGGGACGCACTCGAAAAATCACCAGGGACACACTGCATGGAGCACTGCAGGATTCCTTCACAGCGGCTTGGCTGCAGATTAGCCGTTGCCACAGCTCCATGTGCCTTTTGTTCACATTGCGTGTGATGTGGCATTCCCAGCGGATTGGATAATTATAAGAACAAACCGAAATTATGGCAGATTTAACACAGTTGTTCAGTAGCAGCCAGAAACATAAAGAAGTCTGGAAGAACCAAATACAATTTGGATTAAAGTGGATAGGAATCACCAACTCGTATGTAGTGATCACCCTTTAAATGGAACAGGGAGTGGCTCCCTCGTGTGAACAAGCACTCAATTGTGTGAGATTTTCAAATGGGGGTATCTGTTCATTGAACATTAAAGGGGCAACTATGTCATCGGATGAGTGTTGCCTGCTGATTGTCACCACAATCTGCCTATTTCATACATCCAATCGGGTTAGCACCGCATGGGCTATTACTCTTCATGACATGGTGATCAGAAGACCACATGCCAAAAAGTCCTCCGCATAGCTTGTCCCACTGACTGTACCGCACCCCCAGGAGACCATTGAGCCATTGGGGCCGAGATGTTAATATTTGGAAAATAAGCAAATGACCTGATACTTATGAGTGACAACTCGCGAGGATAATTGTTGTGTTCATTCTGGTACCAAACTGCCACAGATGAACTCCTGCCCCTTTGGCACCTTCTGGTGGGCACTAAGGAAATTGAAGAATCTGAAAAGTGCATTTCCTGTAACAGATTTGAATACAAATGCCACTCCCTACCACAGCTTGAGTATTGGCCACAAAAGTTAATTGTTACTGTTTTGAGACTGGAATACTTTTAACCATCATGGGCTCATTCATACTTAAGTAGTAGCTTTGCAGTACCTAGTTTTCAACATTTGTTTGAATTAAGTTTGCTGTTTTACTTCGGTATTGACTCAAAGTTTACTTTTGCTGTTGTTTCATTGTTTTTGGCAGACATAGATTTTGAGATAGTGGATTTTCAGAAAGTGGTTATTCATGTTTCAGACTCAGATTGGTTTATTGTTATATATACACACCAGGATGCAATAAAATTCCTTGTTCACACAAGCTGATAGCGGTGGGTAAGTAGTTGATTCCTCTGTATGGAAATTTGGGGTTTCAATTCCCTGCATCTTCCAGAAGGTAGAGAGTGAAATGGCCAAAGGGCAGGCATCCTTGATGATACTTTTGATCTTCCAGATGCAACACACCGTTTAAATGACTGGATGGAAGGAAGTGTTGAGCCTGTGATGAATTGGTATCGGCTCACCAGTCATTGTAAGCTCAGGCAGTCAAGCGCAGAACAGTTGACATACTAGACTGAGATACATTAGAATACTTTCCATAGCACATCTGTAAGAGTTTGAGAGAGTCCTTGTGGACATGCCAATATTTTCTCATTCACCTAAGAAAGTAAATACGCTGAAACACTTACTTGGTCACATCAGCGTGAATGTACCAGGTGATGTTGCTGCTGATATGGATGCCTTGAACTTGAAATTGTCGACCATATCTACAACTGTTTTGTTTAAGAAGGAACTGCAGATGCTGGAGAATCGAGGGTTACACAAAAAGCTGGAGAAACTCAGCGGGTGCAGCAGCATCTTAGGAGCGAAGGAGATAGGCAATGTTTTGGGTCGAGACCCTTCCTCAGACCTACAACTGTTTTGTTGATGACAGGGTTGTGATCAGCCCCTGCTTTCTTGGCTCAACACAAAATCTTCAGTCTTGTTGAGACTGCTCAGTTGCTGTTCTGACTCCAAGACACAAGGCTCCCAATCTCTTTCCTGTACTCGGTCTCATTATTGTTGTTTTTCCAACAGTGGTACCATCTCTGAATATAAAGATCAAAACTTCAATACTGTTTCCTATTTAATCAAAGCCAAACTCAAAGTCAAAGGAGTTTATCATCATGTGTCCCTGACAGGACAATGAAATTATTTATTTGCTTAGCACAACAGAACATAGTAGGCATTGACTACAAACAGATCAGTGTGTCCATATACCATTATATACATAAATACACACATGAATAAATAAATTGATAAAGTGCAAATAACAGATAAAGGGGTATTAATGTTCAGAGTTTTGACTAAGCCAAGTTTAATAGCCTGATGGCTGTGGGGAAGTAGCTATTCCTA
This sequence comes from Raja brachyura, assembly GCA_963514005.1. The sequence goes on from OY740789.1 coordinate 27,749,518, forward strand.
AACCTGGTTGTTGCAGTCCTCAGGCTTCTACCTGAAGGTAGCAGGGAGATGAGTGTGTGGCCAGGATGGTGTGGGTCCTTGATGATGCTGCCAGACTTTGAGGCAGCGACTGCGATAAATCCCCTCGATGGAAGGGAGGTCACAGCCGATGATGGACTGGGCAGTGTTTACTACTTTTTGTAGTCTTTTCCTCTCCAGGGCGCTCAAGTTGCCAAACCAAGCCATGATGCAACCCATCAGCAAGCTCTCTACTGTACATCTGTAGAAGTTAGAGAGAGTCCTCCTTGACAGACTGACTCTCCGTAATCTTCTCAGGAAGTCGAGGCGCTGATGAGCTTTCTTAATTACATCTGTGTTCTCGGACCAGGAAAGATCTTCAGAGATGTGCACGCCCATTAATTCAAAGCTCTTAACCCTTTCAACCATCGACCCATTGATATAAACAGGGCTGTGGGTCCCCATCGTGCTCCTTATAAAGTCCACAATCAGTTCCTTGGTTTTGCTGGTGTTGAGGGCCAGGTGGTTGTGCTGGCACCATATGGACAGTCGCTCGATCTCTCTTCTATATGCCGGCTCATCCCCATCAGTGATACGTCCCACAACAGTGGTGTCGTCAGCGAACTTGATGGAGTTCGCACTATGACCGGCTACGCAGTCATGAGTATAGAGTACAGCAGGGGGCTGAGCACGCTGCCTTGAGGTGCTCCCGTGCTGATTGTTATCGAGTCTGACACATTTCCACCAATACGAACAGACTGTGGTCTGTGAATGAGGAAGTCGAGGATCCAATTGCAGAGGGATGCGCAGAGACCCAGTTTTGCGAGTTTGGTAACCAGCTTGGAAGGGATGATTGTGTTAAATGCAGAGCTGTAAACAATGAATAACAGCCTGACATGAGCACTCTTCTATATCCTGTCCACCGTTGATCTGTTGTGGCAGTAAACGAACTGCAGTGGGTCCAGGTTTTTGTCGAGGTAGGAGTTGATTTGCATCATGATCAACCTCTCAAAGCACTTCAGCACCACAGGCGTTAGTGCCACTGTTCGATAGTCATTGAGGAAAGTCACCTTGCTCTTCTTGGGCACCAGTATTATTGATGCCCTTTTGAAGCAGGTGGGAACCTCAGACCTCAGAAGTGACAGGTTGAAAATGTCCGTCAAAACTCCAGCCAGTTGGTCCGCACAGGTTTTTAGAACACGACCAGGTATACTATCAGGTCCAGGTGCTTTTCGAGGGTTCACCCTTCTGAAGGATTTCCTGATGTCGGCTTCTGTGACTGAGACTGAAATACCATCACAGCGAACGGGGGCTTGGGAAGGCACATCAGTGTTCTCCCCATCAAAGCGTGCGTAAAACGCATTGAGCTCGTCAGGGAGTGATGTATCGCCTACATTCGAGCTGCCTCCTGGTTTCGCCTTGTAGGAGGTGATTGCATTCAGGCTACTCAGCTGCCAAACATCTGTCTCATCCTCCATCTTGGAGCAGAAGTCCCTTTTGGCCTTTTTGATGGCCTTACGAAGGTCATATCTGGACTTCTTGTAGACCACTGTATCATCAGACATGAATGCCCGGTGTCTGGTCTTCAGAAGAGTGCGGATCTCACAGTTCATCCAAGGTTTCTGATTGGGAAACACTCGGAAGGTTTTGGTGGGGATGCAGTCCTCGACACATTTCTTAACGAAGTCTGTAACGACTGTGGCGTATTCGTTCAAGTCCATTGCCGAGTCCTTGAACATTGCCCAATCTACAGACTCCAAACAGTCCTGTAGTTGTTTCTCAGCCCCCCCCCCCCCCCCCCCCAGCTCTATACTGTCCTCACCTCTGGGGGGTGCACTCTTTAATTGCTGCCTGTAGGCAGGGAGAAGCAGCACCGCGGTATGGTCGGATTTACCAAAGTGAGGGCGAGGAATAGAGTGGTAGACATTCTTGATGGTGGTGTAGCAGTGGTCAAGGGTGTTTAGTCGTCTGGTGCAGCAGGAGATATGTTGATGGAAGTTAGTGAGCGATTTCTTTATGTTTGCCTTATTGAAGTCCCCAGTAATGGTGGTAAATGCCTCGGGGTGAGATGTCTGGTGTTTGTTGACCACGGCGTGCAGCTTCTCCAGTGCCAGAAGGACATCTGCCGGACGTGGAATATAGACTGGTCAGGAAGATGGAGGTGAATTCCCTCGGAAGGTAGAAGGGACGGCACTTCACCGCCAGATTTACGTGTAGAGAGCAGAAGTTGGACAGGACCGCCACGTCGGAGCACCATGCAGAGTTCACCATGAGGCAGACGCCCCCTCCTCTCCCTTTCCCAGATGCCAGTGTACAGTCCATGCGGTGGATGGAGAACCCTTCATGCTGGACAGCTGAGTCTGATGAGCCGTGTCACTGTGAAACAGAACATTCCCTTTTTCTTAAAGCAGCCTTGCCTCAAGTTCTCCGCTTTATTTTCAAGGGACTGTACATTTGCCAGTAGGATAGTAGGGAGAGGGGGCCGAAGTCCCTGCGCTTCAGTCTGACCTGAAGTCCTGCTGGTCGGCCACATTTCCGGACACAATGGAGGCTTCCCCTTTGTTTCCAGGTACTGTGTTGACTGTCCCTGCTGTTTCTGCGGACCCGAGTTGGAACAGGGATTCCTTCACAGACGGCAGCTCCAGCTCTGTAACGAACGGGGGTACCTTCAAAATCAGCAGCTCCAGCTCCGTTGTTCCTGGAGGATCCAGCCCGTCGGCTCTGGAGCTCATCCTGGGGTCTCCACATGCAGTAACTGCGTTCCTCAGTTGGGTCGGGTGATTCCCGGCCAGCGTGGGAAAGTTTAAAGTCCGGGGCTCCTGCAGCTGTGGGAGATTGCGAAATTGCAAGAGCCTTGAGGTGCTCAAAGAGCTTGACTGAAATGGCACAGTTTTCTGCCATTTTCCTGGTCCAGGTAAGTTGTTGGAAGTTGTAGATGAGCCTTTTATGTTCCGGAGCTCCGCAAAACTCGCCGGAGGCAGGCGCCATCTTCACCTCAGCAGCATTACAGCAGCATGGAGCACAAACATGGAAAACCAGGACTGTGATATTCACACAAAGGGCAGCGTGTAAGTGTGCTACTTGTGAGTTCTTATCTGAAATGTTAACCTGCCTTTATGCTGCTGCTGAAGAACCTAATCGACATGTCACCTTATTTTCCTTTTCACAATGGCACAGTAGTGCGGCTGGTGAAGCTGCTGACTCGTGCTCCAGTGACTCAGATTCAATTCTAACCTCCCGTGCTGTCTGTGTGGAGTTTGCATGTTCTCCCTGTGACTGGGTAGGTTTCCGCCAGCTGATCAGGTTTCCTCCCGCCCACCAAATCTATACAAGTTGATCACTCTCAAATGCCTCTACTGTGTAGGGGTATTACAGAATCTGGGGGGAGTTAATGGAAATATGGGGAGCATAAAATGGGATTAGTGTAAATGGGTATGTCAGATTGCATGGATTGGTGGGGCTGAAGAGCCGATTTGGACATTACCATAGACTTTAGAGATACAGCGTGGAAACCAGCCCTTCGACCAACAGAGTCCGCGTTGACCAGCGATCACCCTGTTCACTAACGCTATCCTACACACTAGGGACAATCTACTATTTACAGAAGCCAATTAACCTACAAACCTGCATGTCTTGGAGTGTGGAAGGAAATAGAGCACCTGCAGAAAACGCATGCAGCCACAGTGAAAACATAATCCCCCGTCCCTCTTCGACTGCCTGTAAGTAATTAGCGACCCTACTCCACTGGCTTCGACCAAATGGCAACCTATTTTTAGTCAAGGCCAGTTTTAATTTTGTTGAGATAATCAAAGGAACAGAGAAGGAGCCTTGACCATGCAGAAACCACTTTCGACCATTAGTGAGAGTGACCAAAACCTCCTGGAACCTCATGGAAACCTTGGGTAGGGCGCAAGCTCACCAAAGGTTTCTGTTCAGGTTTCCTAAGTGGGACAGGGGCATAAACCTCTGTACAAACAGCACCCGCAGTCAGGATCAAACCCGCGTTACTGGAGCAGTAAGGCATCAACTCTACCACTGCGTCATGGTGCCGCCTTGTATTTCTGAGCTGCAAGACTATGTGAGGACGAGGAAGCTCTGCCCCAGAGGTGTTCTATTATTTAAACCTAATCCCTCAGGTCACGCTGCAAAAATGACATTTTTAATGTCGCTCTGGCATGCCCAATTTAAAACCATCAATGTTATTTTAATTTGCTTCAATCATTACTTGAGCTACTAAATCAACACCAAGGATATAGCTTACTCGCTACCTCATGACTGTTAATTAGTGAGAATTTTTTAGTATGCACATATATAGTGCACTGGCAAATTAAACTAATTATCATACTTGCTGGATAGATGTCATGCTATCACTTCCTATTTTTTCATTTGTGAAGTTTACAGTGTTGTGGCAACCTCTATGGAATACATTTCCACATGGCTTAAATTGAGAGGCAAGTGCAAATTTCATAATTGTTTTGCTGCTTCCTGTTTCATGGAGTACTCCCCTGGAGTAAATGGTTTAGCTCTGTTCTTTGACTTGCGTGAAAGCTTTAATTCTCCCGTGCCTGCACACTGCATATATCATTAGATACGAGCATCCAGGAGATATAATGGAATCAGGCAGTGGGAGGATGTTGCTTCAGTGTCATTTGATAGAGACGGTGCATAATCATTAGTATCATTCACTGTCATGTTTGAAAGAAGTAACCAAATCAGATACTTTGAGGCTGTGACATTATTGCACCGTTACACCAACAACCCTTGGGAGCTTCAATGTTCTCAGCACTTTCATTGCACATCCACCAAACTTATGATTCATTTAGCCTGCATAATTCCCACTTGCACAAAAAGAAAAATGTAATTGAATTGACAGAGATGATCACACAAACACTTCAGAATGATACGCTTATTTCCTTTGTTCTTTTCTAATACATGCCTGGTAAGCTGAATCTTTTTACATTGTGCCTTATTTCAGGTCTACATTTGAGCTCAGTCACTGGAGATGAATGTACTCTCCCTTTGCACTGTTTCAGAAACAGACATTTAATCAGCTGCATCTTTACAAATAAAACACTCTTTTTTTTAAACATTTGTTGCCAACAATGGTTTTCTTCCCAGTTAAAGGGAAGCCACTTTTTTAGCAAGGTCTCTCCATTCATTTTAAGACATCAATCCCCGACTTTGATGCCCACAGTCACGTGAACTGAAGGACTGCTCTTTGAAAACAGTTAATAACAATCAACATTCATGCTGCAATAATAGTAAGATTAAATGAGAACTTACCAGTTTGAAGTTTGATCTTTGTTTTATGAAGAGTTACGATGAGGGCTTGCGTGAAGAAGCCCGCCAGTGCGCACGCGTGTCAATCTTCAAAGCAGCGGCATGAAATCAGAGATAACAGTAGTTGATGTGACATAGTAAGATAAGAGAAGACTATGTACCAGATGACCTTTATTATATGAGGGTTGGGAGCGGCGGGCACGTAAACCCTCATCGTAACTCCTCATAAAATAAAGATCAAACTTCAAACTGGTAAGTTCTCGTTTAATCTTACTATTTTACTTCAGTCATGTGAGTGATTCCGTGAAGATTTCAAAGCTCTGTGATTTCATGCCGTGGAAAAGTCCACACAAACACAACTGCATCAATTGACCACAGATAAGGGAAACATTGATAATGCTCACAGACATGACATGGATTTAAAACAAATAATAATATAGTAACCCCTGTCATCCGGGAGGATCTATAAAATAGACCCTAAAATAGAGTTGGAAAAAACCCTGGTCTGGCTATGGGTTATTATAAAATGTTTGGAAGCTCGTTCGTTAGACCATCCTGCAGTCGCTAGGATGTGGTCCAGCAGAACGTACATAACCCTTGCTGCTGATGTTGTAGCAGCCCTGGTGGAGATTAGAAAATATTAGTATCTACTCCTGCATAAGCCAAAACTCCGTTTTAACCACCTAGAGATGGTCTGAACTGATACCTCTTGTGAGGTTTTTTTGTAACTAAGAAACATTGCTAGTATCAGAGCCTCTAAGGCTCTAGGTGACCTTGGCATATTGTAGTAAATGTGTGACCACACATAACAGAAGGTCCATGGGGTATGCCATGAGAACTAGTTTGAGACCTGACGCCCATGGGCTGCTCTACATAACTAAATCATAAACATAAAATATTGTATTATTTACAGGTGTAACCATCCTGTCCAGTCACAATTTATATAATGACTGGACCCGTTACACCGAGACCAGCGCCCTGAGGATAACTACCTTATGAGAGCCGGGCCATAAGCATGTAGCTGGAGTCCCCTGGTGAAGTAGTGTTAACACAATGTCAATATCCCATACTTGTGTGCTTGGGCCTGGGAGGACTAGTGTTAAAGATATTCTTTATAACCTGCATATCAGAGGGTGAGACCCAACAGAGTGGATCCCGCTCGCTGCAGCAACTATGATGAGAAGGCACGTTGGGCTCAGCTAGTGGCTTTATAACTTAATTTATTGTCAAGGACCGATTTGAAGTGAACTCCAAGACTTCAGTAATCCGAGTATTTAAGCAAAATGCTTCCCATCTCCTGAAGAGGAAATGTACTGATTTATCGGTGCAGTGAGCACATACATGGATCGGTCTGACAATCCGAGCCACAGGAGCAGTCTTCTCAGAGTCTGCAAGTCAATGAATTGATTTTATCATGCAGGGGCTGGTTTCACGTGACACAGGCTGAACCAGCAAAATTTTAGGTTTAGAATAACCATATAAGGTTCTATTATATTGCCAACATAAACAGGAACCATGGTTGTATATGCCAGTCAGACAGTACAAAAACCCCTGAAGCGGGATCTTGCTGAATTTATTGCAATACCCAACTGATGAGGCAAAATGGAGTAAAGACATAAAAGACCATTCCTTCCCTGTGTAGCGAGAATGTATCCCTCGCCATTGTGAACCACATATTTTGCAACCAGTGAAAGTGCCTGGATACAAACATATCGATATTCGGTGTTTCAGCAAGCCGTAATGTCATAAAATACTTTGATCCAACATCCATTCCGTTTATCATTGATTTTACGTGATGATACACCAGCAACAAATGAGGTTAGGTAAATGTGACAGGGTACTTTGACTGGATTGCACCCACGTGACTAACATATGCCACTACCACAGTGAATCCATTTGGAATTGAGCATGCAAATTATGCATATTCACACAAATAACCCTTCAACCCATAGAATGCACATAGTGTCTATAGGTATTTGATACCAACTGGAAAATTAGTAACTCATGCAAATCCCATCTGCCTCCGTGACTAGAGATAGCATTCGTAACTTTCCATCTTTGAACACTAGCATCAGTTTGTTTTTAATATAACTCAAGATTTATTGACCAAAACCTACTGGAACAATGCTGAATACTGTCCATCCACCATGGTGACTTTGGTAGTTTCAGCTGTTAATAGCATAGGTCTGTTAACAATTACCTATATGGCACCAGAGAGGTTACTACTTTGCATGTTGTAAGTTCTGACAATGCAAGGGCCCAATTTGCACAGCTGAACACAGCTGCTAAATTGCCAATTACACTTGATGAATAGAATGTGGTTTCATAACAACAAGGTTGTTACAGGCTTCTATTGTTTCCAATCTCTTGCCCCAGGACGGAGTCACAATACAAATTAATACTTAAAGGCAAATCCCAATGATCAATAACGCTGGTTGGTATCAACTTAAATTTAACTGGATGAATGAGGAACCTCAATTTCTCAATTATGGTTTGCAGCTGGAACTGTTAATTTTAGTAAAATACAGAGTTTAGAATATCATCCAGATAAGCCAGATCAAGTGTTTTTAACTTTTGGCAGTTCAAGCACCGGTTTAGTAATTTGGTAAGTAACATGGGAGCTGAAGTTAGCCCATTTTGCAACCATTTAACTGTTATCATTGTCCCATCCAGATACATTTCAAATGTCTCCAATGATCCCCGAGAATGGAATCAGTTGTTTGACAGTAACGACGTTCCATATTCTGAAAGTCTATGTTGCACTTGCAAGTTAAAGCAAGGATGAACCAACATTCTCCATTGTTCACCATGAACAAGCCATGTCTGTCATAATTCTGTGCCTGCCTCGACCAACAACTCTGACCAGATTCCCAATCCGGTCTCAAAAGGTAATTTTGGCCATAATATTGAGCCTGCCTCGAAAGACAACTCTGGCCATAATACTGGGCCTACCTTGAAAGCCAACTCCGGCCATAATTCTGATGTTGTCTCGAAAGACAACTGGCCATATTACTGGGCCTGCCTAGAAAGACAACTCTGGCCATATTTCCGAGCTTGTCTCTGAAGGCAATCATGGCCGTAATACTGAGCCTGTCTCGAAAGACAACTCTGGCCCCAATTCCAAGCCATGCTTGGAACACTTGTACACTGTGCGAAATAAACCAATCACATGTTATCATTTTCATTTGTACAAAAAACAAGTGTAAATATCACCAACTTGTAAATGGTCCACATACCCCATGTTTCGGAAGAACCAGACCACATACCTCCATGGTTACCGGTGGTCTTATGGCAAGCCCAAAGGCCCCTGATGTGGGTTCTATTCCCGTCCTTGATTTCCATATTTACTGAGACCTGCTTGGACCTTGGCCTGAAAGACCTCTGCCCAGCTTTCAAGCTGCCACCAGCTTCAGTGAACTGCTTACTGCTGATGAGGCGTGTGGTGTGTCGTCGCCGAAACGATGAAGCTTTCTTCATCGTTGGTACCTTGATTAGGCCGACAGCTTTTGCTTCCTCATCCAGGTGTACCTGTTGAATAAGTCTTACCTGAAGAGAAGATTCGGCGACTGGTTTCATTTCCTGGATTTCATGCCTCCAGTGTCACCCCCGATAGCGCTGTTCACTGCCAGCACTTGTAGCGTGAGGGGAACTCTAGCCTCTTCAATTTGAAGTCATTACACACTGACCACTCGCACTCCCCTCTACAGAGAGGGAGATTCAAAGGCCGCCCTGAAAATAGGTGCTGCCGCAGATCCCCGAGGATACCTGCGCTGACATGGCCCCTCCAATGGACCTATATTAGGATTTTTACTCCGAGTCAGACAGGAACTGGCCCGAATGCTCCCCTCCTCAGAGAGGGAGACATTGTGCAGCCCTGAAACAGGTGCCGCTGCCGCGGGCCCCCCCGAGGAGACCACGCTGATAACTCCTTCCTTTGGAGTATCACTGTGGAGCAACCTCTCCATCAGGTGCTCCATGTGGGTTTTGACATCCACAGATGCTACCCATTGAAGGAGGGGAAACTTCCTGACTCATCCGAGTCCAAAGGCCTGGCCATCTTACTCCTGGTTTTACCCCCTTTCTGGGGCACCATAGCGGTCTGGGAATCGCTGACCACGCTGTCAGCGACTCGGGTGGCGAGATCGACTTACTCCTGGTTTTACCCCTTTTCAGGGGCACCATAGCGGTCTAGGAGCCACTGTTCGCATTGTCAGGGACAGAGGTAGCGAGACCAACTTCCTCTTGGTCTTACCCCCTTTCTTGGGGAACCACCACTCATACTTCCCTCCTGGATGTCACTGACCACCTAGTCAGCGACTTGAGAAGCGAACCCAACGGCAACCCATGATTCCGCGGTTTACGGACCGGGATCTCCCCACGGTCCATAACGTGTTTCCCCGTGGCCCGTCCGGACTTCGCCCCTAAATAGAATCCAGCAGGCATACTCTGTAACAGAGCTTCCTGCAAGACAAAAACAAAACCTGGAGATAAGTTTTAAAAACTTACCTGCAGGTTTAAACTTACCGCTGGAAGGAGCAGCGCGCCACCAGTCAGTCGCTTTGCCATGCGCAAAGCCGTATTGACACACGTGTGCACTGGCAGGCGCCTTCACGGAATCACTCACATGACTCTGAAGTAAAATGCCTATTCTCCACCTTTGAATGTTCTCATTTGCCTTTTGCAGTATCTTTAAGTTCCAAAAATGAGCCTTTACTTCTCACTGGGATTTTTGCAAGCCTGTAACATCAGAGCAAGTTAATTTAGTTTTGAATTACTTCACACTATATATAAATGAGATTTGTGGATCAGATCTTCGATGCTTCATTTCCCATTTGGAGACCCATTCTAAAGGATTTACTTAGTGTAAAGCCTTCAGCACTGGGAGAGATATAAGCCTGGCAATGCGGAATTAGCCTTCTTTCTACATGCGGTTGGATTTTCCAACGGATGGATGTGTAAAACCCATCTAATCTGTTCTGAACCAGGGTAGGTATCCTGCCTTGAAAGAGACCAGGCTTTACCAAATCCCACATTACAGGCTATAATAGAATAAGATTCACCTGATGTTGGAAACCCAAAGAATGTATGGAAGTGCAGTTTTAACCACTGGATCTTGTGTATCCCATCTATCCTGTACATAAGATACACAGCTCTATCCTATAAAACACTGTGCCGGTGGTACCTAACATGATGAATATGGTACCTCGTTATAGCTGTCAAGAATAGATGCATCTAAAATAGTAAGATTAAACGAGAACTTACCAGTTTGAAGTTTGATCTTTATTTTACGAGTCGAGGAACTACGTTAAGAACCCCGTACAGCCGTTTGTGCGTCAATCTTCAAAGCAACAGTGTGAAATCACAGCTAATAGAGACTGAAGTATAATGGTAAGATAACAAAAACTACCAGATGAAATCTATGAGGGCTGGGAATGGATGGCATGTAGTCCCTCAACTCCTCATAAAAAAAAAAATCAAACTTCAAACTGGTAAGTTCTCGTTTCATCTTACTATTTTACTTCGGAATAACGCGAGTGACTACGTGAAGACTTCAAAGCTCTGTGATTTCATGCCGTGTGAAACAAGTATACACAACCACAGCTGCTTCATTGACAAATGAAGGGAAAACATTCATAATGCATACAGTCATAACATAGATGTAAAACATGCTGAAGCTGTTTAAATGAAACAATAATATTTTCATCTCTCACCCAGATGGAAAATATAACCAGAACATAAATAGAGTTAACAAATACCCCTGGTTCAGTAATGGGTCATTACAGATGTTTGGAGATTTGTTTGATGGAATATATATATATATTCCCAAGGCCCGGGGAGCCATTGGAGAGGAGGCCCGGGGAGCCGTTGGAGACAGAGGGTGGAGTTACCTGCGCTGTGAGTATAAACCTAGTGCGGGGCTTGCTTTTCACAGAGGCCCGGGGAGCCGTTGGAGACAGAGGGTGGAGCTACCTGCTGTGAGTATAAATCTAGCGCGGGGCTTGCTTTTCACAGAGGCCCGGGGAGCCGTTGGAGACAGAGGGTGGAGCTACCTGCTGTGAGTATAAATCTAGCGCGGGGCTTGCTTTTCGCAGAGGCCCGGGGAGCCATTGGAGACAGAGGGTGGAGTTACCTGCGCTGTGAGTATAAACCTAGCGCGGGGCTTGCTTCTCACAGAGGCCCGGGGAGCCGTTGGAGACAGAGGGTGGAGCTACCTGCTGTGAGTATAAATCTAGCGCGGGGCTTGCTTTTCGCAGAGGCCCGGGGAGCCGTTGGAGACAGAGGGTGGAGTTACCTGCGCTGTGAGACCGAAATCTGCAACGTTCCATCTTCCAGTGAGGGAATCTGGTGAAGCCTCTGATTGGTTGAAGAGGACCAGAGGAAGCAGCTGATTGGCTGCAACCCAGGGTTTACATTTCACATTTCTGCCTACAGGTTTAAGGATTCTGGGAGCCAAGGATTCTGGGAGCTAAGGATTCAGTATTTATTAGTATTTATTAGTAAAGTTTAAAGAATAAAGTTTTGTGTTTAATAAAAAACAAATTAAAAAAATATATATATTTAATAGAGTAATTTGGGAGTAAGATGCCTGTGGAGATTGGCCCCATGGTTTGCTCAGCCTGCAACATGTGGGAGAGCAGGGATATGGTCGGTGTCCCTGATGACTACATTTGCAGGAAGTGTGTCCAGCTGCAGCTCCTGGCAGACCGCATTGAACGATTGGAGCTGCGGCTGGATTCATACTGGAGCATCCACGATGCAGAGAAAGTCATGGACAGCACATACAGCGAGTTGGTCACGCCACAGGTAAAAGGTAAGAGGACAGAAAGGGAGCGGGTGGCCAATAGCCAGCAAAGCAGTAGGCAGATAGTGCAGGAGTCCCCTGCGGTCATCTCCCTACTCAACAGGTTTACCATTTTGGATACTGTTGAGGGAGATGGCTCATCAGGGGAATGCAGCAGCAGCCAAGTTCATGGCACCATGGGTGGCTCTGCAGCACATGATGGGGGAAAAAAGAGGGGAAGGGCTATTGTAATAGGGGATTCAATTGTCAGGGGAATAGATAGGCTTTTCTGCGGCTGCAAAAGAGACTCCAGGATGGCATGTTGCCTCCCTGGTGCAAAGGTCAGGGATGTTACTGAACGGCTGCAGAACATTCTGGAGGGGGAGGGTGAACAGCCAGTTGTTGTGGTGCATATTGGCACCAACGATATAGGGAAAAAAAGGGATGAGGTCCTACAAGGTGAATTTAGGGAGCTAGGAGATAAACTCAAAAGTAGGACCTCAAAGGTAATAATCTCTGGATTATTACCAGTACCACGGGCCAGTCAGAGTAGAAATAGGAGGATATTGCAGATGAATACGTGGCTTGAAAAATGATGCAAGGGGGAGGGATTCAAATTTTTAGGGCACTGGAACCATTTCTCGGGGACGGTCTGCACCTGGGCTGGAATGGAACCAATGTCCTTGGGGGAGTGTTTGCTAGTGCTGTCGGGGAGGATTTAAACTAATGTGGCAGGGGGATGGGTACAAGAGCAGAGAGGCAGGTGGGTGTAAAACGAGGGTGGAAGCAATAGGGAGCAAGGTGAAAAGTAAAAGTGGCAGGCAGACAAAACCAGGGCAAAAATCAAAAAGGGCCACTTCTCAACAAAATTGTATAATGGGTAAGAGCATTGTAAAAACAAGCCTGAAGGCTTTGTGTCTCAATGCAAGGAGTATTCGTAATAAGGTGGATGAGTTGAACGTGCAGATAGCTATTAATGAGTATGATATAGTTGGGATCACGGAGACATGGCTCCAGGGTAACCAAGGCTGGGAGCTGAACATCCAGGGATATTCAATATTCAGGAGGGATAGAGAGAAAGGAAAAGGAGGTGGGGTAGCGTTGCTGGTTAGAGAGGAGATTAACGCAATGGAAAGGAAGGACATTAGCTTGGAGCATGTGGAATCGGTATGGGTAGAGCTGCGAAACACTAAGGGGCAGAAAACGCTAGTGGGAGTTGTGTACAGGCCACCTAACAGTAGTAGTGAAGTTGGGGATGGTATAAAACAGGAAATTAGAAATGCGTGCGACAAAGGCAAAACAGTTATAATGGGCGACTTCAATCTACATATAGATTGGGTGAATCAAATTGGCAGGGGCGCTGAGGAAGAGGATTTTTTGGAAAGTATGAGGGATAGTTATCTAAATCAACATGTAGAGGAACCAATGAGAGAGCAGGCTATTTTAGACTGGGTATTGAGTGATGAGGAAGGGTTAGTTAGCAGTCTTATTGTGCGTGCCCCCTTGGGCAAGAGTGACCATAATATGGTCGAGTTCTTCATTAGGATGGAGAGTAACATTGTTAATTCAGAAACAATGGTTCTGAACTTAAGGAAAGGTAACTTTGAGGGTATGAGACGTGAATTGGCCAAGATTGACTGGCAATCAATTCTAAAAGGGTTGACGGTGGATACGCAATGGAAGACATTTAAAGACTGCATGGATGAATTACAAAAATTGTTCATCCCAATTTGGCAAAAGAATAGATCAGGGAAGGTAGTGCATCCGTGGATAACAAGGGAAATCAGGGATAGTATCAAAGCAAAGGATGATGCGTACAAAGTAGCCAGAAAAAGCAGCATACCAGAGGACTGGGAGAAATTCAGAGACCAGCAGAGAAGGACAAAGGGCTTGATTAGGAAAGGAAAAATAGATAATGAAAGAAAACTGGCAGGGAACATAAAAACTGACTGCAAAAGTTTTTATAGATATGTGAAGAGAAATAGATTAGTTAAAACAAATGTAGGTCCCTTGCAGTCAGAAACAGGCGAGTTGATCATGGGGAACAAGGATATGGCGGACCAATTGAATAACTACTTTGGTTCCGTCTTCACTAAGGAAGACATAAATAATCTGCCGGAAATAGCAGGGGACCGCGGGTCAAAGGAGTACTTGAGTGAAATCCAGGTTAGTCGGGAAGTGGTGTTGGGTAAATTGAATGGATTAAAGGCCGATAAATCCCAGGGCCAGATAGGGTGCATCCCAGAGTACTTAAGGAAGTAGCTCCAGAAATAGTGGATGCATTAGTGATAATCTTTCAAAACTCTTTAGATTCTGGAGTAGTTCCTGAGGATTGGCGGGTAGCAAACGTAACCCCTCTTTTTAAGAAGGGGGGGGGGGGAGAGAGAAAGCGGGGAATTACAGACCAGTTAGTCTAACATCGGTAGTGGGGAAACTGCTAGAGTCAGTTATTAAAGATGGGATAGCAGCACATTTGGAAAATGGTGAAATCATTGGACAAAGTCAGCATGGATTTACGAAAGGTAAATCATGTCTGATGAATCTTGTGGAATTTTTCGAGGATGTAACTAGTAGTGTGGATGGGGGAGAACCAGTGGATGTGGTGTATCTGGACTTCCAGAAGGCTTTCGACAAAGTCCCACATAAGAGATTAGTATATAACCTTAAAGCATACAGCATTGGGGGTTCAGTATTGATGTGGATAGAGAACTGGCTGGCAAACAGGAAGCAAAGAGTAGGAGTAAACGGGTCGTTTTCACAATGGCAGGCAGTGACTAGTGGGGTACCGCAAGGCTCAGTGCTGGGACCCCAGCTATTTACAATATACATAAATGATCTGGATGAGGGAATTGAAGGCAATATCTCCAAGTTTGCGGATGACACTAAGCTGGGAGGCAGTGTTAGCTGTGAGGAGGATGCTAGGAGACTGCAAGGTGACTTGGATAGGCTGGGTGAGTGGGCAAATGTTTGGCAGATGCAGTATAATGTGGATAAATGTGAGGTTATCCACTTTGGTGGCAAAAATAGGAAAACAGACTATTATCTAAATGGAGGCCGATTAGGAAAAGGGGAGATGCAGCGCGACCTGGGTGTCATGGTACACCAGTCATTGAAAGTAGGCATGCAGGTACAGCAGGCAGTGAAGAAAGCGAGTGGTATGTTAGCTTTCATAGCAAAAGGATTTGAGTATAGGAGCAGGGAGGTTCTACTTCAGTTGTATAGGGTCTTGGTGAGGCCACACCTGGAGTATTGCATACAGTTCTGGTCTCCAAATCTGAGGAAGGACATTATTGCCATAGAGGGAGTGCAGCGAAGGTTCACCAGACTGATTCCTGGGATGTCAGGACTGTCTTATGAACAAAGACTGCATAGACTGGGTTTATACTCTCTAGAATTTAGGAGATTGAGAGGGGATCTTATAGAAACTTACAAGATTCTTAAGGGGTTGGACAGGCTAGATGCAGGAAGATTGTTCCCGATGTTGGGGAGGTCCAGGACAAGGGGTCGCAGCTTAAGGATAAGGGGGAAATCCTTTAGGACCGAGATGAGAAGGATTTTTTTTCACACAGAGTCACACACACACACACACACACACACACACACACACACACACACACACACACACACACACACACACACACACACACACACACACACACACACACACACACACACACACACACACACACACACACACACACACACACACACACACACACACACACACACACACACACACACACACACACACACACACACACACACACACACACGCCATCATCACAATGCATCAACCTGAACATGAGCATGACAATATGCTCATTTGTCCAATGACTCTATAACCCATACAATGCCTGTAGAGTCTTTAGATAGTTGATACTAATAACAGACATTTTTGGCAAATCTGTTCCATCTCCAAACTCAAGATGATATTTGAGCTACTTGGTAACTACCTTAAACAGCAACTGTGGCCCGATTTCCGAGCCAGTCTTGCAAGACAATCTTGTTCCTTATACTGAACCTGCCCAATTCTAACCTGCTTGAAAAGCTAATATTGTACATTTTACATTTACCATTCAAAGTAGCTGATAATGTCTCAATCATTTGTAATGCATAACCAAGTATACACCTTACCAAACTGCAAGTGGTCCCTTAATTGTAGAGTAGCACAGGTACAGTGCATGGAACCTCTGGCCAGCTTTCATGCTGCCAGCAACTTCATTGAACCGCTACTGCCAATAAAAACATGGGATACATTGTCTCCAAAACCTTGCTCATTTCAATAGCTTGTGCTTCGCCCTCCAGGTTTCACCTAGGGAAAAGTCTTACCTGAATAGAAGATTCAGCAGCCAACTGTAATGTCGCCCTGAGAGCGGTGTTCACAGCATATGTGTTTGGGATGGTAACCGTCTTGCCAGGCATAGACCTCTGGCACATGCCCTGATCCCTTGGGCATGCTCTATGGCTACACCCTCAGACTTGGGATTAAACTATACCAATCCCACATGCTCACCTCTTATATGAGGGAGCCATAAAGCAGGCCTGCTACAAAGCCCTGCTGACACAATTTCCCATTTAGGGCCATTAGCACCAATTTGCAATTTAATTAAAGATTTAATTAACAACTACTGGAGCAGTAATGAACACTGTTCTTCTTCTTGTAGGATTCCAGCAGTGTAGACACTGCTAAGCGTATTACTGCCTTCCACAGGTCAAAGTTTGAACTGGATTCTTACATACAGTCCTGTAACATGCAGGAATTGAAGAACAGCCCTGGATATCAGTCAATGTTTCTCACTGTGTCCAAACAAAGATAAAACAGAAAAAGCCTCAACTCCAAGTCCTGTCAGTCTAACAAGCAATACCTTTCTTTCTATCCTATACTTTTTACATTCTAGGAAAACATGCTTAACTGTCTCATTACTCCCACATTCACACAAGCCAGAAACATGTTTCCCTCCAATGCACAAATAGTAATTTAACCCGCCATGTCCCAACCTCAATCTACACAGTTTATGAACACTGTTCTTTCTTTCTTTTCTTTTTTTCGGGTTCTGGCAGTGTAGACGCTGCTAAGTGTATTACTGCCTTCCACAGTTCAGAGTTTGAACTAGATCCTTACATACAATCCTGTCACATGCAGGAATTGAAGAACAGCCCCGGATATCAATTGATGTTTCTCATTATGCCCAAACAAAGATAAAACAGAAAAAGCCTCAACACCAAGTCCCATCAGTCTAACTAACAATACTTTTCTTTCTACATTCTAGGAAAACATGCTTAACTTTCTCATCACTCCCACATTCACACAAGCCAGAAACATGTTTCCCGATAATGTACAAACAATAATTTAACCCACAGTGTCCCAATTTCAACCTACACAATTTAACTGAGTCCCTACGAGACAGAGATGTACAGAAACATATTTTCCTAACTTCAGATTGAATAGAAAAGTAATGTCTACCCCTGACTTCCTTTTCCCATCCTCTCTGCCATTCTTTTATTAAGCCCTCTTTAATTATTTCTCTCAATTCCACTCTCCCCAATGATACATGAATATCTATTTCTCTTTTTAAACTTTCCTTTGCTACGAGGTCCACCTGCTCATTCCCCCTCACTCCAGCATGCCCAGGAACCCAGCAAAAGGTGATATTATACTCAAACCCAATTCTGGAAAACACACCAAAGATTTCATTTAGAATGTCAGGACGAGCTTTAGATTTCCCCGCTCTTAAAGTTTCAAGAGCAGCTACAGAATCGGAACAGATAATGACTTCTCTAAAACTGGCTTCCTCAATCCACCATAGAGCCCATTGAATTGCCATTAATTCAGTTGTGAGAACAGAGCTTCCATCAGAAATGCGTCGACCAAACCTCAACCCAAGCTGCTCCACATACACTCCAAACCCAGCTCTCCCACTAACTGGGTCCTTAGATCCATCTGTGAAAACAATCAAAGTGCTCTCACGAATTAAATTAAAATATTCCATTATTCTTGGAGTCACCTCACGCTTATGTTTTCCCTCAAGAAACGCAAGCTCAATAACCAGTTCAGGAAGAACCCAATAGGGCACAGGTAGCCATAACATATGCTCTATAATACCCCCTTGTTCCAAACCCAACTTCCTAGCCCACTGATTTATAATTACAAAAAATGTGTAATATTTGTTACCATCATCCTCCTCTTGCAACAAACACCTTGCGGGGAAGGTATCATTACACCCACAAAGTTTAGCCCAGTTATGTAACCCTAACTTAATGCGCCTTAACCGTAAGGGCATTTCTCCCATTTCACCAATCAGGGCAGGGACTGGGGAAGTTCTAAAGGCTCCACAGCAAAGCCTCAAAGCCTTTGCCTGCAACACATCTAGCCTAGCCAGAACTGTTTTAGACGCAGACCCATACACAAAACACCCATAGTCAAGAGAAGATCTGATCATGGCCTGGTAAATTAGCATCATTATCTCCATGTTGGCTCCCCACTCACACCCAACCAGACTTCTCATAACATTCAGAACTTTTCCACACTTCAACACAATTTTACCAACATGTACAGCCCAAGTCATATGCTCTTCAAACCAAACACCCAAAAACTTAAAAACCTTTACTTTCTCCAAAAGAGACCCATACATATACAGCCCTAACTTAGACAACTTTCTTTTAAAACCAAATACCATATATTTAGTCTTAGAGGCAGAGATTTTAAAGCCCCACGTGTCCCCCCACTCCTCTACAGACTCTAACACTTTTAGAATCTGTTTTAAAACAAACTCTACATTACGACCACTTTTCTAGATGGCCCCGTCATCTGCAAACAAAGACAGACCGAACCCTCTCTTTACTTTACAAAATATGTCGTTTATCATGATATTAAATAAAACTGGACTGATAACACTTCCCTGCGGGGTTCCATTCTCTATTTCTACAGTCTCTGAACTGACACTACCAACCATTACTTGTATTGTTCTATTCAATAAAAAATCCTTAATCCAGTTGAACATTCGTCCCCTGACTCCCAAGTCAAAAATTTTAATCATTAATCCCTCCTTCCACAAAGAATCATATGCCTTCTCAATATCAAGGAATACACTCACTACTATTTCCTTGCGTCTAAATGCCCTTTTAATATCCCGATCCAAAACTGATACAGACTCCATT
This sequence comes from Raja brachyura, assembly GCA_963514005.1. The sequence continues at coordinate 27,768,734 of OY740789.1, forward strand.
GTAGACCTTCCCTTCCTAAAGCCATTCTGTACATCAACAAATAGTCCTCTGGTTTCTAAAAAATAAACTAATCTGTTGGCTACCATTCTCTCCATAATTTTACAGAGCACTGCTGTGAGTGCTATAGGGCGATATGAACTAGGGTCAGATGCCTCTTTGCCCGGTTTTAAAATAGGGACCACGACTGCATGTTTCCATTCTTTTGGTAAATAACCCTCTGCCCACACAGTATTAAACAAAGCTAAGATTTCATCAAGTACAATATCATCCAGATGTTTAAATAACTCATACGACAACCTATCACTCCCCGGGGTGGTATTTGCCCCGGACATAATTGCATCCTTCAACTCTTTTATAGTAAAAAACAGATTAAAGGTATTATCATTTACTAAACTCCTCTCCAGCTTCCACTGATTAACTGCCATCAGCTCGGTTCTCTTTCTACACCTCTCCACTCCCATGTTCTCTGATCTATGCACTGCTTGAAAACTGTCAACACACATGTCTGCTTTTTCCTTATTGGAGACTGCTACCACCTCACCTTTCTGCAACACTGGCAACAAACTTCTTTTACATACTCCTGACATTCTACGCACAGCTGACCACAAATGCCTTACTGGAGTTTCAGGGCCTAGCGTACCACAAAACTTCCTCCAACTATTCCTCTTTGCATCCTTTACAACTCGTCTTGCTAATGCCCTTAACCGCTTGTACTCCATTGCATTGACCAAAATTGGATACTTTCTTAATTTCCGATAGGCTATATCTCTATTCCTTACAGCTTCATCACATTCTTTATTCCACCAAGGGACAGACATACGGGACCTAGGTTCCTGCTTCACAGGAATAGTACAACAAGCTGCCTCATGAATCATGAAACTAATGGAAGTATTCCAACTATCTATTGAACCATCGCTATTAATCTCTCCAACTAAACTTTGAGCCTTCTCTTGGAATTTATCCCATTTGGCCTGAGAAAAGTTATATCTAGGGACTTTCTTTACCACTTCTCTCCTCAAATCCCTACCAAACCTACATAAAAATTGGATAGTGATCACTACCCAATGTATATCTATCCATTACATTCCATTCAGCAATTCTTGCCAAGTTTGAAGAAGCAATTGATAAATCTATGTGGCTGCAGGTGTTTCTCATATTATACCTAGACGGCCTTCCATCATTCAATAATACCAACTCATACTTATCCAAAAGTTCTTCAACAATACCACCATTTTTATCCCTGTGATCACTACCCCATAAAGGATTATGTGCATTAAAATCTCCAATCCATATAACAGGACACCCTACCTTCTCCATTATCTCATCAAAATCTGACAATACCAAGGGTTGACAGGGGTTATAATAATTTATCACAGTAATAGAATTCTGACTGCTCCAAACCTCCACAGCCAAAACTTCAAGATTAGAATTAACGTCAACTTTCCTATACTGCAACCCAGTCTTAACAAAAGTTGCACAAAATCCACCTGATCTATCAAACCTATCTAATCGCACACCTTCATAACCTGGGATTACAAAATCTAGACAGGGTTTTAACCATGTCTCTTGGATACAAATTAATTCTGGTGCTTTTTTAAATTCATCAACAAATCTCTTTAACTCTTGTCCATTTCCAATCAGACTCCGGGCATTCCATTGAAGTATATAAAACATTATGATGTTAATGAGGATCATCACATTCCACGTTGCTGATATACTCCATACTGCTAGCTCTCGACAACTGTGCCCTCTCCATACACTGATTCTCCGCCATGTATTGATGCAACTCTTCTGGTGACTGCTTTACACTGAGGAACCTATCAGCTGCCCCCACCACTATCCTGAGGATATCTGACCAGTTAGCTGCTTGCTTAGCTCCTACCAGCACATCAGAAACAAAAGACAGAAATGACTCCTTATTAAAAATCAACGTCAGATGGAAAAGCCGACGGCAAGTTTGGCACAATGTTCTGACTTCCTAGCACCACTCTAGTCCCAGCGCTCACATCGCCGCGTTCTCTAGCCACCCTTTGAGCTACCTCTGCATATAACACCTTGTTCTGATCCTTCACTTCCTGCACTCGCTTCGCCTGAACAAAGCGCACACAACCATGAAACCCTGCTGCGTGACCCCCACCACAGTTAGAGCACTTAGGTTCCTCTGCCTTGCAATTTTGTATTACATGATCTCCACCACACTTTGTGCACTTTCTTTTCCCCTGACAAGCTCCAGCAACATGTCAAAATCTCTGACAATTATAGCAGCGCAATGGTGGTTTAATGTACTCCCTCACTTGATACGCCATACTCCCAAGAAACACTCTCTGTGGCAGTACTTCATCTTTGAACGCAAGCAGGACCGGCGGGTCCCCGACTCTATTCTTACTCTTAAATCTCACAACATCAGTTACCTGAGCCCCCTTAACGTTTTCTAAGATCTCCTTCTCAGACAAGCCACTATACATCCCATACACCACTCCCTTTATTCCCTGCTGTCTTCCTCTAGGGAGCAAACTCTCCACCTTGACCACCAATTTCCCCACACCCCTAGCATCATTAAACTGTTTTCTGTCTTTGCAACAAACTCTTATCATCCCATTATACAGAATCTTGGCCTGAAAATCCCTGCCTATCTGGCTCTCCAAAGCGGTGGTAATTTCTAATGGATTCACTGTTCTAAATCCTGCATCTCCTTGATTGGTTCCTTTAACTTTAAACAGCACGACAAATTCTTCAGTAATTCTAGTTCTCCTAACTTTATTTCCTTCGTCTGCTAACATTTCAGGTCTTTCGCTCGATACCTCTCTCTTAGAGCCCCCCTTTTCCTTACCTACTGTCTGCCACCCACCATCCTTCGCCCCACTATTCCCTGAAGCCATGGGTCTCTAGAACCCTTCCTTTCTTAACACTAATCTAATTCAACTCGCGGCTCCCCTCAATGTTCAGCCCTCCGCCCCCCCTTGGCTTTGCCGCCTGCCGCCCGGCCACCTCTCCCGCTGCCCGTTCTGCCCTTTCTCCGCTTCGGGCCTCAGTGTCTCCTTGTTTTAGCTTAGTATATTAGAACATTAAACAAATCGTTCAATAGGCAGCACTCTTCCCTCTCTCTCCAGTCCGGCCCCATGAACACTGTTCATCCATCATTGTGACTTTATTAATTTCAGCTGGTGTTAACAATGACCTAGATGACACTCAATAATTAACCATTTAACAAAATAACTGTTGCTCTACTTACACCGCTGAATTGCAGATATACAATTAAAAATTAGTCTAACGACTAGAACTGCTTTATAACAAAACTGTTACCAAAGTCTTATTGATTGCAATCTGTTGCCCAGGCCGGTATCATGGCCAATTGAATACCTAAAAGTAAATTCCAACATCCTACAAGTCTATTTGATAGGAACTTAATCTAACTGGATAGAGGAGCCCTATTTCTCAAATATAGTTTGAGACTTAACAGTGGATTTTAGCACATATATAACCAGCGTTTTTTAAAACTGTGAATAGTTTTCTTTGAATGCTTTTTTGTCATCATTCTGTTATATTGCCTTATCCTAACAATGCCTCCTCATCCCCCATGATCACTGTAAATGGGAATACCCTACTAAACTGCTATTCCCATAAAGCAGCCCTAACAAGGTACCGCTGGCGCCCATGAAGCAGCCCTGAACAAAGGTGCGGCTGGCGCGGCCTTTCCCATAGGCTGGTATTTGCCATAGATTTGGCATTCTCATGAAGCAGCCCTGAGCAAAGGTGCTGCTTGCATAACCTCTCCAATAGGCTAGCCTACCATAACTTGGCATTTCCCTGGAGCAGTCCTGAGCAAAGGTACTGCTGGCACCGCCTCTGCAATAGGCTAGCCTGCTATAGCTTGGCATCCCCATGAGCAATCCTGAGCAAAGGTACTGCTGGCACAGCCTCTCCATCAGGCTAGCCTGCCATAGCTTGGCGTCCCCAAGAGCAGTCCTAAACAAAGGTACTGCTGGCACAGCCTTTCCCATAGGCTGGCACTGCCATAACTTGGCATTCCCATGAAGCAGCCCTACCCAAAGGTGCTGCTGGCACAGCCTCTCCAATAGGCTGACTGCCAAAACGTTACTGCTGACCCAACTCCTGCTGAAGAAGTGTCTCTAAATTAATTCCCAGAGGTGAAACATCCCAACTTTCCTAATTGTACTGACTATTTTTGTCATTTGTTCCCATATCCTGGGGATTATTGTAGTTTGGGAACCCCATAGGTGAATTTCTCCTCCCCGGGAATCCATATAAATGTATAATATATATATAAATTAGGTATGTTACAATACCTACCTTTAGCAGCGCTGCAGTTCTGCTGCTCCCCATGTGCGCGACTTTGGCACCTTTCAGAGGGGGGCGGGTTTAAAATGCCGATTTTTTTTTTTTCTAGGCAGTCCAAATCAATCCATGTCGGGCGATTTTGTCGCTAAAAAGAAATCGCTCCGACATTTCATTCATAAAGGTATTTTTAAACTACGCTAGATTATTTATTAACTAGAGTAGTTTAAAAATCATCTTCTAAAGCTCTGAATGGTGACAGCGGAACGGACGTAAGGTAAGCGATAAAAGAAGCTACACAGTTTATTTTTACATAAAAACTTGGTTTTTAGGGAGGCTTTAATCACATTTTCATGTTGCGAAAAGGGGACAAAAAAAATGCATGAACCGGCTGTATTTTTCATACTGACTTCACTGCAAACCGCAACGTTCTAATCCACCGCATTCCACTAAAACCCACTCGCTAGTTGATTTAAATGGCCATTAATTTACAGGCATTAAACACTAAATTCCTTCCATTTGGCCTATAAATTCATGAAAATGAGATTTAAAAATTATGTTATATTGTGGATTATTGTGTGAATGTTATTTGGACACTTAGGGCATTTTAAAAAAGTTTATCTTTTCTTAAGAAATGGATAGATGTTTAGATCTACTCATTGAATTTTGTAATTAGCTACAATTAGATAACTAGCTAATTATATGCTTTAATTTCAGGTCATCCAAGTAAGATTGTTTCATATTTGTTTCAGAATGCTTCAATCTATAATAACGGAAAATTTCATTGAGTTCTCTTAATTTTTAAGAAAGTTATGGGCTTTTAACTGTTCCAGATCACAGCTTTTGAGTTAAGTCAATTGAAAGGCAATGGGGAACAAGATGCTAATTTCTGAGTATTAAAATGGTCATAACTTTGTTAATACTGAAGATATGAAAGTGAATTAGGTGTCAAATTAAACTTCTTTTTATGCTTTATCTGATGGGATAAATTGCAGACTTGATTTTTAAAATCTCAAAATGTTGTAATATTGCTATATAAATATATACCCGCGGTACCCTCCTGGCACCCAGGCTAATCATTTATGTGAGTTAACCCATTTCCTGGGGACTACTGCGGTCTGGGAACCGCATATACTTGTGTTTCCCCTGCACCGGGAACCCAGCCTAACCATTTAGGCTCGTTTTAACCCCATGTGCTGGGGACTACTGCGATGTAAAACTGCACATACATGGGTTTCCCCTCTACCGGGAACCCAGGCTGACCGTTCAGGTCCGTTAAGCCCCATCCCAAGGGACTACTGCGGTCTAGAACCGCACTTTTCTTGGGTATCCCCTCCCCGGGAACTCAACCTGTGGAGTCACTGTAAAGAGGTTTACACGTACACAGTGTCTCTTTACCAAGTCTTTTATTAATCACATACATCGATGCCCTAGTTGCACATGGTCTGCACGTTTTACTAGAGGAGGTACTAGGGATGGAGAGACAGTAATATACTTGGTGAAAGGGGAGTGGCTACACAACCTACAATTAAAGGGACATGCACTAAACATCTACATCCTTCCTCTTACAAAAGAAAGGAACGTGACAGCCGACCATGTCTCATATACTAGAGCAACTGGAAAAGGATAAACAGTAAAATAGCAGCAATCAAACATAATCGCCATAACGGTCAGGCGCCCTCACAATCCGCCCCGAGCGGGTACGAACCCCGCTCACACCCTCTCCCCCCAAAGAAACGGGCACCGGGGGAGACCCCACGACAGAAGGACTACAATGTGGGGACTTGCGTGGTGACAAAGGGATTGGAGGCGAGCGACCTGGCGATGGGGAAGAGACGGCCGGAGGCACGGGAATAGGCACAGGGAGAAGAACCGGGACAGGGCGAGCAGGCACAGGCTTAGTGACCGCTACAGGCGGGAGAGCGGACAGAGGGGGAGCATGGGGGTCAGCAGGAGGAGGAGGAGAAGGCTCGTTCACCAGGCGGAGGTGTCGCCTGGACCGACGGTAAACAGTACCATCGAGGTTCACCAGATAGGAGCGAGGTGAACCAGCCGTCCCAACAACAACCGCAAGGCCAGGGTGACCGGAGGTGGAATGCATGCGGACAACCTGACCAGGAGACAGAGGAGGCAGGGCACGGCAAGACCTGTCGTGGGAACGCTTCTGAACGGACTGCTTGGTAGCAATACGCTCACGGACCACGGCAGGTTTTACAACCGCTGGGGTAAGAGTCTGCTGGGCCACCGGAATGGGAGGTCGAGTAACCCGGGACATGAGGCGCTGCGCCGGGGACCCCAGAACACCGTCACGGGAAATGTTTCGCAGGTTGAGGAGGGCGAGGTAAATGTCAGACTTCGATGCGCGGCAGCGATTCAACAAGTCCTTTGCGCTGCGAACAGCACGCTCGGCCAGGCCATTGCTCTGAGGGTACTCAGGGCTACTAGTGTAATGCCGAAAGTTCCAGCGGTCAGCAAAGTCCTTGAACTCCGCACTGGTAAACTGGCTGCCGTTGTCTGACTGCAGGCTCGCCGGTGATCCAAAGGTCGCGAAGTGGCGGCGCAGCTTCGCGATGACAGCAGAAGAGGAGAGAGAAAACAGCTGGTCGACCTCATACCAGTTGGAGTAAGAGTCGACAAGCACCAAGAAGTGCTTGCCGTGCCACTCAAAAATGTCCGTTGCCAGTGCCGACCATGCATGTCGAGATAGCAGCGGTCTTCTGTGGGTCGGGCTTCAGCCCGGACGCTGTGAAGACGTGCCCCACATAGGTGACCTCCGGGACACGGAACCGGCATTTACTGGGGTTGAGCTTCAGATTTACCTCCCGAGCCCGGTCCAAAACTAGTCGGAGGTTGTGGTCGTGCTGTTCCACATCTCTACCATACACCAAGATGTCATCTACAATGATAGCGCACGGGAGCCCCGCAAACAGCTGTTCCATCGTCCTCTGGAAAACTTCACTGGCGGAGCTGATCCCGAACGGCATGCGCAGGAATCGGAACCTCCCAAAGGGAGTGGCAAAGGTCGTCAGGTAGGACGATTGTTCATCTAGCGGTATCTGCCAGAACGAGCTCTTAGCATCCAGCACCGAAAACACAGTGGCAGGGCCAACCTGTGCAGCAACATCTTCGACAGTACGCATGGGATAGTGCGGGCGCTTGATAGCCAGGTTCAAATCTTTGGGGTTGATGCAGATCCGTAGCTCACTCTTGTCCTTCTTGGCAGCAACCACCATGGTGGAGACCCACTGAGTGGGCTCGCTCACCGCTTTCAGAATGCCTGTAGCCACCATGTCCCGAAGGGTGGACTCGACCCTATCCTTCATCGCAAAGGAGACCCGGTGTGGAGGGCGTACAACTGGATCCACGTCAGGTTTTAGAGAGATCTCATAACTGCAGGGGAGCATCCCCAGCGCATTGTCAAACCGATCAGGGTACTCGGCTAACGGGTCCAAAGGTTGCTGAACTAAACGGATCTCCCGGTGAAAATTGACCAATCCGAGGTCTTGGCATGCCCGAACACCGAGCAGTGTAACACATTTTTCGTTAACCAGGAAGAAGGAGAGGGGCCGAACGGTCTCTAGCACTTCACAGTTCAGGGTAGCCTTCCCCACAGGGACAAGCAACCCTCCCCCATAAGCACGAAGGACAGAGCGCTCAACAGTGACTCGCTCATTATTCCTTATCTTCTTGAAAAGGCTGGTAGACATAACGTTCGTGGCGGCCCCAGTATCGACCTTGGCAGAGAACGTAGAACCATTGACAGTAACTTGCACAGTAGGGTCTGTTATTCGAGCAGGTGCCTTCCTAACTGAAAACACGCTGAGCTCACTCTGAGAAGAGTCAGAATCAGACAGTGGGAGGTTGTCAGGAGAGTGATAAGAACCAGACGCAGTACCATCCCGTACCAGGTAATTAGAGTTCCTGCGCTGTTGCTGGGCAGGATTTTTTTTAGCTCTGCATGCTGACGAGAAGTGGTTAGGCTTGTTGCAGAAGTTACAAATCTTTCCAACCGCAGGGCACACGTTGAAACGATGAGTCACAAAGTTACAGTTCGGGCAGCGCTTCTCCAGCTTGGAACTTGAACCATAGCTGGCCCCACGGCGAGTCTGCTGAGCAGGACGGCGGGCTGCGACGGTAGCTGCCCGAACCTCATGATCAGGGGGTGGTGCAGCAGAGATAACCGCCTCAGACATCTTTGCAGCATGCAGGGCAGCCTGAAGAGTCAAGTCTGCCTTACACAGGAGCTCCGACCGCAGCTTTTCATCTCGTAGACCATACACCAAGACATCGCGGGTCAGGGTCTCTGGGGTAGCGTCATTCAGGTGGCATCGCCGAGCCAGGTGCCGTAGGTCAGCGTAGAAGTTGCCGACAGACTCACCGGGTTTCTGACGACGTCCAAAAAACTTAAAACGCTCCAGAATAGAGTTCGTGGGCACGTCGCACATCTCGCTGAACTTCCCCAGCAGACAGTCAAGGTCCTCGGGGTCCTCACCCGGCCCGTACTCAAACGATTCAGAGCGCTCCAGAGCCTCGGAGCCGGCTAGATTCAATAGCAGCGACGCTTTAATGGCAGAGGAAACCCCCGGGTGCACGATAGCCACATAATGCCGAAAATCCCGGCGGAACGCATTCCACCGGTGAGCGATGTCGTCGTCAAAGACAAGGGGCTCAGGCTTGCGGCAGGAGGAAGCCATACCCAGGCAGGGAAGGGTAACTGGGGCAAAAAAAACTAAACCCGATAAACAGAAGGCGCGCAATTCGAAACGACTGACACCATGTAAAGAGGTTTACACGTACACAGTGTCTCTTTACCAAGTCTTTTATTAATCACATACATCGATGCCCTAGTTGCACATGGTCTGCACGTTTTACTAGAGGAGGTACTAGGGATGGAGGGACAGTAATATACTTGGTGAAAGGGGAGTGGCTACACAACCTACAATTAAAGGGACATGCACTAAACATCTACAGTCACTGACTGCATTATCAGTGACTCTGATCGCGAACCCGACTTTCCCAGCTCTCCACTTCTGCGGTCGGACCAGGGTTTTCCCCAAAGCCCTAGGCTGGTTCACTCGTCGGCCATCGTGCACATCCCGCAAAAACCCCGGAGGTTCCTGCAGGAGACCTAGTACAGGTAAGGAATAGCACTTACCTGAAACTTTTTTAGACTTACTGTTGGAGGAGTTGCGCTGCTCCACAGTCGTCTGCACGAAAGCGTCTGACGCAATGACGCATGAACAGCTGTACGGGGTTCTTCACGTAGTCACTCACGTGGCTCCGAAGTAAAACAGGGTGGCAAAGTGGCACAGCGGCTAGAACTGATGCCTCATCGAGCCAGAGATCTGGGTTCAAACCTGACATCGGATGCTGCCTGTGTGGAGTTTTCACATTCACCCTGTGACCATGTGGGTTTGCTCTGGGTGCTACAATATCTTTCCACATCTCAAAGACATATGGATTTGTAGTTCATTGGTCTCTGTATATTGCCCCAGGTGTGTAGGCAGGGATGCGAAAGTAGGATAACATAGAACTAGTGTAAACAAGTGATTGATGGTCAGTGTGGACATGATGGGCTGAAGGTCCTATTTCATGATGTATCGCTAAAAAGAAACAGGATTGGCTCTCAACTGTTCAAACCCAGTCTGGAATCTATGCCCATCACGACTTAACTAGCGCGATCACTTGTGTATCCAAGCACTCCTGGCAATGGACATTGTGGAGCCTCACACACAGTGTACGCTCTGTCCACAGGCTTTCATCAATGGTTCTTCTATGTGGTGCTTACCATGAAGCACTGATTCCTCAGCCAAGGGAGAGTGGAGGAGGATCAACAGGAGGTTTCCTTGACTGTGTATGACCATGTTAATGTGAAGGAGCTCCAAGGCTTCAGCATCCCTACTGTGCACAGGACAGGACAGGACAAGAACTGAGACTGTGATGGAGGAGTGGGACTTTGGTTTATATCCGCTGGTGCTTATGGACTAGCACAGATTTAACAAGCAGGAATCAGGGCTGAATCTGAACACAGTGAGTGATCCCTGCTTGATCATAAGATCACAAGTGATAGGAGCAGAATTAGGGCATTCGGCCCATCAAGTCTACTCTGCCATTCAATTGTGGCTGAACTATCTCTCCCTCCTAACCCCATTCTCCCCATAACTTCTGACACCCGTATTAATCAAGAATCTGATGATGCCTAGCAAACAGTCTCTGTCCCAATCCTGGTCTCAATGATTGTGTGCAATGCAATTCTGTGGAATAATTTATAGACAAGCTTCTTGATTTGATTATAATATAAGTATAGATTTTTTTTTAATCAATTTGGCTAAACATTGTATTATTGTGGTAGGAATTTAAAATCAGATGTGGTAGATCCCATTGTGGCTCGTATTTTTAATAGATTAGGTAACACGTGCACCAAAACCTTTTGTGTTACTACTTAAGCCGACCCATTCAAATGGCACACGAGGCATCATGATTTAAAATTGAAGAACAGTTCGTTCCCCTCTACTTTCAGTCTGAAGAATGGTCATGACCAGAAACATTACCCATACCTTTTCTCCAGAGATGCTGCGTGACCCGCTGAGTTATTCTGGCACTTTGTGTCTATATACCAGCATCTGCAGTTCCTTTTTACACAAAAGATGTGCTGAACTTTCTTCAATTGTTGATATGTAATCTGCATATATGTTAGACTTTGTCGTATGAGGATAGAATAGTGTTGCTTCTCAACATGCACAACTACAAATCCTCCCTTGAAATCTCACTTCTGCTGCAAATTTCCATCGTGGCAAGGCTTTGCCTGGTAGGTTTGAGGGGAGGTGAGAGAGGATTGATGGTTGAAGATAATGATGAGATGTGCTGGGGTTGGGATTGTGGATGGGAGCTGGGGATGGAGGAGTTAGGAAGGATCAGCTATTTTCATTGAGGATCATGGGATGTGGTCAGGTGAGGAAGAGTCTGGGCCAGTGGTTGTAGTAAGTCCAGAAGAATCGGGGTTATTGGGGATTGAGGGAGTTTTGGCGATGAGAGTGTCAAATGTTAGATGTGAGAGTGAGAGAATCAGATGTTGGGTGCAGGGAGTCCGAGGGCTTGAGGGATTGGAGTTGTGGGGATTGAGGATTTAAAAGTCGGTGAATGGGAGGATCACAAGTTTGGTAGCCTGGGGATTGCAATAATGTGGATTGGAAGATGAAAGAGTTCCTGGGTATTTGGGGAATAGATTCATCGGGAGAAGCAGTCACTCTCTTGGAGATACTCTCAGCAGAATCCCTAAACTCAAAGCACATCAAGTTTTTATAGTCTTAAGATCAAAGTTGACAGCAGGTGATTCAATATAGATTAAATAGCTACGATGAGCACATTGTAACTGATGATACACCACTGAAGGTTCTAACACCTTTGATGGACATTGTAATTCATAAAGATGGTCTGACAGCTTCTGAGAAAGTGGAATACAGACACCCAAAACTAGTGTTGTGGGGGCTGACTCTCCTTAGAACATTAATACCCTAATTATTGATGAACACATGCCTCTGATCATAACAACCTAAGACTGGTCTGGAAGTTTCCTTCATCTCTATCACAATGTTGTGAAATAACTTAAGCTGAATGTGCCTGGTTCTTTTTAAACAATTAACATACTCAGTCTGAAGAAGGCCCCTGATCTGAAACGTCGTCTTCCCATTCCCTCTACTATTGTTGCCTGACTTGCTGAGTTCCTCTAGTGCTTGGTCTTTTGCTCAATTAACATAACTCATTGCCTTATTATTTGTCTGATGCATAGAAGAACATGGCCTAGTCATGTTAGTAGTTGGCACTAAATGTTTACAAATCTATCCTTTTAACTGCTTACAGCTTACAAAGTACATTAGAACAGGTTTTCTGAAGATTGGATCTTGTTCAGATTGATGCCTGCTACATCCACATAATTTTATAACTCCTGAATAACCCCTGAAGGGCCTGTCCCACTTGGACGACCTAATCCATGAGTTTAGAAGACCCTAGATGAGTTGAAAAAAATGTCAATATCGTGTTGACTCGCTGAAGTAAAAGACCTCCTACGACCTCCTATGACAATGTATACGACCTCCTACGACTATGTCTATGACCCCCTATGACTATGTCTACGACCTCCCATGACTATGTCTACGATCTCCTATGACCCCCTTGACCTCAGTCTTCCACACCTGAGACCAACTAGCTACGAGTGGAAAATGATCACATGATAAAATGATGTCATGTTTGCATTTTGTTCTCAGGCAAGTTACTGACCTACGACTACATACTTCTACCTACAACTATCTACGAGTACCTACGACTACCATCACAACCTACGTACGACCTACGTACGACCTACCTATATGCCGACTTTTTTTTACTCGTGGACATTTTTTATCGGGCTGGAAAGAACGCCGCGACCTACTTGAGGCCACGAGTACGCGGAGACCACTCACGAGTATGAGGAAGACTTACGAGGACCTCCTACGACCTCGTGGCGACCATGCTGTGAGTATGAGTCAAGGGCAAACTCGGCAGAGGTCGCCAATTAGGTCGTGAAAGTGGGACAGGGGCTTAACACTGGGCTTGACCAATGATTGTCACACGCAGGATAACTTCATCTACTTTCTTTTACAATGCACAAAACAATGATATGACTGTGTGATATGACTTCCACTGAAATCAAGGAAGAGCCATGAGTCAAGGAAGCACCCGATTGAATTTTCGAATAAAATTGGCATGCAATTTACTAACTTGTACTAACTTGGTCTGAAGAAGGGTTTCGGGCCAAAACGTCACCCATCTCCTTTGCTCCATAGATGCTGCTGCACCCGTTGAGTTTCGCCAGCATTTTGTGTACCCCCTACTAACTTGTACTGTTGTTTTCTGTTGCTTCCTTAAGAGTTTGAGCCAATCTAGTCAATCATTAATGGTTGGTGGTAACGTGATTTCTCTGGGCTTGCCGCATATAACCCAACCAAAGTAATTCCTTAGCTATTTAATTAAGTTAATTTATCAGCAGCAATGTTTCAACCTAATTTCAAAAGCATTCACACATTTCCTGTCTTTCTTGAAACCTGCCATTAAAACCATGATTGAGAACACAATGGCATTTCTCGTAGCTTTCTAAAACTTCTCCGTGGATTGTCACCTTGTCGTGATGGAGAAGCTTGTGTGGTCCTGAGATCCTGAGAGCGATGCTGTCTGGAGCTTCTTCTTCTTCTTTCATGTGGCGTGCACAGCCAAAAGTTGTTAGACAACTTGCTCTATTTGATCTTCCGTTTGTGCACGTCGAGTTGATTGCATTAGTCGAAACAGGACGGACCACGTGAAGGTTGCAATCTTCCACCCCGTCTGAAGCTATGCTCCTGGTAGGGTCACCCATGGCAGTAAGGTCGAGGGGGAGGTCTCTGATAAAGAGCAATCCAACCAAGACCTCAACGGTGAAACAGGCGGAGGATGATGGCTGACTTTATTGGAGCGTCACAACGACTGGGAAGACGGATGAAGGCTGAAGCAGGAAAAAGGTCCCCGGTTGTCTTGGATTCCATGCCATTGGATTCTGACCGAGATCTGTCAAGGCCCTGTGGTGGCTGTCTGTGCACCAGTCTCCCCACGTTAAACAACGTCACGCACAGGCCTCCTCCATGAGAGGACGCTCATACTCGTTTCGAGTGACCGCCGATGATGAGCTTTCTAAAAATCTGGCAAATGCACCAATAAATAATGCAGTGATTTTCTTACTTTCAACTGGCAAGTGCCAAGTTAACAACATCTTTGCTGTCAGCTTACTTTCTGCATTTTGGAGATTCTCAGGACCAGGTCGATACAGGAGATGTGCTGGTGGTCTTAGGTGGGACCTGTGATTAGGAATAGTCTGCTGACTGCAGCTCGATAGCAGAGGGGAGAGCAACGGTAGGAGTGTAGCTCATACAAGACACCTCAGTCACAAAAGGCAGAGCTTTCTTGATGTGTTGATTGCTATCATTTGATTTTTCTTGGAAGCAAACTAGCTATCTGTTGGTCCTGGCATCATCTGTTACTGTGGCTGGCAAGGTGACCGTGAATCTCCATTATTTGGTTGCAAGATACATTCATGTAATGTGTGAATCATTTCCAGAACTGCTCAGTCAGCAGCACCCAAATGCAAGAGGCAGGTGATTGACATGTTGTTACCAGGCTGACCATTAATATGAAGCTTTCAATGAGAACGGTGAGAATTATTATATTTTTATTGTTTTACTGCAGGTGTACGGTGTAATTAACTGCACACACAGCTCTCCACAAGCCAAGTGACTCGTCTGAAGAAGGGTCTCGACCCGAAACGTCGCCTATCTCCTTCGTTCCTCAGATGCTGCTGCACCCGCTGAGTTTCTCCAGCCTTTTGTGTACCTTCGATTCTCCAGCATCTGCAGTTCCTTCTTTAACACAAGTGACTCTGTATGTTGGTTTAACACTTCAGCGGGTGCTGTGAGACTCGGTATAGTAGCTGTCCAAGCCTCCTGTGATGTGCCTTAAGATATTCCCCATTCAAAGCCATGGGCGCTAAAAATGGAAATGCCAAGATATCAGAACAGGCATATAAAACTTAAAAGAGACAGAAAACAAATATAAAACAAACAAACCCTTGTACAAATGAATGCTTTGAAGGGTGACTTAACAGCAGCAGGTAACAGATTAATATTACCCTCGGGCTAGTCCAGACTTCTGATGTTCATCCATTGCTGAGACTCCTGTCTCTTTCCCCTTTGATATTTCTCTTTCAAATTTTCTTCCCTGTCATTACTACATATACATATTCTTCTGTGAACTCTCTCTACTTCTTTTGAGGGCATGCCCCTAAACCTATTTAAATGTATTTTAATCACACTATGAAACAGAATATACTATATGGTCTGTTGGCCAGGGACATTTTTGCTATTGAGGGAGTGCAGCATAGGTTTACAAGGATGGTGGGACTGTCATATGCTGGGAGAATAGAGCCGCTGGGCTTGTATACTCTGGAGTTTAGAAGGATGAGAGGCTATCTTATTGAAACATATAAGATTATTAAGGATTTGGACACGCCAGGGGCAGGAAACATGTTCCCAATGTTGGGGGAGTCCAGAACCAGGGGCCACTGTCTAAGAATAAGGCTTAAGCCATTTAGAATGGAGATGAGGAAACACATTTTCACATAGAGAGTTGTGAGTCTGGAATTTCATTTCGGAGTCACGTGAATGACTTCGTGAAGAACCCGCCAGCACGCATGCGCGACATATCGTCGCAACGCATTGCTGCCGACGGCTGGCGGTGGGGTGCGCTCCCCGCCAGTCCTTCATAAGGGACCGCTAAGGTAAGTTATACTAACCTTAAGTTGGTTGGTCCTTGCTGGTAGTGTTTTTCTCTTTCAGCAAGGACATGGACGGGAGTTTGAAAGGCCGAAGGACGTCCGTCCGGAGTCGCCGGCCATCTGTCCCGGAGCCCTCATCATCGGCTGCACCTGTGAAACAGGCCCGGAGAAAGGCGGGGAAACCCGGTAGCCCTGTTACTGCAGGACCGGACCCGCTGCCACACCGCAGCTCCGGGGATGAGTTCGAGGAGCAGGACTGCGGTGTGCCGCCAGAGCAGGTGGACCCTGCTTCAGCATTCAGGTCGCCAACGGGCCCGTTGGCGGCCCCGGGCAAGGGCTCGCGTGCGGCTGCACGGCCCTTCTCCCTCAGCCCTCTGAGTAGGGGGAGGGATGGAGCCCGCAAGCCTAACCCTTCAGGGGCTAAGGCGTTACCTGCCGCCAAGTTGCGGACTGGTTCAAAGGCGGGACCCAGGTCCACTGTGAGGTCCAGTGTCGACCCCCCAACCACCGACGCCGGGACGGGTCATTTGGGTGGGGTCCCGCCACGGTCGCCGAGTCCCCCATGGATGGGAGGACGAGACCATGCGTCGGCAAAGTCCACGACGTGGGCAGCCGGCAAGCCCGCGCGGGCGTCGGGTCTCCATGCTGAGTCTGGTGCCGACTCCCCGCCGCATTTGCCCTCAGTGGCAGCGGCATCAGGTCCCGCCAAACGGAGGCGGTTGAACACACCTCCCGCGCGGGAATCGCTCAGCTTTGCTGCGGCGGCTGGCAGCGACAAATACCGGCACCGGGTTCACCTCGACGAGGTGCGGGCCGATGATAGGAGCCTCGGCAGTGTTTCCGAGCCTGAGGACTCCGACCGCCCGAGTGTTCAGGGTGAAGGGCGTATCGACCGCATGGAGCGGCTACTCGAGCTCCTGCTCCATAACCAACAGCAGGAAGCATCCAGCATCAACAGGCACAGGGAAGCATCACCGGTCTCCATAGCCAGCCTGGAACAGCCAGAAGAGGAAGAATTTGCCGACCCTACACCGGTTCTCTCGGAGGTACCACCGGAACAACTCCTGGATGTGGCGGCGAAATTTGCTGCTCCACACACAACAGAGCTTCCTCTCAACCCCAAACTGGCTGCCACCGTGGACTTCCTCACCAACCACCAGCTCCAGGAGGAAGTTCTCTCTCAGGCCATCAATCGGCATAAGGCCCCTTCCAACTGCAACTCCCTCAACTTGCCTGTGGTCAATACGCCAATATGGGGCAACATCGGGACGGCTATCCGAACCCAGGAGTTAAAACTCCAACGGATCCTGAGGCTCCTCACGGCCGGTATTACCACGTTTGTGCGGTCGGTAGACGGTGAAGGCCTCAATCTGGAGCAGGAGGATGCGCTGGCGCTATTATGTGCCACGCAGCATGAAATCAATGCTTTCAGAAAAAGCAGCATCCGCCCCACGCTAAACCCAAAGTTTGCTGGATTGTGCAAGGCGCCGCCTCCACCGCCGCCCCGACAGCTCTTCGGGGAAGATCTCCCGAAGAGGGTCAAGGAGCTCGATGAGCATGCCAAAACGGTGGGACTTATGCGGTCGCAGATCGCCCCCAGACCGTCGGGCCCGAAATCTCCATTTGTTCGGCCGCGAGGCCCTGTGGCCACATCGACAAGGACCTATCCTCCAGCTCCGCCTCGCTATCAACAGCCCCAGCAACAGCGGGCTTTTTTAGGGCAAGGCCCGCAGCGGCCCCAGTGGAAGATGAGGACACCGCAGTCCCAGTCCAACCCAGCACCACCACGACCACCCAAACATGTCAGGGACCGCCGGTAACCAGGGAGGTAAGGCGGTCTGGGTTTCACTTATCTGTGCATTTAACTTCACATGTTGGTGGGCGCCTTCGATTCTTTTTGGGGGCATGGGAAACTATCACTTCCGATGAATTTATTTTGCAAAGTATTCGGGGTCATGAGATTGAGTTTATTAACGGGGACATTCCCCCATCCCAACATATGCCTAATCGGACGTTTACGCTGTCTGCCGTTGAACAGGCAGCAGGCTATGCTGAGATCTTAAGGTTAGAAGAAAAAGGCGTGCTAGAAAAAGCTATGCACGAACCAATTGAATTTGTCTCAAATATATTTACTAGGCCTAAGAAGGATGGAGGCTGCCGAGTGATTATTGATCTGACCCATTTGAATACTTTTGTAACATACACCCATTTCAAAATGGACAATTTTGAGACAGCCAAGTCATTGATTTCGCGTGGCTGCTTTATGGCATGCATTGATTTAAAAGATGCGTACTATTCTGTATCCATTCGGAAACATCACAGGAAGTTCTTAAAATTTGTCTGGATGGGTCAGCTCTGGCAATACAGGGCTTTGCCAAATGGGCTTACTACAGCCCCTAGATTATTTACCAAATTACTGAAACCCATCATGGCCCAGTTACAGAAGCAGCATCATATCGTGATGGCCTATTTGGATGATATACTGATTGTTGGCAATACCCTGGAGTCGGCTGAACGGGCAGTCTCAGCCACTGTCGGAATTTTTCAGCAGGTGGGGTTTATTGTCCATCCAGACAAGTCAAAGTTCTGCCCTTCCCAGGTTATGGATTATCTCGGGTTTACGGTGGATTCTAATTGCATGAGGGCCACCATACCGACTAACAAGGTTGGGGATGTCACCCAAGCGTGTCAGGCTTTAGCCTGCGCCAGTATACCATCAATTAGACAAACAGCTAAGGTGATTGGCAAAATCGTAGCATTGTTTCCAGCAGCCCAATACGGGCCTTTGCATTATCAAAATTTGCAAAGAGCCAAGATCTCCGCGTTAAAGCGGAACGCCGGTCATTTCGACAGACCAATGCGGCTGCCTTCTAAAGCTAAGATTGAGTTACAATGGTGGGTGCGCCATATTAGTAGCTCATTCAAACCCATTATTGTGCCCAATCCGATGGTATACTTGCAAACCGATGCAAGCTCCTATGGCTTGGGAGCTACGGACAATTATTCTAGTTGCGGGGGCAGATGGGACACCCTTGAATCTACTATATTGTTGTCACAAGGGATAAACTATTTGGAGATGCTTGCAGCATTTCACGGACTTCGTGCTTATTGTTCCAATCTTATTGGTGCTCATGTCCGTATCCAAATAGACAATACCACGGCGGTGGCATATTTAAACCATATGGGCGGTACCAGGTCAATTTCATGTGATGAATTGGCTAATACAATTTGGCTCTGGTGTATTGACAGGAATATTTGGATTTCAGCTACCTATTTACCAGGTGAGCTCAATACTGTGGCGGGCGCCAGGTCACGCAAGTTTAACGACAACATCGAATGGATGTTGCATCCTCAAATTTTTGCTAAAATTACAGCCAAATTTGGTAGACCGGATATCGACCTCTTTGCGTCACGGTTGAACCATCAGGTATCAACATACGTTTCGTGGGAACCAGATCCTGGGGCAATGGCGATGGATGCATTCTCGCTCAACTGGGGGCAGTGGTTTTTCTATGCATTCCCCCCGTTTTGCCTCATCAGTCGGGTATTGCGTAAAATCCAGATGGATGCTGCTAAAGGCATTCTTATTGTACCCGACTGGCCTACGCAGCCATGGTATCCGGTGGTCTTTGACATGATCAGTCAGCCTTGGGTCCTCTTAGAGGGTTGCCCACAATTGGTTACTAACCCCGTGTCAGGGGAGCCACATCCCTGCCATAGCTATTTAAATTTATTGGCTTGCAGATTCTAACTAGGCCATTGCTGCAGTATGGCCTCTCAACTCGAACTATGGATACCATTGGGGCGTCGTGCCGAGAGTCGACCAGGCGAAGATACCTTTCCCACATCAGAAAATGGGAAGCCTATTGCAGCCGCTCTCGCATCACATATGACGATGCATCCATAGCCGACGTATTGGAATTCCTCGCGGGGTTGCACCATGATGAACACTTAAGCTACAGTGCCATCAACAGCGCCAGAAGCGCGCTGTCATTCTACCTCAATATTGAGGTAGGATCCAACAGGCTAGTGTCCAGACTCATGCGGGGTATATTCAATATGAATCCGCCTACACCACGCTATAATATCACCTGGGATGTCAGGGATGTACTAACCCTGCTCAGGACGTGGTCGCCCATGGAGGGGCTAGAGCTGGACAAACTCACCATGAAACTGGTGATGTTACTAGCGCTGACTTCAGCACAGAGTGTACAGACGCTGCATAAAATCCGTATCGACAGGATGATCTCTACCCCTGGAGAAGTAGTCTTCTTTATCGATGAGCTACTAAAGCAGCATAGACCTGGGTGCACAGGGCTGCAGCTGAAGTTCCCGGCATACCCCGCAGATGCTCGGCTATGTTTAGCCGCCCATATCCGTCACTATGTCGAGGTGACGAGACGCATCAGAGGAATGGAGAAATACCTGCTTGTCACTCACAAGAGACCTCACCATCGAGTGACAGTCCAGACGATATCCAGGTGGGTCCGGATCGTCTTGGGTAAGTCAGGTATCGACACTAATGTGTTCAAGTCCCATTCCACCAGGGCTGCATCAACGTCGGCGGCGAGGGTCATGGAGGTGCCCATGGACCATATTCTCGCTACAGCAGGATGGGCGCATGAAGCTGTGTTTCAGCGATTCTACAACAAGCCTGTTGCTGCTCCCCTACAGTTCGCGAAGGCCGTGCTGAATGCAGGTCAAGAACGTGGGGATGTCCCCGAATGAGGGGTTTTGCTTTGTTATTAATAAATATTCTTTTGTGTTTCAGTATAACCTGTTTGACAGAATTGTTTACTCCCATCCATCCTTGTTAGTGGTGTGTCAGCATGGACGTGGTCCAGGGTGTGTAATCACAGAAGCTTTGAAGTCTTCACGAAGTCACTCACGTGACTCCGAAATGAAATGGTAATATTGAACGAGAACTTACCAGTTCGAAGGTTGATCTTTATTTCATGAGGAGTTGCGGTGAGGGATTTCGTGCCCTCCGCTCCCAACCCTCGATCATACTCAACTGGTAATTAGAGTCTCTTCAATCTTACTATGCCAAGTCATTTCTGTTGTTGGTTTCTGTGATTCCACGCCGCTACTTTGAAGAATGTCGCGCATGCGTGCTGGCGGGTTCTTCACGAAATCCCTCACCGCAACTCCTCATGAAATAAAGATCAACCTTCGAACTGGTAAGTTCTCGTTCAATCTTACTATTCTCTGCCTCAGAGGGCGGTGGAGCTAGATAGGGCTCTTAAGGATAGCAGGATAGCAGAGTCAGGGGATATGGGGGGAAGGCAGGAACGGGTTACTGATTAGGGATGATCAGCCATGATCACATTGAATGGCGGTGCTGGCTCGAAGGGCCAAATGGCCTACTCCTGCACCTATTGTCTATTGTCTATTGTCTACTATCTATTACTGCAAGTGATGTGATCAGCAGTAATTTTTAAAATTTAGCCCTGCCTTCTTCTTCATGCTTGTGTATGGCGTGCACAGCCCAAAGTATTTGATTTTATTTGATTGTGCACGCCAGGTTGATTGAAACAGGGTGGACCACGTAAATCTCCCACCCCTTAGCCCTGCCTGACTGCAGACATGAACTCTGGAGGTAAATAGCTGAAACAAGGGAGGCAGAGATTCACCGGCACCTCCTCCAACCTGGTCCATAGCAGTTATGCTCCAGATGAGATCAAGTGCAGACTAAGTGACCATGTTGCAGGGCACTTTTACTCTGTTCAAAATGGTTGTTTTGAGCTTCCGGTTGCATATCATTCCTCTTTTGATTCTTTTCCCCTTTTCCTTCCTTTTCCACTGCCCCTTTGAGGCAAAACGCAAACTGGAAGTACAGCACCCACATTCTGCTCGGGGAACATGATATGAATGTTGAATTTTCCACTTTCAGGTAACCCACTACCAGCAGTCCACACATGGTCCCTGTCCATGTTTTCCATCCCTCGTTACCTTGACTCATCACCCCCTCCCCTCTACCTAATTCCAACTGCCCATCGCACACGTGCCTATATACCTTGGCTCATTCCCTCCCTCACCTGGATTATATGGGCTATCTTCCCTTGACAATCTCGCTCCATGATTTTTTCTCTAAATGCGTTTTGTATTGATGTCTTGTATTTTTGTTCAGTTTAGTTTAGCTTAGTTTAGAGATACAACGTGGAAACAGACCCGTTTGGCCCACTGAGTCCGCACCGACCAGTGATCCCCGCACGTTAACATTATCCTACACACACTAGGGACAATTTTACATTCATACCAAGCCAATTAACCTACAAACCTGAACACCTTTGGAGTGTGGGAGAAAGATCCTGGAAAAAACATGATCTCCATGTGGCCATGGGGCGAATGTACAAATTCTGCACAAACAGCACCCATAGCGGGATTGAATCTGGGACTCTGGCGCTGTAAGCGCTGCAAGGCAGCAACTTTACTGCTGTGCCACTGTGCTGCCCACCTTTGCACCATATTTTTTTTCTTTTTACTGTGTTTATTGGGTAATTTATGTACAATATACATTTTTGTATGCTGTCTGAGTCTTTGTACCTGTAATGCTGCTGCAAGCAGGATTTTCATTGTAATTGTGCCTAACTGTACTGGTGCATATGACAATAATTTTGACATGATGCAGGGTCATGACCCATAATGTTGACCATTCTTTTGCCTCCACAGATACTGCTTACCCACTGAGTCCTTCCAGCAGAATATGTTTTGCTCTGACTAGTTTGGAAGGCTGAGCACTGAATACAATAGAATAAGTATTATAAAATAATCAAGCCACTCTCAAAATAATAATTTTTAATACCTTGAATTCCTGTTGTAAGTGTGAGGGTTCCATCAATAAGGAAAGATAGGAATTATTAGCTACAAAATAAAGTGATGGAAGAACTCAGCAGGACAGGCAGCATTTGTGGAGGGAATTGGACAGCAATGTTTCCAGTTGGGACCCTTCTTCAGACTAAAGATGCTACCTGACCTGCTGTGTTCATCCAGCACTTTGTTTTTGCTCTAGATGCCAGTATCTGCTGCTTGCAGGTTTCCAGGATAGGAAATATTACTGGCAAAGTAGGAATTTGGCAACTGAAATTGACATCAATAATAATATTTCACTTCCAGATGAAACCAACTTAACATTGTACACCAAAGTGTGTATCTTACATCTTAATCTGATAAGAAAGCTATTATGGAATGGAATAGAATACTTTATTGTCACATGTGACTAGGCACAGTGAAATTCTTTGCTTAAATACCCAATGTATACAAATAGTGACCACCTACAGCACTGATATAGTTATAAAGGATTTCAGCCCCTCCTTTTGTCCTCCCCCCCCCCCCCACTTCCCCCACGCCAGGTCCCCATTGTTCTTTGTTCGCCCCAACAATGAAGTAAAGAGCTGGTGGGAGGGAGATCAAAGATCTCTCACAGTCCCTCAATGCAACTTTCAGTTGTGAGATCTGTGGATAGCAACTATTCAATAAGTCTTTAAAGTGTTTTGAACCTCTGCTTCAAAGAGATGGCTTGTGTGTGCAAATACTGACCATCCAGGAGCGTGGAGAACCAAGGACAGTGTCCCCTTACTCTTTTTTAAAGGGTATGAGATTTCAGGCTTGAAGGGTACAAGATGGTGCCTTGTGTACCGGCTCAGTATGGTCTACTATCTCGCACTCTTATACTTAGTATAATTGTGCCTCGTGTATAGAAGGATTGTCACTGAACTGCAATTTCACTGTACTTAGGTACATGTTACAATGAAGAACCATTGAACCATTGAACCACAGGGTCATTGAAATGAAAGGATGGTTGAACTTACAAGATAAGTAGATGTTAAATGACAGGATGTAAGGGTGAGATGATACTCACAGAAAATTGTAGGTGATTGTACTCATTTTTCTTAACTAATTAGAGTCATTCCGGAACTTACTGCACTGACTCAGGGCAGTGGTGCAATGCACTTACTGCTGGCTCCTCTGCTCGTTCTTTCAACTGTTGAAGATGAACTCACTTCCATGGCTGAACATCAAAGCGGATTCTATTTTAGTAAGCCAATGTTCTTTATCATCTTGTCCAGGTAGTTATTGCTTTCCAGTTTAATGCTGTTCAATTAATAGCCATTGTCCTACTCAATCAGTAAGATATACATTTCAATATCGTCCTCCATTGTCATGCCTTCATGTGATAGTTTAATTTGGTATTTTATTAGATGCTTTGTTGTGGCCTCAGTATAGTTTAATCAGATTTCACCTCACTGACAACCGCAATTATATCTTATTGATTCATCGTGTAAAATAAGGCCATGCTGATTAATGATCATTTTTTACTTTTCTTGATTTCTCATGATTCTACCTTTCAGAATACTTACTATCTTTTCCACAACTAGTGATCAGCACAGTGGCGTAGGTGTAGAGATGCTGCTTTACAATGCCAGAGACCTGAGTTTGATCCTGACTACAGATGCTGTTTGCGTGGCGTTTGCACAATCTCCCTGTGACCGTATGGGTTTTCTCCAAGTGCTCTGGTTACTTCCCACACTCCAAAAACATGCAGGTTTGTAGGTTAAGTGGCTTCTGTAAATTGTCCCATGAGTATGGGATAGAACTAGAGTACGGGGTGATTGTTGGTCAGCATGGACTCAAGGTCTGAAGGTTTTATTTCCATGTTGTATCTCTAAACTAAACTAAACTAAACTGAATTAAAGTGAACTAAACTAAAACTATTGCATAAAACACAGATCCACAGTTTCCTTGGTTACTAATCGAAATCTTTTCTCAGGTTAGAACCATGCTTTTCTTTCTCCAGATTCCTTTGGATTTTACATTTTTAATGATTGCCTTGAAATATCAATAATTTATTATTCCTTCAATGATCCATTTGAAGTTGGTGAGACCGGGATGCTTTACTCACTTTCAATTTCCTCCTTGATGAGTTCTTCATGGTGCTTCTTACCAATTCCTTTTATGCTTTGATTTTAACTATGCATGAGGATGGCTAAAATCCAACTCATTTGTAATTGCTGACACAAAGAAGTCATTAACGACATCTGCTGTTTTGTAATCACTTTTCCACAAGTTCTCCCCAGTTCCCTGAGGCGGCCCATTGCTTCCTTATTTGCATTTACTTCTAATATGTTTACAGAACTCTCTCGCTCTCCCCTTTTCACTGTATGATGCAACATTAACCTCATTATTTATTTATGTTATTTTGTTGTGCTCATCTCGATATGCAATCAATGTGGGTTTTTTAAATCCCTCATACATACCAAACCTTTCTTTGCTGCTCAAACAATCTCCTACTTTCTGACACACTTTATTCAGTAAAATGTCTCTAATTATTTATCTGAAAATTTACGCGTTGTAGTTATATTATCTTACAGGTGTATAGGAATTCAAAGGTTTCAAAGATTTCAAAAGTCTTTTATTGTCACATCTGCCAATTAAGGTACGGTGATATTCGTATTACCATACAGCCATACTAAAAAGAACAACAAGACAACTACATAAAAGTTAAAATAAACATCCAGCACAGCGGATTCCCCACATTCCTCACTGTGATAAAACGCAATAAAGTCTAATCTTCTTCTCTCATTTTTCTCCCACGGTCAGGGCAGTTGAACCATCCGCAGTCAGGGTGATCAAAGCCCCCGCAGCCGGCAGTCAAAGCACCCGCGTTGGGGCAATCGAAGTTCCCATGTCGCATCTCCATCGAGGGAAGAGATTAAAAAAAGTTTCACCCACCATCCCCCCCACCCCCCACATAAAACAAGCTAAAGAACATTAAAAACATACATTTAACACATACAAAAAAAAACAACAATGAAGGAAGGGACAGACAGACTGTTGGTGAGGCAGCCATTGCTGTCACTAACTGGTGGAAGAATTCAATACTCCCATTTCCTTCTACGTTCCAACATTATTTGGTAAAATTACCCTCATTATATCCCCGTAAAATGTATTCTCTGCACTGATGCTATCTTGCAGGTGTGCATGAATTCAACACTTTCATTTCCTTTCTCATCACTTCAAAGTCTATTTTGCTTGTATTTGGCAATCATGCTCATATTTGGCCATCTTGCTCTTTGCAGAGAGATCAGGAGGAGTGGATTTTGGGGTATGCTGATGTTAGTGGTGGACAAATGAGAATCGGTGTTGTTTATGTATTGGGAAGCAAGAAGAAATAATTTACAAAGAACGTCCTGAAGGGAAACAGAGCCAATTTGGAGAGAACCCTGGAGGCTACCATGAAAATAATGAAAAGAAACATACTCCAAAATTATATTCCCATTGTGTGGGAGATGTACAGCTGCCCTCAAGCTAGAGAATGATGGACCAAGGTTTAACACGTAGCTACCAGAATTGAGGTTGGAAGCAGTGCAGGAATTTGTTCAGTCGATGGTCTGCACCCTATGATGGAGACTGAGAAATCAAGAAAAGGTAGAAAGGTGTCAAAGATAGTCCAAGTAAATTTGAGGGCAGTGTGGAAGTTAGTAGTAAAGTTAATTAAATCAACGAATTCTGCACAGTTTTGGAGACAGCGTCAATGCAGTCGTCGATGTAGCAGAGAAAGAGTTTGGGGATGGTTCTAGTGTATGTTTGAAACAAGGACTGTTCAATGTAACTGGCAAAAAGGCCGACATAACTGGGGCCCATGCGAGTGCTCATATCTACACATTTAACTTAAAGAATGTGAGAGGAATTAAAAGAGAAGTTGTTGAGGGTGAAGACAACTGTTCTGCCAAACAGAGGAGAGTGTTAATAGAGGGAAATTGTTTTAGTTTAAGTTCGCGGAAGAACTAGAGGGCCTTGAGACCTATTGGTGGGGGAGGTGTGTGAAGTAATTGGACGTCCAAGGCAATGGAAGGCTAGGAAGTTAATGAAGAGTTGTAGGATGTGTGGGGTGTCTCAGAAGTAGGTCAGACATGACTGGACAAGGAGGGATAGGATGGAATCAAAGTAGTTGGGGATGAGTTCTGTGGAGCAGGCAGAAACAATGAGACTACCAGGGCAGTTCTGTTTGTGTATTTTTGGAAGGAGATAAAAGCAAGCAATGCGGGGCTGGGGAAACTATAAGGTTGAAGGCTGTGGAAGGGAGATAAACTGAGGTGATGAGATTGGAAACAGTCTAGGTAATGATGGCTTGGTGTTCAACTGAGGGGTCATGGTCAAGAGGTAGCAATTAGGAGGTGTTCAAGAGCTGCAGCCTGGCATTCTTCAAATAGTTCCCGTTCATAGAATGGTTGATAATTTTGGTCTGGATTGAACCACATAATATTAATGAATGTATGGATAAATCCCATACTACAGCATGTCCAGCTTTCTGGTCCGATCTTCTGCATCATCATGGCTCTCGTAATTAATGACCGCATCTGTGTGCACATGATGCTTCTTTCAGTTTTTCAGTTTAGTTTATTGTCATGTGTACCAAGGTACAGTGAAAGCTTTTTGTTGCATGCTAACCAGTCAGCAGAAAGACAACACATGAATACAATCAACTATTTACAGTGCAGACAGATTTAAGAGTGTGGAGCCATTGTAATGTGAGTTTGTAGATCTGCTTCTGTGGCTTTCACGCAAATAGTCGCCCGTGTTGGGCACCATCTTGGAAGTATCTTCATGGTATTTTGTGAACTCAGAAGAGAATCCTATCTTGCTGCTTAGTAGAATTTATAGAGAAGGAAATGAATTTATTGTAGTTGCCAAAGAGCTTGCTTGTCACCCTAATCAGATCTGCTCATTTGAATGACAGGTGTTGTAAATGCCAATTGCTGTGCCCTTAGACAGTTATTTGTGAAGCACAAAGTTTGTGGGATGCAGTAACGTTGACGGCCATAGGCATGGCTACATGAAACCTCCTGATGTTTGTAATAATTGACCGAACAATGTTAGAGCCTCCTCACATTCTCATCCATTATAAACCGCAGAAAAGTGGAGGAAATAAAATAAATGTCAGAGGCAACCTTTTCACTCAGAAATTGGTCTGAATCTGGAATGAGCTGCCAGAGGAAGGTGAAGATGCAGGTACAGTTACAGCTTCAACAACATTTGGATAGATATATGAAGATGAGGAATTTAGAGGGACATGGGCCAAATGCAAACAAATGGTACTAGCCCAAAATGTCAAATTTGTTGGCTGTGACAAGTTAGTTTGAAGGGTCTGTTTCCATGCTCTATGACTCAATGACTCCATGATTCCAAAGTTTTCAGCCAGTTTCTCTTTTCTCTTTCTCTTTTTCTCTTCTATCAGCAGCTGTGAACTCCGGACATGCGGATTGTAGCGTCGACCTATAATAAAATAAACATAAGCAGTGTGCATTTCCTCTATGGTGTGTTTAGTTTAGTTTAGAGATACAGCACGGAAACAGGCCTTTTGGCCCACCGAATCAGAGCCGCCCAGCGATTCTCTGTACATTAGCACTATCATACACAAAGGGACAATTGGCAATTTTTTTTAACCAAACCTACAAACCTGCAAGTCTTTGGAGTGTGGGAGGAAACCGGAGATCCTGGAGAAAACCCACGTGGTCACGAGGAGAATGTACGCACTTCATATAGACCATCTCTGGCACTGTAAGGCAGCAACACTACCGCAGCAGCACTGTGCTGCCCAAACTGAAAGATGAGCATATGCAGGTTTGTGAGAAGCTCTAAAATAATCTTGCATGAATAAACTACCCTTCGACACAAAACACAGAGTGTAGGAGGAAATCAACGGGTCAAGCAGTGGAGGAAAATAGACAGATGACGTTTTAGATTGGCATCCCTCCTCAGACTTCATCAGACCAGCATCTACAGTCTCTTGTGTCTCTATCCCTGATACATTTGGTTTGGGTAATTTATTTAAAGGTAGAACAGCCAGTGGAAAGGCATATCATAACACCGATGAAGTGGAAGTTCCTTGTTCGAAACAATGCTCACAAATTCTCAGTGGATTGCGGGAGAGCAAGTTTACTATTCCACCTCCAAAATCTTTAGCATTCATCTGGTGTTCAAGCAAACATTCCACAGTTAAAAATTCCTATGCTCACCTTTCCAAACTCTGCAATGAATCTTCATACGTAACAATAACATTCCAAAGCTGGAACCATCTGCTTTTGTTTCAGTGCCTGATAACCAGTGTAGCTCTCAGCTGCATGCATCATTTGTTTAAATTAATAATTTCACAGTCCATACACACAATGCACATTGAAGCAGTGTCCTAATTGCTACTATTCTTCGACACTTCAGCTGATGCTGATACAGCATGATAATTGATCGACTTAAAACCTATTCATTGTTAAATTTACTTCATACTGGAATTTGAAAATATTTGCTCTGGTCACAGCTTCAATTTTGGCTCGAAACTACTGAATTATTTAAAAATAAATCTTATATGACTCAATTCCCCACCCACACTGGGGGAACGGAGTTAGTTAGAAATGAAAAAGAGACCCCAACGGTATGGGTTTTGTGATGCTGTGATGGGTTTTGTGATGTTATGGAGATATGGGACCTTTCATTGACGTATTTATATTGGATGACAATTTAAACATTTCCAGCAGAAATGTTAGACTTGGTGCAGCTAAGAGTGGGAAGTGGGAGGCAGGAATCAGGGGAGCTGGAAATAAGCTGCAAGAAGTGCTTCGTGACTGAGAATGGACTGGGAAAATAACCAGTATGTAGAAGTGAGAGCAAGGGGTGAGATGGAGGCTCATAGGTGATGGGTGGAAATAGATCAGGGAGTGGAGGATCAGCAGATGGAGTCAGGTGGGGAAGAAGGAGAGCATGATTGTTGAGGCAGAGGCTGGTGGATGATGGAAAAGGTAATGAGTGAAAATAACGGGATTACTTCTAGATTTTACTTCGGAGTCACGTGAGTGATTCAGTGAAGAAGCCCCGCCAAGCGCATGTGCATCATTACGTCAGATACATGACGCACCGACGGGCTGGAGAGCGCAGCTCCACCAGCGGTAAGTTATAAACCAGCAGGTAAGTGATTTCTAAAACTTTTTGCGGTTTACTTGGCTCCGTAAGGCTGGTTACAGGAGCCAGCAGGAGCAACCTAAAAATGGAAAAAGTAACTAAAAAGGCTGCTGCCGTGAAACGAAAGAAACTTACCCGTGGGACCGCGGTTAGCAAGCGTAGGTCGGCTGCAGAAACACCGGCTTCAGTAACGCCGGCTCCAAAGGCGCGACTACAGAGCCGCCAGCAGTTCAGCAAATAGCAGCAACTCCGGTGCTTCAGAGAACTGTGGCCACTCCTGTCAGGAGGAAAACCAAGAGAAAAATGGCCAGGCCTATCGACTCAGATGAGTCAGGCCAGGAAGACTCCCCTCCTTCAAATAAAAAGGTTTGGGGACGTCTTGACAAAATGGAACACCTCATAGACCAAATGCTCAATCATGAGGTGTTCCAGTTGGGGTTACATACCTGCAGGGTTCCCCAACAGCTCTCAGGAGCAACCTCAAGCAGAGGTCCGTATGGCAAGGAGCATTACCAACAATATGCCTACGAAAATGAATGGGAACCCACAACAGCAGCGCCTTTTTCAAGGGCTGAGTGATACCTCCCTTGAGCATAACTCGGGAGAGCCAGGGCAGTGTGAATCTGACCCTGAAGTTGGTGCCACTGCAGATGAGCATGCAAGTCAAGTCAAGTCAAGTCAAGTCAAACAAACTTTATTGTCATTTAGAAATACATTGATATATGCAGCTCCAAATGAAATTCCGTTGCATTTGGCTCCCTGTGCAACACAATAATTAACAGAAGGATAAACATGGATAAAATGGATAAAAAGGATAAGTAGACAATGGTGGTAGCCCATTAAATGGCATTCAGGAGTCTGATGGCTCGTGGGAAGAAGCTGTTGCAGAACCTTGATGTTCTGCTCCTTATGCGGCGATATCTTTTGCCCAAGGGCAGCAGAGTGAACAGTCCGTGATGGAGATGTGTGGGGTCTTTTATAATACCACTGGCCTTAGACACGCAACGTTTGGTTGCAATATCCCCGATTGAGGGGAGAGAGGTCCCGATGATTTTTTCTGCTGTCCTCATCATTCTCTGCACGGACTTCCAGTCAGAGGCACATGAGCTATGCTCCAGGTGTGCCGGATGTGGCCAGCAATTTTGCCATACCAGCGGGAGCTGGTGAAGCCATGGAGGAAAATCTGGCCAGCAATATTAATTATATGGCCTCTCACCAGCTCCAGGATTCCATAATGGAGGAGACTTATTTACGTTATCAAACACTAACGTTAACTGTGCGTCGCTCAAGGTGCCCACCGTGAACTCGGCCTTCTGGGGGCATATGAGCACATCCATGAGGGGGCAGGAGCTGAGATTTCAGAAAGTCCTCAAATTAATAATTTGAGGCAGGAATACCGGCATTTGGGCGAATGGTCAAAGGGGCACCGCTGTCCCGTACACAGAAGGGGCACCGCTGTCGCGTACACAGCAGGACATGCTAGCCCTGCTGTGCAATGCTCATTTTGCGCTTAATTGCATCCGGAAAATAGCCATTAAACCAACCCTCAATACACGCTTTGCGGCATTATGCAAGTCTTCTAATGTCCAGACACCCAACTTGCTATTTGGGGAGGGTATGGTGAAGCAAGTAAAAGAACTGGATGAGGAGGCGAAAACCATTGGCCTCATCAAAACTTATCCCGGGGGCAGGATGCCGCCTCGCAAGCCAAACCCCTTCAGGTGAGCTACAGGCACTGGAGCAGGTCAAGGACCAAGCCGGGGGTTTCCAGCTACACGCCACTGGTATGCACCACTGCACACCCCCAACATGGCCATTCAGGAGCCTGAGGAATCCAAGAGCAACCATGGAGGTACGAGTAACTGGTTCAGACCAGAATATATCCTCTGGGAAGCAGCCACCGATCGTGGGTAGGTTGCAATTGTTCTATGATGAATAGTGCTGCATAACATCAGATCTATACAAGATACAAGATACATTTATTTGTCACGTGTGCCAATTGGCACAGTGAAATGAAATCACCATGCAGCCATACAGTAAAAATAAAGAACACAACACAGAGTAGATAGAATTCAACCTAAAACATCCCCACACAGCAGGATCAAAATGTCCCACTTTGAGGGAAGGCACCAAAGTCTGTCTCGTCCCCTGATGTTCCCCACTGTTCACCCGTGGTCGGGGCCTCCCCGAGCCCTCCGCAGTCGCCGCTACAGGTAGCCCGATGTTCAGGCCCCCTCGCCGGGGTGATGTAAGTCCGACGTCGGGGTTGGGGGATGTCCTCAGCGGCCTGGACCTCGAGCCGGCCACCTCCTACCGGAGTCCGCGGCTCCCAAAGTCCGCAGGCCGTGTCGGGTGGAGATATAATGCTGACGGCCCTCGGCAAAGGGCCCCAGGACTCCACGGAGTTGTTCAGTGCCGCCCGCTTTTGAAGCTCTCCAAACCAGAGCTCCACGATGTTGGAGCTGCGGCCCAACACTCCGGAGCTCCAAATGGCGACCAAGGTAGGCATTGCCCGCTCCGTTGTGACTTCAGCGCTGCCGCTGTTGCAGCTCTGGTCCGGTTCCCGGTCCCCGACAGGAAAGGCTGCTCCGATCCAGGAGGTAGGCCGCGAGGTGGGGGGGCGAGGACGCGACTCGGACAAATAGTCGCGTCCCCACCAGGAAGCGGCTGGGAATTAGTTTCCCCCCTTACCCTGCCCCCCTCCCCCACATAGAAAAGTTAAAGTTTCCCCCAAAAACAAACTTTAAACATAGAAACATAGAAACATAGAAAATAGGTGCAGGAGTAGGCCATTCGGCCCTTCGAGCCTGCACCGCCATTCAATGTGATCATGGCTGATCATCCAACTCAGTATCCCGTACCTGCCTTCTCTCCATACCCCCTGATCCCTTTAGCCACAAGTGCCACATCTAACGCCCTCTTAAATATAGCCAAAGAACTGGCCTCAACTACCTTCTGTGGCAGAGAATTCCAGAGACTCACCACTCTCTGTGTAAAGAATGTTTTCCTCATCTCGGTCCTAAAGGAATTCCCCCTTATCCTTAGACTGTGACCCCTTGTTCTGGACTCCCCCAACATCGGGAACAATCTTCCAGCATCTAGCTTGTCCAACCCCTAAAGAATTTTGTAAGTTTCTATAAGATCCCCCCTCAATCTTCTAAATTCCAGCGAGTACAAGCCGAGTCTATCCAATCTTTCCTCATATGAAAGTCCTGACATCCCAGGAATCAGTCTGGTGAATCTTCTCTGTACCCCCTCTATGGCAAGGATGTCTTTCCTCAGATTTGGAGACCAAAACTGACTAAAAATAAAAAAAGATGGAAAAACTAATGGGCTGCAGGCAGAGGCTGCTGTCAGTGCAGCACCGCTGGTGGATCTATTCATACTGGACAGTATCCGGGGGTCTTGAATCGAGTTTATGTCAGAAATACATCCACCTGCACAAAATACACCTAGTCGGGTATTGTTTTTTTCAAGACCAGAAACTCTACAGGTGAATGCTGAAATTGGGGTTTTATTCCAAAAAGGGGTAATTGAAAGGACTGCATATCAGCCTCAACAATTTGTGTCCAATATATTCCCCAGGCAGAAAAAGGATGGTGGGTGTCGAGTCATTCTGGACCTAACCCAACTAAACTCTTGTGTCCAGTATAGACATTTTAAAATGGAAAGTTTCAGTACTGCTAAGCAACTGGTATCGAAAGGTTGTTATATGGCAACCATAGATCTGAAAGATGCATATTATTCAGTACCAATTCATCACCAGTACCGTAGATACTTGAAATTTAGTTGGATGGGACAGCTGTGGCAATTTAAACCTTTGCCCAATGGGTTAACCTCAGCCCCTAGGTTATTTACAAAGTTGTTGAAACCAGAATTAGGGATACTCCGCGCCCAGAATCACATTGTGATGGCATACCTGGATGATGTTCTGATTATAGGCAACAGTCAGGAGGCAGCTGAGGAATTGGTTTCAGTGACCAAACACCTGTTTGAGAGGTTAGGTTTCCTCATCCATCCAACTAAATCAATATTAGTGCCATCTAGAATGCTTGACTATTTGGGGTTCGTCATTGATTCAACTAATATGTCAGTGGCTTTGCCTATGGCCAAAACTGTGGAAATTATGGAGGCCTGCAGCAATCTGGTAGAGGAACAACAACCCTCCATCCGGCAAGTAGCCAGTGTTATTGGTAAATTAGTGGCGGCGCTCCCTGGAGTGCAGTTCAGACCTCTGCACTATCAGAATGTGCAACGAGCTAAAGAACAAGCACTGAAAGAACATGCAGGTAATTTCGATAGACCATTGCAGTTGCCAGCCAAAGCCATCGCCGAGTTGTAATGGTGGATAATTAATGTCTCACGAAGTACTAAAGACATTCTGACTCAACAACCCTCCGCTGGAATCCACTGATACCGAGTCTAGCTGTGGCAGCAGATGGAGTGTGCAAGAGGTATTGATCCTGCAGAGATATGGGATAAACTACCTAGAATTGCTGGGTGCATTCTATGGCCTAAACGCATATTTTTCGACAATGAATGATGTACATGCCCAGCTCCAGATTGATAATACCACAGCTGTTGCATACATCAATCACATGGGAGGAATTAGGTCAGTATCATGTGATAATCTGGCTAAACTCATTTGGAACTGGTGCATTACGAGAAATATCTGGGTCTCAGCGATCTTCCTACCAGGTAGAGATAATTTGGTGGCATTTAATGACAAAACAGAATGGATGCTGAATCCAAAAGTTTTCAAAATGTTTGTCAGCTGGTATGGATTGCCAGACATAGATCTGTTTGCATCCAGGCTAAATCACCAGTTACTTAAATACACCTCATGGGAACCAGATCCAGGGGCAGTAGCGGTGGATGCATTCTCGCTACATTGGGGACGTACGTTCTTTTACGCTTTTCCTCCATTCTGACTCATCAGTCAATGTCTCACCAATATAGAGAAGGACTCCGCTTCAGGCATTTTGGTAGTTCCTGACTGGCCCACACAGCCATGGTTCCCATTGGTCCTGAGACTGATGACACAGCCATTTATGACTATCCCCAAATGCAGCAACTTGTTGGTTCACCCTGTGACAGGAGAAAGTCACCCTTTACATGATCGTATTAATCTGTTGATTTGCAGATTCTGACCAGACCGTTCCAGGGGCTCGGTCTATCGAGTAGGACTGTGGATGTGATGCAGCCTGGAGAGATAGTACTAAAAAGCAATATGTATCTCATATTAAGAAATGGGAGATGTTTTGTTTACAGTCAGATATATCTTATCATACTGCAGGCATACCGGATGTATTGAAGTTCCTTGCTACATTGCATTGTGACAAGCAATTGAGCTATAGTGCCATTAATAGTGCTCGGAGTGCTTTGTCCTCTTATTTAGGGCAAGGGTCAGGACATTCAATCGGATCACATCCATTAGTGTCCCAATTCATGAGAGATATTTTTAACAAAAACCCTCCCAGGCCTAGATATACGGAAATCTGGGATGTGAGTATAGTTCTCACACTGCTTCGGCAATAGGCTCCAATTACATCTCTTTCTTTTCAGAAGTTAACACTTAAAGTGGTCATGCTCATGGCACTACTGTCAGCGCAACGGATCCAGACATTGCAAAAGCTACGACTGGATAGCATGCATTCTTCTGTAGATAATATTACGTTTATTGTATACGATTTAATCAAACAAAGCAGGCCAGGGACAGCTGGAACCAAAATGAGCTTTAAAGCATACTCCATTGACCTAAGGCTATGTGTAGTTATGCATCTGAGTCAATATATCGAGGTAACCAAGAGTCTCAGAGGCTCTGAAACAGCGATGCTCATCAGCCACAGAAAAACTCATAAAAAGGTGTCAGTACAAGCTATTTCTAGGTGGCTGAAACAGGTTTTGGATTGTGCTGGAGTAGACACTGATGTTTTTAAATCTCACTCCACCAGGGCAGCGTCAACATCCACAGTGAAGGCACAGGACGTGCCTTTAGACCAAATTCTCAAGGCTGCAGGACGGTCTAGTGAAGGAACTTTTTCAAGATTCTATGATAAACCTGTCCTCGCAGTGGAAGGATTTGGGCATGCTGTTTTGGGTTCTGTTTAAGTTTTCATTTGTAATTTCCCCCTGGGAGAGAGGGGTTATTACTGTTCTTTTATTATTAAAAATGTTCATTGTATAATTTAAGCAATGTTCAATACATTATTTGTTTATCCTGTGTCAACCGAAGCTGTGTGTCATATGGAACTGAATCTATGGCATGAAATCACAGAGCTTTGAAATCTTCACGGAATCGCTCACGTGACTCCGAAGTAAAATAGTAAGGTTAAATGAGAACTTACCAGTTTGAAGTTTGATCTTTATTTATGAGGAGTTACGGTGAGCGATCACGTGCCCTCTGGTCCTGGCCCTCATAATCGCAAAGATCATCTGGTAGGTCTAGACTTCTGAGTCTTACTATATCACTTCGACTGTAGCTACTGTGATTTCACGCTGCTGTTTTGAAGATTGACGCACGTGCGCCTGGCGGGGCTTCTTCACGTAATCGCTCAATGGTTTTTCCATTTTAAAACATCCACATCATGAGCACTGAATGCAGTAGATGAGGAGCTGTACTTGAATTTCTACCTCTCCTGCAAAGCAAATCCATTTATGTCCCTGAATGGATGTGAGGGAGGAGGTTTAGTTTAGTTTAGTTTAGAGATACAGCATGGAAACAGGTCCTTCAGCCCACTAACTATGCACTGACAAACAATAACCTGTGCACTAGTTCCATGCTGCACACTAGGAACAATTTACAAAAGCCAATTAACCTACAAACCTGCGCATCTTTGAGTTGTGGGAGTAAACCACTTGGAGAAAATCCATGTGGTCACAGGGAGAACATACAAACTCTGTACTGACAACACCTAGTCAGGATCAAACCTGAAACCCTGGTGCTGTGAGCTAGCACCTCTGCCTGCTGCACCAACCCCTGGTGTAGGGACAAGTGTTGCACCTTCTGCAGGGGGCATAGTGGCAATGGATGAGAGGGACAGGGAGTCACAGAGAAGGTGATCCCTGCAAAAAGCAGAGAGGTTGGGAGGTGGGAAGCTGTGGTTGCTGGTGGGATCCCGTTGGTGCTGGCGGATGCAGGGAAAGCTGGCTTCACAAGGACTCCTGGTGGACAATGGGGAAGGAGTGCCCTTCCCACAAAGCCCAGTCTTTCCAACGGAGCCTTCAAACCCCTTGTTGTGATTCCTTCCAGACAGGAGGCATCTCTCTTTGAACAGCACATAACATAATTTGGCCTTTCAGGCACATTCAGGTGATGCTAAATTTTACACGGTTGGACATCCCAGATATCTCCACCTACAAAGGAATTATTCCAATCCCTGTTAAGGGAGTAGTTAATGGGAAAAGAGAACATATGTAGAAACAGTGCAGAGAACTAATATAGATAACTGGGGCTGGATATGTAGCAATGATATCCACAGTTAATACAGAACTGCAGATGTTGGTTTATAGCGACGATAGACACAATGTGCTGGAGCAACTCAATGAGTAGGCAGCATTTTCTGAGATCCTGCCTGACCTGCTGAGTTGCTCCAGCTCCTTGTGTCTATCTACAGTTAATACTGTATGACAGATGCAGCAGGACTTGATTAGCAGATAGAACAGCTGAAAGGTAATATACTTTGGGTGCCAGCAATGGGATTTAAAGATGCTGACACATCACTAAGATAGGGGAAGATGCAGAACAAGTATTCCGTAAGGAAGTTATATACCTAGGCCATATGACGGGACAATAAATAGAAATACAGTCAGTGTGTGTAATATTTCTCAGGGAGAGCACAGGGAACAGGTGTGTGGTGTCTATTCCAACTGGCTGTTGTCCCAGGTAC
Organism: Raja brachyura; assembly: GCA_963514005.1. Next base: position 27,806,207 of record OY740789.1, read on the forward strand.
TGGTGGCATTCTGCAGTTAGTCAACTATCGAGTCCCCAGTTGGATATCGACTCAACAGCTGAAGCAGTGGAGTCAGGATACACAACCGGACTGCCACCTTAGATCGCTGCCCGTAGCCAGTCATGTGGATCAGATACACCAAGATGCCTGGGAACATATATTATAGTGCTTGTTCTTCATGCTGCACATCAGCTGAAGAATAATACTTTTGCCTTATACCACGTGCATGTTATTAAACTCATAGACAGAGAGCTTGGATAGCATAGAACACAGAACAGTGTACCACAAGAACAGGCCCTTTAGCCTATAATGTCTGTGCTGAACATGGTGCCAAGTTACACTAATCTCCTCTGCCTGCATGTGATCCATATCCCTCCCATATACCTTCCATACGTATGTGCCTGTCCAAAAGCCTCTTAAATGTCACTATCTTATTTGCTTCCATCGGCAGCACGTTCCAAACACCCGTCTCTCTCTGTGAAAACAAAGTCCTGCACATCTTCTTTAAATAGTCCTGCACACTCTCACTTTAAAGCTATGCCCTCTAATCTTTGACATTTCCACGTTCAGAGAAATGTTCAGAGTGTCTACCCAATCTATGCCTCTCACAATTTTATATACTCATCATGTTCTATCAGTCTGAAGAAGAGTGCCAACAAAACGCCACCTACTCATGTTCTCCTGAGATGTTGCCTGACCCACTGAATTGTTCTTGCACTCTGTGTCTTTTTTTTGGAAACTAGTATCTGCAGTTCCTTGTTTCTCCATGTTCTATCAGCTCTTTTGTTTTTCAATGTTGAGAGCAAGATTCATCTTCTGGTACCACTCACCTAGACTATCGATCTCCCTCCAGTTCTCTGACTCGTCATTTAGAAATATCTAGAAACATCTGCAAATCTGTCTATAAATACCTATAAATACCTACCTGCAGTGTTTTTAGTTCTTTCAGTTTCCTAGATACCTTAACCCCTCCTATTCCACGCACGCCATGTGGACCAACTGAAAAGGGAATCAACCGTATCACCTACAAAGATAACAGAGCGGAGGTAGTGCAATATTGCTATAACCAGTGGTTGAAGATGTTAATCTGGTCAGAGTTTATTTTATCAAAGGAGAAGCCGGTTTAGATCCTGCTAGCTACATATTTCTTTGTAAATTAATGTCATCATGAAGGACAATTCGGTATGATGCAAAATACAATGCATGGGGAAATTTTTAGTGCTGTAATAAGAGCATATATAATTGTTGTTTCTGATGTACTGGGTGCTAACGGCAAGACTAGAATGTTCAGTTATAAAATCTCTAAAACAACTAATTGGATTCTTGGGATGTGATTTTTTTTTAGAGATAGGGAAAGAATTAGGCCATTCGGCCCATCAACTCAACTCCGCCATTCACCAGATAAACTGGACTGTCAGCATTAATTGTAAATGTTTACTTTTCAGCTGTTTTTTAAATTCTGTTCCAATATTTATCCAAACTTTTATTTTGTTGATTATATCTCCACTAACATAATGTTATTTATGTCCTTTGATCGATATTGTTGATTATATTTGCGAGAAAGGGTATTGTCTGATTGCCTTAATGCTGGAGTTGTTTCCACTTAAAATGTAATCTAGTTTGGTGAAGCCATTCCTTCGGAATTAAATTCCCAAATATATTGTGAGACTGAGATATTTGTTGCAGTAGATTTATTTTTCATAAGGGACTAATTATCCAGTCCATGCAGAAAATGAGTAAGTTGAAGCAAATAAATGAGAATACTCTGTTTCAGGCTGCATTGATTTTCATTTATTTTGATTAAAGCTTGAGTGTAATCCTAAGACATTCTTTTGAAATTCTAGCAATACGTAACTCACCTCAGCTTCATTTCAAATGACAAAACCTGAGGATGTTTGTTATCAAATTTCAGGACAAGGATAACTAGATCAGACCCAAGGTCAGTCTAGTTAAGGATAACAGCTACACCCAAGGTCAGCCAGTCAAGGTCTTTTTTAGGGATAGGCCCCAGCTGGCCCACAGCTCGGATGCATGGGGGGCACCCGCCATCAGCCCTCCTTCCCAAGGCACGAGGATGGAAGCCAGGACCACACTGGCAGTAACGTCCAAGGTAGGAGAACCTAGTTCCTTGTGGAACTCCTTACACATCACTCACTCACAAGTTGGGGGGAGATTGCGCCATTTTCTTGAATTAATCGAACTGGATCACAGCAGACCCGTTCATACTGCACAGTATACAAGGTTTTAAAATTGAGTTCCTGCTTGATTCATCACCACCCACACAAAATTTACCAAACCGCACATATGTGTTCTCACAACAGGAAAGATTCGAGGTACAAGCTGAAATTCAGGCTTTACATACAAAAGGGGTGATTCAGAGTTCGCACCAGGAATCACACCAATTTGTATCCAACATATTCACCAAGCGGAAAAGGGATGGAGGATGTCGTATCATCCTAGACTTGACGGAACTCAATACCCATGTGCAGTATAAACATTTAAAAATGGATAACTTTGGCACAGCCATCCAACTGCTTTCCAAAGGATGTTATATGGCATAGTAGATCTAAAAGTTGCATACTATTCAGTATCCATCAACAGGGAGCACAGGAGATATTTGAAATTTAACCGGATGGGGCAACTGTGAAAATTCAAAACATTGCCTAATAGTTAATGGAAGCCTGCAATAGGGGGGGGGGGGGAGGAGGGGGGGGGAGGAGGGGGGGGGAGGAGGAGGAGGGGGGGGGGGGGGGGGGGGAGGAGGGGGGGGGAGGAGGGGGGGGGAGGAGGAGGAGGGGGGGGGAGGGGGGGAGGAGGAGGGGGGGGGGAGGGGGGGGGGAGGAGGGGGGGGGGGGGGAGGAGGGGGGGGGGGGGGAGGAGGGGGGGAGGAGGAGGGGGGGGGGGAGGGGGGGAGGGGAGGGGGAGGAGGGGAGGGGGAGGAGGAGGGGGAGGGGGAGGGGGAGGAGGAGGAGGGGGGGGGAGGGAGGGGAGGGGGGGAGGGGAAGGAGGAGGAGGAGGGGGAGGGCGGGGGGGGGAGGAGGAGGGGGGGGAGAGGCATGGTGAGGAGACCATACCTGGGACTCGGACTGGCTGACCGGACAGTGGATGTCATAACAGCGGCCTGGAGGGACAGTACACAAAGGCAGTACATCTCTCACATCAAGAAGTGGGAGATGTACTGTCATGCCTCAAACATATCATGTGACAGTGTTCATCACGGATGCACTGGAGTTTCTGTCAACTTTATATTATGACCATAAATTATAAATTATAAACTATCCTCATATTTAGTGCTGGGAACGGGGCCCCACCTGGTGGGAACACATCCCCTTATTACCAGGTTCATGAAGGGAATATATAACACAATACCCCCTAAGCCATGGTATACAGACACATGGGATGTTAGCGTGGTGCTAACACTACTTCTTCAGTGGGCCCCAGCCACCTCCTTATCCTTAACCAAGCTCTCCCTCAAGGTGGTCATGCTGATGCCGCTGGTAACGGCGCAACGAGTCTAGGCGTTGCACAAGCTATGACTGGACAACATGACCACCAATGCTGACACTATAACCTTCATCATCTATGACTTAATTAAACACAGCAGGCCGGGGGTACCAGGGCCCAAGCTTGAGTTCCTGGCATACCCCGAGGATCCACGGTTTTGTGTAGTATCACACTTGCACCAGTACATTAAAGTCATGAGGAGCCTCAGAGGCTCCGAGTTAGCTGTCCTAATCAGCCACAAGAAACCACACCACAGGGTATCAGCACAAACCATCTCCAGATGGTTAAAGGAGGTACTGGCGGGTGCAGGAGTGAATACTGACACTTACAAATCTCACTCCACCAGGGCTGCATCAACGTCGGCAGCAAGGGCTATGGACGTGCCCCTCAACAACATCCTAGCGGCTGCAGGATGGGCCAATGAAAGGATGTTCCACAGGTTTTATAATAAACCCATTGCCGGACCGGGGGTGTTTGCATGTACCATTTTAGATTCTGTTTTATAGTTTCCCCCCCATGTTGGGTGGGGTCACTATTATTTTGTTTTTCACATTAAAGCATCAGTATTGTTACCAAACTATGTTATGTCTGAATGCATAAATTTTTTCTCACTCATCCATGGTCAATCCATTCAGTGTGTGACGCCTGGACTCGAACCGACGTGAAATCACACAGCTTTGAAATCTTCACGTAGTCACTCACGTGACACCGAAGTAAAATAGTCAGATTAAATGAGAACTTACCAGTTTGAAGTTTGATCTTGATTGTATGAGGAGTTACGATGAGCGATTACGTGCACACCGCTCCCAACCGTCATATTATCAGGTCATCTGGTAGTTCTAGTTCTCCAAACCTTACAATCTACAATCTACTTGTCTGTGATTTCACACCGCTGCTTTGAAGGTTGACACGCAAGCGGACTGACAGCCTTCTTCACGTAATCGCTCATCATAACTCCTCATAAAATCAAGATCAAACTTCAAACTGGTACGTTCTCATTTAATCTTACTATTATTCACGCTAGTTAATCTAACTCATGGAAACTCACCACCATTGACAATCAGATTCAGGGACAATCAGACCAGCTCACAATCAGATCAGTTCACAAGCAGACCAGCTCACAAGCAGACCAGCTCACAAACAGACCAAACAACAGTCAGCCCCATGGCCAATCACACCACTTAACAAACAAAACCATGAATACCCAGCCGAAGATAAATCAGATCAGTTGACAATCAGGCCTTTGTTACATAAGACCAGTTTCTAAACAGACTCACGAACAATCAGAGCAATTGGCATCACCCTTTTGAAAGGTTAGATTCCTGCTCAAACAAATCCAGTGAATAATCAGATATTTGAGAATCAGATGAGTAAACAACAAAACTCAAGGATAACTTGATCAGTCATCAATCAGAATTATGTACAATCAAATCAGTTGCAATCAGGCCTATTGGCAATCAAATCAGTTGATTATCAACCCATCTGCATTGGCCCTGTGAGCAATCAGACTTGTGAACAATCAGCCACAAGCAATCAGCATCAGATTGGAAAGAATAAATGGCAGCACTGTGGCATGCTGTCTCACAGTGCCAGAGACCAGGGTTCAATCCTGACCTTGGGTGCTGTCTATGTGGAGCTTGTATGCTCTCCCAATAAGTTTCCTCTTGGGTGCTCCAGTTTCTTCCCATGTCACAAAGATTTGTGGGTTAGTTGCTTAGTTGGCCTCTGTAAATTGTCCCTAATGTGTAGGCAGTAGATTGAGAAAGTAGGATAACATAGTACTCGTGTGATTGATGGTTACTGTGGATTCCTGTGGGCTGAAAGGTCTTTTTTTATGCTGTATCTCAAAACTAAATAAATCAAAATGAGAGTGAGCAGGGGTAGAAAGGAACCAAGAATGGGATAGGAAGTAGTGGGTGGAGTGGGGGTGCAAATAATTAGAATGAGAGGGTAGGTCGGAGTGAGAAGCTGGAGCAAGAGGTGAGGGAAAAGGTGACAAAGGGAGCTGGGGATTGGTACTTGGGTGAGGAGAGGATGAACATGGGAAGAGGAAAGGTGTTCTCCACAGATACTGCCTGTCTGCTGACTTAATTCAGCAGTCTGTCTTTTTTGTGCTCATATATACATAATATGCAATTTACCTTTCCTGTATTAGTGTCGCAACTCTGTGTTCTACCTCCAAAGGATTACAAGTCTAGCCAGACTGGAGCCTAGCAACCTTGGTTTGCTTGACTGAAATCTGAGCCATCATTAGAGCTGCAATATAAATAGGCTCTGTGTATTGCAGTAACTTGCCTTCTTCCCCATTTTCAGAATTTTTGATGTGTTGGTTTATAATTTATGATTTTCTTCGTGGTTTGAAAAATAATTCTAACTTGCATCACATGTAACCAAAGCTGTTTTTTTTCCTTCAATGTGTTATTCAGAATGGAAGTTAAAGTTAAGTTGGAAGATGAAATTGTGTAAGCTATGTCCTCGTCTCAAAAGAAGCAAATGGCTGGTTCTTTATGAACCTTCCACCAATAAATAACTCTTATCAGGTACAGCCAGAGTTCAAATATGTGCCTGTTCTCATAATGAACACTGACAGCAATTGCTCAATTTGTGCAGGATTTCAGGATGATTTTAACATTGCAAAAATAAGAATTGTCTTTACTTCTTTCTGACATGTTAATATAATTTTGTTAATAGCTCATTCTAAGCTCCTTCCAGTCTAGTTTCAGTCAATAAAATACTGAATCAAGCACTTGAGCAACTAAACTTTATTTTGGAAAACACAACACAAATTCCCCAATATGATACCTAACCACTGTGGGTTTGATCCATGTATCTGCTCTGCCAAGCCCTTCCAGACTCGTGCAAGCAGAGACGCTCCAAAAGGTTATGCAGTCCCAAGCGTTCTTCCAGAAGATCGACATTGGACCTTGTTGGAGCTACCTTTTATAGGTCCCCCGAAACTTGAGGGGCCAAACCACATGGAGGTGGTCTCTATACAGTCCAATAACACATATCGATTATGACAGTACATGATTGACAGTTCCCTAACCCAATAACATCGTAAATACTACATTGTATTTGAAAAAGGAGCTTCTAGAAAGAAGCTAACACAGATGAATAATGCAACATGTGCCTTGCGATTCAGACAACCCAGCCAAAGCTTAACATTTCACCCAATCAACAACTATCCAAATAAGGCTTTGCAACATTTTTTACTCTATGTATATCTGGTTTGCATTGACCCAATCAGTTCCATGCATTTTCCACCTTATTGTAGGACTTCTGCGTATGGCCCATTCTTTCTCTGCAGCTCTTATCTAGGCCACAGACAAACTGGCACCATTCAGCAGCTTGTCTCAGTTCTGCAAAGGCATATTTAACTTGACCAAACAGCAGCACACAAGCCCTTATTCAATTTTAATAATAATAATAATAATAGTACTAATAAATGTATTTGTATAGCACGTTTAAAAACAACTCGCATTGACCAAAGTGCTTCACATCAGTGCAGGTACTAATTTGATACATACAGTGGTAGACAGACCTAACAATACATACATCCGAGGGGCTCAAAAACACTTGGGAGTAGAAATAGGTTTTGAGTCGTGACTTAAAGGAGTCGATGGTGGGGGCAGTTTTGAAGAGGAGCGGGATGCTATTCCACAGTTTAAGTGCTGCAATCGCAAAAGCGCGGTCACCCCTGAGCTTAAACCTAGACCGCGGGATAGTCAGTAGCCCCAAGTCGGCCGACCTGAGGAACCTGGAGGTAGAATGGTTGGTTAGAAGATTTTTGATATAGTGGGGGGGGCAAGCCCATTAAGGGCTTTGTAAATGAATAAGAGGAGCTTGAAGTTGATTCTATACCGTGCTGGGAGCCAGTGGAGAGAGGCCAGGATCGGGGTGATGTGGTCCTTTTTACGGGTAGCTGTCAGACGTCTTGCTGCGGCATTTTGGACCAATTGCAGAAGGGACAGGGATGATTGGCTGATGCCAGTGTATAGGGAGTTGCAGTAGTCAAGGCGGGAAAAGATGAATGCGTGGATGATTTTTTCAAGGTCGTCGAATTTGAGGAATGATTTGATTTTAGCTATTGTACGAAGCTGGAAGAAACTAGCTTTTACCACAGAGTTGACTTGCTTGTCAAACTTTAATGCAGACTCTAATATCACGCCAAGGTTTTTGACGTGCAGTTTGACTAAGGAGGTTCGGCTTCCAAGGCTGCCTGTTATCATGTTGATGGGGTCGGAGGGGCCGAGTAGGATGACCTCAGACTTACTCTTGTTAAGTTGGAGGAAGTTCTGAGCCATCCAGCATTTTAAATCATCAAGGCAGTACATGAGGCTGTTTAAACTAGACCGGTTGTTGGGTTTCATGGGGATATAGAGCTGTGTATCATCTGCATAGCAGTGGAAAGAAATGCCGTGCCTTTGAATGACTCGGCCGAGGGGTGCATGTAGAGACAGAAGAGAATGGGGCCTAGGATGGAGCCTTGTGGAACCCCACAGAAAAGGCTAGCTGGGGAAGAGAAAGAATTGCCTATGTTGGTAGAGAAACTCCTGTTTTTTATGTAGGAAGTGAACCAGCTCAGGGCAATGCCATCAACACCAACCCCATACCGGAGGCGGTCAATTAGGATGGTATGGTCCACTGTATCAAATGCTGCGCTGAGGTCGAGAAGGAGCAGGATTGCACAGTCGCCTGAGTCGATGGCAAAAAGGAGGTCGTCGTGTACCTTCAACAAGGCAGACTCTGTGCTGTGGTGGGCCCTGAAACCTGATTGGAAACTTTCCAGGATGGAATTTTGGTGTAGATAAGGCATTAGTTGGTCTAGAATAACCTTTTCAAGGACTTTTGAGAAGAAAGGCAGTTTGGAAATAGGTCTGTAGTTACTAGGGTCTAGGTTAGGTTTTTTAGGCTGGACCACCGCGTGCTTAAAACAGGTTGGAACAGTGCCAGTGGCCAGAGAACAGATGATAGAGAGGATACCGGGACCGACTGTTGCAAAGACGTCCTTCAGAAGGGCAGTGGGAACAACGTCAAGGGGGCAGGTTGTAGGTTTCATAGTGGAGACCAGCTTTACAAGGGAGGATAGAGTAACGGGTTGGAAGCAGTCTAATTTAGGAGAACAGACCAAAGAGACAGCTAGGTCATGGGTGGGAGGGGAAATATTCACTCTGATGTTCTCAACTTTACTGCTGAAAAAAGTAGAGAATTATTCACACTTGGCAGGAGACCCAGCTAAGCTGGTACTGGGGGTGGGACATATGACAGAGGTAATAGTACTAAATAGGACCTTGGAATTTTGAGTGATTTTGGAAATAATGTCAGAGAAGTATTGTGATTTTGCAGACTTTAGTGCTTCCTGGTATTTTAATACCATGGCTGTTCCAAATTAGCCAGGATTATCAATTTCATACTGCTTAGACTTGGGCTTGTTAGTGGCATTTTATTTGCATCTATAAACCTGTTAAGTCATAAGGTTGTCATTGAATTGCTTACGTTAAGCTATTAGATACCTTCATAATGATACCATCATTGTATAAGGAAAATAACAAGTAGTAATATGATAAAAAAGTACTTTTGATTTGCAGTTGTTCATCCGTTCACAACATAAGTAACATGATCATGCAGTGGAGTAGGTTTCCTCATGTACCTGCAAAAATGACACAATTTCATAAATAAGACAGAAGATATTGAGGTGCAGAAACAATGAGCATTAAAAGAGTTTGCCACTGATTGACCTTCCGTAATTGTGCCATAAATTCTAAAGTTATATATGTTAATATGCTCCTATTGCAGTTTAAATGATTTTTGATGGTGTAATTATAATTTTATTGATTTCAGACTTGCAACACGCTTAATACCAGTACTGTATAATAAATGGGAATTGAAGAGGTTTGATCAGACTGTTTCCATGAAGATTAAAATTACAATTAAAATTAATCTTCACTGAAGACATTTTAAAAATTATGATTATTTCCATTAATATTAATAAAATCAGCACAGGAACAAGTTCATTAGTATTGCACCAGATTAGAAAAGGTTCTATAGTCTAGCACTGATAATGCAGTAACATTTAAAGACTGAAAAGTTAAGTAGATCCATTTAGATCTGAATGGATCTACTTAACTTTTTAAATCTCATCAGAAACATTAAAGATTTTAAACAATAAGCCTTGCAATATCGACAAGTTTAAAGATTTTAATGTTTACAATGAGATTTAAAAAAGTTACCTGACGGACATTTTAAATTATCAAAAGTAATTCAAATAAAAATTAGTATTAATCAGTAACCTACCTTAATCAAGGTTTACACAATACTGAGTTCAATTTTGGCAAAACAGAGGCGTGGCGGGTGAGTTGCTGCCTTACATCGATCCTGACTACGGGTGCTGTATGTGCGGAGTTTGTATAGAGTTTTCGCTGTTTGTTCAGTTCTCTCTGCGACGGCATGGGTTTTCTCCGGGTGCTCCTGTTTCCTCCCACATTCCTACCTAAAGAACACAGCAAAATGTCCACAGCTATGTTTAAAGAGATGGTGGAGAGTGGGTCACCCTGCATAACTCCCCTCATAATCATTTTTCTCTCTCATTCTACCTCATCGTTTCCATATTTTCATAGAATGGTTGGCCATTCAGCCCATCAAATCAATTCCAACCTCATGTCCCTGTAATGTACTCTTCTTACATTCCCAATAATTATTTTACCCAGCTGCACACTCGGGGCAATTTATAGTTGCCAATTGACCTACCCACCTGTAAATCTTTGGGATGTTTGGAGGTGCAAACTACTCCGGTCGGGCGGCACAGTGACGCAGTGGTAGAGCTGCTGCTTCACAGTACCAGAGACCCTGACTATGGGTGCTGTCTGTATGGAGTTTGTACGTTCTCCCTGTCACAGCATGGGTTTTCTCCGGGAGCTCAGATTTCCTCCCACATTCCAAAGACGTCCAGGCTTGTCGGTTAATTGGCTTCTATAAATTGCCCCTAATGTGTTAGATGAGAAACTGGAATAACATGGAACTAGTGAACAGGTGATCGATGGTCACCGTGGACTTGGAGGGCTGAAGAGTTTTCACACTGTATCTCTAAACTAAGCTAAAGATCAGGATTGAACTAAGTTCCTGTTGCTTTGAGGCTGTAAATCTACTTGGTATGTTACACCAGCTCATATATTGACAGGGCATTGCTCTTTCAGAGGTCGCTGAGTTATAAATACTTGTCAATTTCTGGACTTTGGGCTTAAAACTACTTTTACTGTACAGCTGCCAGACCTCTCAATCTTTGAACAAATAACCATTCTTCCTGCAGTAATTGCTACGTAGCCCTTCACTTTTTTTCATTTCCATTTTTGTTGGTAAAGTGGCTATTACCGGAAAGGATAGCATGTATTGCTCATTCATAGTGCCCTTGTGAAGTTGGTGGTGAGGTCCCTTTCTTGATCATCGGAGTAACGTGGCTGTTCTATTGTCACTGAGCAACTTGCTGATACATCTCAGAAGGCCAACAGTCAAACATGTTGTGGTGGATCTGGAGTCACATTTCGGATAAAGATTTCAAAGAGTCAAAAGAGTTTATTGTCATGTGTCCCTGACAGGACAATGAAAATCTTTCTTTGCATAGCACAACAGAACATAGTAGGCATTGACTACAATTATATATGTAAATACACACGTGAATTAATAAATTAATAAAGTGCAAATAACAGATGGAGGGATATTAATGTTCAGAGTTCCGAGCCAAGTTTAATAGCGTGATGGCTGTGGGGAAGTAGCTATTCCTAAACCGGGTTGGTGCAGTCTTCAGGCTCCTGAACCTTCTACCTGAAGGTAGCAGGGAGATGAGTGTGTGGCCAGGATGGTGTGGGTCCAGGATGATGCTGCCAGCTGTTTTGAGGCAGCGACTGCGATAAATCCCCTCGATGGAAGGAAGGTCAGAGCCGATGATGGACTGGGCAGTGTTTACTACTTTTTCCTCTCCAGGGCACTCAATTTGCCGAACCAAGCCACGATGCAACCGGTCAGCAAGCTCTCTACTGTGCACCTGTAGAAGTTAGGGAGAGTCCTCCTTGACAGACCAACTCGCCATAATCTTCTCAGGAAGTAGAGGCGCTGATGAGCTTTCTTAATAATTGCATCTGTGTTCTCGGACCAGGAAAGATCTTCACAGATGTGCACGCCCAGGAATTTGAAGCTCTTGACCCCTTTCAACCATCGACCCGTTGATATAAACAGGACTGTGGGTCCCCATCCTACTCCTTCCAAAGTCAACAATCAGTTCCTTGGTTTTGCTGATGTTGAGGGCCAGGTTGTGGTGCTGGCACCATATGAACAGTTGCTCGATCTCTCTTCTATACTCCGACTCATCCCCATCAGTGATACATCCCACAACAGTGGTGTCGTCAGCGAACTTGATGATGGAGTTCGCACTATGACCGGCTACGCAGTCATGAGTATAGAGTGAGTACAGCAGGGGGCTGAGCACGCAGCCTTGAGGTGCTCCCGTGCTGATTGTTATCGAGTCTGACACATTTCCACCAATATGAACAGACTGTGGTCTGTGAATGAGGAAGTCGAGGATCCAATTGCAGAGGGATGCGCAGAGACCCAGTTCTGCGAGTTTGGTAACCAGCTTGGAGGGGATGATTGTGTTAAATGCCGAGCTGTAGTCAATGAATAACAGCCTGACATATGAGTTTTTGTTGTCCAAGTGGTCCAGAGCGGAGTGGAGAGCCAGCGAGATCGCGTCCATCGTTGATCTGTTGTGGCGGTAAGCGAACTGCAGTGGGTCCAGGTTTTTGTCAAGGTAGGAGTTGATTTGCACCATGATCAACCTCTCAAAGCACTTCATCACCACAGGCGTTAGTGCCACAGGTCTATAGTCATTGAGGCACGTCACCTTGCTCTTCTTGGGCACCGGTATTATTGATGCCCTTTTGAAGCAGGTGGGAACCTCAGACCTCAGAAGTGACAGGTTGAAAATGTCCGTAAAAACTCCAGCCAGTTGGTCCGCACATGTTTTTAGGACACGACCAGGTATGCCATCAGGTCCAGATGCTTTTCGAGGGTTCACCCCTCTGAAGGATTTCCTGACGTTGGTCTCTGTGACTGAGACTGAAATACCATCACAGCGAATAGGGGCTCGGGAAGGCACATCGGTGTTCTACCTGTCAAAGTGTGCATAAAATGCATTGAGCTCATGGATTTCCTAGCCTGAAGGACATTATATAAGTTGTTACCGTAATGGGAACGTGAGACTAATGGATTTCCATCACAAGTTTATCTGGTTCATTAAAATTCCAGGTTTACTTTGTTACTTCAATTGACATCTTGCAGACACCACGTGGAATGAGTCCTCTGTGTCAAAAACATACCTTACATTTCCACCTTCTCATTTTAATCCTGTGCTTCTAGACTCCTCTGCCCTGCAAAAAAGATTCTGAAAAATATTCCAGTCCCAAAGACTAAGGGACTAAGCCCTTAGCCCTGGGACTAAGATCTATCCTATCTGTGCTCTCATATTTTCATAAACCTCTATAAGGTTAACCCTCGGCCTCCTATTTTCCCATTTGAAGAAACACAAACTTTCCAAACTCTCCTTGTAGCAATAGCCCTCCATTTTAGGCAACAACCTCATGAATCTCTTCTGTTGTCACTCTACTGCTATCACATCACATCTATCCAGTGGTGTGGTCACCAGAACTGTACACAATATTGTAATCAATGTGTTGTCTGGATTGCTGTAGCTCTGTTGGTTAGTATCATGGCTTGCATGCCATCATGAAACAAAAATAAGATGCAGTTGAATTTCCATGAGCAACTGAATTTGAGGAGGATGTACAGGCAGTTTTGCTGTAACACAAGAGTTGCATTCCTAAGAAACCTTGCATTACAGAAAATGGTGCTGTAATAACTGTGTCAATCAGAAAAAAGAGGGTTGGAGGTTGAAGGTTTCTGGTTTGCAATGATAAAGTTATGTTTGTCACAGGTTTTCAAAAATAAACATTTTTAGAAAATAACTGTTTATCTTTTAAGCCTAAAATATGAAAGGCTATATGTTACATTGTATAATAAAAGCTATATGTTTCATAATATATATAGAATATCATTACATGAGTGTCAATAGAACTGATTGCTTATCAATTTCTATGAGCAGCCGCAATGAAACTAGTCACAGAATGATACAGTGTGGAAACAGGCTGTTCAGCCCAACTTCCCCACACTGGCAGCATGTCCTAGGTACACTGGTCCCACCTGCCAGCATTTGGTCCATATCCCTCCAAACTTGTCTGATCAATGTACCTGTCTAACTGCTTCTTAAATGTTGGGATAGTCCATGTCTCAACTGCCTCCTCTGGCAGCTTGTTCCATACATCTACCACCCTTTGTGTGAAAAAGTTACCCCTCAGATTCCTATTAAATTTCTACCCTTCACCTTAAACCTATGTCCTCTGGTCCTCGATTCACCTACTCTGGGCAAGGGACTCTGTGCATCTACCTGATCTATTCATCTCAAGATCTTATACACCTCTATAAGATCACCCCTCATCCTCCTGCGCTCAAATGAATAGTCCCAGCCTACTCAACCTCTGCCTATATTCAAGAGGGAGTTGGATGTGGCTAAAGGGATCAGGGGGTATGGAGAGAAGGCAGGTACGGGATACTGAGTTGGATGATCAGCCATGATCATATTGAATGGTGGTGCAGGCTCGAAGGGCCGAATGGCCTACTCCTGCACCTATTTTTCTATGTTTCTATGTTTCTATAGCTCAGACCCTCTAGTCCTGGCAACATCCTCGTAAATATTCTCTGTACCCTTTCCAGTTTGACAATATCTAGGTATGTTACAAAATTTACCTTTAGAGGTGCTGCAGTTCTGTCACTGGCCGTGTGCGTGACTGTGACGCCTTTAAGGGGGGGGCGGGGTTAAAATGTGGGTTTTCCCCATGCAATCCGGAGCTTTCTGTTGTCGGAGTGCAATCTATTTCTGGAGATGCGTTCCGACTGCCGGTAAGTCCGTTTTTTTTAATAAATAGTCCGACTACTTAATCACTGCAGTAAAATAAAAATTAGCTCCAAATGCCGTGAACGCCGACAACGGGGACCGATTTTACGTAGGGAACAGGTAAGTGAAAGCTGTTTATTTTTACATATAAACTTCCTTTTTTAGGGGACTTTAATCAATATTTGATGTTGCGAAACGGTGATTTAGCCCCCATACGAACCGGCAGAAAATTTCCAGCCGATATTGGGTTTAAATTCACCGCAACCGCAACGTTCCAATACAGCGCGTTCCAGAAAATCCCACTCGCAAGCTGTTTAAAATGCCCATTAATTTACAGGCATTAAACACTGAATTCCTTCTATTTGGCCTATAAATTAATGACAAATAGATTTAAAAATCATGTTACATTGTGAATTATTGTGTGACTGTTAATTGGACACTTAGGCTTTAATTTAAAAAAAAAAAAATTTCTTAAGAAATGGATAGATGTTTAGATCTAGTAATTGAATTTTGTAATTAGCTACAATTGGGTAACTAACTAATTATATGCTTTAATTTCAGGCCATCCAAGTAAGATTGTTTCATATTTGTTTCAGAATACTTCAATCAGTAATAGCTGAAATTTTCTTTAAGTTCTCTTCATTTTTAAGGAAGTTATGGGCTTTTGACTGTCCTCGATCACAACTTTTGTGTTAAGTCAATAGAAAAGCAATAGGAAGCAAGTTGCTAATTTCCGAGTATGAAAATGGCCCTAACTTTTTTTAATACTGAAGATATGAAAGTGAATTAGGTGTCAAATTAAAGTTATTTTTATGCTTTATCTGATGGGATAAATTGCAGACTTGATTTTTAAAATCTCAAAATTTTGTAACATTGCTACAATATCTTTCCTATAACATGGTGCCCAGAACTAAACACAATACACTAAATGTGGCCTCATCAACCTCTTATCCAACTGCAACATGACCTCTCAACTTCTATACTCAATACTCTGGCTGATGAAGGCCAATATGCCAAATGTCTTTTGACCACACTTTAGTAGCTGCAGTTCTGAAGGGACGATGGTGTTTGATTACTGCGGGGAGTTTATGTAGGAACAGTTTTTTTTCCCTTGACTCCCCACCCCCTCCAGTGATGGAGCCAAAAGCTTTTGTGAGGTCCGTGTACCATAGTCAGTGCTGCCCACTCTATTTTTCTTGGAGATGTCATGCATTGAAGATAATGTCCTTGGTGCCTATAGATTGACAGATTCCTCCGTGAGATATGGGTAACAGATCTGGAATGGGTCAGGTTGGATTGGTTATATCCACAAAGAACTCTGGCTGTTTAGTTTAGTTTAGTTTTGAGATACAACACGGAAACAGGTCCTTCAGCCCAGAGTCTCCACCCACCAGCGCACACTAGCACAATCCTACACACTAGGGACAATTTATAACTTTACTGAAACCAATTAACCTACACACCTGTACAAGTCTGGAGTGTGGGAGGAAACCAGAGCACCCAGAAAAAAACCCATGTGATCAGGGGAAGAAGTCCAAACGCCGTACAGACAGCACCCGTAGTCAGGATCAAAGCTGGCTCTCTGGTGCTGTAAGGCAGCAACTGTAACACTGAGCAGCCATCCTGCCCCTTAAGGAAGATAGTTAAAGAAGATTTTCCTTCCTAAATCCATGTTGACTTTAAATCATGTAGATTATTTAGATTACATGTTATCTAAATCATTAGATAACATGTAATTCTCAAAATAATCTACAAAAACTTGGTTATAATGAACAGGTTCCTAATGGAGTGGTCCTTATCTTAAAGATGTGAGGAGAAAAGTGATTTCTACATTCTCCACACCTCCTCTTGCATGGAAAGAGCATAATATGGAATCCAATTGATAAATAACCATTTTGTTTTCTTTGGCATTTATTCATGGAATGGGGGGATATTGTAGGCAAGGTGACTATTTATTGTCCATCCCAAAATGGCACTCTCAACTGAAGGATATTTGAAAGGTCAGCAAGGTCAGCCAATAGGCGTTGATGGGTCAAGAGCCACAATGAGTGCAGACAAGGTAAGTATGGCAAAGATTCTTCCTGGAAGCAAGAAAAAACACATAACAAGCGATTTCTGTAGAGAAAGGCAAAGGATGGAGATAAATTAATTTGCCAAGTGTCTTTTATGGGCCTAAGTGATTGCTTTAACATTCATTGTTTTTCGATGACTGACAAGAGAAACAGCGTAAACTTTGATAATCCAATATAATCCAAGGAACAATTTTAACTTAACTGAGACATACTGGGGTTGAAATTAGAGTTTAGTGTTGCATGGAATGAACTGCTGTAAAATGACATTTTTCTTCGCGTGCAATCTGATTTTCTTTTCCATTGCCTTTATAAATATATAGTTTTATTATATTAAACTGAAAAATGCAGTATGCTGTGTTAAATAAGGACTCTTAACTAAATTAATCTGAGCAAAGTATATAAATTGCACTTTGCTAAAATCAAATCCCAACCAAGTGAATTGCATTGCAGCCAGCAATCACACGCAGATTGTAGGCAAACCAAATTATCTAGCAAATAATTAATTTATTTTTATTCTGTATTCTGATTAATATGCAATGTCCATTAAAGTCAATTGTTATTGTATTTTTTTTTTAATTTTATGTGCGTTTTTAAGGTTTCTTTTAATGGAATGAGAATGACATTTAAAGCTCAGCAAACTAACAGAATGAATAGAAAATGAGTGGAAATCGTTTTGGAGAGGTTGAAAACATTTTTAAGTTTCTAATCCAGAAAGAGGTCCAAGCAGGTGTGGAGGAAGAGCGTGTGAGCAGGACGTTGGGTCTCAGGCAGCAGGGAGCGTGGACAAGGTGGGAGAACATACTGCAACGCAGGAATACCTTGTCAAACATCGCGCAGGCAGACCTCCAGCGCATCCGGTTCTTTGTCCAAGCTGTCTACGATGCCCTACCAAACCCAGAAAACCTCCACATCTGGGGCAAGAGCAAGACACCTTCCTGTCCACTTTGCTCTGGAAGAGGATCATTAGAACATTTCCTCAGCAGCTGTCCAAAGTCCCTTGTAGAAGGTCGCTATCGGTGGCACCATGACCAGATGCTCAAGGTGGTTGCTGAGAGCATAGCCACTGCCATCGGTAACAGCAAACACCACCATACCCCAAAGAAATCAATCACTTTTGTCAAAGCTGGAGAGAAGCCCTGACCACAACCAAAAACAAGGACAGGCCTCCTCTACACTAACTGGCAGCTGCACGTCGATCTGGGCAAATAGCTGAAATTTCCACAGCACATCACAGCAACATCACTCTGGCCAGACATGATCATCACCTCAGAAGTGACAAAACAGCTGATCATTCTGGAGCTGACAGTGCCCTGGGAAGAGCGAATAAAGAAAGAAATAAAGAAATAATGTATTGAAGAGGCTAATGAGAGGAAACGCGCAAAGTACCAGGAACTGGTGGAGATGTGCCAGGACAGCGGCTGGAAGACATACTAAGAGCCCATAGAGGTGGGCTGTAGAGGCTTTGCAGGACACGCACTCTGCAAAGTCCTCAACCAGTTGGGCATTACGGGGCTGGCAAAGAAGAGGGCCATTCAATCCGCAAGCGAAGCCGCAGAGAAAGCCACTAGGTGGCATTGGATTAAGAGTGCTGATCCGTGCAAGGCCTGATGAACCCCAGCTGGGTCGCCTGGGAGAGGGCGTCTGATGTTGTGAGACCCGAAACACCCAATGACCCCAGGTCACATCACTGAGGATGCGTCCCAGTGCATCTAGAAGATGCATCTTTCACACTTCCGTAAAACAAACAAGAAACTTACAATTCAAAGTAATGCTTTATGGAGTTATTAAATAACTGTCTCAGTGCTGGAATTGAGAGATTTAAACTATCCCATTCCATTTGGATACCAAAAACTGGAGAACCAAAGATAGACACAAAGTACTGATGTACCTCAGCGGGTTGGGTAACATCTCTGGAGAAAAAAGATGGGTGACGTTTCATGTTGGGATTCGTCTTCAGATCCTGATGAAGGGTCCCGATCCAAAACATCACCCAGCCTTTTACACCAGAGATGCTGCCTAACCAGCTGAATTAATTCAGTACTTTGTGTCTATCTTACCCCAATAGATTTATTCAATATGTGTCATTTCACATTGCCATAAACTCAATCTGACTAATTAAAATTGTCATTTTTATGGTTCAATAATCTGTATTCATTGAGGAACAACTGGTTAATGGTTCAATATCATTTTAATTCCACGATTAAGACCAAATAATAAGCTCATTGGTTCCCAAGACCTTCTTTAGTTTAGTTTAAAGAAATAGCATGGAAACAGACCTGTTGGCCGACCATGTCCGCATCGACCAACGATCACCCCACACACTAGTTCTATCCTACATCATTAAGGACAATTTACATAAACCAATTAATCTACTACATACCTACACGTCTTTGGAATGTGGGGGGAAACCAGAGCACCCGGAAAAACCCATGCGGTGATGCGGTCAAATGTACAAACTTCGAACAGACAGCTCCCGATGTCAGGATCGAACCTGGGTTTCTGGCACTGTAAGGCAGCAACTCTATCACTGCACCACTGTGGCACCTTCTGTTGAAGGAAAGGTTTGAGGGAATGTTGGAAGATAATATATAACTTTGAGGTTTTGTATCATCATATGTTGTAGTCTGAACGCAACCTCACTCTTTGTCATGAGACCATTGCCAGTCCGGCATTGTAAAGCATAAAACTTCTGTCTATACGTTTTAATTGAGTTGCTTGGATCTCTTGTAGATTGGGGCAATCAGTCTGGATTAATTTATGGCAGTAAGGAAAGAGGACTAATCTATGGCAAGGGTGTGAGGAAGTATTTATACTTTTCCTGGGACCAGAATTACTAGAGATTACTGGTTACTAGAGATTTGTGGGAAATATTGACCACAGACTCAAATTGATTCTTAAATCCATGGAGAATGTCATGCAAATACCAATTAATTTCTGTAAATACTTGCCCATTTTATCTTGTATTCCAGCCAAAATTGGACTGTTCAGATGCTATCGCAAGTCTCGACTTGTTCATTCACCATCTCCATTATACTTTGGAGTCACGTGAGTGACTACGTGAAGAACCCCGACTGCCCGCAGTGTGCGTCATTACGACGCACGCATTTGCGAAGCACCGGTCTGGAAGGCACGTCGCTCCTGCCAGCGGTAAGTTTAAACTCCAGGTAAGCTGTGGGCTATGTGGAAACCCCGGTCCTACCGCAGAAGCGGGTAGCTGGGGAATTTCGGGCTCGCGGAGTTTAGTCACTACCGTCAGTGACTTCTGAACGCTGGGTTCCCGGGGAGGGGAACTGCAGCAGAAGTGCGGTTTTAGACTGCAGTGGCCCACGATATGGGGCTGAAGCTGACCAGAACGGTCAGCCTGGGTGCCGTGGGGGGGGGGGGGGGAATTCCCCCTTGGTAAGGCACACAGAAGGGTTCCCCAGGGAGGGGAAACCCAGCAGCAATGCGGTGTCCAGACCGCAGTAGTTTAGGATACTGGGGGGGGGGGGGGAACCGACCAATATGGTCAGCCCTGATGCCGGGAGGGTTCCCCTCCAGGTAATGTAAACATTTTTAGCTTGACCAGGATGGAGCCTTGGGGAGAGGAGGCTCCATCTAGATACACTCCAACTACAGGAGTTGTGATAGTGCCGGGCATATGGATGAGCCTGAGCCAGCACCACCTTTGCACAGGACTGCTTTAGGGGATGTTGTTTATGTGATAATAATGGTATATAGGTAAGCCTGAGCCAGCAGCACCTATTCCACAGGGCTGCTTTATGGGATGCGGAAAATATGGCAATGCCAGGCATATAGATGAGCCCGAGTCAGCAGCACCTATTGCACAGGGCTGCTTGAAGGGATGCCAAGTTTATGGCAATACCGGGCATACGTCAGCAGCACCAATTGCACAGGGTTGCTTGATGGGAAACCGGGCATAATAATGGTATATAGGTAAGCCTGAGCCAGCAGCACCTATTCCACAGGGCTTTATGAGATACCGAGTGATGGCAGCGCCGGCCTATGGGAGAGGCCACATCAGCAGCACCATGTACCAGGGCTGTTTTATATTGAGGCCGAAGCTATGGCAGCACGGGCATATGGGAGAGCCACGCTAGCAGCACCTTGTAGCAGGGCTGCTTGATGTAGGCAGCAACATATGTATAAGGCCTGCATAGTGTTTCCCTCATGGGAGAGGTGAGCTTCCTGGGCAGTTTGTTCTGACACTGAAGTTCTACAGCAAGGGACCATTTACAAGTGGATAAGATTTACACTTGGTTGAACAATACAAATGATCAAGACATGCTTCATCAATTTAGAGGCATCTAATCATGTAAAATTGGACAATACTAGCATACTAAGCAGGCTGAAATTGGGCCAGATTTGTGTTTAGGTAAGTGCAGTACTTTAACCAGGGTTGTCTTCAAGATACGTTCAAAAATATGGGCAGACTTGTCTTTCGAGACAGGTCAGAATTATGGCTAGAATTGTTTTAGACAAATTAAAATTAGCAGACAGGTTCATTATTATGGTCAGGTTGTCTTACAAGACAGGCTCGGGAATCGGGCCAGAGTTGCCGTTCAAGGCATACGCGAAGGATGACAGCCGTGCCTGTTCATTATGAAATATGACTGATTAACAACTAGAGTCATAGTGGTGCTCATTTACAATATCATTGGAGATATTTGGTGGAGGCATTGCTGTGATGAGGCAATATAATAGTATAATCCACTGTTTCAGTCTCAAACCATGTTTGAGAAATTGGACTCCTCTATTCAATTAAAATTAAGTTGTTATCAAATAGACTTGTTGGAGATTTTGCAGGGAGCATACCCCAATACATAAAAGCCAACGGGTCAGTATTAGTCTGATGCCGGGTCCATGGCAGTGTCGGCCACTTTGAGAGGCCGCGCCAGCAGCGCTGTTTCATGGCTTCCTCATGAAGGAGGAGAGCATAAAGAGTCTGATGGTATAGCCATGAAACATACCCAAAGGGATGATGGTTTCGTGTCGGAGATCATTACTGACAGCAAGATTTGGTATCACAACACATATGCAGTGAACACTGCTATCAGGGGGACATTAGACCCAGCCGTCGAATCTGTTCATCAGGTAAGACCTATTCAACAGGCAAATCCTGCAGGATGAAGGTAAGTGGTTCACTGAAGCTGGTGACAGCATGAAAGCTGACCAGAAGTTCCATGCACTTTATCAGGTCATTACGATTTACATTGAGTTATCAATTGGCTTATGACGCCGTCCTAGGCAACAGATTGGACTCAATAGAAGCCTGTTACAGCTTTGTTATTATAAAACAGCAGTCTAGTCATTAAGGCTAATTGGCAATATAATGGACGTGGTTCAGCTGTGCAAGTGGGAGAATTGAAATCATCCTAAATGGAGAACTCTAAAGTACCATGGTCGACACACTTTGCTATTATCAGCTGAAGCTGCTAAAGTCGCAATGATGGATAGACATTGTTCAACATTGTTCCAGTAGGTTAATCAATAAATATCTCATTATATTGCAAAATGATGCTAATGGTCTAAGAATGGGAAATTGCGAATATCATCTCTGGTTTGGAGTTGGAGGAGATTTGCATGAGTTGCCATTCTTCTTTTATTGGTGTCAAATATCTTAGACCCAACGCATTTCGTGGGTTAAGAGGAATTGAGCGGATATGCATAAGTGCATGCTGAACTTCATGTTGACACGTTATGATGGTGGCATATGTTAGTACATGTGGGTGCAATCAAGTAAAGAATCCTGTTATGGTTACATACTGTCTCAAGAAATCCCAGAACATTATAAAGGACATTTCCCACCCCGGCCACTCCCTGTTTGAACTGTTGCCATCAGGCAGACAGTACAGATCAATGAGGACAAGGACAAACAGACTAAAAAACAGTTTTTATCCCACAGCGATAACTACACTTAATGTAGCCACCAAATGAGCGCAGGTGCGCTACATACCAAATGGATTGTGAAATCGACAGAAGAATGTATGGTTGTGTGTTTATGCTTATTTTATGGTGGTGTGTGTATGCTTACCTATCGTTAGCTTTTAGAAATGTGTGAATGGTGCACTGACTGGTTGGCATTTTAATTTTGTTGTACATGTTCACATGTTATAATGACAATAAAGATTATCTATCTATCATCTCATTGGCCACCGGAGTAACATCACGTATAGGTCAATTACAACACAGAAAGGTTGTTGAATCACACTGTATTTTTGAAACACCGAATATACATATGTTTGTTCATATTTATTCACAGGTTGTAAAATATGTGGCATAACAGTGGCGAAGATACATTCTCGCTACAAGGAGAAGGACTGTCTTTTGTGTCCTCCTCCATTTGCTTCATTAATCTGGGCTTCAAATGAAGTCATTAGAGCCGTTTAAGTTCCTATTGTGTGATTGGCCTATGCAACTTTGATTCCTGGTTGTCAGGAATAATAATATAACATTATATGGTTATTTTGAATGTAACTTGCTGGTGTAGTCTGTATCTTGAGAAAGCCGTTGCATATTAAAATCAAATTATGTTCTGCAGATTGAATAGACTGCTTGGGTTGGGTTGTTACACCAGTCCTTGTATATGTTCAGTGTGCTGCAATAACACCAAAAAAGCAGGACTTTCTTTTCCAGGAAATGGAAAGCATTTGTTGAATGTTCATGTTGCATTGAAGACGGTACAAATTACCGATGTTGGAGTTCATTTTAAATTATCTTTGTCAATAATTAAGTTGTATGGCCATTAACCATGCCAACGTGCCTTCTCATTGTATTGGCTGCAGCAAACAAGACACGCTCTGTCGGGTTCACCCTGGATATCAAGTTTGTAAGCATATCTTTCACACAATTTTTCCTAGGACAAGTACAATGCAGTATGGGATGTCAATGTTGTGTGAAGTCAATGTTATTTCACCAGGGGGGTTCAGCTACATCCTTAGTTTCGCCGGATTTCATAGGTGGTTATCCTCCTAGCGCTGGTTACCGCAACAGGTTTAGTCGCTACATA
This sequence comes from Raja brachyura, assembly GCA_963514005.1. Next base: position 27,829,791 of record OY740789.1, read on the forward strand.
GTTGCGACGGAACAAGATGATTACGTTTGTAAACAGTAATATATAATATTTATGCTTATAATTCACAAGCAGAGCAGAAGGGGTGTCAGATCTCAAAATAGTTCAAGGCATACCCAGGGACCTTTGGTAAAGTGAGGACACACATATATAACATTATGTAAAGGTCACTGAGAGTCTTCAAGGCTCTGAACTAGCAATGTTGTTAGTCACAAAAACTTATGAGAATGTATCTGTTCAGGTCACTTCCAGAGGATAAAATGGACTTTGATTATGTAGGAGTAGATACTGATTCTAGTCATCACTCCATCAGGGCTGCTATACCATCACCAGCAAGGGTCTTATGTGCCGTGGGCCCACATCCTAACACTTGCAGCATGGTCAAGCGAATGAATTTCAAACATTTACACCAACCCATTACTAGACCAGGGGTATTTGTCAACTCTATTTCATTGATTATAGTTTTCCATCCAAGTCAAAGGTGGGACTATTATTATTATTTCATTAATATCATCAGCATGTTTAAATCTATGTCATGACTGTATGTATTATGAATATTTTTCCTTCATTTGTCAATGAAGTAGTTGTGGCTGTGTAGACTCGTTTTTTCACGGCATGAAATCTCAGAGCTTTGAAGTCTTCACATAGTCACTCGCGTGACTCCGAAGTAAAATAGTAAGATTAAATGAGAGCTTACCAGTTTGAAGTTTGATCTTTATTTTATGAGGATTACGATGAGGGATTACGTGCCCTCCGCTCCGAACCTTCATGAATGTCATCTGGTAGTTCTAGTCTTCTGTTATCTTACTATTATACTTCAGTCACTATTGCCTGTGATTTCATACCGGTGCTTTGAGGATTGACGCGCACTGCGGGCAGTCGGGATTCTTCACGTAATCCCTCATCGTAACTCCTCATTAAAATAAAGATCAAACTGGTAAGTTCTCATTTAATCTTACTATTTTGAGGTATTATCTCATGTCTTTTAAAAAATAAATAAAAATAGACTTTATTCAAGTGATAAATATATACAATACATGAACCGTGCAAAAAAATAATAATCCGCCATACTCGGAGGCTATACATACATTCAATACATTTTACCCAAATCACAATTTTTACCCCCCACTAATGTGGCCCACTGGCGTGAAATCCCTTCCCTTATTTTGAGGGGCGTCTCCACATCGCCCTGCCCCCCAAGTCCAGCACCAGAAGGTCTGCATCTTTTGTGTTGGGAGAAGGTATCTAAATATTCAACATATGTCCTTGTTCCCATAGTTATCGAGCTCAGCTCTTCCCATATTGGCAAGCACTGGGACAGTATATTACACGTTATCCCAGACCATTTGCCACAATTCAAGGGAGATATGCAAAGAGACCTTCTGTATGTTTAATGATCTGCTAGCATCATTGGTAGGATCCCAGGAATCTACATATTCTGTACCTGTACCCTGTTCTTTTGTTCTTACTTTCAAACAAACAAATTCATATTTCTTACATTCAAATTGCCAGCTTGTTTACTGATTAATTTAATTCTCTCTCTCTGTAAACCGTTTGCATTCTCCTTGCATCTCACCTTTCCACATTTTTATGATGTCCATCAATTCACTTCTTTCCTCTAAGTCATTTTTATTGTACATTGTAAACAGTTGCAGTCCCAGCATGATTCCTGTCGTACCCCAGAGGTTACAGATTGTCAACTTAAAAACAAATCCCCTCGTCTCTACTTATTGCTTCCTGCCAGTTAGCCAATCTTCTATCAATGCCAATATATTACCTCAAGCACCATAAGCTCTTCTCTTGTGAAGTAACCTTTTGTGGGTCATCTTGTTGCAAATGGAACACATCCACTGATTCCCTTCAATCCACTCTAGTTGAGAATTGTTCAAAAAGCATAAATACATTTTCAGATAAAAGTTCGCCTTCATGAAGTCCCATTGAACTTTTGTGATTAGATTATGATTCTCCAAATATACTGCTATCACATTCTTAACAATAGATTCTGAAATTCTGTCAGTAACTGCTATTTGGCTCCTTGGTCAATGATTTACCTAAATTTTGGCTCTGGCTTTTTTTTCAAGAAGGGATGTCACATTGGCAGTTTTCCAATCCTCTGAAACTTTTCCATATCTGTGAACTTTTGGAAGATTCCAGCTGATCCATCCACTACTTTGGCAGTTACTACTTTTAGGACGGGAACCTCGGCAACGATGAGGCCTTGTGATCGACCCGTGATCAGCGACCAATGAGCGTGAGGGGGGAGGGGAAGACAATGGGGGCCCGCCGTCGGGGGGGGAACTGCCGTGAAGAACAATGGGGCCCCGGTGTGGGGGAGACTGCCGTGAGAGACGGTGGGAGAATAAAGGGGAACCCGGTGTTCGGGGGGGGGGGGGGGGGGGAGGGCTCTAGTTTTAGAATCCTCTGCCCAGGGGATAAGCCTGCTTTTGTTTGTTTGTTTGTTCTGTTAAGCTGCTGTGCACACAGCAGCCAGCCAACAGTCGCTTGTCTTTTTCTTATTTTTCACTTTTAATTTAATTTTAATTTCAAATTTTTGTGTACCTTGTTGTGTGTTGTGACTGTTGGCAGACCAATTTCCCTCCGGGGATGAATAAAGTTCTATCGTATCATAGGACGTAGGACAGAAGCCACTCAGCCAGAGGATTTATCAGCTTCAGCCTCATTAGTTTGCCTGTTACTACTTCATTATTACAGTGATGGTGTTGGTGGTTACTTCCTCTCTGGCAACATGCTGTATTAGTGGGATGTTCATCTCTTCCATCTCCATCTGCCATCAACAGGATGACATGAACAGCTGCTGTTTCATGTGTATCACTGCCAGAACTTTGCATCTATCCCTTTTCAAGAAAAATAAAAGTACATAAGATCATAAGGTTAAATTAAGATAGTCAGAAACTTGAGTTCGAATGACATTCTGTCAGCACAAACAGCAAAAATGCTTCTCCCATCTGTTGAGTATGCCTTCGCCAGATTGTGTGTAACTCTGTCTTTGAAGAGTAGATTACAATTAATTTAAAATCGGTATTTCCTTAAGTGAAGTTTAATATGAAAAGTGAATGTTTATGATACATGTATCCACTATTTTTTAAGCAATTTGTAAAACAGCTCAAAGATTAATCAACCTCAGATCTGTAATGACAAAAGTGGCTTCGAAACTGGTGGATTGATTGGAAATAGAAGTAACAATATTTTAAGGTTATTGTAAGAATATATCATGAATGTTAATTTTGCTATATTTTCTACCTTTTTATCATCTTCTTTCCTTAAAGAAACCCAAGTGTACCTAATTATGATATTACAACTAACTTTGTGCAAGGAGATCAGAAAGTTTGATCTTGTTTCTAACAACTCTGGTGAGCACATAGTCTTCCCACTATTCACACTCTTCCTTGTACTGAAATGCCCAAAGAAGAAGAAAGATTCTAGAGGGGAGAAAGAGGCAACCATGGTTGACAAGAGAAGTCAAGGACAGTATAAAACTAAACAGAAGGCATATAACATGTCAAAGATTACTGGGAGGCCAGAGAATTGGGAAGCTTTTAAAGAACAACAGAAGGTAACTAAAAATACAGGGAAAAAGATGGAATATGAAGGTGCTATCCAATAATATAAAAGAGGATAGCATGAGTTTCTTCAATTATATAAAGAGCAAGAAAGAGGCAAGAGTGGAAGTTGGGCCTCTGAAGAATGGTGCAGGAGAAGTGATAATGAGGAACAAAGAAATGGCAGAGTTGCATAACATTTTTGCATCAGTCTTCACCATGGAAGACACCAGCAACGTGTCTGAAACAAGAGAGAGAGAGAGAGAGAGAGAGAGAGCGGCTGGAAGTTAGTGGAATGGCTATTACTAGGGGGAAGGTGCTGGGAAGTTGAAAGGGCTGAAGAGGGTAGGTCACCTGGGCTGGATGGACTGCACCCTAGGGTTCTGAAATGGGTGGCTTTATAGGTGAAATAGGTGAGATAGGAAGCATTGACAGTGATATTTCAGGAATCATTAGTCAGGAATGGTCCCAGATGATTGGAAAATTGCCAATATTATCCGTTGTTTGTTAAATGCCAGACATACTTTGATACAATTCAAAGTATTACATAGATTACATTATTCAAAAACAAAATTAAATAGATTTTTTCCTAACATCTCCCCTATTTGTGATAAATGTCAGTACTCAGAAGCTAATTTAACGCATTGTTTTGAAACATGTACAAAACTTAATAGTTATTGGACTGAAATTTTTAAAATAACTTCTATAGTTCTTAAGATTAAAGTGGATCCTGACCCAAAGCTCATAAGATAGCAATGTTACAAAATTTTGAGATTTTAAAAATCAAGTCTGCAATTTATCCCATCAGATAAAGCATAGAAAGAAGTTTAATTTGACACCTAATTTACTTTCATATCTTCAGTATTAAGAAAGTTATGGCCATTTTCATACTCGGAAATAAGCATCTTGCTTCCCATTGCCTTTCAATTGACTTAACTCAAAAGCTGTGATCTGGAAAAGTTAAAAGTCCATAACATTCTTAAAAATTAAGAGAACTCAATGAAATTTTCAGTTATTATAGATTGAAGCATTCTGAAACAAATATTAAACAATCTTACTTGGATTACCTGAAATTAAAGCATATAATTAGTTAGTTATCTAATTGTAGCTAATTACAAAATTCAATGAATAGATCTAAACATCTATCAATTTCTTAAGAAAAGATAAACTTTTTTAAAATTGCCTAAGTGTCCAAATAACATTCACACAATAATCCACAATATAACATAATTTTTAAATCTAATTTTCATGAATTTCTGGGCCAAATGGAAGGAATTTAGTGTTTTATGCCTGTAAATTAATGGCCATATAAATCAACTAGCGAGTGGGTTTTAGTGGAATGCGGTGGATTAGAACGTTGCGGTTAGCGGTGAAGTCGGGGGGAAAAATACTGGGGGTTCATACATTTTTTGGGGACCCCATTTCGCAACATAAAAATATTATTAATGCCTCCCGAAAAACCAACTTTTAATATAAAAATAAAGTATTTACCTTTTTTTCTCCCCTACGGAAAATGCTTCCGGTTGTCTGCGGTCACGGCTTTTGAAGGTGATTTTTAAATTACTCTAGTTAATAAATAATCTAGAGTAATTTAAAAATACCACCATTCATTAAATGTCGGAGCGATTTTTCTTCAGCAACCAAATCGCCCGACATTCATCGATTATCCAGGCCTGTGGAAAAACGGCACTTTAAGCCCGCCCCCCTCTGCAAGGCGCGAAAGTCGCGCACACGGGGAGCGGCAGAAGTACAGCGCCGGTAAAGGTAAGTTTTGTAACATACCTAATAATACTAGGAGTTTCAGATTCAAATCTAATATTTACAGTAAATCAAAGAAATGTTCTTGATTACTGTTTAATAATTGGAAAAAAAATAATATTAAAATTCTGGAAGGGAACATTAACCCCCACAATTAAAATGTGGACAGTGGAAATGTTGGAGACGTGCATTTGGAGAGAATCAGGTTTGTCCTAATGGACAAATATGAACTTTTTGAACAAATATGGTCTCCATTCACTGACTATATGAAGGGGTAGCTGAGCTCAGCATTGTAACTCAATAAATACCCAGTGGTATTCTGAGATTTGTATACATGTCTCTATAGATATTGTTATGTGAAATTGTTCCATTCATTGTTAAGATGTATACTTCAATTTTTTAAAAATATAATAATTGTTTGCTTGTATTATTTTTTATCTTTATTATTTTTATTGTATTTTAATTTTTTTTGTTTAAATTTTTTAATATAATCATAATCAATATTATTTAATCACAATCTTTATTGATTATACACCTATTCTTTCACCTCTTTACTTTCTTTACTTTCTAAAAAAAATTGAAGCTTATATAAATCATTCCGTAATATTTGTATAACTTTTGAAACAAGTTAAATGTGTATTTGAAAAACTGTTATATCATTGGCAATATGCATTTCTTCTAATAAAAATATTTTAAAAAAAGGGAGCAAGGCAGATTAGTGGGTCAGTTAGTCTGACCGGTGTTTGGTAAGATTTTAGCGTTCATTATAAAGGATGAGGTTAAGGAGTTCACGATAAAATAGGCCGAAGTTAGCATGGGTTTGTGAAGGGAGATGTTGCTTGACATGATTTTTAGATAATTGATTTTGATAAAATGCCACATGAAAGGCTACGTAGGAAGATGAGTCCACGGTATCAAAGGGCAGATACTAGCAGGTTGGCTGGATGGCAGAGGACAAAGGGTGGCAATAAAGGGGTCTTTTTCTGGTTGGCTGCCAGTGACTAGCAGAGTTCCGCAACGGTCTGTGCTGGGGCCGCTACTCTTCACATATATTAATGATTTGGACGAGGGCATTGAAGGCTTTATGGCAAAGTTTGCGGATAATATGAAAATAAGTGGAGGAGCAGGTAGTGTAGAGAAAGCAGGGCCTCTGCAGAAGGACTTGGACAGGTTGGGAGAGTGGGCAGAGAAGTGGTAGATGGAATATAGTATAGCAAAGTGTGGAGTCATGCATTTTGGTAGTAGGAATAAAGGTGTACACTATTTTCTAAATGGGGTGAAAATACAGAAATCTGAGGTGAAAAGGGACTTGGGAGTGCTGGTGCAGGATTCCCAAAAAGTAAATCTGCAAGTCAAATCGGCAGTAAAGGAAGCAATCTCAATGCTTGCATTTAGTTCACGAAGGCTTGTATACAAATGGGATGTAATGTTGAGACTCTATAAGGTGCTGGTAAGGCCACATTTGGAATATTGTGAGCAATTTTGGGCACCATATCTGAGGAAGGATGTGCTGGCTCTGGAGAGGGCCCAGAGGATGTTTACACGAATGAACCCAGGAATGAGTAGGTTAACCTATGATGAGTGTTTGGCAGCACGAGGACTGTAGTCGCTGGAGTTTAGAAGAATGAGGGGGGACCTCATTGAAGCATAGAGAATAGTGAAAGGCTTCAGATACTTAATTCTGGTTGAAATTGAATAAGGTAATGAAAGGGTGTGTGGATGTGGCAATTGGCATCTCTTGTTTACCAGCTGCAGAGAAGATCATGGGATTCTTGCAAAACAAAGTTCAGACACATTTTCTCCTACTATTGACCTCGCACCTGTGTTCAGTGTCAGGGAGCATAGCCTTTCTCAGGCCAAGCATTGGTGAACAGAAAGCGTTGGTGAACAAAACACACCAACAGCAATAGTTGGGTAGACCATCCGCGCCCCCTGCCGATAGTAGCACAGAAACATAGCAGCCAATGGGTTTTATGATTTGCTCGGGGAGGGAACAGTGGCACGGTCTGCTTGAACGATGAGATTGAATAATGTCAGGGTGTCTTTATATTATGTTTGACTTGTATTAACCATCTGTTGTTAACTAAGATTAACATAGCCAAAAAATGTGACTAATTAAATAATTAATAACCATGAAGAAGGTAGTAATAACAGGAAAACATATAGCCAAGGACGAAGTATATTTTCGTATAATTGTACCTAACCAAAAAAAAAAGTTGTTTACTGCACTGTATAACTATCGGCTAATTCTGGTGCAAAGACAGGGAACTGGTGAGCAGTTAACTGCCACCATCTCTCCATAATATCAAAGTCAATTTTCTCGACACTTGGATAGAGTGGATGTGGAGAGAATGTTTCCAATAGTGGGAGAGACTAAGGCTAGAGGTCACAGCCTCAGAATTAAAGCACGTTCTTTTAGGAAGGAGATGAGGAAAAATTTCCTCAGTCAGAGGGTGGTGAATTTGTGGAATTATTTACCACAGAATGCTGTGGAGGCCAAGTCAGTGGATATTATTAAGGCAGAGATAGATAGATTTCATTTCGGAGTCACGTGAGTGACTTCGTGAAGAGCCCGCCGGCGCGCATGCTCGACATATCGTCGTACCGCGTTGCTGCGACGGCTGGCGGTGGAGCGCGCTCCTCGCCAGCCCTTCATAAGGGGCCACGGAGGTAAGTATCCTACCTTTAGTTGGTGGTCCTTGTTGTTGGTTATGTCTTGCAGCAAGGACATGGATGGGAGTTCCAAGGGCCGGAGGACGTCAGGACGGGTTCGCCGGTCAACAGTTCCGGGGCCTTTACCATCGGCAGTACCTGCAACGCAGGCCGGGACTCAGGCGGAGATGTGGGTAAGCCCTGTGATTACAGGTCCAGATCCGCCAGCACACCACAGCTCGGAGGAGTTTGACGAGGAGGAGTGTGGTGTGCCGCCAGAGCAGGGGGACCCTGCCATGGCAGTCAGGTCGTCAGCGGGCTCGCTGGCGACCTCGAGCTGGGTGCATGCGGCTGCACGGCCCGTTCCACTCAGCCCTCCGAGTAGGGGAAGGGCAGCAGCCCAGAAGCCTAACCCTGCCAGGGCTAAGGCATTGCCTGACACAGAGGAGCGGTCAGGTTCCAGGGTGAGACCCGAGGCGGCTGTGAGGTCCAGCCGGCACACCCCGACTCTCGATGCCGGGACGGGTCGGTTGAGTCGGGTCTCGTCACGGTCGCCGAGCCCCCCATGGATGGGTGGGCGAGACCATGCGTCGGCAAAGTCCACGATGTGGGCAGCCGGCAAGCCTGCGCGGGCTTCAGGCAGCCATGCTTCGGCTGGTGCTGACACCACGCCGCAAGTGCCCTTAGTGGCAGCGGCTTCAGCTCCCGCTAAACGGAGGCGGTTGAACACGCCAGCGCGGGAATCGCGCAGTTTCGCCTCGGCGGCTGTTAGCGACAACTACCGGCACCGGCTGGGCCTCGATGAGGTGCGGGCCGATGATAGGAGCCCGGTTTTCTTTTCAGAGCCGGAGGACTCCGACCACCTGAGTGTTCAGGGTGAAGGGCGTATTGACCGTATGGAGCGGCTGCTGGAGCTCCTGCTTCAACGTCAACTACAGCAGGGCAGCAACAGGCACAGGGCGTCGTCACCAGCCTCTACCATCAGCCTGGAGCAGCAGGAGGAGGAGGTTTTGGTGGATTCCATACCACCTCCGTTGGAGGTGCCAGCGGAGGATCTTCTGGATGTGGCAACCAAATTTGCGGCCCCACATTCATCTGGACTTCCTTTAAACGCAAAGCTGGCAGCCACTGTGGACTTTCTTAACAACCAGCAACTACAGGAAGAAGTCCTCATTCAGGCAATGAGCCGTCTCAAGGCTCCATCCAATTGCAACTCCCTCAACGTGCCTGTGGTCAATACGCCGATATGGGGCAACATCAGTGCGGCTATCCGTCAACAAGAGGTAAAATTGCAAACCGCCGCCGCCGCCCCGTCAACTCTTTGGGGAGGACCTCTCGAAGAGAGTCAAAGAGCTTGACGAACAAGCCAAAACGGTGGGGATCATGCGCTCTCAGAGTGCCCCCACACCGTCAGGCTCAAAAGCTCCATACATTCGCTCACGAGGGTCTGCTAATACCTCGACGAGGACCGACCCTCAAGCTCCACAACGACAGCAACATCAGACCCAGCACCAGGGGTCTTTTTTAGGACAGGGTCGGCAGAGACCTTGGTGGAAAACGAAGACACCGCGCCCTCAAGCCAACCCAGCACCTCCACGTCCACCCACACGTGTCAAGGACCGCCGGTAACCACGGGGGTGAGGGGGTCTGGTTCTCTCTTTTCTCTTTGTTTAACTTCACATGTTGGTGGTCGCCTTCGGCTGTTTTTGGGTGCATGGGGTAATTTTACTGGTGACGAGTATGTGTTGCAGAATATTCAGGGGCATAAAATTGAGTTTATTAATGGCGACATTCCTCCATCCCCGCACATGCCCGGTCGAACGTTTAAATTATCTGTTGCAGAACAGGCAGCAGGCTACAAGGAAACTTTAAGGCTTGAACAGAAGGGAGTGATTGAGAAAGGGTGCATGAGCCAGTTGAATTTGTTTCGAATATATTCACCAGACCTAAGAAGGATGGAGGTTGTCGTGTCATTATTGATCTAACCCGTTTGAATACTTTTGTAACATATACTCATTTTAAAATGGATACGTTTGAAACAGCCATGTCATTGATTTCTCATGGTTGCTTTATGGCATGCATCGATTTGAAAGACGCATACTATTCAGTATCCATCCAGAAATACGACAGGAGGTTTTTGAAATTCATCTGGATGGGGCAACTCTGGCAGTACAAGGTTTTGCCTAATGGGCTCACCACAGCCCCTAGATTGTTCACTAAATTAGTGAAACCAATTATGGCTTATTTGAGACAGCGACATCATATAGTTATGGCCTATTTAGATGATATCTTAATTGTGGGCCGCACCCTGGAATTGGCTGAACAGGGAGTTGCAGCTGCTGTCAATATATTTCAACAATTAGGATTTATTGTCCATCCAGAGAAATCAAAGTTCTGCCCTGCCCAGGTGATTAATTACCTAGGGTTCACGGTGAACTCTATGAGCATGAGGGTTACCATACCAATTAACAAGATTGAGGAGGTTACCCAGGTGTGTCAAGGTTTAATCCGCACCAATATACCATCGACTCGGCATACAGCTACAGTAATTGGTAAGCTTGTCGCTTTGTTTCCGGCAGCGCGATATGGACCTTTGCATTATCAGAGTTTGCAAAGAGCTAAAATTGCTGCGTTAAAACAGGATGCTGGTCATTATGATCGATCAATGCAGCTGCCGTCCGAAGCGATAAATGAGTTGCAATGGTGGGTGTGCCACATTAGCAGCTCATTCAAGCCTATCAGGGAGGCTAATCCGGTGGTATATTTGCAGACTGATGCAAGCTCCAATGGCTGGGGAGCTACGGATAATTGCTCTAGTTGTGGGGGCAGATGGGACACCCTTGAGTCAACGATGTTGTTGACTCAAGGGATTAACTATTTGGAGTTGCTGGCAGCATTCCACGGACTTCGTGCGTATTGTTCCAAGCTTGTTGGAGCACATGTCCATCTCCAAATAGACAACACCACAGCAGTGGCATACTTAAACCATATGGGTGGTACCAAGTCAGTTTCGTGTGACAAATTGGCTAACTCAATTTGGCTCTGGTGTGTTCAAAGAGACATTTGGATTTCAGCTACCTATTTGCCAGGTGAGCTTAATACTGTGGCGGACACCATGTCACGCAAATTTAATGACAATATTGAATGGATGTTGCATCCTGAGATTTTTGCTAAAGTCACAGCCAAATTTGGTAAACCGGACATTGACCTTTTTGCGTCACGGTTGAACCATCAGGTACCAACCTACGTTTCATGGCAACCAGATCCTGGGGCTATAGCGCTAGATGCATTCTCGCTGGACTGGGGGAATTGGTTTTTCTATGCCTTCCCCCCGTTTTGCCTCATCAGTCGGGTATTGCGTAAGATTCAGGCAGATGATGCCAAGGGCATCCTTATTATGCCCGACTGGCCCACACAGCCTTGGTATCCGGTGGTCTTTGACATGCTCAACGAACCTTGGGTCCTTTTGAAGGGTTGCCCACAATTGGTTACTCACCCTGTCTCAGGGGAGCCACATCCCTGCCATGGCTATTTAAATTTGTTGGCTTGCAGGTTCTGAACAGGCCGTTAGTCAAATACGGCCTCTCAGCTCAGACCATGGATACCATCGGGGCGTCGTGTCGAGAGTCAACAAGGCGAAGATACCGCTCGCATATTAAGAAGTGGGAAGCCTACTGCAGCCGCTCTCGCATCACGTACGATGACGTGACAATAACCGACGTCCTGGAATTCCTCGCGGGGTTGCACCATGATGAACACTTAAGTTACAGTGCCATCAACAGCGCCAGAAGTGCGCTCTCATTCTACCTCAATATTGAGGTAGGATCCAACAGGCTAGTGTCCAGACTCATGCGGGGTATATTCAATATGAATCCGCCTACACCACGCTATAATATCACCTGGGATGTCAGGGACGTATTAAACCTGCTCAGGACGTGGTCTCCCATGGAAGGGCTCCAACTGGACAAACTCACCATGAAGCTGGTGATGTTACTAGCGCTGACTTCAGCTCAGAGGGTACAGACACTACACAAACTTCGTGTCGACAGAATGACATCTACCCCTACAGAAGTAGTCTTTTTCATTGACGAGCTACTAAAGCAGCATAGACCTGGGTGCACAGGGCTGCAGCTGAAGTTCCCGGCATACCCCGCAGATGCTAGGCTATGTTTAGCCTCACATATCCGCCACTATGTCAAGGTGACGGCACGCATCAGAGGAATGGAGAGATACCTGCTGGTCACTCATAAGAGACCTCATCATCGAGTGACAGTCCAGATGATATCCAGGTGGCTTCGAGTCGTCTTGGGTAAGTCAGGTATCGACACTAATGTGTTCAAGTCTCATTCCACCAGGGCTGCATCGACGTCAGCGGCGAGGATTATGGAGGTGCCTATGGACCAAATTCTCGCCACAGCAGGATGGGCTAATGAAGCTGTGTTCCAGCGTTTTTATAACAAGCCTGTTGCTGCTCCTCTACAGTTCGCAGAAGCCGTGCTGAATGCAGGTCAAGAACGTGGAGATGTCCCCGCATGAGGGGTTTTTGATTTATTACTCATAAATATGCTCTTGTTTTGCAGTATGAACTATTGAGCAAGTTTGTTCCTCCCATCCATCCCTGGTAGTGGTGTGTCAGCATGGACGTGGTCCAGGGCGTGTAATCACAGAAGCTTTGAAGTCTTCACGAAGTCACTCACGTGACTCCGAAATGAAATAGTAAGATTGAACGAGAACTTACCAGTTCGAAGGTTGATCTTTATTTTATGAGGAGTCGAAGTGAGGGATTTCGTGCCCTCCTCGCCCAACCCTCAATCACCTTCATCTGGTAATCTTAGTCACTTCAATCTTACTATGCGAAGTCATTTCTATTGTTGGTTTCTGTGATTCCACGCCGCTACTTTGATGTATGTCGAGCATGCGCGCCGGCGGGCTCTTCACGAAATCCCTCACTTCGACTCCTCATAAAATAAAGATCAACCTTCGAACTGGTAAGTTCTCGTTCAATCTTACTATTCTTGATTAGTACGGGTGTCAGAGGTTATGGAGAGCAGGCACGAGAATGGCGTTAGGAGAAAGAGGTAGATCAGCCATGATTGAATGGTGGAGTAGACTTGATTGGCTGAATGTTCTAATTCTACTCCTATCCCTTATGACCTTACCACATCTTAAATTAAAAAAAACCTTTTCTGCCCTTTGGATGGGTACAGAAGAACCGCAACATTATTTCAAGCAGAGCAGGTTCTATTCTGCCCTGGTTAATAGTTTCCCTGGTTAATACATAGAACAGCAAAAGGGATTACTCTTTCATTATCACCTCACTGTTTGTGATTCATGGCTGTGCTCATATCAAACATGGAGCCATAGAAGAGTGAACACACTTCAGAAATACTGTACTTCTTTAGTCGTCAAGCATTCTGGACCATCCTAAAGCTCTGGAACTTGCAAAATATAAGCTGTGCCCGATGTTGGCTTATTCTGCTCATGGTCTAAAGTCTATAAAGAGCAAATAATCCTTTCCAGTAGATTGCATCCTCGGGCAGTGAAGATTAAATCTGCCCTCTAAATCCAGTTTCTGTACATAGACCTACATCTCAAATATGAATGATTGTGACTGAGACGTTACTATGAAGTCTTTATCTAGTCAGTCTTGAAAAACTGGAAAGTTACGAGAATTATGTTTACGTTTGCAATTTGATAATCCAAAAGGATTAGGAACACTAGGGAAAAAAGTTAGAGTTGCTCGCAACGTATTGATCTTAGCTAAGTTGCTAATTCTATACAATGTTATTTTTCATAAACAGCTGCTGTTTAAGTTGCCCCATTGCCAGAAATAAGTAGATTTTAATTTCCAAAAAAAGAAAAAAAGATCAGAAGGTTAAAATAGTTAGAAATTTGATTTAGGAAGATATTATGTCAATACAAATACCAAAGGTGCCTCTTCCATCTTTTGAATATGCCTTTGTCTCTACCTTTGCTGAAGATTGCAATTAATTTTAAAACTGGGTTTCTTCCTGTGAGCGTTAATGTGAAAATACAAATGTTTATTATATCTACATTCACCATTTTCAAAATAGATATTGACATTGTAAAACAGATCAAAAAGTAATAATCAGTAACTAGAAGCTGTTTGCAGTGTCCCTGCATATTTATGGTACAATTATGCTGCACAGTCAGTCTAGTGCAAGTTATGGTATTATTCAGTGTATTCCTGCTGGAAATCTTCCTGTTATGGATTGGGGAATTATCTCCTGATCTCCAAAGTTATCCAATTTAGTAGGAAAAACAGAAAGGCAATGTTTTATTTAAAGGGAGATACTGGGAAACGTTGATGCATAAGTGGGTTGGATACAAGTGTAGGTGTAACAAGGTGAAGGCAAATGTGTGTTGGCCTCAAAAAAGGAGAGCTGTTCGAAGTGTAGAAAATTCAGGCTGGATGGATTTAGACGTGATGTCTCCTTGGCTGCGAACAGCAGAGAATCAGTAGTCACAGTCTCAGGATACAATGTAAGATGTTTTGGACTAGGTCTTAGTGCAGTTGGAGTAGCAACTTGTTCCATACACCCCCCACCCTCTGTGTGAAAAAATTATCCCTTTGATTCCTATTAAATCTTCTCCCATTTACCTTGGATCTATGTCCTCTGGTACTGGATTCCCCTACTCTGAGCAAGGGACTTGGTGCATCTACCAGATCTATTCCTCTCATGATATTGTACACCTCTATAAGATCATCCCTCATCCTGCACTCCATGGAATAGAGACCCAGCCTACAACCTCCCTATAGCTCATACCCTCTACTCCTGGCAACATCCTCGTAAATCTTTTCTGAACCCTTTCGAGCTTGACAATATCTTTCCTATAACATGGTGCCCAAAACTGAACACAATATTCTAAATGCGGTCTCACCAACCTCTTATGCAACTGCAACATGACCTCACAACTTCTATGCCCAATACTCTGACTGATGAAGGCCAATGTGCCAAGAGCCTTTTTGACCAACTTATCTACCTGTCACTTGACCTTCAAGGAACCATGCACCGCACTCCTAGATCCCTCTGCTCTACAACACTTCCCGGAGGCCAACCATTGACTGTGTAGGTCCTGCCCTTGTTTGACTTCCACCTCACACTTCACACTTCTCTGTATTAGGCGAGGGCCAGGCGGAGGGTGATGAGAGTTCAGAACAGAGCAGAAGTAACAGTCAGGTCTGTGGCACTGTATCTGAGAAAGATTATGATAAAGTTAAAACAGGGCTAGAGCAATAGGACACTCATTAGTTAGGAAGACAGGCAGGAGATTCTGTGGCAGCAAATGGGACTCCAGGGTGGTGTATTGCTTCCTTGGTGCAAGGATCCAAGATGTCTCTGAGCAGCTGCTGAACATTTTCAACGAGGTGTGCGAGCAGCTGGAAGTTGCTGCATACATCAGCATATGTGACATTGGTAGGAAAAGAGATGATGTCCTGCAGAGCGAATATAGAGAGTTAGACAAAGTGTTGAAAAACTGGACCAAGGATAACGATCTCCGAATTCAAAATTCATATTTTTCCATTGAGTAATACAACACTGAAATAGGCTCTTTGGCCTAAAATGGCCTAATTTGCTGAGTGAGATGCCCATCTAAACTAATTCCATATTCATGCCTTTGACACATATCCTTCTAAGCCTTTCCTCTGCATGTACCTGTTGAAATTTCCTTTAATATATTTATTGTACCTATCGCAGCCATTTCCTCTAGCAGCTTGTTCCATTTAGCCACCACCTGTTGTGTGGAGAAGTTGTCACTCAGATTCCCATTAAGTCTTTCCCTTCTCACCTTGAACCTAGGGACTCTAGGCGAACGTGCCAAAAGCCTTGTCACCACTTCGCCTCATGGTTGGTAAACCTGCAGAATGCAGCAGAAAATGGTGGAAGCTGAGTCGCTGAATATAATTAAGAAGGCAGCAGAGTGTAGTGAGCGGGGATATGTAGTAAGAGAGGGGATGAGCCATGATAAATTTAGGCTTAGGTTTATTATTGTTACGTGCACCAAGGTACAGTTAAAAGCTCTGTTTTACACCCTATTCAATCAGAGCAAATAATACTGTACATAAATATAATCATGTCAAACTCAAATATAATAGGTAGAGTAAAGGAGAACCAGTTCGGACTTTAGACTTTCAAGATACAGATACATTGTGGAAAAAGCGCTTCGGCCCACCGAGTCCTCACCAGCAATAACCCCGTACACTAGCACTATCCTATGTTATATTATAAATTTTGTGCATAAAATCATGAGAGGAATAGATTGGGTGGACGCACAGAGTCTCTTGCCCAGAGTGGGGGAATCGAGAACCAGAGGGCAGAGGTTTAAAGTGAAGGTGGTAAGATTTAAGTCTGAGGGATAACTTTTTCACGCAATGGGTGGTGGGTGAATGGAACAAGCTGCCGGATGAGGTAGTTGATGCAGGGATTATCGCAACATTAATGAAGCAATTAGACAGATACATTGATAAGACAGATTTAGAGGAATATGGGTGAAACTTAGGCAAGTGGGTCTAGTGTAGATGGAATTTGTAGGTCAGTGTGGATTGTAGATTCGGTTTGTAGATTTGTAGGTCAAGTTGGGCCTGGTTTCACACTTTATGATTTTATGACTCTAGCCCCAAAATAACAACTATGAACCAATGTATAGATGGTCAGACCTGTGATGAGCATGGCCTCATCATGCACTTCCATCAATGGACAATGGAGAATAGGACCAAACTGAGCCAGTCATTGGAACCTTAGTTGACCAAGTCAATGGAACAGCAGTCGGTGGAATTGACCCAATTGGTGAAATAACTTTCAGACTTGATCCAGTCAATTGAACAGTATTAGAGTCAACATGATCAATTAAGTTGCTTTGGGAACTCCTGCTCAGGTCCGGTGAACCGCATTGGTGCATTGATCCCGTTAGTTGAGAGAGGTGTTCACCAAATCAGGCAAACTGCTGTCAGCAGAATTCTTTGCAGAAGCAAAGGCGATGAGTTGATATACTTGGGTTTTCAAAAGGCATTTGACAAAGGAGTCACGGAAAAGGTGAGAGCTCATGGTTTTGGAGGTAATATATTCATATGGTAGAGGAATGGGTAACTAGCAGGAAGCTACCAGTAAGGAAAATGGGACATTTTTTATGATGAAAACCTATACCCAGTGGGGTGACACAGGTATTGCTGCTGGGATTGTCTGTTTGTGCAATGTACTTTAATGATTGAAAGGAAGGAATCAAATAAACTGTAGCTGTATTTGCAGATGACACAAATGTATGGTGGAAAGAAAGCTGTCGGAAGGATACTAACAGTTTACAGAGAGATATTGACAGGTTTAAGTGAGTGCAGAAAAAGCTGGCAGATGGAACAGGATGTGGAAAAATGTGAAGGATAAAACAGGTTATTATTTTAATGGAGAAAGACTGCGGAAGGTGCAGCACAAAGAGATCTGGGGCTTCTAATATGTGAGGTGCCAGCATGCAGCTGCTGCAGATAAATGGGAAGGCTAATGGAAAGCTGGCTTTTATTTGAAGGAAGATGAAGAATAAATGTCAAGAAGTGGTAGGGATCATTACTCCAGGGTTTTAACCACCAGTCTGCTATTCCACTGTTCCCATGTTATAGCGACTGTATATTAAGCCAACATTTCTGTCATAGAATCATAGAGTCATGCAGAATAGAAACACGCCCATTTGGCCCAATTTGCCCATGCCGACCAAGAAGTTTGTTCTACCCTCGTCCCATCTGCCTGTGTTTGGCCCATATCCATCTAAATCTATTCTATCCACATACCGATCCAAATGACTTTTAAATGTTGTTATAGTACTTGCCATAACTACCTCCTCCGACATCTCGTTCCCTATACCCATCACCCTCTGTGTGAAAAAGTCGCCTCTCCAGTTCCTATTAAATCTTTCCCTTCTCTCCTTAAACCTAAGTCCCTTGGTTCTTGACTCCTCTACTCAGGTTGAAAGACTCGATTCTCCTCATAATCTTATACATCTCTATTAGATCACGCCTCATCCTCCTGCACTCCAAAGTCCTGGCCTGCCCAACCTCTTCTTATAGCTTAGGCCCACAAGTCCTTGTAACATCCTTGTAAATCTTCTCTGCACTCTTTCCAGTTTAACAACGTCTTTCCCATTGCAGGATGACCAAAACTGAACACAATACTGCAAATGCTGCCTCAGCAATGTCATTGCAATAAGTGAATGGAGAATATCCTATGCTTGCTCAATCAACTCAGGTCCTCTATAAATGAGATATTGTCTTGGTACACCAGTGTATTATTGAGTTTAATCAATAGGACAGTTGAAAAATCTAGTTCTTCTGACATCTCCAACCCCTAATCTCAAAGTGGAATAAATATTTCCTTTATCAACACCCGTTAGTTATTTACTCAATCACAATCACAGGAAGGCTCACTTCTCCCTGGATATGCCAACATCAGTAAAGGGGAAAGCTGGTGAAACCAAGTTTAATTTGCAGATGCTTAAGGTTTCAGTTTAATTTGCCGTTTCAGGTTTCAGATACATGAGCATAGAATAGAAAGTAGTGCCCTCATATTTGAGGGGATGCAGGAAGGACGCAGGAAACTAACTGGGGGTTGGGTGTGGTAGATGATGGAGGCTAGCAGTTACTTCAGTCCTGCTGAATTTAGCAACATGATTTAGTTTCCTTTATTTGGGATCTGTTTACCAAAGGTAACTAGAGTTGAGAGTCTGAGTGGGATTGCGGTGGGTGTGTCTGCAGCATGGGTTGTACATCAGTGGAGGGGCTTGTGAAGGACGAATCACGATGGGGGGGGGGGGGGGGGGAGAGCGATTAAGAATCAAGGAATCATTCATGGAGAAAAAGGGAAACAAAGTGCTAGAGAAACTCAGTGGGTCAGGCAACATCCCTGGAGAACATAGATAGGTGACGTTTCCGATCGAGACCCTTTTAGACCGATAGCCATGTTCTCCGGGGTTGCTACCTGAACTGCTGAGTTACTCCAGGGATTTTTGTCCTTTTGTGTATTCATCAGCATCTGCAGTTCCTTGTTTCTACCATTAATGAAGAGATTGGTGAAGACATTGGAATTTATGGTTAGAGTATATGGCGAGAAGATTACAAACTGGGGAGTATTTTGGAGAAGACAGCTAGGGAAGGTTATCAGATTGCAGGGGTGATTAACATGTTTTATTAGCAAGTGGGTTGAGGGCATAGGGGTACCCTGTGTATCCTGGCTCACAAATGGCACTGCAAAGGAATTTATCTGTAGTATATAACAGCTCAGTCTGCTTCAACTGCTGGGTTTTCCTGAAGCTCAAAAAACCTGACTGGCCATTGTTGGAAACTGGAAGTTGGAAGCTCCATTTCTGAGTATTGAAATTGCTCCCCCATCCTGCTAAATCAAGAAAATACAATTTGTTAATCTTTAATTTCATGATGTAATAGGGCAGGTAATATTCAACCTCCGACACATTGGGGCATTAAATTATAAATTAAAAATACAAGGAGTGGGAGAGAAACCACGACAAAATAAATGTTAGATCAAGGAACCGCAGATGCAGGTTTACAAAGAACATCACAAAGCCTGGCACATTGAGTTACTCCGGCACTTTGTGCTTTTTAAAATAAACTAGACTAAGTGGGACCTGTTGGGTCCCACGTTCACACGGGAGGGATAATCCCCCAATGCAATAGTCCACCTGTCCACCAATTCGAATATTAATGGCCAGTGCAGGGGAGGGGGGGGGGGGGCTTTCTGGAGTGCTAGTATGGGTGTAGTGGGCCAAAATGACTGGTTTCCAGAGGGCTAGTATGGACATTGCGGGCCGCATGGATTCTTGGACTGGCAGCTCAGTCACTCAGGCCTGGTGGGCTGGCAGCTCAGTCACTCAGACCTGGTGGGCTGGCAGCTCCGTCACTCAGGCCTGGTGGGCTGGCAGCTCAGTCACTCAGACTTGGTGGGCTGGCAGCTCAGTCACTCAGGCCCGGTAGGCTGGCAGCTCAGTCCCTCATGCCTGGTGGGCTGGGAGCTCAGTCACTCAGGGCTGGTGGGCTGGCAGCTCAGTCACTCAGGCTTGGTGGGCTGGCAGCTTAGAACCTGCCAGAAATTCTGCGCAAAACAGGTGAGAGACAGCGTGAGAGAAGGGGAGAGGGTGGTGAAACAATTTAAGACATTTTTCATATTTTTCTGCAGATCACAGCAATGAAGGAGGAAGGTCTATCTTGGCCTGGATCTCACAGGGAGTCAATGAAGGGAGCGAGAAACATATGGGGGTGAGGTTTAATACTTGCAGCTGGAATACTTACTGATGGGCCAAAGTGACTCCTCGTGGGCTAGTACAGGCCTGATGGGCCGAAGGGACAAAAAATCTGAGTGAAATCTCAGTGAAAGGCACTTTTTCTGGACTTTTCCTGGCCTGGCATGGGCCATTTGGGCCAAAATTCTCCTCCTGGGCTAATACGGACACTTTGGGCAAAAATGACTGGTTTCTCAAACAATAGGGTCCTTGTGGACCGAAATGAATAGTTTCAGGCAGGCCAAACAATTCATTTCATTTCATTTCCATTTCTATTTCAAGCACAGGGCAGGCCAAACAACACATTTCATTTTAATTTCATTTTGATTTCCATTTCCATTTCAATTTCAAGCACATGTCAGGCCAAACAACTCATTTCCTTTCATTTTCATTTCAATTTCAATTTCAAGGACAGGGCAGGAGAAACAACTAATTTCATTTTATTTCCATTTCAATTTCTATTTCAATTTGAAGCACAGGGCAGGCCAAACAACTCATTTAATTTCCATTTCATTTCCATTTCCAGTTCAGTTTCAAGCACAGGACAGGCCAAACAACTGATTTCATTTTCATTAAGGGCTTACAAATAATTTATTGCAAGTATATTGCAGACTCATATTTCAGTTGACTCACAGCATAGAATCACAGTTGTGGACTCTCCCTCACGATTTTCCAGAGTGACTGACTCACGTCTGGCATTCACGGCTTTATACTCCTCGCCCACTCCTGGCCCACCATCATCATGGTGATTGACAGGCGAGAGGACCAATCAGCTGATATCAAGATTTTTTAAACATTCATAACTTTTTTTTATTTTTCAGCGATCAGAAAAGCCCTTGGGGCTGTTGCAGCGGAGGAGGACAGTGAGTAAGATGGCCAAATGTCATAGCAATATAGGGTAGCGGTTTTAAAAGAAATTAATGAACAACGTAGACATGAAGTAGTCAAGATGAGACTTTTAGTATACTACTAGATATTAGTATTTCAAGTAAGAAAGGCAGGGAAGTGAATCCAATTACGACTTTTAAAAGGTATTTGGACAGATATTTGGGCAAGAAGTATTTTGGGCTATGGGCCAAACGCAGTGAAATGAGACTAGCCTAAAATACCAATTTGGTCAGCATCGACAGGGTGTGCCAAAGTGTCTGTTCCCATTGCTGTTCCTTATTTTGTTTCTGAGCTCTGGAAGGTGGATTTAAGATTGGATTGGTGCCAAGCATAGGCATATGGGAATAGTTCAGGTAAATAGATGAGTAGGGACTTGTTTCCATGGTGTATAACTCTATGGTCCACGAGGCTTGTGTTTAGTTTTCTTGGTAAATGTATCTCCATGCCAACCTGAATAGAACATTCCATGCCATGCCAGTACACACAAAGCTAATCATCCCAGATCAGAGTGAGCAAAAAGGAAACCCAGTTCTCCAACCAGTCTTACTGTCTCTTATTACATTTTATCCCTGTTTGCTTTGTTGTTATCTTTTCCCAGCTAACAATGATCTATTCTACATTTTCTTTAATCTCCAATATTATTTGCCCTGTTTTCACACCTTATTCTTCCTTATCTATGTATCTCCTTCTCCCCTGATGTCGGTCTGAAGAAGGACCCATTCCTTCTCTCCAGAGATGCTGCCTGCACCACTGAGTTACTTTTAGTTCAGTTGACTCACCAATTTGGATCTATCTTAAGCAAAAATAAAAGTGTTTCATCTATAGGGCACAATACATCAAAAACCTCAGTAGTGAGACTAAACCTACAACAATCTTGTCATTAATTCAACAACTAAGGTTGCCAACACCCTGCAAAGTATCCATCACTACAAATTAAAAATGATCAACTGAACTAAATTATATGCTGGCTGGAGGCTGTAAACCAATAAAACCCATGTTTAACTTACATACGTGGTCCCCAAGGTTTTTTGAAAGCCATTCACGGAGGAGTGTATGAAAAATGAGGCAAATTACAAATGTTTGCCGACACAAAATGATAGACAAAGTAAATTAAGGAAGATAAGACCAATAAATACACCTGCAGAAAACAGTTTGCAGTTCTGATCTATCAGGTTATAATGCATACTTCACATTTTAAAACTTATGAATTACACATGGTTTTTATGCTAAGCAGTTGATAGATGGCAGCATCTTCTATTTTTGGAATAAAATTCATTAATTTCTAATGAAGCTGGAACAGAATATGCCACTGTTATACTGTGTAGATCCAAGTCCAATTTAGATAATATCATTCTGACACTTTTTGTTAGTCTAGCTATCCATCATTCAGACTGATTTCATTTATGCATAAATTGTATTCATAAATAAGCCTCCCTCCGACCTGCCAATCAGTTGGTATGGATTTCCACAGAAAATGTCAGTAAATCAAGAGGCCCTCGTTTTGTAAGATTTCAGTTAAAGTGCCCAAAATATTTAATGTGCGGTGTCATTGTCTTTAACTCATACTGATGGTTTAATAAATTACAAGCAACCATTCCACATATATTCCCTGGGACAGAAACTGTTACGAAATGCAATGTGTGCATAAGTAAAGCAATAATTTGTTGGAATTTTTTTGAGGTGATACTTGAAGTTTGGGACTCCAGCACATTCCAGTTGTTGACTCTCTCAGTTCTATTTGTTGGACCCCTCATGGATTTGAGGGTCTGAAGCAGCAAGTACACTGTGAGACCTAGTCACAGAGCAAGGTGACGTGCCTCAATGACTATCGACCTGTGGCACTAACGCCTGTGGTGATGAAGTACTTCGAGAGGTTGATCATGGCGCAAATCAACTCCTACCTCAACAAAAACCTGGACCCACTGCAGTTCGCTTACCGCCACAACAGATCAACGGTGGATGCGACCTCGCTGGCCCTCCACTCCGCTCTGGACCACTTGGACAACAAAAACTCATATGTCAGGCTGCTATGTATTGACTGCAGCTCGGCATTTAACACAATCATCTCCTCCAAGCTGGTTACCAAACTCGCAGAACTGGGTCTTTGCGCATCCCTCTGTAATTGGATCCTCGACCTCCTCATCCACAGACCACAGTCTGTTCGTATTGGTGGAAATATGTCAGACTCGATAACAATCAGCACAGGAGCACCTCAGGGCTGCGTGCTCAGCCCCCTGCTGTACTCACTCTGTACTCATGACTGCGTAGTTGGTCATAGCGCGAACTCCAAGTTCGCTGACGACACCACTGTTGTGGGACGTATCACTGATGGGGATGAGTCCGAGTATAGAAGAGAGATCGAGCGACTGTCCATATGGTGCCAGCACAACAACCTGGCCCTCAACACCAGCAAAACCAAGGAACTGATTGTGGACTTTGGAAGGAGTAGGATGGGGACGCACAGTCCTGTTTATATCAACGGGTCGATGGTTGAAAGGGTCAAGAGCTTCAAATTCCTGGGCGTGCACATCTGTGAAGATCTTTCCTGGTCCGAGAACCCAGATGCAATTATTAAGAAAGCTCATCAGCGCCTCTACTTCCTGAGAAGATTACAGAGAGTTGGTCTGTCAAGGAGGACTCTCTCTAACTTCTACAGGTGTACAGTAGAGAGCTTGCTGACTGGTTGCATCGTGGCTTGGTTCGTCAACTTGAGCGCCCTGGAGAGGAAAAGACTCCAAAAGGTAGTAAACACTGCCCAGTCCATCATCGGCTCTGACCTTTATCACAGTCGCTGTGTCGCTGAGTCGCTGCCTCAAAAAGGCTGGCAGCATCATCAAAGACCCACACCACCCTAGCCACACACTCATCTCCCTGCTACCTTCGGGTAGAAGGTACAGGAGCCTGAAGACTGCAACAACCCGGTTTAGGAATAGCTACTTCCCCATCAGGCTATTAAACCTGGCTCGGAACTCTGAACATTAATATCCCTCCATCTGCTATTTGCACTTTATTAATTTATTACGTCATGGGTGTATTTAGGTATAGAATTGTAGTCAATGCCTTCTATGTTCTGTTGTGTTATGCAAAGAAAGATTTTCATTGTCCTGTCAGGGACACATGACAATAAACTCTTTTGACTTTGACTTGACTTTGATATTACACATTTAATCTTGGTTCAAAATCTACACAGGCCATTCATTTCAAGGCAGATTTGTCAGCCACAAGAAAGGTAGGAATCAAATAAATGATATATATATTTTTTAATTCTTTGATCGTGCTCCAATGTTTTTAATTATTTAAAAATATTTTTATGTCAGGTGACTTATTTTTCATTATAAAAAGTATTTTTGTTTTTAAAAACAATCTCTTCAATTTTTTAACAGTTTTTGCAAGCTTGTGAATGCCAGGGATTGACAGGTGGGAAAGCTTGTGTTGCCGCATTGTTTCTCAAAGGTTTACTCTGTGTACTTTTACTTGTTCAACAATGATGCAGTTATGTTGCTCAA
This sequence comes from Raja brachyura, assembly GCA_963514005.1. Next base: position 27,854,449 of record OY740789.1, read on the forward strand.
GACCAAGACAGGGCAGAATTCCCTGTTGGGTTCATAAGCATCTTGGTTGTGAGTTCAACCTTTTGACCAGGTGAACTAACTGCAGAACATTTGGCAATGTGAGTAACATCAGGGTGACAGGTCCCATTCTCTGTGGCATGGATATTGTTGAACAGGGTACAAATCCAGAGGCTGCATTTTATTTGTAATTGTAATGGGAAATTTCCGACTGCTCCAGTGTTCAACTTTCCGTTGCCATTACCATGCAGGTAAGTAGGAGTGATCTTACGCAGACCAAATAGAACAGATTTTCCAGTCGATATTTCCAGTTTAATTATTTCTTTATTGAAGTAGTTGTACAAACAAAGAGATGAACATACCAGGTTTTCCTTATTCTGCACACAAGTTGAAGCTAGCTGTTCTCCCCGGTCTGGTGAGAACTGTATGCCCTCCACCCCTGTGCCTGGTCTGCCACTCCCTGTCCACTATGCCCATATATATATACACCCCTCTGTGCATCTAATCACTGGCCCCAAGTGCCCAAAATAACACTGCAAGATATATCTAAATAAAATAATATAATATGCCAACAGTAACTAGTCTAAACATAAATGGCTCTTACAGACCGGGGGTCCCTTATTTTTCTATGTATATGATTAAACAATTACCAATAAACATTAAAAGGTATTTATAAAAATTTGCATATTCAAAAAAAAGGTATGTACTATTTGCTGGCATTTAAACTTATTTTCTTCCTCCTTCTTATCCTTCTTCTTGCTTGTCTCAGCTTGTTGGAGCAGACATATCTTTGTTAACAGTCTTTCCAAGTTGCTCTTCATCTGAAACCGAACTGTGCGCACAAGACCTTGTGCATCTAGTATGGTCTCCAACATTCTGCCCATTAGCCAGGAGCCTCTTAGTGCAGTGGAATCAGCCACCACATCAAGGTCACCTGGAGCAAAGCTTCTCCTTACCCTTGACCTTGGTTGTTGTTTACACACAACACAGTCTGTTATGACCTTTCTTGCAGCGGAGTTAGTTTTGATAATCCAGTATCTTTTATGGAGGCAAGTCAGCATATGATTTCTTCCTCCATGTCCAAGTTGTTCATGGATATGTTTTAACAGTAGTGTTGATATGTGAAGGTCCTTTGAGAGAATAATAGGATGTTTGGCTTCTTCAGGCATCGCTAGTCTATTCAGGCAACCACCTACTTTCAGACGTCCATCATCCTGCAACCTGCACCGGATCTAGCTTGTACAAATGACTGCTTCTTTTGACACCATTTTTACCTGCTTCTAATACTGATAGTTTTTCTTTGAATCTTAGTCTTTGACTGAAATAAATGACTCTACTTTCTGGTTGGAAAAGATCTTCAGGACATAAACAATGTCCGCCGAATGTTGCTTTAAAGACTTGCATCTTCTTATCAACCTTTTCCTTTATTTTGCCAGGATCGTTTTCAAAGATACTCATAGCAGTCTGAATCTCCTTTCTTTTTCAAGTCAACTGCAAGAGTGTTGTCCTTACTTTTAAAATCCAAGCTACAGCAGTCTTCTGATTCCTCTATGATGAGAAAAAGGTGATCAGAGAGTTTGTGGCGTTCAACGCGTCCTTGGCAATGACGTTCATTGTGATGTCTTGCTTGATTTCTGGATCATTAGCAGAGATTGCAGACTCCAAGTTAAGCTTTGACCATTCTCTATCTGGCTTACAGAGAAACTCTGGTCCATTGATCCATCTCTTACAGCTTAATAAGCGGTCTGCTGTTTGTCCTCTAGAGGCTTCATCTGCAGGATTCCTTTGTGCGAACATATCTCCATTGTAATATATCAGTAGCATCCCTTACAAAAGAGATCCTGTTTGCTACAAATGTTTGGAAGCGTTTGGTTTCATTGTTGATGTACTCAAGCACTGTTGTGCTATGGGACAGGAAGATAGATTTGCAGCATTATGTCCGCTCTGACAGCTAGGACTGCAGCTGTAATCTCCATTCTGGAAATTGTCATTTGCTTTAATGGTGCACTGGATTTTCCCATTATGAATGCAACATTGGATTGGATTGGATTTAGTTTATTGTCATTATCTCATAAGAGACAACAAAATGGATTTTCCTTATAGTCATGTAAAATAAAAAATAAAAAAGTACAAACACAGAAGTCCACGACACATCACAATCCCACAGCGGCACCAAAGTTAAGGAAGGTACCATACTCCAGCCAGCCTCCCTGCCGATGTTCACCCATGGTCAGGGCTTTGCGAGCACCCGCGGTCGCTGCCACGGGCGGCCCGATGTTCAGGCCCTCTCGCGGGAACGATGGAACCTCGATGCCGAACCCCAACGGAGAACATCCTCAGCGGCCCGGACCTCCAAATCAGCCACCTCCCACCGGAGTCCGCGGCTCCCGAAGTCCACAGGCCGAGCCGGGCGGAGACCTACGCTGGCAACCCCCGACAAAGGGTCGCAGGACATGCACTTCTTTGTTATCGCCTTCCAGTCTTAGATATGAAATCGTACCGTAGCCACTTTCGCTTCTGTCTGAAAAGTGGTGCACCTGTGTATATCTGATTTGACCAAAGTTTGTGGGCTTCATGCACCGGTCAACTTTAAATTCCACCATTTTGTTGAGATGTGCTAACTATTCTGCCCATTGCTGAGAGAATGTTTGGGGTATGTTTTCATCCCATCCAAGTCTTTCCTTACAGAGCTCCTGCATGATTAGCTTGGCTGGCAGATTAAATGGTGCTAGAAATCCTAAAGGGTCGTATATAGAGCAAACACGGACAAAATGCCCCATCTTGTGTATGATCGTTGCTGTGCAGCAATTCTGAACTTGAACACATCTGTTTCAAAACACCAGTGCAATCCCAATACTCTTTCCATAGGCAGATTGTCTTTGCCCAAGTTCAACTCCCTGGTTTCCTTGGTTCTGCTTTCTTGTGGAATGGATGCCAATACAGCACAACTGTTGTTGATTCACTTTGACAGCATGAATCCTCCCATTTGGCAGAGGGAAGTCAGGTCTCTTGCCATTTGAACTGCTTCCTGTTCTGAAGGCATGGATTTTAAACAATTGTCTACATAGAAGGTGTTCTTTACTGTGTTTGTCATCTCTGCTGGAAAGTGAGCTTTGTTGTCTTCAACGGTCTTCCTTAATGCAAAGTTTGCACAACTTGGTGACGACACTGCTCCTAAAAGTAGGAATGTAACAACATTTTGAGATTTTAAAAATCAAGCCTGTAATTTATCCCATCAGATAAAGCGTAAGAAACTTTAATTTGATACCTAATTCACTTTCATATCTTCAGTATTAAAAAAGTTATGGTCATTTTCACACTCGGAAATTAGCATCTTGTTCCCTATTGCTTTTCCATTGACTTGACTCAAGGTGTGATCTAGGACAGTCAAAAGCACATAACTTTCTTAAAAATTAAGAGAACTGAATGAAATTTTCAGTCATTATAGATTGAAGCATTATGAAACAAATATGAAATATCTTACTTGGATGACCTGAAATTAAAGCATATAATTAGTTAGTTACCTAATTGTAGCTAATTACAAAATTGACTGTTGTGACGGAAATAGTAATAAACACCCAGACTGCCTTGAAAATTCAAAGATCAGAACTTTAATATTATTGTATTATATGCTGCAAGTCCATAACATTTAGGTAAAGAAATTACAATTTCTAGCAAAAGACCAAGTCTTTATGGAGATCAGTTACTAGCTGGTACATCGGCATATCGTAATCAGTAGCATCATCATACTCCTCAGATTGTAACCAATAAGCAACTCTGTACACCTTGTTTTTCCTCAACTTTTCAATTTTGGCATTGTAACTACAAGTTTTTGGTCTTGAAACCATGCATGACATGCCTTTCTGCCCACTACTTTCCCATTAAGAATGTCCTGTAGATCATCACATTTGAAGTAGTCCAAATTCGGATAATCTCTGCGAATGCTGATTAAATCAGTCCCTTTTGCTGGGCATTTGGATTGACAATTTTGCATTTCTTTTTCGGAGACATCTGTTTAAAATGTAAAGAACTGTAAAAAATGTAAAGAAATGTTAAAAAAACACTAAACAGTATTAACAGAAACGTGTTATTAGTTGCAGTTTTAGAAAATAAGGTAGAATTATAAAGTTAAACGCTAAAACAAATAGTAAATATCCAACAAAACATTCAGGTTCATCAAATTAATCAAATTCTTCTAATCAATTAAATTCATCTAAATTCAATTACTAGATCTAAACATCTATCCATTTCTTAAGAAAAGGCTTTTTTTTTAATAGCCTAAGAATTCAAATAACAAATAACAAACTGATCTCATTCACACAAGAATTCACAATGTAACATGATTTTTAAATCTCACTTTGTCATGAATTTATATGCCAAATGGAAGGAATTTAATGTTTAATTCCCATAAATTAATTCAGATGTGGGAGGTCAGGGAAGCTGATAGCCCACCAGACGTCCACATCTGCGCCAGGTGTGTCGAGATGGGGCTCCTAGAGGACAGTGTTAGGAACCTGGAGCAACAGCTCGAGGACCTCCGTCTGGTCAGGGAGAGTGAGGCGGTCATGGACAGGAGTTACAGGGAGGTGGTCACTCCCGGACCATGGGAGGCAGACAAGTGGGTCACTGTTAGGAATGGCAAGGGGCAGAGGCAGGGACTGGAGAGTACCCCGGTGGCTGTACACCTGGAAAATAGGTACTCATTTTTGAGTTTGATTGGAGCGGACAGCCTTCCTGGGGGCAGCAACAGCGGCCGGGCCTCCGGCACAGGGAACAGCCCTGATGCTCAGAAGGGTAGCAAAAAGGGGAGGGCAATTGTAATAGGGGACTCCATAGTTAGGGGGTCAGATTGGCGATTCTGTGGACGCAGTCGGGAGACCCGGATGGTAGTTTGCCTCCCTGGTGTCAGGGCCTCGGATGTGTCGGAACGTGTCGAAAAGATTCTGAAAAGGGAGGGAGAGGAGCCTGATATTGTGGTACACATAGGTACCAATGACATAGGCAGAAAAAGAGAAGAGGTCCTGAAAGGAGTATTTAGGGAGTTGGGGGGAAAGTTAAGGAGAAGGACCAAAAGAGTGACAATTTCAGGATTACTGCCTGTGCCACGTGACAGTGAGAATAGAAATGGAATGAGGTGGAGGATAAATGCGTGGCTGAGGGACTGGTGCAGTGGGCAGGGATTCAAGTTTCTTGATCACTGGGACCTCTTTTGGGGAAGGCATGATCTGTATAAAAAGGATGGGTTGCACATGAACCCGAGGGGAACCAATATCCTGGCGGGGAGATTTGCAAAGGAGACTTTAAACTAGAAAGCCTGGGGGGAGGGACTCGGGTAGAGGGGGCTAGGTGACGGGGTGATGGGCAAGAGGTAGAGAAGGGAAGCACTCAGACCCAAAATGTAGGCGAGAAAGAGGAAAATGATAATAAACAGAGAATAAGGGATGGTGGGTTTCTAAAATGTGTATATTTTAATGCTAGGAGCATTGTAAGAAAGGTGGATGAACTTAGAGCCTGGATTGACACCTGGGAATATGATGTTGTGGCAATCAGTGAAACATGGTTGCGGGAGGGCTGTGATTGGAAACTAAATATTTCAAGATTCGTTGCTTCAGGTGTGATAGAATTGGAGGGACCAGCGGTGGAGGGGTTGCATTGCTTGTCAGAGAAGATATTACAGCAGTGCTTTGGCAGCACAGATTAGAGGGCTCATCAAGGGAGGCTATTTGGGTGGAACTGAGAAGTGGGAACAGTGTAGCAACACTTTTAGGGGTGTATTGTAGACGCCAAATGGGGAGCGAGAATTGGAAGAGCTAATATGTAAGGATATAGCAGATATTAGTAGTAAGCACAAGGTAGTGATTGTGGGAGATTTCAATTTTCCAAAAAAAGACTGGGAAACACATTCTGTAAATGGGCTGGATGGTTTGGAGTTTGTTAAATGTGTACAGGATAGCTGTTTGCAGCAATACATAGAGGTATCGACCAGATAAGGGGCAGTGCAGGACCTCCTGTTAGGAAATGAGGCAGGTCAGGTGACGGAGGTATGCGTTGGTGAGCACTTCGGGACCAGTGATCACAATACCATTAGTTTCAATATAATTATGGAGAGAGTCAGAACTGGACCTAGGGTTGAGATTTTTGATTGGAGAAAGGCTAACTTTGAAGGAATGTGTAATGATTTAAAAGGAGTGAATTGGGACATTTTGTTTTATGGGAAGGATGTAGAAGAGAAATGGAGGACATTTAAAGGGGAAATTGTAAGACTACAGAATCTTTATGTCCCTGTTCGGTTGAAAGGAAATAGTAAAAATCGGAAAGAGCCATGGAAATTGGACACTTGGTTCGAAAAAAGAGAGATATTTACAATAATTATAGGAGTCATGGAGTAAATGAGGTGCTAGATGAGTATAAAGAATGTAAAAAGAATCTTAAGAAAGAAATAAGAAAAGCTAAAAGAAGATATGAGGTTGCTTTGGCAAGAAAGGTGAAAGTAAATTCAAAGGCATTCTACAGGTATATTAAAAGCAAAAGGATAACGAGGGATAAAATCGGACCATTGGAGAGCTGGAATGGACAGCTATCTGCAGAGCCAAAAGAGATGAGGGAGATATTGAACAAGTTCTTTTCTTAGCTATTCACCGAGGAGAAGGATATTGAACTGTGAGGTAAGGGAAAAAAGTAGAGTAGCTATGGAAACAATGAGATTCAAAGAGGAGGAAGTACTGACACTTTTGATAAATATAAAAGTGGATAAGTCTCCAGGTCCTGACAGGATATTCCCTAAGACATTGAGGGAAGTTAGTGTAGAAATAGCAGGGGTTATGACAGAAATATTTCACATGCCATTAGAAACGGGAATAGTGCCGGAGGATTGGCGTACTGCGCATGTTGTTCCATTGTTTAAAAAAGGTTCAATGAATAAACTTAGCAATTATAGACCTTTTAGTTTGACGTCAGTGGTGGGCAAATTAATGGAAAGGATACTTAGAGATAATATATATAAGCATCTGGATAAACAGGGTCTGATCAAGAACAGTCAACATGGATTTGTGCCTGGAAGGTCATGTTTGACAAACCTTCTTGAATTTTTTGAAGAGGTTACTAGGGAAATTGATGAGGGTAAAGTAGTGGATGTTGTCCATATGGATTTCAGTAAGGCCTTTGACAAGGTTCCCCATGGAAGGTTGGTTAAGAAGGTTCAATCGTTGGGTGTTAATGGTGGAGTAGCAAGATGGATTCAACAGTGGCTGAATGGGAGATGCCAGAGAGTAATGGTGGATAGCTGTTTGTCAGGTTGGAAGCCGATAACGAGTGGGGTTCCTCGGGGATCTGTGTTGGGTCCACTGTTGTTTGTCATGTACATCAATGATCTAGATGATGGGGTGGAAAATTGGATAAGTAAGTATGCAGATGATAATAAGATAGGGGGTGCTGTGGATAACGAAGTAGATTTTCAAAGTCTACAGAGAGATTTGGGCCATTTGGAAGAGTGGGCTGAAAGATGGCAGATGGAGTTTAATGCTGATAAGTGTGAGGTGCTACATCTTGGCAGGACAAATCAAAATACGACGTACGTGGTAAATGGTAGGGAATTGAGGAATGCTGTGGAATAGGGGGATCTAGGAATAACTGTGCATAGTTCCCTGAGGTGGAATCGCATGTAGATAGGGTGGTAAAGAAAGCTTTTGGTGTGCTGGCCTTTATAAATCAGAGCATTGAATATAGGAGTAGGGAAGTAATGTTAAAATTGTACAAGGCATTGGTAAGACCAATTTTGGAGTATGGTGTACAATTTTGGTCGCCTAATTATAGGAAGGATGTCAACAAAATAGAGAGAGTACAGAGGAGATTTACTAGAATGTTGCCTGGGTTCCAGCAACTAAGTTACAGAGAAAGGTTGAACAAGTTAGGTCTTTATTCTTTGGAGCCCAGAAGGTTGAGGGGGGACTTGATTGTGGTCTTTAAAATGATGAAAGGGATAGATAGAGTTGACGTGGATAAGCTTTTCCCATTGAGGGTAGGATAGATTCAAATGAGAGGGCATGTCATCAGAATTAAGGGACAGAAGTTTAGGGGTAACATGAGGGGGAACTTCTTTACTCAGAGAGTGGTGGCTGTGTGGAATGATCTTCCTGCGGAAGTGGTGGAGGCAGGATCGATTTTAACATTTAAAAGTAAAGTGGGTAGGTATATGGACAGGAAGGGAATGGAGGGGTATGGTCTGAGTGCAGGTAGATGGGACTAGGGGAAAATAAATGGTCAGCACGGACTGGAAGGGCCGAGAAGGCCTGTTTCCGTGCTGTAATTGTTATATGGTTATATTATATGGTTAAACAACTACTCAAGATAATCAAAATCATTATTCTTTGCACAATACATCTGACTAAAACTGTACTGTGGATATTTAGTGTTAAAATTTTGATCATTGATAGACAATAACACATAATATAGATGATTTAGATGTTCTCATGACATGATTGTGCAAAAAAAGAATGAAGTTGATTATCTTGAGAATGGATGTTTCTGGAATGTGATAGATTGGAATGTTGCTGTTGCCATAACTTTAAGCCCATATCGCAGGCAAGACACGGTCGATTCGTATGGGGGCCTAAATAACATTTTTCGCATCATAAGATTAAAATGAAGCCACACCAAAAAGCAAAATAATATGTTAAATACACGACATACCTTTTGTTTTGTCCTGATATTGCGATCCGTGATGTTGAAGGCGTTGAAGGCATAGTTAGTCCCATTTAAGTTCAATCCAGCGGCGCAATGGTACAGGAATTTTCTTTTTTTTTAAACGGGAAGGGAAGCGCTACGATTTTTGTTCATCAGCTAGCATCAGCTCTCCGACAACAAATACAAACCTGCATTTTAATCCCGCCCACCCCCAAAGTCCCCTCGGGCCACCACAGGAATGGCAGATAGTCAATATGCTTTTCTGAACCTTTGACTGATGAAACATTGCTTTGATATCAGCCATCAAAGCAACATGTTCTTGTCTGAATCTGATGAGAACTCCAATGAGTGAGTTGGCAAGGTCTGGTCCCCGCAGCAGTTGCCAGTTAAGTGATGTTCCTTTGAAAACTGTTCCACAGTCAAAGACCACCCTTAAGGTTCCTTTCCTGACCAATTTCTGTGAGGAAAGATGTATATTCATCATGACATTTCTTATTCTTGCCAAACCTGCATTTCAGGCTCTGGATGAGCTGCAATGCAATACAATGGTTAATTGGCATGCTGACGCTTTCTTGTTTGAAAGGTAAGTCTAGACAATAGTGTCCATCCATTATTTTCGTTGAGCGATTTATAATATCCAAGAACTTTACATCTTCTCTGGACATTTCTCCTGTTTCCATGCAGTTCTTTCATTGAAGTCGTGATTGTGTTGCTTGACCAGTAGCTCCTCTAGGTTTACAATGGACATTTGATTGACAGCAGCTGCAGGGCAGCCATTTGCATCCCTGCTTTCATTGTCTCTTCTCAGGGGACCATAGATAACCCACCCCAGTAGGGTCCTCACGTTATATGTTCCATCCCCATGGCTGTTGACCAACTCCCAAGGTACCAATATCTTTGAAGCATTTATCCCAATGAGTAGGTCAATATTTCTAGAAGCTTGATATCCTTCAAGTAAGGTAATTGTATCATGTCTTTCTGTCTGGGAATGTTTAGCTGAGAAACTGGCACGGTTCTCTGTGTGAACACATCAGATAGTTGGATAAAATCATCTTTGCCCAGACTCGATATTACCGAACCTGAGATATGTTGACTGATCACAGGTTTCACTTGGTTCATGGTACGTAAGGGAATATTGTTTTTTCGTCCTGTAATATTCAGCCTTCTCATCAAGCTTTCTGTGCAAAAGGTAGTTGAACTTCCATGATCCAAAAATATGTATGTTTGCAACACTGTGTCTCCCTTGTGGTTCTTTACCTGTAATGGTACAATGGAGAAGATGCAGCTTTCATCACCGGCCCCAATATGCCCACACAGCGTTACTCCCAATTGGCTTCTCATTCTGTTCTGTATGCTCCGGCTTCTTCTCTTGTTCTTTTGTTCAATTTGAAGTATTTCAGGATGATTTTGGTTGCATACATCACAAGTCAAACGTCGCTTGCAGTCTTTGCTCATGTGTCTTATCTTCAAACATCCAAAGCAGACGCCCTCTCCTTTAAGAAGTCTATCCTTTCTCAGTGCCCCTTCTTCTTGATCTGTGGACACTGCCCCAATGTGCGACCACTTTTATTACAGAACAAACAAGAACCTTGAGAATTGGTGGTAGATACATTTCTTCTCATTCCACTTGTTGTCAGATATTCTTCCACTGTTGTTTCTACAGGTATTACAGTTGTCACAAAACTGCTTCCTCTTGGTGCCGACCTTTCTCTTGCTTTAGCAAAAGTCGAGTTTCTGACAGTTGCAATTGGCCTGGCATCCTGGATGTTTCCAAAAAGTAGATCTGACAGTATCTTCACTTGTCTCTCCATGAAGTCTACTAGGTCAAAAAATCTAGCTTGATGTCCATGCTCTTCCTGTAGCTGACATGCCCTCTTCCTCCACCTGTCTCTGAGCTTGTAAGGCAGTTTTAGAAGGATGGTTTTCATATTGGAAGCAACATTAATTTCCTCCATTGCAACAACTTCTAAGGAACAGTGAGAAAGCTGTTATCATTAGTTTTTCTCTCCGCCCCTCTCTCAAATGCTGTGATCAAAACTTTATACTGCAAAGAATCATAATCATAAATAGGAATGTTTCTTGGTGGGAAAAGTAGAAGAGAGATTTTGTTGAGCCAGAAGAGCAGTGATGTCATTTTGCCTCTGCATTAGGTTCCAGATATCACATTTGTCTCCATCATTCAGTGCAGGGGTGGTAGTGCTAATATGCCCCTGCACACCCTTTTTCATATGAGTCTGTACATTTTCCTATTGAAGAGAGTATTGAGTTAGATGGGTCTTATCATGAGCTCTATCAGATGGTCCATGCATTGTTTGTTTTGGTCTAACAACCTGTTGCTGGGAGGAAGATTAATTTCCCATCAACACATTCTGTCTTTGTTGCACTTGATCAGACAAGTATTCATCTGCCTGTGGATTTAATTTAGCTGATGTTTCCCTTTGAGCAGTTCCTTTTCTCATATAAGAGTTCATCCCGTGAGATACTCTAGAGCTGCTTCTAGATCCCTTGGCCTCAAGTACATTGATTCTTTCATTGGTTGCTGCCAGCTCAGACTCTAATTCCAGCTGTTCTTTCTTTCTTTTCAGCTGTTCCTTCCTTCTTTTCAATTGTTCTTCTTGTCTTCCCACTTGTTCTTCTTGCGCCTCAAGCTCATGCCTTTTGTTCAGGGCGGCACCCAGTTCCAAGAGAGCAGTCCTTTCTGCCTGAGCTTTCAAGCAGAAAGTTTCCATTCTTTGTTGAATTTTGCCTTTGTGGTTTGTCGCTGTCTTCATCACAGAGCTTGATTAATTCAACCAGGTATATCTCTCGTTTCCCTGATCCCTGACCAGTCTGAAGAAGCGTCTCGACCCGAAACGTCGCCTATCTCCTTTGCTCCTTAGATGCTGCTGCACCCGCTGAGTTTCTCCAGCTTTTTGTGTAACCCTCGATTCTCCAGCATCTGCAGTTCCTTTTTTAACACTTTGTCTACTCCACCGCGATATCTCCTCAAGGTATGCCTACTTTGAAGAAGTTCTCCTCCTCCCTACGAAGACAGTTTCACAACCTCCTCTCTAACTGCTCCCCCTCTGTGATACCCCCTTCCCTCCAACTCTACGACCACATCCTCACCCAGACTCGATACCACTGCCACATCTGCTTCCTCGGGGCCTGCCTGCGCCTCCATCTCATACCTCGTGGATTCCAGCTCCAATTCCCTGCCCCCCAGTTCGGACCCCAGCCGGACTATCGGTACCGACTGGCTATCCGCCACCACACTGTGCAATTCTCCAACCGGGCATTAAGATCCACCCTGGTTGCAATGCGCCGGCACCAGCAGGACCTCGCATTGGCTCTCCAGAATCTTCGGGCCTCACTCACCCAGACCTGCAACGGACTCCAACTACACTACATCCTCTGGAAGATCCACCGCTTCAATCAACAATTCCTGTCCCACCTTACCTCCACCAAGGACCTGAAATTAGCCCGCCTCCAGGCCGTTCCAGCCACCGACAATCCCCGACTCGACCGCCCGCAGGCCCCGGGCCCCAACTCTGGCCCGAGCCGCCGGCCTGAGTCCCCCGACGCCATCTTGGCCACAAGGAGCGCCTCCAGGACTCACCAGGACGCCGCCTTCACCGACCTCCACGCCGATGCTGCCGCCGACCTCCACCTGCCTACCGATGATGCCCAGCCCTGCTGCCTGCCCGATAACTCTGTTTATCTCCCCCTCCCCAAATCCACCGCCCATCACCAGCACAACGCGACCGCCGAACCTCGCCGCCCCCCGGGACCACCTAACCTCATCGCAGCACCGGGCCCATCCAGCATCGCCGTTGTACTTGGCCCGCCGAAGACCACAGCCGCACCCGCCTCACCTTGCATCGCCGCTGGACCGGGGCCCCCCGAACATGGCCGCCGCACCGCACCCCACTCATCTCGCCGCCTCACCGGGCGAGTTGAACCTTCCCGCCACACTGACCACCCGCCCACCGGGACCTCCCACGCATCGCTCGCTGACCCCGACTCCACTGCCCGCGGACTCCTACCTTCGGGCCCGCCGACCCACGACACTCCACCGCCCTCCAGCAGCCCGCAGCCGTCGCCTCACCTACAGACTGGACTGTGCAGCGGGCCTGAAGCCTCCACGCTGCTCACTCCTCCCACCACTCTGATGTTAATGGAACTGGGTCCTAGTGTCCGTCTCCCCAGCCCCGGTGACCTCAGTGGCTATTCCACTGGGTCTTCCCCATCCCCCTCCTACTATGTAACCCCTGCTCTTTCCCACCCACACCACAGCCCCCATACCCCCCCACCCCCTGACCACCCTCCACCCCCCCACCACACAACGTTCCGTCCTCAGTCCACTCACCTGCCTTCCTCCAGCCACAACCCCCATCCCTGCCACGTGTTCACCATCCCCCCGGACCTCCCCCTCTCCGACACTGAAAGGTCGGTCCTCAGCAGAGGTCTTACCTTTGTCCCCCTCCGTCCCCACCTCAATGAGTTCCGCGCCCACCACGACTTGGAGCTCTTCTACCATCGCCTCTGCCTCACAGCGTTCTTCCACGGGAATAAGTCCTCGCTCCCCACTGATGATCCTTTTTCCTGTCTCCCACGTACCCCCTCCTCGTGGACCCCCCCCCCCCCCCGTGGCCCTCCAGCTTTAGAACTCTTTATACAGAACTGCCGTTGGGACATCAACCGCCTCGACTTCTCCACTCCCCTGTCTCACTCCAATCTCTCCCCCTCCGAACGTACTGCCATCGACTCACTCCGTAACAACCCAGACTGGGTTATCAAACCGCCGACAAGGTGCCGTGGTAGTCTGGCGCGTTGATCTCTACAAAGCGGAGGCGACGCGCCAACTTTCGGACACCTCCTCCTACTTACCCCTGGACCATGATCCCACTGACGAGCACCAGGCCACCATCTTGAGCACCATAACCGGCTTCATCAACTCTGGCTCTCTACCCCCCCGAGCCTCCAATCTCATTGTTTCCCAGCCCAGCACAGCCCGATTTTACCTTCTCCCCAAAATCCACAAACCCGACTGCCCCGGCAGACCCATTGTCTCTGCCTGTTCGTGCCCCACCGAACACATTTCCACATACCTTGACTCCATCCTATCCCCCTTTGTTAAATCCCTCCCCACCTATGTTCAAGACACCTCAGACACTCTCCGTCGGCTCCACGCATTCCATTCCCCAGGCCCCCATCCTCTCATCTTCACCATGGACGTCCAGTCACTATACACCTGCATCCCCCACCAGGATGGTCTCAAAGCCCTCCGGTACTTCCTCGACCAGAGGAGCAACCCATACCCATCCACTGACATCCTCCTCCGCCTAGCGGAGTTTGTCCTTACCCTCAATAACTTCTCTTTTGACTCCTCCCATTTCCTCTAAACACAAGGCGTAGCTATGGGCACACGCATGGGCCCTAGCTACGCCCGCCTCTTTGTCAGGCACGTCGAACAATCTTTGTTCTCGGCGTACCAGGGCCCCATCCCCGACCTTTACCTCCGTTACATTGATGACTGCTTTGGTGTCACCTCCTGCACCCACACACAACTGACTGACTTCATCCATTTCACCACCAACTTCCATCCGGCACTCAAATACACTTGGACCATTTCCGACATTTCCCTACCATTCCTTGACCTCACCATCTCTATTGCAGGTGATACACTCCTGACTGACATCCACTACAAACCAACTGACTCCCACAGCTACCTGGACTACTCTTCCTCCCACCCTGCTTCCTGTAAGGACTCCATCCCCTATTCCCAATTCCTCTGTCTACGCCGCATCTGCTCCCAGGATGAGGTGTTCCACACCATGTCATCACAAATGTCCTCGTTCTTCAGAGAACGGGGTTTCCCCTCCCCCACTATAGATGAGGCTCGCACCAGGGTCTCCTCCATACCCCGCAACACTGCCCTCTCTCCCCATTCCCCCACTCACAACAAGGGCAGAGTCCCCCTGGTCCTCACCTTTCACCCCACCAGCCAGCGCATACAACAGATAGTCCTCCGCCAGTTTCGCCACCTCCAGCGTGACCCCTCCACTCGCCACATCTTCCCATCTCCCCCCCGTCTGCCTTCCGCAAAGACCGCTCCCTCCGCAACTCCCTTGTCCATTCATCCCTTCCCTCCCGCTCCACCCCTTCCCCGGGCACTTTCCCTTGCAACCGCAAGAGATGCTACACTTGCCCCTTCACCTCCCCCATCCACTCCTTTCAGGGACCCAAGCAGTCCTTCCAAGTCCGACAGAGGTTCACCTGCACCTCCTCCAACCTCATCTACTGCATCCGTTGTTCCAGATGCCAGCTGATCTACATCGTTTCGCCGAACACCTCCGCTTGGTCCGCAATAACCAACCTGACCTCCCGGTGGCTCAGCACTTCAACTCCCCCTCCCATTCCGTATCTGACCTCTCGGTCCTGCGCCTCCTCCACGGCCAGAGTGAGCAACACCGCAAGTTGGAGGAACAGCACCTCATATTCCGCTTGGGGAGTCTGCATCCTCTGCGCTTAAACATTGAATTTTCTCAATTCTGTTAACCCAGACTGCCTCCTCCCTCTCCCCACCTCTCCCTCAGCCCTCGGGCCCTGACATTCCTTCTCCATTTCCCCCCCCCCTCCTAAGTCGCACTAGCTTCTCATTTTCACACCGCAAACAGCTCACAAAGGCCTGTTTCCTTTATCATCAATACTTTTTTTGCATATCTTTCATTCATTGTTCTTTATCTCTCCACATCACTGTCTAAATCTCTTGTTTCCCTGATCCCTGACCAGTCTGAAGAAGGGTCTCGACCCGAAACGTCACCTATCTCCTTCGCTCCTTAGATGCTGCTGCACCCGCTGAGTTTCTCCAGCTTTTTGTGTAACCCTAGATTATACTTAATTTGCCTTTTCCTCTGATTTCATGAGCTCTTTCCGCTTTTCAAAGAACTTGTTAGCTTGTTTACATATAATGAGTATTTACATATTTGTCAGTGTGTTTAATAACTCTTCTTTACTTTTCAGAATACTTTCCAAAATCGCCATCTTGTGACTGAGCTTTAGACATGCTTCTTCACTATCCCTTTAAGACTCATTGATGTGAAAGCCTGCGGCTGGTATTTCAAACAACTGATATCACTCTGATTCTCAAGGTAACTTCTCAATTCTCCATTTTAGTATCCATTTTCCAATACAGCTTATCATATATAACTTTTCCAATAAAGCTTAATGCTGAACGTACTCACTCTCTCTGCGCGTTTGCTTTCAAGATTTCCAATCTCCGTTTGTCGGATTAGCGCAGGTGGCAACCTTGTCCAGTTGATCAGGAACGGCGGCGTCAGGCTTGTGAAATAAAACAATCCTTGTTCCTAGGTTTTCACAAGCTCCAGTTTCACTCATAGAGCCAGTTCTCAATTAAATGTAATGGCAAATTCCCGATTTTTCCAGTGTCCAACTTTACATTACCATTACTACACAGGTAAGTAAGAGCGATCTTACGCAGACCAAATAGAACATATTTTCCAGTTGTTATTTCCAGTTTAATTGGTTCTTTATTGAAGTAGTTGTACAAATAAAGAGATGAACTTACCAGGTTTTCCTTATTCTGCATGCAAATTGCAGCTAGCTGTTCTCCTGGTCCGGTGAGAACTGTATGCCCTCCACCCCTGTGCCTGGTCTGCCACTCCCTGTCCACTATGCCCATATATATACGCCCCTCTGCATCTAATGACCGCCCCAAGTGTCCAAAATAATACTGCATGATATATCTAGACAAAATAATATATGCCAATGTTAACTAGCCGAAACATGAATGGCTCCTACAGTAACTATAGCATGGAAAGTCCAGAAAAATATTTATTTTCATTGACCAGAGTTAGTATATAATTAAAATGTAGAAACAAGGAACTGCAGATGCTGGTTTACACAAAAGTACACAACGTGGTGGAGTAAGGTTTACAGAGATGTTCTGTGGCAACTCTGTTCTCCATAAATGCCGCCTGACCTGTTGTATTCCAGAGATGTTGCCTGACCTGCTGAGTGTCCCCCAGAGATGCTGACTGATCTGCTGAGTTACTCCAGCACTTTGTGTCCTTTAGTGTATGGTTAACTATTTTGAACTTCTTTATCAGCACTTTATTATTGTGCCATTTCCCATGATAAAACCTACCTTACGTTATTTGGAATGCCAATGTCCAGATGGGTCAGGTCCACAGATCTTTAAAATATCTTGTTGGAGCCTTTTTTTAAAAATCTATTGGATTACATTTAATTTGTTATATATCTAGATACCAGATAATATTTAGTTCAAGAGATCTTTAGTTCATGAGTAGAAAGATGATCGAACTGGACATCTACCACCAGCAGTATTAAAAGAGGTTTTTTCCTCCTTCGAGTCACCCATTGCTGGGTTTTTGCCAACTTTGTATGAAGGTTGAACTTTTCGTGGAGTCCTCAAGTGGAGATTGAACTTGCATTTTTTTAAACAAACGTAGTTTATTGCAATGTTTAAGTGGTTTTTTTAAAAATAATATATTTTATCAATAGGTTGGGTGATCTAGGATAAGAAGAGTTAATCTAATAATCTGAGCCAGAGCATTCAGGAGCAAAGAGAGGAAAATTATTCTGTGGGAATAATAAACAAATGGAATACTCCCCATATAAGACAATAAACAATATCTAAATTAATACATTCAAATCTGGTCAATACATTTTTGCTCAGCTATGGTATTAAAGTATCAGGAGGGAAGATGGGAGTCAGACTGCTGAATAGCCACAATCTTGCAGAGGGACCGAATAGCCAAATCCTATTTCCCCCCTTCTTATGTTTCAATTTAGAATAAATTATTTCTGTTTATTTATTTTTTAATCTGGTAGCAATTGTTACAAACATTGGTTAATACAAAGCTGTCAAGGTTACTATCAGTAAATTGCTCTGTAATGTTAGGATTGGGCAGGGAGAGTTTTCGAATATGTAAAATGTTGATATTGCAATAATTACGGTAGAGTTGAGATGAGTTCTTCACTTTTGGTCTAAAAAAGTGCGTTGTCTGGTTGAAATATCTTAAGCCAGTATCTGCATTTGATAAACAAAATCCAGAGATCTGTGTATTTGCTGCACAACATTAAACTATTACATAACATAGAACAATACAATGCAGGAACATGCTGTTTGGGCCACAATGTTTGCCGAACATGACGCCAAATAAAACTAATCTCTTCTGCTTGCACATGAGCCGTACTTTTCCATTCCCTCCACATTCACATCTTTATCTAAAAGCCTCTTAAATGCCAGTATCTTATCTGCTTATCCCTCCACCCCTGACAGTGCATTCCACCAATCTGCGTAAAAAACTTGCCCAGCGCATTTCTTTTAATTTGCCCCTCTCTTACTTTATTCCCTCTAGTTTTTGGAATTTCCACCCTGGAAAAGGGATATTGATTGTCTACATTATCCATCCTTTTCTTTTTATGTGACTGCTGCCTGAACTGCTGAGTGTTTCCACCATTTTTTGATTTATTAAGGAAACAAAAAAAACCCATTCACTAAACCTTGATTCATAAAGTTTCAGTTACTGGAAATCTGAAAACAAAAGCACTCAACAGGTCAGCCAGCATCTGTATTAGACCAGGTTCTGGTCAAAGACCTTTTGTCAGAACCCAGCCTTAATCTTCGCCAATTTTGAAGACAAGCAGAAATGTAAACTTCTCAGTTCAAACAGTTCCCGAGAAACGTTGCAGTCAGAGTATCTGATACAAATCAATCACATTTAACACGGATTTTTGATGAGTTTTATGAACAGTATCTTGATATCAGTTTCAATGAGTCAGGTTGAAAGTAAAATTAACCCCCCCCTATGTGCAGGTAGTCTTTCTAATCCCATCTCTTTCTCTCCCTTTATCTGCAAGTAGATCTTTAATGCAAGTTTTACTATTTCTCAAATTTGACAATTCATACGAATGCTCTCAGTCTTTGCTTCATAATAAAGCCCCACTGCATTGAATCTCATGTATTCCTAAACAGCATGTAACGCCTTGGTGCTTGGCAAGCCATTCACTTTGCACATAATCAGCACACTTGTAGATTATACAAGGAGCGTTTGAACTGCTAAGTACAAAGTCTCTGCCTCAGGCTTTTCAAGGACATGCTGTAGCTATGGATCTCAAAAGATGATGCAAATGCAATATTTTTCCTTCTTCAGCTGAAGAACATCTGTTAGCTTCAAACAGATCTCGAGGGTGTTTTTGCCTAGAGCCAAGGAAAGACTTCTTTGTGATTTAAACTGGAGGATTATCCCATAAGGGAGATAAAATTTTCTGATCTATGTAACTTTAATCTTCAGAAAACTCCCAATCTCTTGGAGAATCTTCTTTGAGGGGAAAAACACATGATTTGTAATCTTGCAGCCATTGAACTTTGTGAGGAAAGATAGCGTGCTGTTCAATCTGAAAGGAATGGATGCTGTGGTCAGTTTTCACATTTTTTATCTGGCAGTAACTGCATTAAAACTGGGTCATTAGCTGTACTACACCAGTAATGCTGCCGGCAGTAATGAACTGGATCACTTTGAAAGAGGAAACCAACAAATGTCGAAAATGTAAGTTTTTTTCATTGTAATTGTGAATCGTCCTTGATTATGTTGGCTGCTTTTCTCAGGCTGCATGAACCATGGAGGGATCAGATGGGATGCTTTCTATGGTGTTTCTGTAGAAATTACTAAAAGTAATTGGCAACATGTTGAATTTCCTTAACCTTCTGAGGATATAAAAGGATTGGTGTGCTTTGTTGGCTGTAGCATCAATATGGTTAGATCTGGACAAGTTGTTGATGATATTTACAACTAGGAACAAAGGTCTCAATCATCTTCACATCCACAGCATTAATACACACTGGGGCATGTACTTCACCCTTGAAGGCAATGACCAGTTCCTTTGCTTTGATGACATTGTGGGAGATGTTACTCATTATCTCCTTCCTGTAATCTGTCTCATCATTGTTCAAGATTCGGCCCACTCGGTGGTGATATCTAAAAACGTAAAAGGAGCTAGAGCAGAATTTGGTTTCACAATCTTGAGTAGTCAGGGGTTGAGTATGCAGTCTTGTGGGGCACCCATGGTGAGAATTGTTGTAGAGGATGATTTGATGCCTATCGTTACTATGAGTCTGGAAGTCAAGGATCCAGTTGCAGAGTGGGGTGCTGATTCCTAAAACCTGGAGTTTGGAGATCAGATTGGCTGGAATCATGAAGTTGAAGGTAGGGAAATCATTAATAAATAGGAGTCTAATACAGTTGTCCTTATGTAGGAAGGAACTGCAGATGCTGGGTTAAACCGAAGATAGACATAAAATGCTGGAGCAACTCAGCAGGACAGGCAGCAGCACGGAAGAGAAGGAATGGGTGATGTTGCCTTGTTATCCAGATGTTTCAGGAATGAGTGTAAGGCCAGGGAGATCGAGGCCTGCTGGGAGACTGGGATTAATGTGCGCCATCACTTGTCTCTTGAAGCTTTTCATGATGGTGGATGTCAGAGCCACTGGATGGCAATCATGAAGGCACGTTTCCATGCTTTTTATTGGCACTGTGATGACATTAGTCTTCTTAAAGCAAGTGGCAAGCAATGATTAGCAAATACGTGTTTAAATCATGAGAGGAATAAATTTGGTAGATGCACAGAATCTCTTGCCCAGAGTAGGGAATCGAGGACCAGAGGACATAGGTTCAAGCTGAAGGGGAAAAGATTTAATAGGAATCTGAGGGGTAATTTTTTCACACAAAGTGGGGTGGGTGTATGGAACAAACTGCCAGAGGAGGTAGTTGAGGCTGGGACCATCCCAACGTTTAAGAAACAGTTAGACAGGTTAATGGAGAGGACAAGTTTGGAGGGATACGGACCAAGCGCAGGCAGGTGGGACTAGTGTAGCTGGGAAATGTTGGTGGGTGTGGGCAAGTTGGGCAAAGGGCCTGTTTCCACACTGTATCATTCTATGACTCTATTAGAGGATAAAAATATTGACGGATACTCCTGTTAACTGGTCCCCAAATGTTCTGAGGACCAGCCAGGAATTAATCTGGGTCTGCAGACATCTGCAGTTCCTTCTTTAACAATTAATCTGGGTCTGTTGGTTTCTGCCTGTTCATTCTAAGGAAAGCTGATCCGATGTTTGTAACGGTGACTGTGGATGTAGGAACTGCTGAGGCTGTTTCTTTGATTAGTCTGGGATTCTAGCTTGGTCTAGAATTGCCTCTAGGCATTGCTGATGGCTTTGCAAAGGCTGTATCTGGATTTCCTGTACAAGTCGGCATTGCCCAACTTGAACGTCTCAGACTTGGTGTTCACTCGGGAGTGGATCTCACTATTCATTCATGGTTTCCGGTTGAAGAATATTTGATTGAATTCTTTGACATGCAATTCTCCACACATTACTGATGAGAATTTCATTAAGTAGGAATTTCATTGTTATGTTTCAAAACATATAACAATCAAACACTTTTGACTCTTGAAATCCTTTGATGAGAAAGGAGACATGCTGACGGTACTTTGACAGCATGTTCTTGAGGTTGGCCTGGTTGGTCTCTGGCTATGATGAACAACACTGTGGGGGCATTTCATTTCAAGGCAGTGACAACTGTGTAGAGTAGTCCACTGTAGGCTTCACATATGCATGGGGTAGGATGTAGACTGCAGTCATGACTGCTACAGTGAATTCCCATGCTGGTAATAAGCTTGGGATGTTGGTCTCTTTCAAATTGGAACTACTTGTATAAAGGGTTGTGTAAAAGGTTGAACCTCTTTCATATGTATTCGTACCTTATTAACACCAAGTCAAGGCAGTGAATGCTGACTTCCACAGATGGAAATTCACTTCATATATTCATTTAAAATATATGAAGGGATATTTTTCCAGCTTTGGTCATTTTAGAAACTTACAATCAACAGCAGTACATCGGTACTGTTAGTGTGATGTAAAACATGAAGTCCATTTAATTCAAACAATGGCAAGCCTGTCAGATCTTCAGTTTAAAAAGTAACATAACAGTGAAATAAGTCAGCAGTTTATGGAAATAAGTTCCAAATTGAGTAATCCTTAAATTCTCATGGTCAAAGTGTTAGTGATTTATTCAGACAATATACCATTAAACACCATTAACAATAAAAGCCTTTGGGCTTTAACTGACTGTTGTTATTTACCTATAAATTAATTTCCTATTTGTAGTGTTGAACATGTTGTATAATATTGGTAGCACTGAAATCTGTCTTCATGAGCACAGCAGTCCTGGCCAAGGCTGAATTTCTTAGTCATTACTTTCAAACTAACATTTTCTGATGGATTTTCTACTTGCCATGGTTATCTTAAGGGGATTTGGATCAAATCCTTTATCTTTTGAAATAACCATTTGATATAGCCATGGAAACCACTGAGGTGGATGAATGGAAAACTTTGGTCATGAGCTCCTACCATTGTGAGCCTGTCATCTTCAAATGAGAACACAATGGAACATATTTACTTTTACTGTTACATTGATGCCATTGTGCTAGTGATAAGATATTTCTTTATTTTACTTCAGAGTCACTACGTGAATAAGGCCGTCAGTCCGCATGCATATCATTCCGTCTGAAGCATGCGCCAACGACTGACTGGCAGGCGTGCCGCTCCTTCCAGCGGTAAGTTTAAAAACCTCAGGTAAGTGTTTTAAAAACTACTCTGAGGTCATTTTGGCTGGTTCTATAATTCTTGTTTTCCTATCAAGTTTGAACCTTGCAATGTCGAAGGTGAAGAGACAGTCTGCGGTGAAGCCGGCTACCGAAGACCGCAGGAGTGCGGGTAGTGGGCGGCTGTCCATATTGCCTTCCATGTCGCTGGTGGTGGAGCCATGACAGCAGACTTGGTGCCAGAAGAAAGCACCGTGGCAGTCCCACAGGGGCGGAAGGCCACACAGAAGTCTGCGAAGCCCGTAGACTCGGATGAGTCGGGCCAGGAAGGTTCCCCTCCTTCATTGGGTAGCTTCTACGGACGACTAACCCATATGGAGCACCTAATGGAGAGGTGGCTACAGAATGATATGCTCCAAAGGAGGGAGCAATATCAGCGTGGGTCTCCACGGGGGAGCACACAGGGTCAGTATCAAGCTGACTCAGAGTTTGGAGGCACAGCAGGTGAGCACGCCCGGGGGTACGGGTCTGAAGTGCCATTATTGGCATCAAAATTTGCCAGACCATTGCCATCAGGAGCACCCCTGGATGAAGACCTGGCCACTGCCATCAATTATTTGGCCTCCCACCAACTCAAAGATCTGGCAAAGGAGGAAACCACCAACAGGCTCCTGCCAACTGTGCCTCCCTGAATGTGCCGGCCGTAAACCATTCTATCTGGAGTCGTATTGGAGCGGGTGTCAGAGCCCAAGAGATAAAGCTCCAGAAAATTTTAAAATTTCTTGCCTCAGGCATCACGGCCTTTGCTAGGTCTGTGGATGGGGGGACTCCTAACTGATACACAGCAGGACGCAATGGCATTGATGTGTAATGCTCACTTTGAAATCAATTGCCTGCGCAAAAACGCAATCCGGCCGGCACTAAACCCCAAATTCGCTGTGCTGTGTAAGGCCAGCAATGTCCAGCCGGCCAATTACCTATTCGGGGAACATCTGCCGTAGCAGGTCCGGGAGCTGGACGATGAGGCTAAGACCATTTGCCTGATGAGAGTCCACACACCACCCAGGGGCTCATCATATGGGCAACACCCCTATGCTCCCTTCAGCACCAGGCGATACCTGCCTAGGGGCACCAGAACTGGAGGGGGACTTGAAGAAGAGGCACAAAGGTCTTTTTTAGGGGTAGGCCCAAGCCGGCCCACAGCAAGGATGCGCGGAGGGCACCCGCCATCAGCCCTACCCCTCCCAACTCTCGAGGACGAAAACCAGCACCGTACCGCCAGTGACATCTGAGGTAGGTGAATCTAGTTCCTTGTGGAACACATTACACATGACTCAGTCACAAGTTGGGGGGAGATTGCAGCAGATCCGTTTATACTGCACAGTATGCAAGGCTTCCAAATTGAGTTCCTTCTTAACTCACTACCACCCACACAACATTCACCAAACCGCAGATATGTGTTTTCACAACAGGAAAGTCTGGATGTACGAGCTGAAATCCAAACTTTACACAAAAAAGAGGTAATTGAGAGATCACCTCATGAACCTCACCAATTTGTATCAAACATATTCACCATGTGGAAAAGGGATGGAGGATGTCGTATCATCCTAGACTTAACTGAACTTAATATCTTTGTGCAGTATAAACATTTCAAAATGGATACCTTTGGTACTGCCATTAAACTGGTTTCTAAAGGAGGTTATATGGCATGCATTGACCTTAAAGATGCATATTACTTGGTACCCATTCACAGGGAGCACAGGAGATATTTGAAGTTTAACTGGATGGGACAATTGTGGCAATTGAAAACATTGCCTAATGGGCTGACTTCAGCTCCCAGGCTATTTACTAAACTACTAAAAACCAGTTCTGGGGCTACTACAAGCTCAGAATCACATTATCATGGCATATTTGGATGACATTCTAATCGTAGGGGACACCAAGGAATAGTTGAATCATCTGTTTCAGCCATCAAACTCATGTTTGAGATATGGGGGTTCCTCGTCCATCCAGTTAAGTCCAAATTGATACCTACCAGGGTATTTGATTACCTGGGATTTACCATTAACTCAATTCACATGTCTGTGGCTCTGCCTATGGGCAAGCAATTAGAGTTAATAGAAGCATGTAACAATCTAATTGTTAAACAGCAGCATTCACACACCTTCCGGTTTCTCGGCGTCCTCATCTCTGCTGACATCTCCTGGACAGACAACATCACAGCGGTCATCAAGAAGGCTCAGCAGCGCCTGCACTTCCTGAGGGTCCTCAGGAAGCACAACCTAGACTCCAACCTGCTGCTGACCTTCTACCGCTCGTCCATTGAGAGCCTGTTGACATACTGCATTACAGCATGGTACGGCAGCTGCACCATGGCAGACAGGGAGAGGCTTCAGAGGGTAGTCAGGGCAGCACAGAAGATCATTGGCTGCCCTCTCCCCTCTCTGATGGACATTTACACCTCCCGCTGCCTCAGCAGGGCGAAGAACATTATCAAGGACAACTCCCATCCTGCATTTGGCCTGTTCAACCTGCTACCCTCTGGGAGGCGCTATAGGTGCATCAGCACAAGGACAAATAGACTCAAGAACAGTTTCTTTCCAAAATCCATCATCTCCCTGAACTCATACATGCATTGACTTCACAGCCTAACCCCCGGACTTTCATCTATCCACCTACTGTAATTTGTACTGTACTGTAACTGTAACCCATACTGGATATAGGAATCCTATTATCCATTCTATTTATCCATTGTCTTTTTATAGATATGTATATAGCGCTGCAGAAACTGTGCACCTTATCCCCCCCCCCCCCTTTTTGTCTTGTTTTTGCACTGAGTAGGAGCAGTTTTTAATCTCACTGTACATGTGTATGGTGACAATAAAAGGCATTCTGATTCTGATTCAATTAGACTAGTAGCAAGTGTAATTGGCAACCTAGTGGCTGCCTTTCCAGGCTTTTCGGGCTGCATTTCGGGCTTTTTCACTATCAAAAATTACAACGTGCCAAGGACCAGGCACTTAAATTCCATGCTGGCCCATTCGGTAGACCTATGCAATTGTCAGCAGAGGCCATTGCTGAATTACAATGGTGGGTAACGAATATTCATCATTGCTCCAGAAACATTTTAGTCGATACACCATCAGTTATCTTACAAACCGATGCAAGAGCCCTAGGATGGGGAGCAACAAATACCATCTCCAGCTGCGGTGGTAGATTGAATGTGCAGGAGTCATCAATTCCTCAACAACATGGGATTAACTACGTAGAGTTGTTGGGAGCACTCTATGGGTTAAAGGCTTATTGCAGCACTATGCAACATGTGCATGTTCAACTTCAGATTAACAATACAACAGCGGTGGCGTATGTCAATCACATGGGTGGTATTAAGTCTGTATCTTGTGATAAATTAGCAGACCTTATCTGGCACTGGTGTATTATGAAGAACATTTGGGTCTCAGCTATCTACCTACCAGGTAGATACAACATGGTGGCGGACACTAGATCGCGAAAATTCAATGACAACACAGAATGGATGTTGAATTATGAACTCTTTACTGACATTGTCGTCCGGTAAGGTGTCCCGGATATTGATTTGTTTGCATCCAGGCTAAATGACCAATTACCCAAATATGGGTCTTGGGAACCAGACCCAGGGGCAATGGCAGTAGATGCGTTCTCACTACATTGGTGTGAGGGATAAGATGATTAAACCACCATCATTGTGAGGGGCTGAGTGGCTGTAACCACCAACCTTATGATGGGCCGAATAGTTTGAATCACCAACCTTGTGATTTGAACAAACTGTTACTTCAGAGCTGTTGATAACATTGTAGAATAACAAGATGAGGTAAGGAATGTAGCTGACAACACAGAAGCTAGTCTTTAGGTCAAAGGCAATTAAGCAGGTTAGGGCAAAAGCGACTGAGCATGCTTAATGAAATAAATGAATATTAACTTTACGCCCCTCATGACAAAGAACCTAATCTAAATGTACATGCGATGTATGATGTGGGGGAAGAGGGAATGATTGATGATGCACGGAGGGGAGGGTTGGAAGATTGTGAACCTCGGTACCCTGATTGGAAGGGGTCAGAAGGGGAGGCATCCAATCAATAAAGACTGTATAATGAATTGTATAAAAATAGCTGTTTTTCCTTTGCTCGGTGTGTCTTAACTTGGAGAGGCACCCGATTCTGCAGACTCGCAAATAAAGCATTTCTTGTTTCCACGATTTAGTCTCTGAGTAGTGATTGTGAGCACAAACTATATCTCACAAGCTGGGGGCTCGTCCGCGATCACCACTTCGGCCGCTCGGCCGAGGCATGGAAGGAAGGGAAGGTGCACCCTGCTGATTTCAACAGTCTCTGATCTCCTTGCTTGCCATCAGCGGTTTGAGCGAGTGATATCTGGGCAAGAGACTCGGGAAACAAGAGGGAGTGTTGGCAAAAAAGGGACGGTCGAGTGATTCTTGTGCACAGGACCCGGGTAAGAAAACGGACTATTAAGTATTGCCCAGGCGACCGGGGGTCTGTCGGACGGGAATAGTCTGATAAGACAATGGATAACCGGAATGGGAAAAGTAAGAGTCCGGGGGTAAAATAAAAAGGCTCAAAGGTGAAGAGCCGCATATTCCGCCTGATAGTCCATTGGGGCGAATGTGGCAATCTTGGGGAGAAGGAAGCCCCAGGGGTAAAGATAAGGAGACTATAATTAAGTTCTGTTATTTTGATTAACCAAAGGAACCAATGAGGAGGAGTTCAGTCTGGTGGCCACAGCTGGGTTCCAATGAGGATTGGGCACTTTGGATGCTGTGCAGAATATTCAGAGTATCACTGAAACATTGCAAAAATTTAAGGAAAATCACAGTGCCAAATGTTTTGAGTACGAAAAGTTAAAAAAGGAAGGAGCAACACAGAAAGAAATAGAAAAGGCAACTGTCAAATCCAAAAAAAAAGCTACAGAAACCTATAAATTATATGTGGACAAACAGATTTTGAACAAAAATTGACAGAAACTTCAAAGACATTTCAGGAAATTGAAGCTTATCTTAAGCACATGAAAGAAATATTGAGTTGTTTCACAATCTATAGAAGAAACTCATATACAGATTGGTCAGGTACATGAGGAGTTAGTGCAAAATATTATAGAATAGCAGAAGGTAGAGTAGCAATAAGAATTATAAAAATGTTAATTTTGAAACTTTAATCTGTGTAGGAAATTGCATAATTTCATTGAAGTAAGAATGGAATGAATATGATTTGTGTGTAAAAACTGGTTTTGAATGAATGAGTATGAGCATGTATGTGATAAATGTGTTTGTTGTAGGCCACATGCTGTAAGGGTAGGTGTGTGTGTTCCTTTAAGAAATTGTAAGCAATGGGGGAGGCTATGAACAGCTGTAAGGTAACGAACAACGCTTTGTATCATCGCAACTTAAAAGGGTAAAGTTGGAAAATGTAGGTTGCTTGGTTTTGCTGATGTTTCTATAGATTTCTTTTCAGTAAAGTTAATTTGGAAAATTGTTACTAGTACTAAATAGTGGTGAGAATGGATTGAAATAATTGGAAATAAGTTAATTGCTGAAACATGACCAGCCTTTTGTGGTTTGTTTAGATAAACATTCTGGTTGGAGAAGGGTAATGATTGTTTGCTGAGATTTTCAGAAACAGTTGTGAGGAAGTGGCCCAAGGAAGGCACTTACAAGATAAATGTGTGGAAGTGCTAATTATGAATTATATGTCACAGATAAGGTGGAAAGGTGGGAAAAGGGGAGAGCAAAGGAATTAGATGTACTTAGGCAGTTTAGAGAGAAAGGAGAGAGAGGTAGTGAGGAGGTAACAGAAGTAGGAAACAACAGGTGTGAAAGTAATAAATCAGGAGGAGTCAGTGGAAGATTTTAAAAGAAAGGTGAATACATTTGCAAAGTAGGATAAATTATCTGAGAAGTAAGAAATTGAGGTTAGAATGAGAAATAAGGCATATCAGAAAGGATTAAAGTGGGAAGCAGAGGGATAAATTGATGAGACTGCTTTAAAAAAAATAAGAGCAGGCCAGACACAGATTATCCTTTGGGGCACTCATAAACTGAGAGGGCTAAAAAATACCTTACCCAATATTACTGATGGGGCAGGAATTGGATTATGGCTTTGGAGAAGGAGAACGTAGGACGATTATTGGCTATGGGAGATTTGAAGGCACTGTTGGTGAAAGTGATAGGAACCACTAAACTGACAGAACTCCTGAAGATGGCTGGTATAAAAATGCCGTGAACAATGCAATAAACAATGGCACGCCGTTTGACACAGTCAGGCAGAGGGTATGGCAGGCCCTCAGACAATAATCCAGCAGCCTATCTGGAGAACAAGCTGAAAAGGTGGAGACTGGAAACTGAACAAGAAATAGAAGGCAACCAGTTAATGAACACTATATTCTGAACCACTGTGGTGGATGCCATTCCTCCTAAAGTCAAGTCTAGATTGGAGGAGGTGGTGGGATTGTCATCTATTTCCCACCCCTGATTCAGTGATCATTTGGTCAATGAGGTTGAGAAATATTGCAAAGTTAGGAAAAAGACTTGCAGACCAGCAGGAAGAGGTGCAGAGAAAAATGATGCAAATGTAACTTGAAGAGCTCAAAAAGAATTAGCGTGAAAAAGGAAAGACAATGTTGTCAGTAACAACAGACCTGGTTGAAAAGTCTGAAATAAGTGATGCACCAACACACAGTGAGTCCTATGACAGCCAAACAGGGGCCAGAGAATTCCATGCCAATAATAAATGTATTTGGGAGAGTGTTTCCTCAAATGCCCTATCAGTAGTGAAATAAATCTGGATATAAGCCCTGACTAGACTGGGGTCCCCAAGGGAGGGAGGAATCTCAAAGAGAAGGTCAAGAAAGGCTAGTAAGGAGACAGGTAATGGATAAGATGTGTTGGGAATGTGGCCAGGTATAGTAATCAGGAAATAATAATAATAATTAAGATAATGGTGAACATAGCTATGGTACGAACATAAAGAAGAGGTATTAAATACACCTAGGTTAGGATGCAGCAGGGTTTTAAATACTAGCCCCATGTTTTTAATCAGATGTTAAAGGCAGATTTGGAAGGTGTTGATATAGTATGTGGATGATTTGTTGGTTTGTTCCACAAGTGAGAAGCAACGTGAGAGAGAAATTGTAATTATCTTTGAAAAGATGGCACAGGAGGTCATAAAGTATCAAGGAAGAAGTTGTTGTTTTGTCAGCAGCAGGTAGAATATTTTGGACGAGTAATATCTAAAGAAGTAAAAGCTACAGAGCAGGATCAAATTGAAGTGATAATTGAAGTTCCCAAACCTCAGACAGTAGGACAGATGATGATGATCTGGGAATGGCAGGATATAGTTCAGACTAGATTGGAAAGTATGTTGAAGTTGTGATGCCATTAAGGAAAATAATGAAGGAAGAAGGACACACAAGTCTAAGAAATGTTTTACAGTCAGTCTTTGAATGAAGGGGACAAAAAGGTTTTGCTTGTGGATGTTTCTTGTTAAAGGGATCATAATAGCAAGTATGCAGGGTTTGAAGTGGTGCATCAGGATGAATTAGACTTTAAGGTAATCAAATTGGAAGCTTGCCTGCAATCTTGCTTAGCTCAGTTGGCAGAAATTAAGGGTTTAAGAGCAGCATATGTACATGGAGTCTGGCACATGTTTGGAGCAGTAGGGAAACAGAAAGGCTTTGAGAAAAGCAATGGAGACCACATGCAAAGTTAGCAGTATCCCCCTATGAAATGTTGTTTGGGTTACCTTAGTTGGGAAAGATAGAAGGAATACCCACCATAGAGGGCAGTGATGTATTCTTAAGGAACTATTTACTGGCAGTATCTCATTCTCTTACAGAATGAAAAGCTAAAGGATTATTGGCTCAAAGCCCACCACTCGACTTTCCAATATATGCTATAAAGGCCGGCGACTGGGTACTGGTCAAGAATTGGAAGGAGGAGAAATTCCAGCCCCGGTGGACCGGCCCATACCTAGTATTACTGACAACCGAGACAGCAGTACGAACAAAAGAAAAAGGGTGGACCCACGCGACCCGAGTTAAATGGCCCGTTGACCCACCCGCCCCTGATAAAGAGGAACAGTGGATGGTGAAGCCGGGGAGTAAACCCCTAGCGTTAACTTTTAGTAAGAAATAAGTGAATGACTAACAGTATGGACGGAGCAGTCTTGGTATTGCTTACTCAGCATGTAATCGTTGTAAAAAGTGTTAATAACTGTGATAAATGCTGCCATCCTATCAGATATGGAGGGCGAACAACCAGATCATTTACCTATCATTCCCATGTAAGTGATGATTGCTACCCTAAGACTAGAGCTGTTTGTCAGGAGGGGGGGAGGGAGTATTATGTAGTAGAAAATAAGGGACATGTAGGAAGTTTTGGGCAAGTTACCAGCCCAAAAGGGGAGAAATGAGTGCATGACGAAGAGAGGACAGTTAGGCATCCCTTCCCAAGCCAGGGAGGAAACATTAGACAAAATTAAGGAGGTAGTGATAGAGAAGTTAGCAGAAGCAGTAATCAACAAACCTCCCCCACCTTCCCTGCCCCAACTGCACCAGACTATGTATGATGAAATAAAACAGCAGATTGAGATCCCGGAAGTAGAGAGAAACCTGTTTGTGGACTTGGCCCTCCGGATAGTCAGAACCCTGACTAACTGTTGGGTTTGTGGAGGACCGCTGATGAGCTCACGCTGGCCATGGAGAGGATCCATCATTGAGGTATGGGACCTGATAAAGTAGAATTTGACGGTGGGAGGAGATCGAAGTCCCCAGGAATGGGTCCTGACACACACCCCGGTTGGAACTGAGTGTATCACCATCCTAAAGGGCAAAGGATGCCATCCTAGTAGGCAGCAGCCCCTGCCAGCGCATCATCACCCAGTGGCCAAATTAATCCCGAGTGTGGTGGCCAGAGGAACCTCAATGGTATCCCACTGTAAAGGATGAAGGAAACTGTACTATCAGGATGAAGACTAATGGAAGCGAATCGACTGGATTATGGAATTGCACCGGCAACAACCCTTACCAGGGAATCCCAGTGTTGCAGGACATATGGAACAATGTTACTTCTAGTGGACCGGCCTCTGAAGGACTGTTATGAATATGTGGACACAAGGCATACTCGGTATTGCCAGAAAAATGGAGTGAGACTTGTTTAATTGGACTGGTACAACCAGGGTTTTTTCTGTTGACCACTGAGGAGGGGTGGTCACTAGGAACACCCATCTTTGACGATCTACACCGAACGAAGAGAAGAATGGACATTGGAAAATGGGAAAATGATGAGTGGCCACCCGCAAGAATTATCTCATATTATGGACCAGCTACTTGGGCACAGGACGGATCCTGGGGCTACCGAACCCCGGTATACATGTTAAACCGGATCATAAGACTCCAGGCAGTACTGGAAGTAATTACCAACCAAACTGCGGCGGAACTAGAGATGCTGGTGAAGCAGCAGACACAGATATCGATGACAATGGACAGGCAGTAATGGACATATCAGAAGGAATCCGGAAATTGGCACATGTTCCAATACAAAAGTGGAATTTGATTATGGGAGCAGAAGGTGGGATTACATCTTGAGAGGAGCCTGGTGGAAAGCGGTGGGACTGGTGATTTTATGGGCATTAGCTGCATTGATCTTTATCCCCTGTTGTATACCATGTCTCAGCGTTCTTATAACTAGAAGTATAAGCCAAATGCAGGCAGTTGTAGTCCCCATGGTGGAGAAAGGGGAAGTCCAGAAGATAATGATAATGAGGCCGAGAGTGGACCCAGAGGAAAGAGGGATAAAAATAATGTTATTAGCTTTGGAACAGTAGGAAGTCTAGGAATGGGGTTTAATACAGGATGCGTAGCAAAAGAAAAAGGGAGGATTGTGAGGGATAAGATGATTAAACCACCATCATTGTGAGGGGCCGAGTGATTGTAACCACCGACCTTGTGATGGGCCGAATAGTTTGAATCACCAACCTTGTGATTCAAAACAAACTGTTACTGTCCTTCAGAGCTGTTAATAACATTGTAGAATAACAAGATGAGGTAAGGAATGTAGCTGACAACACAGAAGCTAGTCTTTAGGTCAAAGGCAATTAAGCAGGTTAGGGCAAAAGCGACTGAGCATGCTTAATGAAATAAATGAATATTAACTTTACGCCCCTCATGACAAAGAACCTAATTTAAATGTACATGCGATGTATGATGTGGGGGAAGAGGGAATGATTGATGATGCACGGAGGGGAGGGTTGGAAGATTGTGAACCTCAGTACCCTGATTGGAAGGGGTCAGAAGGGGAGGTGTCCGATCAATAAAGACTGTATAATGAATTGTATAAAAATAGACGTTTTTCCTTTGCTCCGTGTGTCTCAACTTGGAGAGGCACCCGAGTCTGCAGACTCGCAAATAAAGCATTTCTTGTTTCCACGATTTAGTCTCTGAGTAGTGATTGTGAGCACAAACTATATCTCACATAGGGGAAGAATGTTTTTGTATGCTTTTCCCCCATTTTGCCTCATCAGCCCGTGCTTGGCAAAAATCAAGCAAGACAACGCCACAGGCATTTTGGTATTGGCCAACACAGTCTTGGTTCCCACAAGTCCTGGGAATGATAACACAGCCTTTTATGGCTGTCCCCAAAAGCAGGAAACAGCTGGTTCACCCAGTAATGGGGAGTAACCATCCTCTACATGACTGAATCAATTTATTGGTTTGCAGATTCTGAGGAGACCATACCTGGGGCTCGGACTGTCAAAACAAATAGTGGATGTGATAGCAGTGGCCTGGAGGGACAGTACACAAAAACAGTACATCTCTCACATCAAGAAGTGAGAGATGTTCTGTTCTCACTCAAACATCACGTATGAATCAGCACGCATCACGGATGTCCTGGAGTTTCCATCTACCCTATTCTATGACCATAAATTAAGCTACAGTGCCATCAATAGTGCCCGAAACGCATTATCCTCCTATTTAGTGCAGGGATTGGGGCACCAATCGGTAGGGACTCACCTCTTAATAACTAGGTTCATGAAGGGCATTTTTAATTCTATACCACCCAGGCCCCGGTTCACGGAGATTTGGGATGTGAGCATGGTGCTTACACTGCTTTGCCAGTGGGCACCAGCTTCCTCCCTGCCTTTATCAAAACTCACACTCAAGGTGTTCATGGTAATAGCGCTGGTCACAGCGTAGCGGGTCCAGACGTTGCACAAGTTACGACTGGACAACATGACTATTATGTAAATAATATAACCTTTATCAATTAAGATTTCATCAAACAGAGCAGACTGGGAGTGTCAGGGGTCAAGCTAGTGTTCCTGGCATACCCCGTGGATCCACGGTTGTGTGTAGTGTCACATATTCAACAATAGGTTAATGTCACCAAGAGCCTCAGAGGCTCCGAGTTATCTGTTCTGAACAGTTATAAGGTATCAGTGCAAATCGTTCCCAGATAGTTAAAAGAGGTTCTGGCAAGTGCAGGAGTGAACACTGACACTTTTAAATCTCACTCTACCAGGGCTGCATCAACGTCAGCAGTGAGGGCAATGGACGTCCCTCTCGACCACACCCTAGCAGTTGCAGGATGGGCCAATAAATAGACATTCCACAGGTTTTACAACAAACCAATTGCCGGACCGGGGGTGTTTGCTAGTACCATTTTAGATTCGGTTCATTTTAGATAGTTTCCCCCCAGGATGGGAGGGGTTACTATTATTTTATTTTCATGATTAAAGCATCAGTATTATTACCTAACTATGTTATGTCTGAATGCATTTACCTTTTTCACTCATCCACGGTCAATCCATTCAGTATGTGCCACTTGGATTCGTATCCGGCGTGAAATCACAGAGCATTGAAATCTTCACGTAGTCGCTCACGTGACTCCGAAGTAAAATAGTAAGATTAAATGAGAACTTACCAATTTGAAGTTTAATCTTTATTAATGAGGAGTTACGATGAGCGATTACGTGCCCACCGCTCCCAACCCTCATATTACAGATGACATCTGGTAGTTCTAGTTCTCTCCAATTCTTACTATCTTCAGATCAACTTCTCTTTTCTGTGATTTCACACCGCTGCTTTGAAGATTGACGCGCATGCGGACTGATGGCCTTCTTCACATAATCGCTCATCGTAACTCCTCATACAATAAAGATCAAACTTCAAACTGGTAAGTTCTCATTTAATCTTACTATTTTTCTCAACTATCACCATCTGCTGTTGATTTGGCTAAATTCAAAATTTCCATCATAAAACAGATTCCAATCTTAATCCAATAATATCCCCCTTTTCATGTACCAAACTCACAGGGCTGTGTTCACGACATCATTTCTCTAATCTTCTTTTCTAAAAGATTGTAATTACATTAGTTCCTTTCCTTTCCTCTGGCATCTTTCCTGTGTCTAAGCAGCTTTGACAAGTTGCTTCCAACAGCCAGCTGGCTTATGCATTCACTTCATTTAATATTCATGTTCTATTCTATCTTTACTTTAAGGGTTGGATCTGAATTTTTAATGAAAATGTTTAATGCCTGTTTTTTTCATATATAGAACGTTGTGTGCAGAGTCTTCTTCAAAGATTAATATATCTTTGAAAACAATGTTTATCATGAAGGATATCAGAATTAAGATACTGGGAGGTGCTATTATGAATGTCTATTTCATATTGCATATTTTCAATCACATCAATTTCTTAAGGTCTTTCCAAACAACCTTAGTTATTAGTTATGATGTTTCTAATCTTATTCCTTATATAAGGTAGGATTTATTGTTTTCCTCCCATTTTTTTGAAAAGCAGTGGTTTTGAATACCAATGCAACAATAACATCATTCCTACTTTAATTAATGTTAAAATGTTGAAGTAAAGGCACTAGCATTCATTCATAATATAACCTGTTTTACCACAGTGAAATACTGCCACAAATGAAATACTAGAATTCCATGTCTAAATTCAAGATGAAATGCCCAATGAGGTCTAACCTCCTTTTCATTAATTCTAGATAATAAACCTTGCAAACTTTGTTTCTTGTAATGCAATAAAACTTTGATAACATGCTATCCAACTATTCAGAAATCCCAAAGATTCAGCATCTGGCTCATCAGCTGATGTTTGCTGTGTCACTTCCAACTCACAGGAACGTTAATTCCTGCCCAAACTTTGAAGTCACTGAGCTTTCTGTGCTTCCTTGTAATTTACCCAGGCCTCGTTCCCATGTTCCATTCTGGCTACAAGGGTGGTGGTTTCAGTTTCTATGCCTCCCTTAAATTAACGAAGGTTCAAGTCCCCATGTTCCCTTTACATTTTATTTGCTTAGAGATACAGCGTGGAAACAGGCCCCTCGGCCCACCGACTCCACACCGACCTGCGATCCCCGAACATTAATAGTATCCTACATACACTATAATTTATATTTATACCAAGCCAATTAACTTACAAACCTATTGTACTTCTTTGAAGTGTGGGAGGAAACCAAAGATCTCAGAGAAATCCCACGCAGGTCACAGGGAGAATATACAAACTTCATACAGACAGCACCAGTAGTCAGGATCGAACCCAGGTCTCTGGCACTGTAAGGCAGCAACACTACTGCTGCACCACGACGTCGCACATGTGTTGCCAGTTTCTGCACTGTCTTTAAACTTAATGGAGACCTAATTTTTGCGCTACTTTACAATGCACTCTGTTTCCATACTCCCTTGAAACACACTTGATTCCGTTTTCCATACTTCTGTGAAACTCACCTGGTTCTGTTCCCATGCTCCCTTGTACCAGTTCTTCCTTTAAATCTACCAGGTTCACCGGTACATTTATTTAGTGGGTAACATCTAAACAAAAGTGAATTAAAAATGCGCGGGAGCATTAAGGGCCTGTCCCACTGTCTGAGTTAATTCAAGAGTTCTCCCGAGTTTCCCCGATTCGAACTCGGAGAATTACGGTAATAGCCGCACGTAGGTACTTGGGGCTCTCGTGGACATTTTTCAAGATGTTGAAAAATCTTCACGAGCTTACCGTGTTTCCCGAGTACCTGCCGTTAGCGTTACAAGCCACTAAGAGACGTCCCGAACTCTGACGTACCTGCTACGTACATTCTACATACTTACCACGACTTTAATTTTTTTTTAAACTCAGAAGAGCTCTTGAATTACCTCATACAATGCGACAGGCCCATTAAATATCCAATTGTCTGGAAAATCTGTTCATCTGACACCATCAAAATCCTGAGTGTGCCAGATTAATGGAGTTTCATTATAATAAGGAAACCCAAACTATTCAAAGAACTGCAGATTCTGTCTAGTCAACATTTTAGTTGCTTTATTCAACTTTCCTCCATGGAATTTTATTTATCTTGAATTCCTCTTTATTCCTCTTCATATTTTATAAAATCTTTGTGAGTGTGTTGACCCAATCATAAAACTTCATGAATCCTCATCTATAAAGTTCATCACACCTTTATCTCATCAAGATTCTAATTTTCCAGATGGCCTCTTCATTACTATTAATGAAACAGCCTCCATCTCCTCAATCGCCACTAAGCCTGCCGCCAACTCCGTTTCACTGTAGTTCCATTGCATGTATGGATCATTTTACCACTTGTGTAGAACACAAAGTGTTGGAGTAACTCAGTAGTTCAGGTAGAATCTCTGGAGGACATGGATGGGTGATGTTTCAGGTTGGGACCTTCTTTGGACAACCTGAAGAAGGGTCCTGACCTGAAACATCACCCAGGTCATCAGACTTGCTTCCTGACCCTTTTGGTTACTCCAGCACTTTGTGTTCTAAAACAGGTGTTGCTCTAGGGCCTGGGCATGTTTAGAATATTGGAGCCTTCCCTTCTAGAGTGCAGTTCTTCAGTGGGTTTAGCAGAGAGCTGAAAGGAACACATTAGCTTGTGTTGTGTTGTCACGCAGCTGGTGTGTTGTGAGGAAGTCAATGCTTGCCGCTAGTTTTGGATGCTATGGCTGTCCTGTGTGCTTTGGCTGGGCAAATTTGGAAACCACGTCGAGAAGTTCCTCTTGAGGTATTTCAGGTGCTGCAGGTTCCTGCGCCAACCCGTCTTCAACGTCGGCCAGCTGCTGACTCCTGGCACTCCCCACCGATGAAGGGGATATGCTGGGTGGCCCAGATGCATGTCTCCTGGAACTTGAGGACATCTGATCCTGCTGCGGGAGATCTCGCTCAAGGAGTTGTTCTATCACGCGCTCTATACGGGCCATGCGACCCCCGCCGCTATCTGCGGATAGCAAGTCGACTTCCTCAGGTTCTCCTGAAAGACTGAGGCTTCTGCCGTAGGCCCGCACCTCGTTGAGGTGATGACTAGGATGCCTAGGCAGGATGTCGCTGCCTGCCGACTCCTCACCGACTCCCGTGCGGACATGCCACTAGTCCGTGGTCATCCAGACTGAAGCGGCCCGCCTGTCTGGAGGACAGGAGTCGGTGAGGAGTCGGTTCCAGCCGCCAAAGCAGGGTTCACCGATATCCGCGTGGGCTTGCTGCCTGTCTTCCCCCGGGGTGCGGTGACGGGATGCGTTGCCACCAGCCCGTGATCTGGCAAGCTCCGCCGGTGGTGAGTCTGCTCCAGCCGCACCTGCAGGGCTCTCGGATTCAGATATCGATCCCTCACCAGTCCGCGATCTGGCGGACTGCTCCAGTGGCAAGTCGACGCCGGCCGGTGCAGCAGGGCTCCACGACCTCAGTGTGGTTCTTCCACTGGTCCGCCCTCTGGTGACCTACAGCGGGGAACACGCTTACGCACCTTCATACCACTGTCCCTACGTTTAGGTGACAGTGGCAGGGTCAGGGTCTTGCCAACCCTGTTCCCGCGTGGTACTCCTACCACTATGTGGCTCCATAGACAGCCGTGGTGGAGAGTCGGGTCCTGGTTGCGTAGGGCTCCCCGACTTCCGCGTTCTTTTCCCGGCTCGACGATTGGGTGCTGACGTTGTAGCGGGCAGCTCCGGGGAATGCAGCTGCTGACTCCTGTCGGAAGTCCGGCGACTGGAGGCATGTTTCGCCTTACTCCTTTTTTCCATCGTCCCTGTGAACACAAAAACTATCCACAGGAACTAACCAACTCAAGTTCCACTTACCTGAGCGGTCCTTTTTGTAGGGCTGGTGGAGGAGCGCACTCCCCCCCCCCCCCCCAGCCGTCGACTGCAACTGCGAGCGACGATATGTCACGCATGCGTGCTGGCGGGGTCTTCACAAAGTCACTAACGTGACTATGAAATGAAATCCTTTATTCAAGGAGGGTTGAAATGAAAGAAGGATGAAGTCTTGCAACAATGATATTGAGTATCGTGAGAACACACCTAATATGCTCTGAGTTGTATTTTTCCCCAAGGAAGTTCACAGCCTTTGAAATAGGTGCAAAGATGTACCTAGATGATTCTTAGTATAAGAATGTAGCACCATCAGGTGAAATTAGATAGATTAGGCTGATATTCCCTCATGATCTGACCACAAGCCTTTTGGAGGATAGGATTGACTAGATACTGAAAACCTTTTCCCCTTGCCGATGAGTCCAGCACTAGGTGGCACAGTCTCAGAATAAAGCAACAGTCATTTAGGAATAGAGAATTGAAAATTGGAAATTCTTGGCCCCAGGGTGATGTAGACAATAGGTCTAGGAGTAGGCGATTCGGCCCTTCGAGCCTCGCTGATGTAGACGTTCTCCCTGATGCCAAGAACTATAGATGTTCACCCTGGGGGCAATGGAGTCATACAAGGTGGATATCAGTAAATATTTGGATATTAAGAGAAACAGTGGATATGGGAAAATGATGGGACAGTGGGACTTTCAATTGTGACTGTTGAATAAGGTGTTGGCATGAAACTCCATGGAGTCTACGTGTCTCTTTTTAATTTATAATTTCTAATGTCTACATGATTTTCTTTGAAGTAGTCTTCCTCAGTATTAAGCATAGCCCCAAATTAGTGTAATCTGAAAATTTAGATACAATGCATCGGATTCCTGAAGCCAGGTTATTTGTTTTAACACTCACTAACTGTGGTCCCAGCAGTAGTCTTTGTGAACCATTATCCTGCTTCTGACATTATGAGTAAACATGTCCCCCGCTGCCATACCTGTCAAACAAAAGCATTTCTGACTGTCTCTTGCATTCATAAATATTAGAACATAAGCAAAAGTTATTAAAATTTAATCAGTTACAATGTCTTTAAAATCTATTAAAGTATTTAAATAAAAACAAATCCATTTACCAACATTGAATTCATTCCAAAGGAAGGGCAGCATGGTGGTGTAGTGGTAGAGTTGCTGCCTTCACAGCACTTACTGTGCCGGAGACCCGGGATCGATCCCGACTGCTGTCTGTACAGAGTTTGTACGTTCTCTCCGTGACCGCGTGGCTTTTCCCCGAGATCTTCGGTTTCCTCCCACACTGCAAAGATGTACAGATATGTAGGTAAATTGGCTTGATAACTTAAAAAAAACTGTCCCTAGTGTGTGTAGGATAGCGTTAATGTGCGAGGATCGCTGGTCGATGCGGACCCGGTGGGCCAAAGGACCTGTCTCCGGGCTGAATCTCTAAACTAAACTAAATAGCATTATCTTGTACCTATTCCTCAGAGCCATTACCCTGCATTCAAACAAACAAAGACAATGCTCCCAGAGGAGGCGGCATGTTTTCAGGCAGATATCCAGTGTAAATCCTTGAGAATGTCTCCTGCTTTGTGCTCCCTAGCAAAACTCCAGAAGACTGGAGTTGAGTTTTGGATTTCGACATTTGATCACATGGGAATGCCAAACTTACTGGGCATTTATATGGAAAAATGCCAGCATCCGTGTGTGGAACTCCCTGCACTATCTTGGCCATTGATCAGTTGCTTGGGAGCCATTAAAACTCTATGAAGGAAATTAATACCTACTTCATTCAGAAATCACCATAAATTTCAAGATCCATTGCATTTGCTCCGCTTCCTTCTATCACTGCATATGTTAGAAAGCAGATTTACATATTCCATTAACTCAGGAAGGATTCAGTGCTGACCTTATTGCTTCATACACACAAAAGATTTTACTGCAATTTAACGTGAAATTCATGAGGAGCCATCATTAAATTTGTGGTTAAGCTGTTGTGGCTGACACACAACTTGTTCTTGGAGAAAACAGCTCGATATAAGAGCAACTGTGAGAAAAGTTTTTTTTCCATAAAACCAATTTTACTTCGGAGTCACGTGAGTGACTACGTGAAGAAGGCCGTCAGTCCGCTTGAGCATCATTACGTCTGAAGCATACACCAATGACTGACTGGCAGGCGCGTCGCGTCCTTCCAGCGGTAAGTTTTAAAAGCTCAGGTAAGTTTTTTAGAGGTCGTGTTGGCGGGTTCGTTACTTCTTGTTTTAGAGCAAGTTAGAACCCAAACCATGTCGAAGGTGAGGAGACGGTCTGCGGGGAAGCCAGCTACTGAAGAAAGGCGGGTACGGGCGACTGTCTGAATCGCATTCCATGCCGCTGGCGATGGAACCAGCGACAGCAGACTTGGTGCCTGAGGAGAGCACTGTGGCAGTCCCGCTGGGGCACAAGGCCACTCACAAGTCTGCGAGGCCTGTACTCAGATGAGTCGGGGCCGGAGGAATCCCCTCCCTCACTGGGAAGCGTCTATGGGCGACTTTCCCAGATGGAACAGCTATTGGAGAGGTGGTTCCAGACCTGTATGCTCCAGAGGAGGGTGCAGTATCAGCACGGGTCTCCACGGGAACCGTGCAGCACCGTACACAGGGCTGTGAAGTGTCTCCCTCTCTGGGGAGGGGAATACACACAGTCAGTATATCCCTGACTCAGAGTATGGAGGCACAGCAGGTGAACACTCCCAGGGGCATGGGGCTGAAGTGCAACGCCCACTTCTAAATAAATTGTCTGCGTACAAAAGGAAATATGGCCGGCACTCAATTCCAAATTTGCTGAGCTGTGTAAGGCCAGCAACGTCCAGCCGGCTAATTATCTATTTGGGGCAGACCTGCCGAAGCAGGTCCGCGAGCTGCATGATGAGGCCAAGACCATTCACCTCATGA
The DNA here is from genome assembly GCA_963514005.1 of Raja brachyura. Next base: position 27,895,840 of record OY740789.1, read on the forward strand.
GCCGAGCCCAAACAACACCCAGGGGCTCATCACACCGGGGGCACCCCTATGCCTCCTTTAACACCAGGCGAAACCAGCCTAGGGGCTCCGGGACCAGAGGAAGACTCGAGCTGGAGGCACCGAGGTCTTTTTTAGGGGTAGGCCCCTGCCGTCCCATGGCTCGGAAGCACGGGGGGCACCCACCATCAACCCCCCATCCCAAGCCTCGAGGACGGAAACCAGCTCCGTACCACCAGTAATGTCTAAGGTAGAAGAACTTAGTTCCCGGTGGAACACCTTACACATCACTCACTCACAAACTGGGGGGAGACTGCGATATTTCTTGAATGAATGGAGTTGGATCATAGCAGATCCATTCATACTGCACAGTATACAATGTTTCAAAATTGAGTTCCTTCTTGATTCATCACCACCCACACAACATTTCCCAAACTGTACATATGTGTTTTCACAACAGGAAAGATTCTAGGTACAAGCTGAAATCCAGGCTTTATATAAGAAAGAGGTGATTCAGAGGTCGCATCAGGAACCTCACCAATTTGTATCCAACATATTCACCAAGCAGAAAAGGGATGGAGGATGTCGTATCAACCTAGACTTGACGGAACTCAATACCTATGTGCAGTATAACCATTTTAAGATGGATAACTTTGGCACAGCCATCTAACTGGTTTCCAAAGGATGTTATATGGCATGCATTGATCTAAATGATGCATACTACTCAGTATCCATTCACAGGGAGCACAGGAGATATTTGAAATTTAACTGGATGAGCAAATTGTGGCAATTCAAAGCATTGCCTAATGGGCTGACTTCAGCTCCCAGACTATTTACAAAATTACTAAAACCAGTTCTGGGGCTACTACGAGCTCAGAATCACATAGCTATGGCTTATTTGGATGACATTTTAATAGTTGGGGGCACCAAGGAATCAGCTGAATCATCTGTTTCAGCCACCAAACTCATGTTTTAGAGATTGGGGTTTCTAATCCATCCAGTTAAGTCAAAATTGACTCCTACCAGGGTAATTGATTACCTGGGGTTCACAATTAACTCAATTCATATGTCAGTGACACTGCCAAGTGGCAAGCAATTAGAGTTAATAAAAGCCTGCAACAAGCTAAGTGTTAAACAGCAGCCAACAATTTGACAAGCAGCAAGTGTAATTGGCAAGCTTGTGGCTGCATTTCCAGCTGTGCGCTTTGGACCTTTGCACTATCAAAATTTACAATGTGCAAAGGAACAGGCACTCAAGTCCCACGCTGGCCAATTCAGAACAGCCATGCAATTTCCAGCAGAGGTCATTGCAGAATTACAATGGTGGGTAACAAACATACCTCACAGCTCTAAGGAAATTCTAATTGACACACCATCGGTAATCTTACAAACCGATGCAAGTGGCCTGGGCTGGGGAGCAACAGATACCATCTCCAGCTGCAGAGGTAGATGGAATGTGTAGGAGTCCTTAATACTTCACCAACATGGTATTAACTACTTAGAGTTGTTGGGAGCACTCTATGGGCTAAAGGCTTATTGCAGCAATATGCATCATGTGCATGTTCAACCACAGATTGACAACATCACGGCTATGGCATATGTCAATCACATGGGGGAATTAAGTCTGTAACTTGTGATAAATTGGCAAACCTTCTTTGGCACTGGTGTATTGCAAGGAACATTTGGATCACAGCAATCTACCCACCAGGTAGATAAAACATGGTGGCGGTCACTAGATCGCGGAGGTTCAATGATAATACAGAATGGACGTTGAATCATGAAGTGTTTAATGACATTGTTGACTGGTATGGCGTGCCTGATATTGACTTGTTTGAATCCAGATTGAATCACCAGTTATCCAAATATGTGTCATGGGAACCAGACCCAGGGGCAGTGGCAGTAGATGCTTTCACACTGCCTAGGGGCACTGTATGCTTTTCCTCCATTTTGTCTCATCAGCCAATACTTGGTAAAAATAAAGCAAGACAATGCCACAGGCATTTTGGCAGTGCCTGACTGGCTTACACAGTCCTCCTTCCCACTAGTCCTGGGAATTATGACAGAGCCATTCATGGCTGTCCACAAAAGCAGGGATCTGCTGGTACACCCAGTAACGGGGGGCAACCACCCTCTACATGACCGAATCAATTTATTGATTTGCGGATTCTAAGGAGACCGTACCTGGGACTCGGACTCGCTGACCTGACAGTGGATGTCATAACAGCGGCCTGGAGGGACAGTAATCAAAGGCAATACATCCCTCACATCAAGAAGTGGGAGATGTACTGTCATGTCTCCAACATATCATATGATACAGTATGCATCACGGATGTTCTGGAGTTTCTATCAACATTATACTATGACCATAAATTAGGCTATAGTGCCATCAACAGTGCCAGGAGTGCACTATCTTCATATTTAGTGCTGAATACCGGTCATCATACGGTAAGGACACACTCCTTAATTACTAGGTTCATGAATGGAATTTACAATCTTATACCATGCAGGGCATGGAATACCGACATTTGGGATGTGAGCGTGGTATTAACACTGCTTCGCCAGTGGGTGCCAACCCCATACTTATCTTTAGCTAAAGGTGGTCATGCTGATGGCGCCGGTAATGGTACAACGAGTCCAAACGTTGCACAAGCTACGATTGGACAATATGACCACCAATGTAAATACTATAACCTTCATCATTAATGACTTAGTCAAACAGAGCAGGCCGGGGGTACCAGGGCCCAGGCTTGAGTTCCTGGCATAGCCCAAGGATCCACGATTATGTGTAGTATCGCATATACACCAGTATATAAAAATCACAGGAGCCTCAGAGGCTCTGAGTTAGCTGCCCTGATCAGCTACAAGAAACCACACCACAGGGTATCAACACAAACCATTTCCAGATGGTTAAAGGAGGTACTGGCCTGTGCAGGAGTGAATACTGGTCAATCCATTCAGTGTGCAAGAGACAAATCTCACTCCACCAGGGCTGCATCTACATCGGCAGCAAGGGCAATGGACGTCCCACTCAACAACATCCGACCGGCTGCAGGATGGACCAATGAACGGATGTTCCACAGGTTTTATAATAAACCTATTGCCAGACCGGGGGTGTTTGCACGTACCATTTTAGATTCTGTTTTATAGTTTCCCCCAAGGTTTGGCGGGGTCACTATTATTTTGTTTTCACATTAAAGCATTAGTATTGTTACCTAACTACATTATGTCTGAATGCATTAATTTTCCTCACTCATCCATGGCCAATCCATTCAGTGTATGATGCCTGGACTCAAACCGCCAATAAATCACAGAGCTTTGAAATCTTCATGTAGTCACTCACGTGAATCCAAAGTAAAATAGTAAGATTAATCGAGAACTTACCAGTTTGAAGTCTGATCTTGATTTTATGAGGAGTTACGATGAGCGATTACATGCCCACCGCTCCCAACCCTCATATTATCAGGTCATCTGGTAGTTCTAGTTCTCCAACTCTTACTATCTACAGGTCAACCTCTCTTATCTGTGATTTCACACCGCTGCTTTGAAGATTGACGTGCAAGCGGACTGTCGACCTTCACGTAATCGCTCATCATAACTCCTCATAAAATCAAGATCAAACTTCAAACTGGTAAGTTCTCATTTGACCTTACTATCTTATATGCTCCCATTCAGTACTCTGTCTTATACACCACCTTTTCTGTTCTCAAGAGACTCCTCACATTGCACTTCAGAAGCATTTGGACACATGCCTGTGCAGACCTCTGTTTTGACCTGATTATGAAATGGTGTGGAGTCAATGGTGTAACTGAGACCTGAAGCCCTGCACTGGTCCAAAGCACACGTTGTTCTCAAGTCAGGTCCGCAGATTGACTAGGTGTAAAAAGAGTTAAGACAGTGTTTAAGTTAAAACAGTTGCTTAAATATCATATGTACCGACAATGAAACAAGGAAATTGTTACTTGCAACAGTATAAAAGGCATGTAACACAATACACATAGATAACATGCAATAAACAAAAAAAAATAATAAATTAGTAACCTCAATATTGGGGCAAAAATGCCTAAAGTCCATCATCAACATTAATAATAAAGGTGAAACTACATTTGGACGACTAGTAACACAAATGCTAGAAAATGCCTTCTGTGTAATTTGAACTTGACCATACTGCCATTAAGGTGAACTTGTGTGGCTGACCAAATTTGGTTAGGTGATGCCTTAATTTCTGTTGCTTCCTTTTCCTTTTCCACAGAAATTCCTGCCTTAGCTAAGGAAACTAATGTAACTTAGGCTTTGTGTTTAACACTTGCTTGCACAATATTGGTATGTGCGTGTTGTGCTGAATGACCTGCTTCCATGCTGCATGAATCAATTATTAAATTATTCTGGCAATGAACAATAACAATCTGTTAACTTTCCAACTTATTTATTGTATGAATACAAAATACCACAAAGACCAAAGTCAGAAGACAAATGATAGTGACCCTGGGCAATATTTTAGATTCGAGGAATAAATATGTCTCATTATGAATTGTTTTCTAGTTTTTTCATTATATTTTTTCCCAGAAGCTGAAGAGTGAATTGTGGAAATGTCAGCAATGCCTTCTTATCTTATCATTAGAGATTACACAAAAAACACCATATAACTAATAACTTATTCTCAATATAATGTTGTTTATTCTTATCGTGCAGAAAGCAGATTCCAATGGAATTTGGAAAGAGACTTGTGTAAATCAATCCACAGATTAAGCACTCTCTAACGCAATAATCTGTTTTTCATTCAGGCCATAACTGGACAGTTGTCATTAAGGCATGCTGCTTTTCTTTTCCGTGGTATCGTGATTATAGTGGTCTTCTTAAAGCATGTGGGAATCTCAGAATGGAATAGGGAGAGGTTAAAGATGTCCATGAATGCTCATGCTAACTGGTCCAAATGGGTTCTGAGGATGTCACTGGGGACTCTATCCAGACCAGTTGCTTTCCATGGGTTCACTCTCAGGAAGGCCTGCAACAGTGACTGTGGTGCAGGTTCACCCTGGGGGTTTTGGGCCAGTTGACGTAATTCCACCAGCCTTTCATTCAAACAGAACAGGGAATGCCTTGAGTAGCTCAGCGGGACAGGCAACATCTCTGGAGAGAAGGAATGGGTGACGTTTCGGGTCGAGATCCTTCTTCACCCATTCCTTCTCTCCAGAGATGCTGTCTGTCCCGCTGAGTTACTCCAGCAGTTTGTGTCTAGCTTCGATTTAAACCACCATCTGCAGTTCTTTCCTACACATGGAATGCATTGAGCTTGATTGGAAGGAATGCATCATTGCCACTGATACTGCCCAACTTCACTTTGTAGCCCGTTATAACATGCATGCCTTGCCACAATCAACGGGTATCTATGTATTTATTCTGGGACTGTACCTTGGTCTCGAATGACCTCTTAGCATCCTTGATAGCTTTACAAAGGTTGTACAGAGATTTATTGTACTGCTCATGATCATTTGACTTGAACACTGCAAACTTGGACTTCACCCAGGAATGCACCTCATGGTTCATCCATGGTTTCCAGGCGGGGAACACACCTCTATTGTCTTCTTTGGTGCGCATTCCTCTGCACATTTGCTGATGAAGTCTGTGACAGCAGTGGCATGCTCATTCATGTTTCCTTTGATCGTTAAATAGTTATTTTTACTTTTGTTTTTCAATTAGCATTTGTCGACTTCACAGTAACCTTTCTCCTGGTGTAGTGTGTGTGAGATCCTGGGAGGAATTATGTGTTACTCTGAGTGACATTCTGACCTGACTAGTCGGAAGCAGGAATTAACAGTTACTGTGCAGATTTACACAAGCTTTGATTTTCCACATCATGCATTAATTTAACATTGTCCTGAGATGCAGTAAAGGAATGTGAGCAGCTGGGCAGAATTGAGGGATTAGCAGAACAGGCAATAACTTTTACAATTGGTCAAAGAGGAATATTTAGTAAGCTAAGCAACGTAGATGGAACTCCACAATTTTCATGGACTTGGAGATTTAGCAACAGCAGCACAACATTATTGCACAAAATATTCCAGAACATCTCAATAGCTTCCACGTCCAATGATTTTTTTTTTCCTCAGTCACTGATATATTATGGCATTCGTGGATGTTAAACTGCTTTATTTCAGGTACGCTCTAATTAGCTGAATTAGTCATAACATGGTTGGGCTCTGGACTACAAAAATGTAGACGATTAAGAGCCTTCTGATGCCTGTGAGAAAGCAAGGGGAAAAATTAATGATGAAAGGGCAGCAGTATGTTAAGAACAATTTGAGTCTTAGTTCCCCTGGACAAACACTTTTAATGACAGCTTGTCGGCTTGCAATAATGTGCTGCTCCTAATTACTAGGAGACATAACGATTTGGAGCCACAATAATCGCTGAATTTGTAACAATTCAAAACTTTCAGAAATACATTTTGTCAAAATATCTACTGCCTGTACTCAGTTGTGAATATTTTGAAAGTACTCATTTCAAGCATTCTTCAGAAGTATTTTATAATTTATGGAATTAGTCCAGACAGCCTTTCTGGTTAAGTGGGTGATGGATTAAATTTTTGCATCACCTTTCCACTAGAATACAAAATTGTAACAGAGTCAAATGCAACATTAAAAGATTGGATAATTATTAATAATTGATAAATGCATGTTTGCTGGATAAATTTGTTTAAAAGGAATTGTCCATTCTGAAGCCTCAGAAATTATTTAATCAAGTGCATTTTGTAAGCTTTAGCGAAAACACAAAACCCGTAAGTGGTTTAATATATATGATAATAAAGCAGATGCATTTCTAAAAACACACACAAAAATTCATTAAATTACCCATCCCCAAGGCACTAAAAAAGTGGAAAGAAATGAAACATCCATACTATCATTAGTATTCGACAGGAAAATCAACAGCATGGGAGAATACTGATGGATTTTCTAACATCACGTGCAAATCATTTTTAACAAAATCATATGCCAGTAAAGTAAAATATTGGATTGTATTCTTTTGACTGAATGGCTTGAGATCCTTCTGGGATTTGCCTCGAGTTTGAAAAAGACAATCTACAGTACAGTAGATACCTTTTAATATTATTCTGTTTAGAGGTTTCATCTTAGAGAAGAGTGCAGCATTTTCAAAATTGTTCTATAATTCAAATGAAGTCCATCAACATAAGTGGGATCCCCAAGATGATAAAAACACTGCTTTCATTATGCTGAGAAAATTAACTTTTGCTTTAAGAAACATATTTCAAACATAAACCGAATAGCTGTAAAAAGGGAAGGGAACGATATGTGTTGCTACACTATCATCTCCCATTGACAATGCAGTGGGTCCCAGATAGCACAATGCAGTTTGTCTCGCTCATGCACCTGTAGTGGGAACCCAAAGAGATGATGTTACCTTGGTCTGAATTCAATGGTGTGGGACATTTCGCCGTGATGCTTATGTTAGATATTCCTCTCCCCTTTCCAATCGCCTACAAGAAAGTTTGTGCCATAAGCTGTTGGTGCTGTGAGATAATAATGGTGTAGTAAGCTCTACAAGGCACCTGGCAGTCTAGTAAATGACAGGGCCAACACTCCATCTCCCTAAACAATACCAATGGAAGAAGAAACGTATGGAACAATGAAGATGGAAGAACATTGAGTTAGTGCCAAATGAAGCACAGGAAAATAAGAGAAAAGGGAAATAAATTGGATGAATAGAGCAAAATGATGCTTAAAGGAACAGCATGAAGATAAAAAATATTTATAGTTTTAAATAAAAAAAAACCCTTTAGGTAGGCAGACGCCACAGTTTCAATTGATCTCTGATGTTGACACTGTATCAATGGATATTGCCATGAGTCGTATTTCCCCATGTGAATCTGGCACTCATAACTTGGTTGATGGTTGTTGAATGTTTATGGATGTTTAGGAAGATCTACAGATTCATAGCTCATGACATATACTTCCCTTGGCATATTTTGGCTTATTTATACACCAATAACAAGGTAAGCATTGTTAAGTTTCAAATTCTGTGCTAATAATTCCTTCAAATAGCTAATGATTCCACCTGCTGATTGTGTGTAAGATACATCTTCTAGATGCATCCTCAGTGATGTGACCTGGGGTCATCGGATGTTTTGGGTCTCACAACATCAGACACCCTCGCCCAGGCGACCCAGCCGGGGTTGATCTAGCCCCGACTTGCATCCCAGCAGCAACCGCCCACGGATCAGCCCTCTTAATCCAAAGCCACCTAGTGGCTTTCTCTGTGGCTTTGCTTGCTGATTGAATGGCCCTCTTCTTTGCCAGCCCCGTAAAGCCCAACTGGTTGAGGACTTTGCAGAGTTAGCGTCCTGTGAAGCCTCTACAGCCCATCTCTATGGGCTCATAGTATGTCAGTAAGAATGACCAGTGCAAGAGAAACTATATTTCCTGGGTGCAAGGCGTAAAGTGTTCCTTTCCCTTTTACAGTCCAATCACAGATACATTATGTCATGAAATAATGTCCTCATTAAGTTTAGAGATACATTGTGGAAACAAGCCCTTCGGCCCACTGAATCCCTGCCAACCATTGATCACCCGTATATTATTTCTATGTTATCCCACTTTTGCATCCTACACACCAAGGGTAATTTACTGAAGTCAATGAACCTATAAACTTGCACATCTTTGGCATGTGGGTGGAAACCAGAGCACCTGGAGAAAACTCCACATTGACAACACCCATAGTCAAGATCAAACCCGGAGTCTCTGCTGCAGGTCTACCTCTGTGCCATGTGCCGCCTCTCAGTAATATTTCTGCTGCCGTAATCATATGTAATGCAATTTAAATTATTTTGTGGGTCACAATCATTGCTGGCAAGGCTAGAATTTATCAGTTAACCCAACAATTAAGTTTAATTGTATAGGAAGGAACGGCAGATGCTGGTTTACACTGAAGATAGACGCAACATGCTGTAGTAACTTAGCAGGACCTGCAGCATCTCTGGAGAGAAGGAATGGGTGATGTTTCGGGTCAAGACCCTTCTTCAGACTGTACGACAATTAATTTTAGTTGTACAAGATGTGTAAGCATTAGAAAGAATTGCTGGATAGAATATCTAAAATTGTCATATACCTGCTGAAAGTAATAATGCGTGCATTCTGCTGTGATAAAGTATATCATGAGGCAGCTGTAATGGTTTATATATTTAGTTGGGAACAGTTAAACTCTGGTAGATAGATGGTAGACCCATCTCACACCGCCCATCACTTGTTTGCCCTTCTGCCCACAGGAAAGCTCTACAGGTCCATCAAAGTGCCCACCACAAGACAAACAGTTTCTACCCTAAGGCCATCACTACACTGAACTCTGCACTGAAAGCACTCCCCCCATAGTTAATATTTATACTGTACAATACCTATCTTTGTACACCATTGATATATTCATTTATAATATTTATTTTTATAATATTATTCTGTGCAATATCTTATATTCTGACAATGACCTTCTGAGTGCAATATCTTATATTCTGGTAAGGGTGCATACGTGGTCATAATGTGTACGCGTGTATGAATCTGTGTGTGTGTGTCACAATATGCGCACGTGAGTGTATGCACGATTTTTATTTTTCTCATTTTTTAGCTGTTATTTTATTGTTTTTTTTAATCTTGTACATTTGAACTCCGCTCAGGCAGTGCGCCTGGATTACGTTGTGTGCACCACTGCAATGACAATAAAGTAATAACGTAAAAGTTTTTAAAAAAGTAAAAGATTTTACACATTTTTGTGAACTGGCAACAAGAGAATAAATGATAGAATAGCTCCTAAAGTAAGCACAAGCCTCTTATGGATCCAGCAGTGTGTGCAAAAAATTAGCGTAGCTGAACAGCTCGGATGTCCATGTGGATACATGGCTAGCATCGGCTGAAGTTTTATCTCACTTGAGAAAACGTGGAAGAAAATGACTCAAGGATAGTGTGGTAGGGAAATCCGTCAACTTCTTCTGGGACCCAAGATCTTTTTTGGGAAGTCGAGAATGTTATCTAGAGATTGTTAGGATTATTAAAGGAAGAAACTGACACATTTCAAGGGAACCAGGCAGCACTCAGTCTGGGGAAATCAGATAGTTTAAAACATCTGGAACAACAGAGCTGAAATTGTCCATCTGGTTCTGCCTGGAGGGAATCTTCAACAAAGCTGTGCTGACTTCACAAGGCATATAGATAAAGGTACCGATCTACCTGTTTATTCGTGAGTGCATTTCTTTCGACATGCAATATTGGATTAGATATCCAGATAGCACCGCTGGAAGTAATATTTCTATTTCAATTATTTTGTGGGATACGATCATTGCTGGCAAGGCTAGAATTTAATTTTGCTGTTGAGATAATGAACTTCATAAACCACTGCCTTCTTTATATTGAAGGCATTCCCACTGAAGGCAGAGAATTCCAGTTATGAACCAATGATGACTGAATGGTGAGCAATATCCCTCATAGTCAGAAAGGCACATGGCTTGGAGGGCTCAGCCTCAGAATAAATGGATGTACTTTTAGAATGGAGACGAGGAGGAATCTCTTTAGCCAGAGGGTAGACAATCTGTGGAATTCATTGCCACAGATGTCAGTGGAGGCCAAGTCTTTGTAAAGGGGAAATTGACAAGTTCTTGATCAGTAAGGGCATCAAAGATTATGGGGAGAAGGCAGGAGAATGGGGTTGAGAGAGAACAAATAGATCAGCCATGATTAAATGGTGGCATAGACTGCTTGGGGTGATTGGCCTATCTCACCTCCTATGTCTTATGGTCATAACGTTACAGATTATTGCATTACCATATTCACGTTATCTTTGTCCTATGTGGAAGACATTACAGTTTTCAAAGGTGCTTGATGAGTTGCTGTAGTGCACCATCTAACTGGTTCAAGCTAAATGTGTCTTGTACTGACGGTGAGGGATATTTATAGTGGTAGGGCGTGCATTGCTCAGGTCAGCAGCTTTGGCTTGGACGGTGTTCAATTGATCACTATTGAAGCCGTATTCTAGGCAAATGGACAATATGTCACGACTCATGAAATGGAAAGATGAGGTTCCAACATCCCATCTCTCCAAGGTGGACAAAAATGCTGGAGAAACTCAGCGGGTGCGGCAGCATCTATGGAGCAAAGGAACTAGGCAACATTTCGGGCCGAAACCCTTCTTCGGACTGATGCAGGGTGGGAGGGGGGGCGGGAAGAAGAAAGGAAGAGGAGGAGAAGTCAATGTTCAGGCCACTGGGATGCAGACTGCCCAAGCGGAATATGAGGTGCTGCTCCTCCAGTTTCCAGTGGTGCTCACTGGCAATGTAGGAGGCCCAGGACAGAAAGGTCAGATTTAGAAAGGGAGGGGGAGTTGAAGTGCTGAGCCACAGGGAGATCAGGTTGGTTAATGCGGACCGAGCGGAGGTGTTCGGAAAAAAGGATTGCCAAGCCTACGCTTGGTCTCACCGATGTAGATCAGCTGATATCTAGAGCAGCGGATGCAATAGATGAGGGTGGAGGAGGTGCAGGTGAACCTCTGTCGCACCTGCAACGACTGCTTGGGTCCTTGAATGGAGTCGAGGGGGGAGGTAAAGCGACACGTGTGGCATCTCTCAGTAGCCCTTGCTGTCTCCTCCCCTTCTCAGCTCTCCCTCAGCCCTCTGGCTCCTCATCTTCCTTTCTTCTTCCCGCCCCACCCCTCCCCCACCCTGCATCAGTCTGAAGAAGGGTTTCGGCCCGAAACAATGCCTATTTCCTTCGCTCCATAGATGCTGCCACACCCGCTGAGTTTCTCCAGCATTTTTGTCTACCTTCGATTTTCCAGCATCTGCAGTTCCTTCTTGAACACTCCCACCTTTCCAGTTTAACACCCCCACCTCCCTTCCATTCAGTGGTTCTATGTTTGTTGTTCTATATCATAGATAGCATTTTTTAACATTAATGTTGCAGGAAACAAATACATTTGACCAGATGTAAATGGAAAAACTCCTATGAATAATCTAACAAAATGAACAAAACTCATGTTTGGATTATCATGTTTCTGATTACTCAAAAATAATTGAATTTTTACATTCATTGTGCTAATAGAATTCTACTATGCCAGCTGTTGTGAGCCTGGCTAACAATTTGATGTTACGCCAGCAGATTAGACAATAGGTGCTGGAGTAGGCCATTCGGCCCTTCGAGCCAGCACCGCCATTCAATGTGATCATGGCTGATCATCCCCAATCAGTATCCCATTCCTGCCTTCTTCCCATATCCCCTGACTACGCTATCATTAAGAGCCGTATCTAGCTCTCTCTTGAGCGCAACTACTCCCAAGCACACAGACACCAATAGAAAAAGACTGGGAAGCTGGCATTTTACTGTTTGAAAATTACTTGCTTATTTCCAATTTCACTTCTGATGAACAGCCTTTACCAGGCTGAGGGAACTGTGCTGTAGAGCAGAATTCATATCTTTACCCAAAGCTAATTCACTTTGACACCAACACAGTGACATCAGCCAATGTGTCTCTCGTGCTCTGTATCAGCCTGCAGGGAGTGAACTAACCACTGCAGCAAAAAAAAAATCCAGAATCGTCATAACAATTCCTATGCACCTTAAAGCGGTCCAGATAAATGCCCCTAAATAAAATGCAAACCTCAGGAGTCATGGCAAGACCTCTTTGATTTAAAAACAACAGAAGAAGGGTCTTGACCCGAAACGTCACCCATTCCTTCTGTGCCGAGATGCTGCCAGTCCCACTGAGTTACTCCAGCTTTATGTGTCTATCTTCAGTTTAAACCAGCATCTGCAGTTCTTTCCTACACAAAAGAAAATCATGGATATATTTTGCTCACAGATATTTGCAAATCACGGATGAACCACTAAACCACAGGTTAAATGTAGACAATGATTAACTTTCCTGACAAACTATTCTCAAGAAAGCATCCATTAAATAAAAATAAATTATATAATGAATCACAGGAGAGAATTCATTAAAAGATGAGCTTTGATTTTTACAAAAATAGAATTCACGTTTTACATATTATTTTATAAATTTATTGCAACCTCAGTGAGATATGACTCGAAAGTTTAAACACCTTAATATACATTTCAATATATATTCATTACAACACAAGTACAGCTCATGCATTTTCATAGATGCAGCATCTTTGGCTGTATATATATTAATAAATATAAAGCGGTGAAGTATTAGACTTTTGATACAGATTAAGATTTGGGTTCACATTGTTCTTTTATCTATAATCCAAACCAATATTTCTTTGAAGCTTTTAAAAGTCCTGAACCAGATTCCTGCATCAGCTATCTCAACAATGGGAGAAATGTCCACAGGAACATTTAATAATTTTTCTGATTTCTAAAGCAGTATCATCAGACATGAGGTACAGAAGCCTGAAGTTGCACATCACCAGATTGAGGAACAGCTACTTTCCAGATCCATCAGTTTCTTGAACAAACCTGCAGCATCCCATTTCAAATTCTAGGCAGTCATCCATTTCCAGGCCGCGCCTACTGACCTTCACTGCCAGGCCAGGACTACCGACTCAATATGAAGCTTTCCATTCTAGGACACCCGAGATGTCTTTCTTTTGTAAATGTGGTTTCCCTTGTGCTGTTGTAAATGCAGCCCTCACCCCTGTCTCCACTGTACTGTAGTTCTGTTTTCGCTCCCCATTCATGCAGACAGACCAGAGATAGTTTTCCAGGTCCTCATCTTTCAACCCACCAGCCTCCGCATTCCACGCATCATCCTCTGACCTTTTCGTCACCTCCATCGTGATCCCATGACTAATCACATCTTCCCATCTACACCTCTTTCTGACTTCTGCAAAGACCACTCCCTCTACAATACCATTGATCACTCATCCCTTCCCACCCAAACCACCCCCATCCCAGTTACTTTCCCCTGTAACCATGGGAGATGCAACACCTGTCCCTATATCTCCTCCCCCACCTCCATCCAGGGTCCCCAGCAGTCCTTCCAGGTGTGACAAATGTTCACCTCCGCCTCCTCTAACCTCATCTACTGCATCTGGTGTTCCCAAAGTGGCCTCCTGTACATCGGCAGGACCAAGTGTAGACTCGCTGAACTGTTTCGCTAAACACTTAGGCTTGATCCACCTAGGCTTACCGGATCTCCCTGTTGTTAGCCACTTTAATGCCCCTTCCCATTAACATACTGACCTTTCTGTCCTCTGTCCACTTCCAGAGTTCACAAGCAAACTGGAGGAACAGCACCTCATTATTCCACTTGGGTCGCTTACAATTTAGCGTTATGAGTATTGAATTCTCCAATTTTAGTTAATCTCTAACAAACCCTCCTCCCCTTTTTCTCCCACACTCCCCCTCTATTCCCCTCCTCCCCATGACCTGCGCTGCACTGGACTTGCACCAATTTCTCAACTCCCCCTCCCCCTCCACCAACATTCGTTCCTCTGGTTTCACAGTTTGCAACTCTTCAATCCATTTGTCTCATACCTATTTTAAAATTCATGTTGGCCTTAGTCCAACCATCTATTTATCAAAACCCCCCTTGCCCGTGTTCACCTGTTATCTACCAGGCTTAGTCCTAGCTCTCCTCTCTTCCAGTTCTCCCCCCCCCCCCCCCTTTCCCACCCCCTACCATCAGTCTGAACAAGGATCCTGACCTGAAACATCTATCCATGTTCTCCAGGGATGCAGCCTGACCCACTGAGTTACTCCAGCACTCTGTCTTTTATTTGTATACCAGCATCTGCAGTTCTATGTTTCTGCACAATTCTAATTCTACATTGACAAAGGAATACTATAAACCACCTCTTGGACTACAATGGATGTTTTATTTTCTCTATAATTGCGTTTTTGCTCTGCTGTATTTTTTATTATTGTCTTGTGGAGTTTTATGTGGAATTTATGGATAATTTATGTTCTTGTCTATCTGTTTGAGTCTATGTGTCTGTGATGCTGTTGCAAGCACGATTTTCATCGTACCTGTAACTCACCATACTTGTGCATATGACAATAATCTCAAATTGACTTGGCTCCTTTACTAATACAAATATATAATGATTATTTACACTGGAAGCACTTAAAAGAACAGTTGATGTCCAACCATTCAAGTCATCTTAAGAAGGACAAACAGCTTAACAAGAGGTTTTTTACATACTGAGTAAGTTGTGAAGTGGATTTTTATTATTTGAACCTTGTACTTGCATTGTGCATAATGTCTTTACATCTATTGGTTTTAAATGCATCTGAGAATTTGTTGAATTCTGCATGCTGAGTCGAGGCAGTACTTTGAACATTCAAGCTTTGCATTTTTAACCTTACTTAATTTTTTCCTACAGACAATGTGACATGACATTCACACAAGCTTATGAAACATAAACTCAAAAACATTCCAAAATGAAACACGAGTATCCCAAATTCTGTTGGCTGGTTACTTGCTATAAGCAGCAGCTTCATGTTGGGGTTCCCTTAACGGGTGCGCAGTGGTGGAGTTGCTGCCTTACAGCGGCAGAGAACTGGGTTTGATCTTTATTACAGGTGCTGTCGACACTGAGTTTGTATGTTCTCCCTCTCCTTTGACTGTGTGGTTCTCCGGGTGCTCCGGTTTCCTCCCATATTCCAAAGGCGTGCAGGTTTATTTGCCTTCTGCAAATTGTCCATAATGTGCAGGATAGAACTAGTGTACAGAGGTGATCGCTGGTCAGCGTGGACTCGGTGAGACGAAGGGTCTGTTTCCATTCTGTATCTCTGAAAAACTGCTTCTCCCATATCTCATGAGATCAAGGGGAAAGTATCACATTTGTAGTGAGATGGAAATTTTTAGCTTAATTTAGTTTAGTTTATTGTCGTGTATAGTGAGTTACAGTGAAGAGTTATTGTTGCATGCTAACCAGTCAGCGGAAGCACAATACATGATTATAATTGAACCAGTGTACGGATACATGATAAAGGGATAATCTTTGGGTACACTCTGGAACCCGCCAGCTCATGTGGCCAGTCAGGCTCATCCCAATCTGTCACCATGGCCCCATGTGCAATTCAGCTCTTGAGAACTTAACCTGCTCTAACAAGTTGGGATTCAAACAATGGCTTGACGTTTCATTAATGATACAGTCTGTTAATACTAAGTATGCAGCTTTTGAGAATAATTCAAGGGCTTTAATGTACGGATGATGCTGCTGCGAGAGAGCTGTGGGTGGATCTGAGCAGGCAGGCCTGGCATTCAATCCTGTTGACTTGGCTGCAATCTCCTCTCAGTTTGCAGCAATTGTGATGAGGAACTTGGGCAAAGGAACACAGCACATGCCATTAAAGATGCCAATATTTATTTATTTAAAAGTAAGTTCAATCTTTGAGAGTCCTGACTCTAACTTGTCATAAGTGGCAGCTTCATGTTGGTGTTCCCTCAACTGCTTCTCCCACATCACATGTGATCAAGGTGGAAAGTATCACATTTGTAACGAGCTGGAAATGTGAATGGACTGCTGTAAAAAAAGGTCCATTCCTTTGCCATCTACATTGTTCAGAGGCTGGGTCCCAACTTAGCTGAGGAATTTAAAACGCTCAGATAAGCAGGCTTAATCTTAGTTCTTCTTCATGACTTTACTAGACATTACTGGAGTAGCAGACTGTGGTGCCACTCCTTTCCCCCATCAGGAGGCCAGGCTCAACTGCTGCGGAAACCAGGAATCCACCCCAAGAGGCAAACCGCCGAGCCCGAGCTCTGCCCTGCTCATCCCTGAGGGCCAGAGAGGGTTACAGTCTTTGCGAGACAGCGTGGAAACAAGCCCTTCGGTGCCAACCTGTGATCACCCCGTACACTAGCACTATCCTACACATGAGGGACAACTTTATAATGTACCAAAGCAAATTAATGTACAACCCTGTATGTTTTTTGAGTGTGGGAGGAAATCGAAGCAATGGGAGAAAACCCACGAGGTCACAGGTAGAACGTATAGACTCCGAATAGACAGCAGCCGTGGTCAGGATCGAACCTGAGTCTCCGGTACTGTAAGGTAGTAGCTCTACCGCTGTGCCACTATGCCACCCCAGGAAGGTTAAGAGATTCAGCAGCGGTAAGTGGAACCACAAAGCGCTCTGGATGTTACGAGGTCGGCTGTGGGAGGTTCGCTGGCTGATGTGCAGATTCAGATCGAGGTGACGGTGAAGTGTGCCGCTAGAGATGCTGAGGCAGCCTGGTGCTCAACTGGGTTGGTGGTGGGCAGCAGTGGAAGTTGCTTCACTTGGCCAGCCCGACCCTGCAACATTGCCAGGACAACAGGCCTTTGTGACCAGGTTAGTGTGCTATTCCTATACACTTGCACTTAATCTAAAATTGTGCTTAGTCTAGTAATTCTTTTACTGAACTTTATGCAAAAACGAATTTCACTGTACCTCGGTACATGTGGCAATAAAGTAACATTGGACACGTAAGGTGGGAGCGGAACCTGCATGTCCAAGCTTTACAAAGAGCAGTTGGAGAGTAGGGATGGAGGGAGAGGGATGTACGGAGGGGTTTGAGAGAGTTAGGGTGAGGTGAGAGGGTAAAGAGAGAGAGCATAAAGCGGTGTGGAGGGAGGGATGAGGGAGTGAGAGGATAGGGGGAGAGAGGGTACTGGAGAGAGGTTTGAGGGAAAGGAGGTTGATATAGTGGGGAGCGGAGGGAAGAGGAGAGGAATGTGGAAAGAGTTGTAGGGAGAAGGTTTAGAGGGACAGAGGTGAAGGGAGTGGGGGAGAGTGGAGAGTGGAGGAAAAGGGGCTGGGGGATACGGATGGAGAGGGGAAAGAGAGAGGAGAGTGAATGTGCCATGTACAGTGGTGTGGGTGCCTGAGGATGCTTGGCGCATTTTTGAGGCAGGACTCCTGTAGATCCTTTCAATGTTGGGGAGGTCAGTACCTAGTGATGGACTGGGCAACGATCATTGCTTTTGACAATCATCTTTGTTCCTTGCATTCGAGTTGCCGAACCAGGCCGTGATGCAAGCAGTCAATATGCTCTCTGCTGTACACCGTCGACAGACAAATCTTCTCATCTTTGAGAGCATGAATTAACTTGTGTCAAGCATTGTGCTAAATGTTTGGTACTAGAGTTCATTCAAAGTAGTTCTAGTCAAAGATTTATCCTAAATCCCCAGCATATTGGGACCTATGACCAGAGATCCTGGGAATTTGTGCTTATTGCATTTTCTGCTGTGGAATATTATCACTGAATGGAATGTGCATTTGTGGTACTGGGAGTTAAACAGTTTCTACTAATATTATCCAGTGGGGGGCAATAGATCATCAATGAGCAGCTAAATCCTCTCCTTTCCAAGACTTTTTTCCTTGGCTCTGCCTGTGTATAAATAACCCTGTTCTTTATTTTTATAAACCGAGATTCTCAAAAACAAGCAAAATTATAGCTTAAATGATCTAGTTCTTTGTTGTACATTTGAGGCTATCAGATTTAATAGGCAAGACATCCCTTGAGAACTATTGCTTTTTTCCCATTAATTATACAGTCTGCTATTACCAGGTATGTACAGCTTTTGAGAATAATTTAAGGGCCTTAATTTAACAGGGAGCAGAACATTGTTTTTAGAGAGAGAAGTGAATCCTGAGCAGACACTCTGACAATCAAAAACACCTACCCTTTCATGGGATACAATTCTGTTGACTTGGCTGTAATATCCTCATGGTTTAATGGAATGCACCATCCTGAGACGAGGAGCAGTGGACAGGGAGCACCATACAGTTGTCCTATCTTATTAGTGATACTTCTTTGACTCAGTGGTTGTGGAATGACATTGATAAACTGTGGAGAAATCCAGGGCAGAGAGCAGCTGGCACTTTCAACAGAAAGGCTCCAAGCAGCAGAGGGCAGCACTTTTGGGAATAAAGGGAAGAAAAACAATTCACTTAAAAATGAGTTTATGCAAGCAAATAAAAACTGAATTATTTCTCATGCACTAAAACCTTTTAACAAGGACAAGTGTAGCACTTGATAACCAATATAATTGCTGCCTAAGGTGTCTTCTCTCGAAATATATTAATGTGCATAGGATTATATTTCTAAATTTAGTTTCAATTTATGAGATGAAGATTCATAATAAATATCACCTTCTGTTTTCTCTCAGAAATAAACTGAAGATCACTGTCAAATTTTGTAATCCTTGACTATTTAGCCCAAAGGAATTCAGGCTAAATTTACTGTGAAATCTACACATCAATCATTGACAGAGTTGTAAAATGGGCAATATTGGAATGATCACCTGTCAAGATTTTCATCCGTGGATCTTAACCTAGTAGAAAATAGCTGGCAATAAATCTGTCAAGTACAGCATTACCAGATATTATGGCAGTTTAACTGGATGATCTTTAACAATGTGGAGCTGGAGCAGACTCGGAAACTCGATCTTTGGTTTCCTGTTCAGTTGACATTAAGAGGGTTTGCTGATATTTCGAGTGGACACAATTCTCTGGAAAGAACTCTCCTGCACTAAGATTAGAGCGCAATTGAGAGAAAACATAAACCTGAAACTAGTCCCATATTGATAGTATTATGGTTACACGATTAGCTATGTGTGTGCGGTAACTTTTTCACACAAAGGGTGGTGGATGTATGGAACAAGCTGCCAGAGGAGGTAATTGAGGCAGGGACTATCCCAATAGTTAAGAAGCAGTTAGACAGGTATATGGATAGGTCAGGTTTGGAGGGATATAAATCAAATGCTGGCAGGTGAGACTAGTGTAGCTGGGACATGTTGGCTGGTGTGAGCAAGTTGGACCGAATGGGTCTGTTTCCACACTGTTTCACTCTATAATTGTCTAACAAGCAGCTAAAGATTCGACTAAAGATTGATACAAAATGCTGGAGTTACTCAGCAGATCAACCCGAATCTCTGGAGAAAAAGGGTAGGTGATACCTTGGGTCGGATCCCTTCTTCAGACTGAAAGTATAGCATGCGGGAAGGGGTGTGTGTGTGGGGAAGAGCTGGACGTGGGGAAAGACCAGGACACACCAACAAATGACCTCAGGCAGGGTGCTGCCCAGGCGGGCCAATTGTTGGCTAGGGAAAGTGTGATCTCAAGAGAGATACAATGTGGTGAACTATGGCTGGAGTGCAGTGTATCAACAACTGATGTCCTTACCTAATGAAATTTGTGGGTGATTGAGAAGTGTTAGGCATCCATGTAGGTAGACGAAAAAGCTAGGGAAACTCAGCGGGTGAGGCAGAATCTATGAAGCGAAGGAATAGGCGATGTTTCGGGTCGAGACCCTTCCTCAGACTGATGTCGGGGGTGGGGGTGGGGGGGGGGGGGGGGGGGGGGAGGGAGGGAAAGACTGATGTCGGTGCGGGGCGGGAAAAAGGTGGAGACAGTAGGCTGTGGGAGAGCTGGGAAGCGGAGGGGAAGGAGGGAGAAAGCAAGAACTAACTGAAATTGGAGAAGTCAATGTTCATACCATAGAGGTGTAAACTACCCAAGCGAAATATGAGGTGCTGTTCCTCCAATTTGCGTTGGGACTCACTTGGCCATGGAGGAGGCCCAGGACAGAAAGGTCGGATTCGGAATGGGAGGGGGAGTTGGTGCTGAGCCACCGGGAGATCAGGTTGGTAATTGTGAACTGAGAGGTGGTGTTGGGCGAAGCGATCGCCAAGCCTGTGCTTAGTCTCACCGATGTAGAGCAGTGGACACCTCGAACAGTGGATGCAATAGATGAGGTTGGAGGAGGTGCAGGTGAACCTCTACTTCATCTGGAAAGACTGCTTGGGTCCTTGGATGGAGTCGAGGGATGAGGTAAAGTGACAAGTGTAGCATTTCCTGCAGTTGCAAGGGAAAGTACCAGGGGCGGGGGTGGTTTGGGTGGGAAGGGACGAATTGACCAGAGAGTTGCGGAGGGAACTGTCTCTGCGGAAAGCAGAAAGGGGAGGAGATGGGAAGATGTGGCCAGTGTTGGGCTCCCATTGGAGGTAGCGAAAATATCGGAGGATTATATGTTGTATGCGATGGCTGGTAGTGCGGAAAGTGAGGACAAGGGGGACTGTCCTTGTTACGAGGAGGGGGGTGGGGAGTGAGAGCGGATCTGTGGGATTTAGAGGAGACCTTGATGAGAGCATCATCTATAGTGGAAGAGGGAAAATCCCGTTCCCTAAAGAATGAGGACATCTCGGATGCCCTGGTTTGCAACACCTCATCTTGGGTGCAGATGCGGCATAGATGGAGGAATTGGGAGTAGGGGATAGAGTCCTTACAGGAA
The DNA here is from genome assembly GCA_963514005.1 of Raja brachyura. The sequence continues at coordinate 27,917,071 of OY740789.1, forward strand.
GCAGGGTGGGAATAAGTGTAGTCCAGATAGCCATGGGAGTCAGTGGGTTTGTAGTAGATGTCGGTCAGTAGTCTGTTACCTGCGATGGAGATGATGAGGTCTAGAAATGGTAGGCAGATGTCGGAAATAGTCCGGGCGGAGCTGGTCCTTACCCTCAACAACTTTTCCTTTGACTCCTCCCATTTCCTCCAAATCCAAGGCGTAGCAATGGGCACGCGCATGGGCCCCAGCTATGCCTGCCTCTTTGTAGGGTACGTTGAACAATCCTTGTTCGAGGCGTACCTTGGCACCTATCCTCCCAAGAAAATACCCATTACCATAGGCATCCATGTCGAGTTACCCAACAGCTCAGGGCTGGTACCGAAGGAAAACCAACCTGGTGAAGTATCCAAGCCTCTCCCAATGGCAGGTCGTGATATTTCCATGGACACCGGAGACACATTAATCTTCCTGGCTGGCTAGTTTTCCACAATAAAAATATTCATGCCTTTTACCATGCATCTCGTAGCATTAAGCACTGCTGGTTAATTCATGTATTGCAGGGGGCAATGGGTGGAGTGTGAACGATGCACACACCTTTTGATTTTACTCCAGAATTATAGGCTATTGTCAAAGGATCCAGATTGGCAGATGTAACAGTTGTGCCCAAAGCCACAAAAAACAGTAACAACATCCACTTATATGGTATATTTAACCTAACGTGTCTCAGGGTAGTTCCCTGGAGGGTTAATAAACAGAAGAAGTGCCACACAGCAACAGATCCCTGTGGGGAGATGTTGCAGTTTTTACCAACTAATTCCCATTGAAGATGTATCAGATCAGCAACCAAGCAGAATGGGACCGAATTTGTATCTCTGTTCTGTATTTAGCTTTGAGCAAAGAACTCACACCAAATACATATAAAATAATTTAATGCAAAAATGTAATTTACCCTGGGCAAGAATCGAATGATCATGGAACAAAGATGCGCACTTTTGGTATGTTTTACCATCTTGGCAGCACTGTGGTTAGGAAGAAAATGAATGTAAATCTCCAGCTGTTTGTCATGTCAACTTAGCATCTGCTTCAGAAGAAAGCTCCATGTTCAGGTAGATTCAAACACATCGGGGGATAAGCCTGGCAGCGCTCGTACATATGCTGAGAACGAAGACCTTCCATGTTGTCTAAAAGAATCCTTTAACTAGTTGAGAAATGTCCATAATAATGTCTTCTTTCAATCCCTCAAGCATCAAGGTATAGTGTGGAATAGTCTTTGGAATTCATGATTTGTAACCACGATTTTTAATCTTGCTTTAAAAAAAATTCATTCATTTGATATAGTTGTCGATCCAGGCAAGCTCTACATTATGTTACACAGAATTCCAAGTCAGTAGCAAATTTCATTAAGAGGAAGCAGTTTTTGAATGTTTGATTTAAGTCAAATTATTTTTTTCTCCCCCTGAGCTTAACCAGTTCAGATCAATTCCGATCAAACTGGTCATAAACAGGGGCAGGCACTGTATATGTTTAACAGACCTTTATATCTGAATTCAATTCAAATTGAAAATATTCACAGCTACAGATTTGTGGTCAGGGTTTCTGTGTGCTGGAAGAACATTGAATCTGAAGGTTAGAATTATTTTGTTTAGAATGATGTGCAATTGAATGGAAAGTTGTTTCCCTGAAACCTCAAATAATAACAAGAGGAAATGAGGAAGCATTTCCTGTGTGAACTACATTTGATGTTACCATCACTTTTCTTTGATCCTGGAGACGGAGCTGAATTTGTTAGAAAAAAAGTGCTTTCTGTGTTTACAATTTAGGTAAGTTAATGATCAGGTGAACTGTGCAGAGCCTTAGCTTGCAGCAGAAAGAAAAAGGGTTTCATTTGTTCTTTTGCAGTAAAATGGGATGTTGTTTTGTCTAGCAGCCTGGTAGGAAAGTATTGAAGATAGACACAAAACGCTGGAGTAACTCAGCTGGACAGACAGCAACTTTGGATAGAGGAATGGGAGACGTTTTGGGTCGAGACCCTTCTACAGACTAAGAGTCAGGGGAGAGGTAAAGACAGAGATATGGAAGGATAAGGTGTGAAAACATGACATCAAAGGGGACAGAATTCAAGGAAAATGTGCAATACATCATTGTTAGCTAAGGGAAGTTGACAACGAAGTGTACAAGGTAAGATTTAATCAGTCAGGCTGGTCAGAGTATAGCATGGGAGAGGGATGGAGAGAGAGGGAAAGCAAGGGTTACTTGAAGATAGAGGTCGATATTCAGACCGCTGGGTTGTACGTTTCTGAAGTGAAATGTGATTTCCTCCAATTTGTGTTGGGCCTCACTCTGACAGTGGAGGAGGCCCAAGACAGAAAGGTCAGTATGGGAATAGGAGGGGGAGTTAAACGTGTTTAGCAACCATGAGATTGTGTAGGATTAGGTGGACAGAGCGGAGGTGTTCAACATAATATTGGTTCGTTAACAGCACATTTATAGAGTTCAGTTACATTACGTTGTATTCTAATCAATGTCCAAGTGAGCAGATTAAATTAAAAGACAATCACAGTACCTAATCGTCAACTGCAGTCTTGTTCCAGTGCCAGTTCAATAACTCACATTAATATTGACTGCTACTGCATAAATAACATTCATTGCTTCAGCTCATATGTGGGATTGTTAATGAAGAAGATAAATTGTGATACGTCCACCTTAGTAAAGGTTTGTATCTTGGTTTAATTTTATTAATGGTGAGATATTAATGGTGAGAAGGAGGTGGAGAGAATGTTTCGAGAAGCTGTGGGAGCTGGTGGAGTTTAGAGGCTTATGTCGGGGAGTTGATTTTAGTGGAGGGTGGGGGGAGAGGGCCTTTCATTAAAAGTGAAATCAAAATTAATCTATGGAGATTAAAAACTGACTCTGTGTAAACCAGTTAGTTCTGTGCATCTCTTGAGAAACCGTATTAAGTCTGGCAATACTAAGTACATCCTCAGAATCGCATGCACAAATCAGGTTATGTACTATATAACACATGGTATTATATTTATATTTCCCTGTTCATATAGAATCATACAACATGGAGTCAGGCCTTTTAGCCTTTCATCCATGTTGACCAAGATGCCTCATCTAAGCTAGTCCTATTTGCCTGCATTTGGCCCATATCCCTCTAAACCTTTACTATCCATGTACCTGACCAAATGTCTTTTAGATGCTGTTATTGTACCTGTCTCAACTACCTCCTCTGATTGGGGAGGTGTTCCATATATCCTTGCGCTATTCCATATACCCACCACACTCCGTGTGAAAGGACTGGCAGTACAAAGTGTGGGGTGAGTCTCAGCAACAACGTATCCATATGCAGTTAAAGTGATTATTTCGCTGATACTCAAAAAATCAAAGGTGAAAACAAACTTCGAATGCTATGGCCAGCAGTTGATATGGGACCTGCACCAGGTTTAAATTTATGTTTTGCAATAGCCTTACATTTCAAAAGCATTCACTGGAAAGGTGGGCCAGAGAAACTCCACCTATGAAACATAGACATAGAAACATAGAAAATAGTTGCAGGAGTAGGCCATTCGGCCCTTCGAGCATGCACTGCCATTCAATATGATCATGACTGATCATCCAACTCAGTATCCTGTACCATCTCTCCATACCCCACAAGGGCCACATCTAACTCCCCCTTAAATATAGCCAATGAACTGTCCTCAACTACATTCTGTGGGAGAGAATGCCACAGATTCACCACTCTCTGTGTAAAAAATGATTTTCTCATCCCGGTCCTAAAAGACTTCCCCCTTATCCTTAAACTGTGACCCCTTGTTCTGGACCTCCCCAACATCGGGAACAATCTTCCTGCATCTAGCCTGTCCAACACCTTAAGAATTTTGTAAGTCTCTATAAGATCCCCCCTCAATCCTCTAAATTCCAGCGAGTACAAGCCGAGTCTATCCAGTCTTTCTTCATATGGAAGTCCTGCCATCCCAGGAATCAGTCTGGTGAACCTTCTCTGTACTCCCTTTATGGCAAGAATGTCTCCTCAGATTAGGAGACCAAAACTGTATGCAATACTCCAGGTGTGGCCTCACCAAGACCCAGTACAACTGCAGTAAACCCTCCCTGCTCTTGCACTCAAATCCTTTTGCTATGAATGCCAACATGCCATTCGCTTTCTTCACTGCCTGCTGCACCTGCATGCCTACTTTCAATGACTGGTGTACCATGACACCCAGGTTTTGTTGCATCTCCCCTATTCCTAATCGGCCACCATTCAGATAATAGTTTACTTTCCTGTTTTTGCCACCAAAGTGGATAACCTCAATTTATCCACATTATACTGCATCTGCCATGCATTTGCCCACTCACCCAACGAATCCAAGTCACCTTGCAGCCTCCTAGCATCCTCCTCACAGCTAACACTGCCCCCCAGCTTTGTGTCATCTGCAAACTTGGAGATGTTGCATTCAATTCCCTCATCCAGACCATTAATATATATTGTAAATAGCTGGGGTCCCAGCACTGAGCCTTGCGGTACCCCACTAGTCACTGCCTGCCATTCTGAAAACGACCCGTTTACTCCTACTCTTTGCTTCCTGTCTGCCAGCTAGTTCTCTATCCACATCAATACTGAACCCCCAATACCGTGTGCATTAAGTTTGTATACTAACCTGTTATGTGGGACCTTGTCAAAAGCCTTCTGAAAGTCCAGATATAACACATCCACAGGTTCTCCACTCTACTAGTTACATCCTCGAAAAATTCTATAAGATTCGTCAGACATGATTTACCTTTTATAAATCCATGCTGACGCTGTCCAATGATTTCACCACTTTCCAAATGTGCTGCTATCCCATCTTTAATAGCTGACTCTTGCATTTCCCTCACTACCGATGTGAGACTAACTGGTCTGTAATTCCCTGTTTTCTCTCTCCCTCCCTTTTTAAAAAAGTTAGCTACTCTCCAATCCTCAGGAACTACTCCAGAATCTAAAGAGTTTTGGAAAATTATCACTAATGCATCCACTATTTCTGGGGCTATTTCCTTAAGTACTCTGGGATGCAGCCTATCGGGCCCTGGGGATTTATCGGCCTTTAATCCATTCAATTTACCTAACACCACTTCCCGCTAACCTGGATTTCACTCAGTTCCTCCATCTCATTTGACCCCCGGTCCTCTGCTATTTCTGGCAGATTATTTATGTCTTCCTTAGTGAAGACAGAACCAAAGTAGTTATTCAATTGGTCTGCCATGTCCTTGTTCCCCATGATCAATTCACCCGTTTCTGACTGCAAGGGACCTACATTTGTTTGAACTAACCTTTTTCTCTTCACATATCTATAAAAACCTTTGCAGTCAGTGTTTATGTTCCCTGACAGTTTTCTTTCATAATCTATTTTCCCTTACCTAATTAAGCCCTTTGTCCTCCTCTGCTGGACTCTGAATTTCTCCCAGTCCTCTGCAAGGCTGCTTTTTCTGGCTAATATGTATGCTTCATCTTTTGTTTTGATACTATCCCTGATTTCCCTTGTTATCCATGGATGCACTACCTTCCCTGATTTATTCTTTTGCTAAACTGGGATGAACAATTGTTGTAGCTCATCTATGCAGTATTTAAATGCCTTCCATTGCCTATCCACCGTCAACCCTTTAAGAATCAAATGCCAGTCTATCTTGGCAAATTCACGTCTCATACCCTCAAAGTTACCTTTCTTTAAGTTCAGAACCCTTGTTTCTGAATTAATTATGTCACTCTCCATCCTAATGAAGAACTCAACCATATTATGGTCACTCTTGCCCAAGGGGCCACGCACAACAAGACTGCTAACTAACCCTTCCTCATTACTTAATACCCAGTCTAGAATAGCCTGAATCACCTGTCCTCTTGCAAATTTTAAATAACAATGATGTAGATTATGGGTTTAAACATTGCACATTAAACAGTGCAGTTAGAAAGCAAAAACAAGGCCAGGCAGTCAGAATATTTTTCTCGGGATGAAAAAATTACAAACCAGAGGGCATAGCTTTATGATTAGAGGGGCAAAGTTTAAAGGAGATGTGTGGGGTAGATTTGTTACACAGAGGGTAGTGTGTTCATGGAACATGCTGCCAGGGGTGGTGTTTGAGGCGGATACAATAGTGGCATTTAAGAGACTTTTGGATAGGCATATGGATATGCAGGGAATGGAGCGATATGGATTATGCATGCAGATAAGAGTTGGTCTTGGCATAATGTTCAGCACCGACATCATGGGCCAAAGGGCATGTTCTTGTGCTGGACTGTTCAATGTTTTATGTTCAATGTGTGCTGCTAAATATTTATTCCAAGGAACAAATCTGGAAATTTAAGCAAAAATAGATGACAACTCCATCAATATGATTGATGCAATTACTAACTTAAATACCCACAAAGCAATTAGAATCTCTACGAGAACATGCATATTCTCAGACTGGCAATAAAATTTACAACATAAGCATAATGTAACTAATTATGTATTTTAAGAAATATGATATTTATCACACAATACAATCAATGATCCCTAAGATTACTTAATATCCACATATTAAAGAAACAATTTAAATGTAATAACATCCAATAGTATTTTATTTAGATGAGGATTTTACTTAGGATCCATGAGCTGAATAGCCCTCTTCCCCACTGTTGTGGTTCTATGGTTATACCAAGAAGTAAGATAAATTTATGCTGGAATTAATGTGAAGCACATCTGGGAAATCTGTCATTGAATGCATCACCAATGCTCTGCCAACATTAGCGTGTGGGGATTATACAGGCAACCTAGGAAAGAAAATTCTGCAGATCACCTTCTGATGTGCATAAAATACAAAAATGCTCAATAGCATGGTGGCTCAGTTGGGAAGTAGATAACGTAATGTGTTACTGTGTTACAAAGCAAGCAGTTTTCCAACTAATCTTAACCGAGATGGTGGTATAGGGTCTAACAATTGCTCCTACTGGTTGTGAATTAGATATAACAGGGGGCTTACCACTAGGCTCCAAGAAAACAATTTATTTTACAGCATAACAAATTCATTCCATCGTAAAACAGAATTGTGTGGGAAGGAACTGCAGATGCTGGTTTAAACCAAAGAAAGACACAAAAAGATGGAGTAACTCAGTGGGATAAGCTGTTACTCCACCTTTTTGAGCAAAACAGAAATGAATGGATGAGCAAAGCAAACAGAAGCCATGACTGAAACTATACCAATATCTGCCAATACACACAGTTATTTTTCTCCACATGGCACAGTGGCATTGCAGATTGTGCTGCTGCCTTGAAGCACTGTAGACCCAGGTAGAATCCTGAACTCTGCCACTGTTTGAGTGACTTTGCATATTCTCCCTGTGCTTGCATGGGTTTTCTCCAGGTTCCCACTTTCCTTCCACAACCAGGTTAATTTGCCTCAAGTGTGTAAGTAAATGCAGGGAGTTGGAGGAATCTAGGGTGAATAAAATGGGTTTAGTATAGGATTAGTATAAACAGCTGACTGAAAGTCAATGTGCACTTTGTTGGCTGCAGGGCAGGTTTCTGTGGTGTATGACTCTTTGACTAAGAAAATGTATTGACTTTTTTAGTTTGAGAGATACTGTGGCATGGAAACACTGGTTCTGTTCTACACGGGACAATTTACAGAATCCAATTTTATATCGAAGTCTCGTGATGAGATTACATGAAGAACCCACCAGCCCTCATGTGCGGGATTTGGAGGCATTCAAAAATGCTCCAGCAGGTAAGCTGTTTTTGTTTGCAGGAACCGAAAATAGATGCAGCGGAGAGGCTGACAGGTGCGGCCTGTACAGCTACCACCGTTGAGGCTCCGGAAGGGAGCAGGCAGCCGGCCTCGGAATAAACTGGCAGGCGCGACCTGCACAGTAAGCTCCGCCAAGGCTCCAAAGGAGCAGCCCATCGCACCAGGCTCGGAGTAACTGGCAGGCGCGACGTGCACAGTAAGCTCCACTAAGACTCCAAAGGAGCAGAAGCCTCCAAAGGAGCAGCCTGTCCCACTGGGCGCAAAGACACTGGCAGGCGTGACCTGCACAGCAATGTCCGTTTAAAGCTTCGAAAGGGAACAGTTTGGCAAGTGTGGGGTCGAAGATGTGGACAGGCATGGCCTGCAAAAGGAACTTCACTGAAGCACCGATTAGGAGGTCTACCCAGGCTCAGAGACACTGGCAGGTAAGGTCTGCTTATTAACCTCTGTGAAAGCTCCGAAATGGAGCAGCTTGGCGACTGGGGCTCGGAAACACTGGCAGCATAGTCTGCTTAATACCTTCCACTGGCTCTGAAAAAGAGCAGGTTGGCAACCCGGGCACAGGGAGGCTGGCAGGGTGGCCTGCACAGCAACCGTTGAAAGTTCCAAAATGGAGCAGCTTGTTGGAACTGAGCTCAGGGACACTGGCATGGTGGCCTGCACAGCAACCTCTGTGAAAGCTTCCAGGAGCAGCTTGTCTACCCTGGTTCAGGGTAGACCAACTTGAAACTGGCTGTCCAAATGGATCATATAGGCCAGGAAAGCACTGCCGCAGCATCTATGATTGAGGTTATTAGGCTGCACACAAGAGTAAGGAAGGTGCATTTCATTGATAGAGGCTGTTAAACTCAGATATTTGAAGATATCTCCTGCTCAGAGGCAGGGAGTTTGAGGATTCCCTCAACACATGCTAAATTCTTTCAGCTTGGCTAGAAGGAGTTGCCGCTGGAACATAATTTGTCATCCTCTCGGGGATAGGTAAACCAGTAAAGGCCGAACTGGCAAGTAGCATTTTTACCTGATTTGCAGGTTCGTGTTGTAAAAGTAATAAATAATTAATTAATTAAATAAATAATACGAAGCAAAAGCTCCGTAAGGGAGCAGTTTGGCGACCCAAGTTCAAGGTAGGCCAAGGCCAAAGTGGCAAAATGTCCAGAAGGACAATATTGGGCAGGAAGATACTGCCTCATCATCCATTGAGGATATCATCTGTAGGCCTGATTGAGAGGCTGGTCGAAGGGAATGTGTTGCGCACACTGGTGACCAAGACAGGTAGTTCCAGTCCGAGGTCTGCGGCAGCAATACCTGATTCAGGGTTGCATTATGATATCTCCCACTCTGAGGAGGGGTGTTTTGAGGATTATTCGTGGAGACTCTGACTGTGAGGTAGTTGACAGTGAACTCGAATTTCCACATCAAATGGATGGTAACTCAAGTCTCAAAGGGATCTGCTGGCACTTGTGACTAAATTTGCCATCCCTTCGGGGATAGGAGAATCGTTAGAGAAAGAACGGGCAAGTAGCACTGGTTAATTGACTTCTCATCAGTGATTGAGAATCTCATGCAGGACACTGCTGGAAAGTATGCTAGTCCTGATTTCTGCCAGACACTGGAGGTCCGTAGGTTAATGCCACCAAATGGGGCTATCGGAAGGGTAAAACAAAGTCAAAAGGCTTTAAACTCCAGCGAGTTCAGAGAATTCTAAAAGAAGGATTATGGCATTTGCAAGGCCAGTGGAAGGAACTCAGCTGTCTGAATTGCAGTAGGCTCCTTAGCATTTTTGTGGAATGCACAGTCTAAACTCAAATTGTGTTTGGATGGTATAGGCCTGAGAGCAACCCAATATATGCTAATTTTGTGCAAGGATGGTATGTGCAGTCTGCAAGTATCTCTTTGGAGAAGACTTGGGCTAGCAAGTAAAAGTCTTGCAGGAGGAATTCAAGGCTGCGGTGGGTGTGGGAAAGACACCCTTTGTGGGTAAGACTCCCATTTACCTGCATGCAAATCATCCATACCTAACGAGTGGCAGATACCGCTACACTGAGGCTGGTTGGAGCACCAGGTCTACACAATTAAAACCAAGCCAGAGGGCTTTTTATTCGCAGGTTTTAACTCTCACCATGGGGTCAGCGCACTCCACATTCTCAGTATCGTTCCCCAGCTGGCCACGATGCCTGAGCCAAAAGGGACAGAGCAAAGTCTAGGGCCAGTTGACTCTATTGATCATGTGCCTAAGGCCATTTTTACTGGTGTCAGTCTCAGGGGTTGCTGGATCTTGGTGGCGGGGGGTGATAATCACCTTTTGCCAATTATTCTATTGGCAGCCTTGGTGGTTTTTATTGCAAGTGCTTTCTTTGAAACTGCCCTGATCACATCTACAGCCACCGTCTGTCTCGTCATAAACAGCAAAGCGACAATGAGGTGGAGGCCGTTGAGATATGCAAATATTATTCCATCAGTCGCATGAGATGTGCTGACGATATTCAAGTCGGGGATAGGTTGAGATGGTTTGACAAACAGGTGGGGACAGATAACCTCCGATCTTTCCATTTTACAAATCATAAACGGTTATAAGATTCAGTTTCTGGCTGATTAATTTACTCCGCGGCAAGAGAAGCCAAGGTTTCCGTACATACGGTCTAAAGAGGAAACTATGGCTATCCAAGTTGAAACAAAAACATTTCACAAAAGGATGAGCAGGCTGCCCATGAACAAGAGGGGTAAATTTCTAATATCTTCTCATGGTTGAAGAAAAGTGGAGGATGCCAAATCATTCTAGGATTTTGCAAGATGAACATGTGCTTGGTATAACCATTTTAAGATGGATAATTTTCATTCAGCAAAATAGCTGATTACAGAGGATTTTTTTAGGGCCTCAATCTCGAAGATGCATACTTTTCCATATCAATACACGAGAGTCATAGGATATATCTGAGGTTTATCTGGCAAGGCCAGTTGTGGAAATTTTATGCTCTACCTAAGGGGTTGACTTCAGCCCTAGGCTATTTACAAAGATTCTAAGGTCAATGCTGCCCTACTCAGGTCTAAAGGGCATTTTGTCATTGAGTTTATAGAGGCCATGCTTATTGTAGGGAAGAGATCAGGTGTCACAGAGTTAGCTGTTTCAACAACCAAGGCACTCCTAGAATATCTAGGGTTTGTTATTCATCCAGGAAAGTGCATACTGGAGCTGGCAATATCTATTACATATTTAGGTTTTGTCATAAACTCTGCAGATATGTCTCAGACTCTACACACAGATTAGACACGGGGTATTTATCAGTGGATGCCTCCTAAGATAATGCAAGATGAGGCAACATGAATTATAGTAGTGCCAAATTGGCCTACTCAACCATGGCTTCCATTGTAAATAAGTCCGCTGAAAGAAGATCCTATATTTGCTAAAGACACGAGCAATGGTTAGTTCAACCTATTTCTCGTGCATCTATCGCTGCATGGTTGTATGGAAAGTTTTGTGAAGAGACACATGTGAGCTACATTTAAACAGAAGTAGCACAGGTTTGTGGTTTTCTTTCGGTTTGGGTTTAAGAGAAGCGACTATGTTATAACGCAATTAACACTGCTCGTACTGCTTTGTCGTTGTATCTAGTACTATAAGTGGGACAATAAATGATTGGCTATTCACCCACTGTTGACTAAGGTTATGGAAGGTGACTTTTTTATGAACTCTCTAAAGCCTAGATACAAAGTAGTATGGATGTGTAATCAGTATAAATTTTTATGCAGATTATCATCAGCTGTATCCCTAAAGTTGGAGCAGTTACTCTTAAGTTAGTCATGCTTATGACACTGATTTAAGCACGAAGAGTACAGTCTTTATACAATCTCCATTTGGATCTCTCGGTCACATATCTGACAAGAGGGTAGGATTTTATGTGAATTAACTCATAAAGCAGAGCAGGCACAGTTGGGTACAAGTTGGAGTTGTCAGCATATCCACCAAATCGGAGATTGGGGTGTTTATTATGTAAAAAGGTACACTGAGGTTACTAAGAACCTATGAAGGAAAAGTTTCTTCATAGTTATATAATAGTTTCACAAGAGATTGTTGGTGCAGACTATTTCAAGATGGATAGAGTGTAAGCAGCTGAAAGCAGGAGTGAATACAAATCATTTCAAGTTTCACTCGACCAGGGTGGCTGGATCGTCAGCAGCCAATAGAATGGATATTCCCCTTTGATCGCTTTCTTGCAACAGCATAAGCGCACTTTCAGATGTTATAACATTTTGTTGAACATGTCTGGACGGTTGCAGATAGAATTCTGAACAGTGTTGCATGAGCAATTGTCTAACCCAAAGGCAATTGGGACTGTGGTCCAATTAAGGGCGGTGTACATGTATGTAAAGTTAGCATCATGTTCTTAATGGCCCATGTCTTTTCTACCATTTATGGTTTATCTGTTTAGTGTTTTCACATACAGATTTGTTTACTGCATGAAACCACAGGGCTTAGAAGGGTTCACGTAGTCTCATCACGAGACTTCGATATAAAATAGAAATATTAAATGAGAACTTAACGTTTGAAGATTGATCTTAATTTTATGAGAAGTTGGAGAGACTATGTGCCCTCCACTCCCAAGCCTGAATCTCATAAAGATCATTCGGTAAGCCAAGCGTTATTAATCTTTTTATAGTTTAATTTGGTGCAAGTGGTCTGTGGTTTCATACAGTTGCTTTGAAGATTGATGCGCATGCGGGCTGGTGGGTTCTTCACGTAGTCTCTCGCTCCAACTTCTCATAAAATAAAGATCAAACTTAAAACGGGAAATTCTCGTTTAATCTTTCTATTAATCTGCGATCCTGCACATCTTTGGAATGTGTGAGGAAACTGGAGCACCTGGGGAAAACCCACGCGGTCATGGGGAGAACGTCCATACTCTGTACAGCCAACACCTGTGGTCTCTGGCGCTGAAAGGTAGCAATTCTATCGCTGCGCCACCGTGGCGCCCTGAGCCATAGTGATGGGCGATGTGATCTGCTCTTCTGTTGAGCTAGGTCACAAATCCTGCCCTGCTTCCAATTCATTCACTAACATGCTGACATGAATATTTGTTCTGTTACAGTATGTAGCTAAAAATACAGGGACCTCTTCCCCAGTTCTTGTGCAGTAGGATTCACTACTGTACCATTTGTCTGATTACACAACTGAACAGCAGCTGCCTTTTCTCAACCTCAAAACATTATTTATTTAATTAGCAATTTACACAATAAACATGTTCATCTGCAATCTTGGTCGGAATTCTGATTCTGCTTAATTGGGAAATTGTGCAAAGTTTAATCAGCGCTGATGTGAGAAATATTTCCAACATCATTAGCACTGTTTAAACATGGGAAAAAATTCCTTATTATTAAATTGTTCAAATTAATAGTGACAAGCTTTGCAGCATGTAATTAGGAAAGTACCATGCAGGAAGTGTTTTTATTTGCCCCTACATTGCAGTGATTCATCTTCTGGGCACTGTTCTAATATTTATCAACTCATAATTTCTCACAGCGGGTATGGAGTCCATTGAGACCATGCCAGCTCTCAAAACATTCCCATCTGTCTCATTTCCCGAAATTATTTTCTTATAACATATTCCCTCTCACGTGTCCATCAATTCCTCTCATGTATCAACTCTTCTGTCACCCAGCTGCATAATGGACAATTTTCAGGGCCAATGATCCTGACAACCAGCATGTCTCTGGGCTGTGAGAGGAAATGACAAAATGCACATTGGCAGCTTCACTGGAGCTGAAAAGACCCCCCATAAAGTGCTGGAGTAACTCAGTGGATCAGTCAACATCTCTGGAGGACAGGGACCCTTCAGGTTGGGACCCTTCTTATGCAGCTGTAATATCTGCAATACCCATTCATCCTTCCTTCAAGTATCTGCACCTCTGGGATTATTTTTATTTAAATGCATTTGTGGGACACTAACTTAAAACTATCAATAAACGACAGCATGGTGACATAACGGCTGAGTTGCTGCCTTACAGCATCAGAGATCCAGGTACGATCCTGACTACAGGTGCTGTCTGTACGGAGTTTGGCTTGGTAAATTGGAAATTGTCCTGAATGTGTGTGTGGGCATCTCTGGTGGTGTGGACTTGGTGGGCTGAAGGGCCTGTTTCCACATTGTTATAGATAAACTAAACTAGACAAAACTGGACTAAACTAAACTGAATGGCAATTATTTTGCACTTGGTCCTCATACAAGGCTTCAATTAGCTTTCCTCTGATACAAGAAATGAAGATATGAAACACACATGATGTTCAGTTAACTTATATAGAAACACTCTGAACCAACCTGACACAATTTATCGCACTTCATCTTTAGCAAAGAACAACTGTAAACATCCCACCCTGCTGCAAGAGCACAGCTGTTCAAGTTCCTTTGTTCCCCACTGAAAGTAAGCGACAGATTGTGTGTTTACAAAATAGTTCATCAGGATTACATTAACATAATTTAGCAGTCAACTCTTATTACTAAATGTGTAGTGCAGCATTTAAAGTAAGGCATACCAAATGGACTGGCTTAATTTTCATGAAGCTTGAGCAATGTTGATAGCAGAGAGGAAATGAATAAACTGGCCAATTACACATCCATAGGCTAATGTTGGTAAAAGCGAACGGCTGATTAATTTAGTTCTCACATGCTCTGATTTCGACCCCTTGTGCTACGGGAAATTTCTCTTTAGAGTCATATAGCACAGAAACAGGCTCTTCAGCCCAACCAGCCCATGCTGATGAAGATGCCTCAACTACAGTAGTCCACCTGCCCATGTACGGCCCATATCCCTCTAAACCTTTCCTATCCACGTATTTGTCCAAATGACTTTTAAATATTGTAGGAAATTTAACTTTATGTACTCTAAGAAGACTATTCCTGATAAAATATTGATACACTGTTAAATATTTTCTTAACATTCATCTCCAAGGAGACCAAACTGTATGTGCAGTTATATTTTACAATCAAAAATGAAGAGAGGAAACATGAATTAAAATATACAAATAAAAATTGGGCCATTGAAAGAGAGACTCGGGTATGTACACATTTGTTGAAGGTGACAAGATAATTTTGGAAGGCTGTTTCATAGAAATATTCAGGACCATTTGACTTTATTAATCGTATGGGTTAAGGTTATGGTATGAGTGCAGGCAGGTGGGACAAAGAGAAAAAAGTTGTTCGGCACGGACTTGAAGGGCCGAGATGGCCTGTTTCCGTGCTGTAATTGTTATATGTTATATGTTATATGTTATATGTATATACCAAGGTGCCTAGAATTCAGTTGGAATGTGTTTAAAACTGAAGGGAAACTGTAGAAGAGATTCACTAGACGGGTACCAGGGCTAAATGATTTCAGTCATTCGAAGAGATAGGAAAGGATGGAATGTGTAAGAAGGAACTGCAGATGCTGGTTTAAACCAAAGATAGACACAAAAAGCTGGAGTAATTCAGCGGGACTGGAATCACCTCTGGAGAGAAGATGCCTTCAGACTGGTTAGTGATAAGGGAAAAGAGAGATATAGACGGTGACGTGGAGAACAATGAATGAAAGATATGCAAATAAGTAATGCTGATAAAGGAAACAGGCCATTGTTAGTTGTTTGTTGGATGAAAATGAGAAGCTGGTATGACTTGGGTGGGGGAGGGATAGAGAGAGAGACGGAATGCCGGGGCTTCCCTTGGCTGTAAGCTGCCCAAGCGAAATATGAGACGCTGTTGAGTTGCTCTTAGAAATTAAGAGGTTAAAGGAGGGTACACAAAAGGCTGGAGAAACTCAGCGGGTGCAGCAGCATCTAAGGAGCGAAGGAGATAGGCAACGTTTCGGGTCGAGACCCTTCTTCAGACGTCTGAAGAAGGGTTTTGACCCGAAACATCGCCTATCTCCTTCGCTCCTTAGATGCTGCTGCACCCGCTGAGTTTCTCCAGCCTTTTGTGTACTCTCGATTCTCCAGCATTTGCAGTTCCTTCTTTATCAAGAGGTTAAAGGGTACTGGACAGTGAATCAAAATTTGATCGAGAATGGTTGTGATAAAAAGAGATAATGATTCATGTAGCAGAAGGAACATAAACCTGAGGACACTGGTGTGAGGAATGTGTTTTGATTAGCAAGTTGCTATGATGCGAAATGCACTGCGTGAAAGCGCAATAGATTCAAAAATGAGCATTCAATGGACATAAAAAGAAGAGGAAGTCTCATAACAATGAGCAAAGGGCACTGGAGTAGGATTAATTCAATAGTTGGTTAGAAACCTGCATGGGCCAACTATTCTTCTCTGATGCACCATTCTAAACTTTGGTAAATCTTAACTTGATTCAAAAATTTGAAACCAAAAATAAATCATTTTTGAAAAACAGATTCTTTAGTTATTATTTAGTTTAGTCCAAAGAAAATTCCTGACCCAAAATATTGCCTTTCTGTTTCTCTCAATAGATGATGTCTGGCCCACTAAGTTCCTCTAGCAGTTTGTTTATTGTGCAAGATTCCAGCATCTAGCTGTCTCTTTGTCTTCAATATTTGATACCAATACCCTCTGAATTTACTGCTTCTTTTTCTGGAGAAGGTCTCCATTGAGCTCTGGTATGTTGCCTCATGGCTCCCCTGGATTCAGCCTTGCAAGTTCACAGGCTATCCTGAACTTATTCTTTAATATCCTTTGCTATAAGAGGCATTGAGCCATTTTGCCCTTATTTTTAGTCATCTCCAGCCTCGACTTACAAATGGTTAAGCCTAATCGAGGACTCCCCACAATTCTTTAGCTCCCATTGGAACTGCTCCACTTGGTCAGTATGCATCGAGAAATGTGATACAGGAACCATATAACCATATAACAATTACAGCACGGAAACAGGCCATCTCGGCCCTTCAAGTCCGTGCCGAACAACTTTTTTCCCTTAGTCCCACCTGCCTGCACTCATACCATAACCCTCCATACCCTTCTCATCCATATGCCTATCCAATTTATTTTTAAATGATACCAACGAACCTACCGCCACCACTTCCACTGGAAGCTCATTCCACACCGCTACCACTCTCTGAGTAAAGAAGTTCCCCCTCATGTTACCCCTAAACCTCTGTCCCTTAATTCTAAAGTCATGTCCTCTTGTTTGAATCTTCCCTATTCTCAAAGGGAAAAGCTTGTCCACATTAACTCTGTCTATCCCTCTCATCATTTTAAAGACCTCTATCAAGTCCCCCCTTAACCTTCTGCGCTCCAGAGAATAAAGACCTAACTTATTCAACCTATCTCTGTAACTTAGCTGTTGAAACCCAGGCAACATTCTAGTAAATCTCCTCTGTACCCTATCTATTTTGTTGACATCCTTCCTATAATTGGGCGACCAAAATTGTACACCATACTCCAGATTTGGTCTCACCAACGCCTTGTACAATTTTAACATTACATCCCAGCTTCTATACTTAATGCTCTGATTTATAAAGGCTAGCATACCAAAAGCTTTCTTTACCACCCTATCTATATGAGATTCTACCTTCAAGGAACTATGCACGGTTATTCCCAGATCCCTCTGTTCAACTGTATTCTTCAATTCCCTACCGTTTACCATGTACGTTCTATTTTGATTTGTCCTGCCAAGGTGTAGCACCTCACATTTATCAGCATTAAACTCCATCTGCCATCTTTCAGCCCATTTTTCCAACTGGCCTAAATCACTCTGTAGACTTTGGAAATCCTCTTCATTATCCACAACACCCCCTATCTTGGTATCATCTGCATACTTACTAATCCAATTTACCACCCCTTCATCCAGATCATTGATGTACATGACAAACAACAAAGGACCCAACACAGATCCCTGAGGCACCCCACTATTCACCTGCCTCCAACCCAACAAACAGCCATCCACCATTACCCTCTGGCTTCTCCCATTCAGCCACTGTTGAATCCATCTTGCTATTCCTGCATTTATACCCAACAGTTGAACCTTCTTAACCAACCTTCCATGAGGAACCTTGTCAAAGGCCTTACTGAAGTCCATATAGACAACATCCACTGCTTTACCCTCGTCAATTTCCCTAGTAACCTCTTCAAAAAATTCAAGAAGATTAGTCAAACATGACCTTCCAGGCTTAAATCCATGTTGACTGTTCCTAATTAGACCCTCTTTATCCAGATACTTATATATATTATCTCTAAGTATCTTTTCCATTAATTTGCCCACCACTGAAGTCAAACTAACCGGTCTATAATGGCAGGTATGAAAATATATGATGAACAAGTATGAAAATAAAGTTCACCATGGAACATCTGAGTTGTGTTCTGAGAATGAAGAATAAGAATTCTCAATTTCAAAACATTACAACTGAGTCAATTTACTTCAAAGGTGTGAATGACAGTGAGAAAGCAGTGTTTACCGTTCCAAGTGGAAGTGGGCTCGCGTAAAAGGTAAAATAATGCTATTAAAATGATTTTCCTTCCTCAACTTCTATACCTCTTTCAATCAATTCCGATATATCTCCCTAGAAATTTCTTTAAAAAAGTCAACTCTTTATTGTAACAAGTTTTATTTGGCATTATAAGAATCACAGAATAAATAAAAAACACTTATGTAAACCCAAGACGAATGGAGGATTAGCCTTACCAATTTTTTAATTTTATTTCTGGGCAGTCAATGTCAAAAACTTAAATTTCTGGTTGGACGATATGGATCAACAACCAGACTGGTTAAAGATGGAAAAGGAGGATTGTCTGCCATTTGAAATTGCCCCGATTCTGTTAACTCCTACAAAATTGAATAAAAAAATCTATAGTGAAAATCTAATAATACATAGTGGTATTCGAATTTGGAAACAAATAAAAAATACATTAAAATTGGATAATTTATCATTTTCGCTCCCTATTGCAAATAAAGGGCCTGTCCCACCAGCATGCAACTCGATGCGATTAGCGCGACCTAACGTGGTCGCTTGAGCCGTCTGGCGTCGCGGGGCTGGTCCCACTTCGATCGCCGGAGCCGTGCGGAATTGTGCGGAGTTCGTCCCGAGTTCGTCCCGACGCCGCGCGGGGCTCCGAAAAACCGACAATGTCCAAAAATCCCGCGCGGCAACGGTTTGTCGGCTCGCAGTCGCAGCGACATTTACACACCGCCCGGACATCGTGCCTCCGTGAAACTATTTGTAAGTGCCTCCGTGACCCTCTATGTGTGTGGCTCCGTGGCCCTGTATGTGTGTGTGTCTCGGTGCCCCTCTCTGTGTGCCCCTCTAAGTCCTGGCAAACTTACCTTGGACTTGCTTCAAGTTCGCCTCGCTTTGCGCCACGTTGCGCCACTCACCCAACCTCCGCGCGGCCCCTACTGCCGGTTTAGTTGCGCTTGCCGTATGCAGGCGCATGCTGGTGGGACCGGCCCTGAACTGGGGATCACCCGACCTCCGCGCGGCCCCCGCTGCCGGTTTGATCGCGTTCATCGCATATAGTTGCGTGCTGGTGGGACAGGCCCTTAACCCTTTATTTAAGCCTTCAGTATTGGATAAAGGTTTTGCACAATGGAAAAATTGTGGAATTAAAAAGATGGGACATCTTTATAGAAAAGGTGTGTTCCTTTCGTTTCAGGAGGTACAACAGAATTATGGATTACATTCAAACAATTTTTTTAGATATTTACAACTGAAAGATTATGTTAAATCACAAACACAAGAATATAGAACTAGAGAGCCAGAGATTCTAGATGAATGTTTAACTAAACACCCCTACACAGTCAAATTAATATCTTACATTTATAATATTATTTTAGATAGTGAAAATCCATCGACGGAATTACATAGACAAGCATGGGAAAATGAATTAGTTCAACACATAACGAAAGATATTTGGGATGAAAGTTTACAACATATACATCAATGTTTGTTAAACGCCAGACATTCTTTAATACAATTTAAAATATTACATAGATTGCATTATTCTAAAACAAAATTAAATAGAATTTTTCCTAATATTTCTCCTATCTGCGATAAATGTCAATATTCTGAGACTAATTTAATCCATACCTTTGTAAGTTGTATAAAAATTAAAACATTTTGGGTGGATATTTTTTAAATTATTTCCGTTGTGGTTAATACTCAACTGGAGCATGATCCTAAATTAATAATACTGGGCATATCTGAACAATACCTAAAACTTGCAATAAACCAAATAAATTTCCTTGATTATAGTATAATAACTGGGAAAAAATTAATATTAAAATTTTGGAAAAACCCTGCATCCCCCACAATCAAAATGTGGATTATGGAGATGTCGGAGGTCTTAAATCTGGAAATAATTGTCTTAATTGACAAACCAGAATTATTTACTAGAATATGGTCTCCGTTCATAGATTATTTGAAGGGGTAGAATGGGCCGGCGCTGATACCTGACGGAAGCTTGAACCCAGGACTAGATGAATAGCGGGTACACAAAAGGCTGGAGAAACTCAGCGGGTGCAGCAGCATCCAAGGAGCGAAGGAGATAGGCGACGCTTCAGGCAAAAACCCTTCCTCCTATGTTTTCTTACCTACGAACCTATCTCCTAAGTTGTATTATGGATAGTTTATTCTATTTTTCTATTTTTCTTTTTCTTTATTTTTTCTATCTATTAAAAAAAAATAATTAAAGTCAATGTTAATATGTAACTGATAAATGAAGACCCCAGCTACATTGGTAGCGGAATCCCTGGAATCCTGGATATTTAATATATAACCGTTTAACAAAGTTTGTAGTGGTTCGGACTATGATATGTACATGCCTCTAATAAAATTTAACTTAAAAAAAAAAAGAAAAGGAAGTGGGCTCGTTTAGACGGAGAATTCTAGGATTGTCTCAGAGCGTAAATACAAGGGAGAGGAGCTGTACAGAGGAGTAATGGTGGAGGCATAAACAAGGATGTAAGGCAATTCGAGACTATAGACACAATAAATATTTTTGAGCTAAAATTAGAGATTTTGGAAATGATTTGGAACTTACCTGGCAGGGGAAAGACCTTGATCAAAAAGGCGGTTCTCCCAGGACGAGGCTATCCCATAGCACTTCGGGTGACGCCTGCGATGTCCCCAAATGTGGGATACTCTACTGCAAAATGTGTGGTAGTGGGGGTATAAAAAATGGTGGAGTCAGGGGATATGGGGAGAAGGCAGGATTGGGGTACTGATTGGGGATGATCAGCCATGATCACATTGAATGGCGGTGCTGGCTCGAAGGGCTGAATGGCCTACTCCTACACTTATTGTCTATTGTCTAATGTATATTTTAGAACCTGGAGTCTGCACACTGGATCCCTTTATTTTAAGATCCACATGAACCAAAATTGATTTTGCTTAGTGTATGCTAGTTATTCATCTTTCATTGCCATGGGAATCTGAATCGGCAAAGCCCTTTTTTTAACTAAAAGTAACCTGCACCTCCACACTCAACCCATTCGCATCTCCCTAACTCTCTGGCTCTGTTCTTCAAATGTCACTAATCAACAATCAGGCCTCTAAAACCCCTGTCTCACGGTGCGAGTAAGCCCACGAGTGACCCCGAGTTTTCACTCGTGGTGATCACGTACAGCCAACATAGCAGGAACGTCGGAATTCACGCGATCAACTTGTCCACTCGTGGCGCTAACGGCAGGTACCCGTGAAACTTATGAACTTGTGAAAAAAGTCAAACATGATTGACTTTTTCCACGAGTCAAATTTAGTGTTCAAGTTTAAAATTGAAACATTTAGACTCGTTGTAAGAACGTAGGGCCCGTGCGTTTACCTTTGTGATTTGTGCGTCTATCGTGGGAACTCTTTAAATTATTTCAGTGCCATTCACCTGTCGAGTCTTTTTTTTTTGTTTATTTTTGTTAGAAGTAAGTACAATAGTGTGGTACTTGAGTACCTAATACATTCATACATATTTCCATTCTTGTACAACTTCATACTTTTGATTTAATAATAAAAGAACAGTGGAAGAAAAAATAAATAAAGAGTGTTGGAATAGATAGACAAGCGAGTAGAAACAGATAGCAAAAGAAATAAAGGACATAGAAGAGAAGCTGAAAAGATTGAAATAGAAGGAGAAAGTAAAGAAAAGAGAGATTAGGAGAGATCTACCTATTTCGTATTTTTGCCCATCCGTCACCCGGTTCTAAACCATTTAATTCCTGAGGTTATGTTATGTTGCACCCTATGCTTGCAAAAAGTTGATAAAAGAAGACCAAGTCTTTGAGAATTGGTCTACTTTGCCTAGTAGGAGAAATCTCATTTCTTCAAGATGAAGCATTTCATACATATTTGAAATCCACATTTTGGATGTTGGCGTGATTGCATTTTTCCAAAATTTGAGTATGTTTTTTTGCTGTTATTAGACCGTAATTAAGAAAAGCTTCTTGGAATATAGTTAGTTTACTTCCCTCTTCCATTGATCCAAAGATAATCAGTTCTGTATTGGGGTTCAATTTTGTGTTAAATTGTTTTGTAAAAATTCCAAAAATTTCATTCCAAAATTGATACAGTTTTATACACAAGACAAAGGAATGTGCTATAGTGGCAGTTTGAGTAAGACATTTGTCACTGATGTGGGAAACATTTGGGAATATTTTATTCAGTCTAGTTTTAGAATACACCCTCGAGTCTTAATCACAAAATTTAATTCACCCTCGACTAAATATTCTTTGTTTTTTTTGGTAATTTTCGTCGTATTTTCCCTTGTGTACAATTTTATATATAATGTATTTTTGTCACATGAGCAAAATACATGAATGAACCCATTTCGTAAGTGTTTATTTTATTCAGCTTTAACATCCTAAAAATATGTTAAAAAAACTAGGAGTGAAAAAAAAGTTTAATTACCACAGGAGTTGGAAAATCATTCTATTAGAATGATAAAAAAACATTACAACATCTAAACACTGGGCTTCAGCCCTATCCTACCGTTTCGGGCTTTGATTACTGCAGTTATTTCTTGGAAAATTAGCTATAAAAACCATGAAGTGTGCGATTTAATATATTTTTCTCCTACTAATATCTTTCTATATCCCTCCCCGAAAGCTCACAAAACCACCAAATATCAACTTTGGTAGCTACATTTCTACACAAAATAAAGTTACAGTTCAACAGTTGCATATGGCGATCCTCCAGTGTTGCCATTTATAAACGTATGAACACACTAGCTCGTCTGATCTTCCCTAAACGGTTATATTACAGTAAATTTTGGGAAATATCCTGTTAGTTTGAAATTAGAAAACCATAGGTATAGATAAAAGCATATCAAAGTTCCAGCTCCACTGCCATTAAAACCAATGTGCTTACTAACTACTTTAATGGCAATGTCTTTTTTTAAGTATAGAAAACAAAATCTGGATAAATTTTGTAATTCACCCTTCACCCACCCCTCTAGTTTCATTAACTCCATAAAATAATTTCATTCACGCTTGGGTGAACGATTCACCAGTTTAAGAAGCACAGTTAGCGCATTGCATCTGTAAAGTGAAATCAGACTTCAGGAAGAGTGTCCGAACTTCCGGACAGCAACGGGCTGCGCGTCGCTGCTTTCTGACATGAATGTTGGATTTTGGGGACGCGTAGATTTACAACCAATAGCGATTACAAGATCACAAGATTCCTGATTTACAGCCTGTAAATGATCACAACCACCGCTCGGTCACTGCCCACGTTGATCAGACCAAACTAACATAATCAGTGTGAATAGAGTATTCACAAAGGGATTTTTTATTCCTCTTCCAAGTACATTCTATAAATAGATTGCTGGGTTTTCTCCACTCTATCTTTCACTCAGGCGCCTTTCCTCCCCTTCTATCTGTTTAGGATTCACTTCTCTCCACTATCTTTCCTCTCAGATCACATTCGCGCTCTTTTTTTACTCAGCGGGCAGGCAGCATCACTGGAGAGAAGGAGAGAGCGCTGACCGGTAACCCTGGGTCTTGCGGTCCGGCCAAGAGGAGGTGATGTGGACATTGCTTCCGATCGATGTCTCTTATGCACTCCTCAGAAGAACTAGGTGCGGTCTTCACCATTATGGCTCCCAGCCTACAGGTTTCTGATCTGAACAACTAACTTCTTCCCTATTTCTCCTCCACCCACCCCCCCCCACCCCCTATTTCCCTCTCCTCCTTGGCGCTATTGTTCACTCACACCTTCCCTCCCTCCCTCCCTCTCGCAGGGCTTGGTTCAAAGGGGGCAATGAGCCAAGCGGGGTCTGAACCCTTTCTGAAAACGAGCGCAAAGGGGAAAAAAAGTATTGTCAAGCGCTCCAAACCGTTTAAAATAAGTAAATGCGACCTTGGCTAATAATTTCAAAATAAATCCTTATACGAAACCAACACCCTACAAACTCTATGTCTCTAACGCTGCCTGTTGCCTTGTGTGGGGTGTGTGTCGGAGAGAGGGGGTGTGGGTGTGGAGGGGACCCGATGTGAATGTTACGACTATAGGATGGCGAGGTTGGGCTCTGAGCTGCAGTGAGAAAGTGGAACATCGCATAAATGACATACCCGTGGGAACTCGGTTAAACACTTGATCATAAACGTGAAATCTCGTACACAACCACGAGTCTGTTTTTTTTCTTTCACTTGGGGTCACTCGTGGGTGGACTCGCACCGTGAGACAGGGCCTTAACTCTTTGCGCCTCACACATTCCCAAACATCTCATGACCCAGACCCAGTCCCAAAATCGTCAGATCTTCCATTTACTGCAATGTGTGCACCCAGTTCCTTGACATTCAGAAATGCCACTGTTTGGTGTGGTGTCCCATGTTTCAAACGGGCAAGATCATGCAAGAAAACAGCCATTTAGTGGGCACTGAAGGCACAGTTAAATTCCTAAACAAAATGTGCTTTGATATCTTTGGCAACCGATAAAGCCAGGATATGTGGCTTAGCAGGCAGACTGATTCCTTCAGCATATTGATGGTTAAGGCTTATTCAAGATCCCAGTTGTACCATCAAATGTTAGATAGATAGACACAACATGCTGGAGTAGCTCAGCAGGTCAGGCAGCATCTCTGGAGAAAATAAATAGGTGAAGTTTCTGAGTCTGAAAAAGAGTTTTGACCCGCAACTTCACCAATTGAGCAGATTGATAACAATGGGGAGGGTGCAAAAGTTATGAATTGTTCATTGAAATTTCACCAAATAAAATTATAGTAGTGAAAGCTTGGATATGAAGTAACGAGCAGATGCCTTACACAGTCCAGTAGTGCCACATAAAGCTGATTTGGTTTGCGTTGTTCTTTCTCTATAAAATAATTCAAGACTTTAAGTGGAAAGTGGTGCAGTGGTAGAGTTGTTGCCTTACAGTGAAAGAGACCGAGTTCGAGACCTGACTACGGATGCTGCCTGTACGGAGTTTGCATATTCTTCTTGTAACGCCGTGGGTTTTCTCCAGTTTCCTCCCACATTCCAAAAAACGTGACGGTTTGTAGGTTAAGTGGCTTCTGTATATTGTCCCTCAGGCATAGGATAGAATAGTAAGATTAAATGAGAACTTACCAGTTTGAAGTTTGATCTTTATTTTATGAGGAGTTACGATGAGGAATTACGTGAAGAAGCCCCGCCAGGCGCATGCGTGTCATACTTCAAAGCAGTGGTGTGAACACACAGAAACTATAGTCAAAATTATGTAGTGAGACTCAGAAGACTAGTACCAGATGATCTCAGCGATTATGAGGGCCGGGAGCGGAGGGCACATAATCCCTCATCGTAACTCCTCATAAAAGAAAGATCAAACTTCAAACTGTAAAGTTCTCATTTAATCTTACTATTTTCCTTTGGAGTCACGTGAGTGACTATGTGAAGATTTCAAAGCGCTGTGATTTCATGCCGTAGATCCATTCCATACGACACACTGCTTCAGTTGACACAGTAGTGAATCAATAATGTATTGAACATTGCTTCGAATTATCCAATAAACATTTTTTAATAATAATAAACAAAACAGTAATAACCCCTCTGTCCCAGGGGGAAATTACAAATGAAATTTAGAAAGAAAAGAAAATCAAACCGAACCCAAAACAGCATGCCCAAAACCTTGCACTGTCAGGACAGGTTTATCATAGAATTTTGAGAAGGTCTCCTCCCTAGACCAACCTGCAGCCCCGAGGATTTGGTCTAGTGGCACGTCCTGTGCCTTTGCTGCGGATGTTGATGCCGCCCTGGTGAAGTGAGATTTAAACACATGAGTGTCTACTCCAGCACAATCCAAACCTGTTTTAACCATCTAGAAATAGTTTGTACTGACACCTTTTTATGAGGGTTTTTGTGGGAGATGAGCATAGCTTTCTCAGAGTCTCTGAGACTCTTAGTTACCTCGATATATTGACTCAGGTGCTTGACTACACATAGCGTTTGGTCAAAGCGGGATGCTTTAAAGCTTACTTTGGTTCCGGCCATTCCTAGCCTGCTTTGTTTCATTAAATCATGCACATAAAACGTAATGTTATCTACAGACGAGTACATGCTATCTAGCCATGGCTTTTGCAATGTTTGAACTCGTTGCGTTGATACTAACGACATGAGCATAACCACTTTAAGTGTTAACTTCTGAAAAGACAGTGATGTAATTGGAGCCCATTACTGAAGCAGTGTGAGAACTATTCTGACATCCCAGATTTCTGTATATCTAGGCTTAGGAGGGTTCATGTTAAAGATTCCTCTCATGAATCGGGACACTAACGGATGAGACCCAATAGATTGTTGTTCTAAAAACTGCCCTAAATACGAGGACAAAGCACTCCAAGCATGATTAATGGCACTATAGCTCAAGTGTTCATCAAAATGCAATATAGCAAGGAACTCCAATACATCCGGTATGCTTGCAGTATGATAAGATATATCTGACTGCAAGCAAAACATCTCCCATTGCTTAGTATGAGACACATATTGTTTTTAGTGCTATCCCGCCAAGCTGCAGTTATCACATCCATGGTCCTACTCAACAGTCCAAGCCCTTTGAACAGTCTGGTCAGAACCTGCAGATTAACAGATTAATACGATCATGTAACGGATGATTTTCTCCTGTTACTGGATGAACCAACACATTACTGCACTTGGGTACAGTCATGAATGGCCGAGTCATCATTCTCAGCACCAATGGGAACCATGGCTGTTTAGGTCAGTTCAGAACCACCAAAATGCCTGAGGCGGAGTCCTGCTCTATTTTGGTGAGGCATTGTGTAATGAGGCAGAATGGGGGAAAAGACTCGTCGGATAAAATGGGCCTGAGTGATTTCCTTTTGGCCTTTCTCCCTGCTGGAGTGGCCTCAGCGCCCTGAAGCACTGCAGTTAATGGAGGCAGTTGAGCTGCCGGTAGATCAGCAGTTGGTGTTGGAGCCGGCGTTACCGCAGCCGGGATCTCTCTACTCGATTTGCGAGCACTAACCGCGGGCCCGCGAGTTAAGCTCCTACTACGGACAGACTTTGTTACAACTCGCTCCCTTGTCTAATGACTCCCGCTGGCTCCTGAGCCAGTCTCATGGAGTTTAAGTACCCGCAGAAAAGTTTTAAACCACTTACCTGCCGTTTTACTACTTACCGCTGGTGGAGCTGTGCTCTCCTGCCCGTCCATGCGCCATACTTTGGACGTAATGATGCACATGCGCCTGGCGGGGCTTCTTCACGTAGTCACTCACATGACTCCAAAGTAAAATTAGTGTACAGGCGATCGCTGGTTATGTGGCCCTCAGTGGCCCTGTTTCCACACAGTATCTCTAAGCTAAACTAAATTAAACTTGTGGTTTAACCTTGTCCAGAAATTGTGCAATATTAACAAAATGAAGGTGGACGCTGCTCAAAGCAACCTCAACCTTTCTCCAATATAGATGTGAAGCTCAAATTGTGCACCACACCAACTGTTAGTCATGCAGACAGTTGTATAAGGAGTTGAATAATGGTGTTTTTGCTTTCTGTGACAAATTCTACTTGCAGGGTGTGAGATGCTCCCTTAACAGTGTCAAATATGGATCTGCAGAGACTTTTCAATGTAACTTGGTTTGCGCTATTTATCAGGACTATAAATTACCTGCATTAACTCTACAGGTTGTTCACCTCGTATCATCACTTTGCTGAAGGAACGGTGAAATAGAGGGTTAGAAGAGGGAAAGCAGAGGAAAGATGACTATGGAGCAGAAACATCAGCAGGTCTGGATTTAAGGGACACTTTCTTTACTCAGGTGTGAGAAAGTTTGAATCTTGAAGTTGAATTGATGTGAAGTCGCAGTATTTTTCTGAACATTCAGTCCACCATAAACTTAATGTTCATTTAGCATTTGAAGGGGCTAACGATCTACCCTGGTAGGTGTAAATGTGCTAGCTTTCTTAAAATCATCCCGTTGTCTTAACCTCTAGCCATCCAGAGATCAGTGTGCTCTTCTCCCTTGCACGAGTGGCCTCCTGCTTTACACTGGGCCCGTGCAATCCTGGGAAGCAAGGACTCAATTCCCAGTTTCCACTGCTGCACTCGCTTCACCCAGTATCTCACAGTGCACTGCTGTCTGCTTTACTGCTTGTAAAACTGAGCACCTCTTGGATTTGTGTCCTAAATTCGGGAGAAAATACATCTAGTTTGAGACAAAATGTCACATTTTGACAGTCTATCTTCTAGGCATTGGTGGAGTTCAGGCGTTCTTCATATGTTTGGACTGAAACTAATACTTGATATCAGTTTGATATTAAATTCAGCTGGAAAAGTGCATCAGGTACTCCGTACATCCGTTAAGCCCCTGTCCCACTGTATGAGGCAATTCAAGAGCTCTCCCGAGTTTTCCCCTGATTCGAACTCGGTGAATGTTCCTAGCGGGGCCGTAGGCATTCGTGGATGTCTCATAATGGCTCGTACGAGTAAAAAGTAACAATTGTTTTCATCACAAGTAATTTTTTACTCATGGACATTTTTTTGCAGGGATGAAAAAATGTCACGAATTTACCGGATGTCCCGAGTACCTACCGTTAGCATTACGAGCCGCTATGAGACATCCACGAACTCCTACGGACCTGCTACGGACATTCTCCGAGTTCGGATCAGGGGAAAACTTGGGAGAACTCTTGCATTACCTCGTGCAGTGGGACGGGCTTGACTACTCAAGTTATCTTTCATCCGGGGACTGCTCAGACCAACCTATGCAGATACCACCAGAAAGCTCAGATTGTAAACCCTTTAAGAATTTAGTACTTCGGACAAAATCCATGGGCACATTTCTTTGAATCGGGAAAAAATGAGTAATTGGTGTATGTTGGATGGGGGGACATAGTGGCAGGGTTTTAAGATTACTTTTCAAAGGAAAATGAATATAATAGGGAATAATGATCTAGGGTGGGAGTTTCATGAGGGAAGGAGCAGTGAGAGAGACAATGACCACCTGTGCTGAGCCAGAGCTGCAGGGTACAAGGAGGAATGGCTGGTTGAACTCTCTCTGGTGGCATGGGAGTGTATTTGGCATGCTGGAAGGTATTTGATCCTCAGATTTGAGTATGGTTTGTGTAATAGCAGTAGCTATGTTTTATCAGCAACTGCTAGTTTCACAATAAATGCTTTGGTCTCCATGGAAAATCCCATTGTCAAGAGAGAAGGAATGTAATGATTGAGTTAATTTCATTAATCGCATACCAAATAACTCAGGTTGTTTCGGACCTAATGTGTTGAGATCAGAGGAATAATACTAAGATTAGATGAGAACTTACCAGTTTGAAGTTTGATCTTTATTTTATGAGGAGTTACGATGAGGGATTACGTGAAGAAGCCCCGCCAGGCACATGCGATTAGGAAAAGGGGAGATGCAGCGCGACCTGGGTGTCATGGTACACCAGTCATTGAAAGTAGGCATGCAGGTGCAGCAGGCAGTGAAGAAAGCAAATGGTATGTTAACTTTCATAGCAAAAGGATTTGAGTATAGAAGCAGGGAGGTTCTACTTCAGTTGTATAGGGTCTTGGTGAGACCACACCTGGGGTATTGCGTACAGTTCTGGTCTCCAAATCTGAGGAAGGACATTATTGCCATAGAGGGAGTGCAGAGAAGGTTCACCAGACTGATTCCTGGGATGTCAGGACTGTCTTATGAACAAAGACTGCATAGACTTGGTTTATACTCTCTAGAATTTAGGAGATTGAGAGGGGATCTTATAGAAACTTACAAAATTCTTAAGGGGTTGGACAGACTAGATGCAGGAAGATTGTTCCCGATGTTGGGGATGTCCAGGACAAGGGGTCACAGCTTAAGGATAAGGGGGAAATCCTTTAGGATCGAGATGAGAAGGACTTTTTTCACACTGAGAGTGGTGGGCCTCTGGAACTCTCTGCCGCAGAGGGTAGTTGAGGCCAGTTCATTGGCTATATTTAAGAGGGAGTTGTGGCTAAGGGGATCAGAGGGTATGGAGAGAAGACAGGTACGGGATACTGAGTTGGATGATCAGCCATGATCATATTGAATGGCGGTGCAGGCTCGAAGGGCCGAATGGCCTACTCCTGCACCTAATTTCTATGTTTCTATGTTTCTATTCTTCAAAGCAGTGGCGTGAAATTGCAATAACTGCAGTCAAAGTGATATAGTAAGACTCAGAAGACTAGAACTACCAGATGATCTTTGTGATTATGGGGGTTAGGAGCGGAGGGCACGTAATCCCTCATCGTAACTCCTCATAAAATAAAGATCAAACTTCAAACTGGTAAGTTCTCATTTAATCTTACTATTTTACTTCAGAGTGACTACGTGAAGATTTCAAAGCTCTGTGATTTCATGCCATAGATCCAGTTCCATACGACACACTGCTTCAGTTGACACAGGATTGAACGAATAATGTATTGAACATTGCTTAAATTATCCAGTGAACATTTTAATAATAAACAAAACAGTAATAACCTCTCTGTCCCAGGGGGAATTACAAATGAAAATTACAAAATAAATCAAAGAGAACCCAAAACAGCATGCCCAAAACCTTGCACTGCCAGGACAGGTTTTTTATAAAACTTTGAAAACGTTCATTCACTAGACCATCCTGTGGCCCTGAGGATTTGATCTAGAGGCATGTCCTGTGCCTTCGCTGTGGATGTTGATGCCGCCCTGGTGGAGTGAGATTTAAATACATGAGTGTCCACTCCAACACAATCCAAAACCTGTTTCAACCACCTAGAAATAGTTTGTACTGACACCTTTTATGAGGTTTTTTGTGGCTGATGAGCATTGCTGTTTCAGAGCCTCTGAGACTCTTGGTTACCTCGATATATTGACTCAGGTGCGTAACTACACATGGCCTTCGGTCAGCGGGGTATGCTTTAAAGCTTATTTTAGTTCCAGCCATCCCTGGCCTGCTTTGTTTGATTAAATCATATACATAAAACATAATATTATCTGCAGAAGAATACATGCTATCCAGCCGTAGCTTTTGCAATGTCTGAACCCGTTGCGCTGATACTAGCGCCATGAGCATAACCACTTTAAGTGTTAATTTCTGAACAGATAGAGATGTGATTGGAGCCCATTGCCGAAGTAGTGTGAAAACTATGCTCATGTCCCAGATTTCTGTAGATCTAGGCTTAGGAGGGTTTTTGTTAAAAATACCTCTCATGAATCGGGACACGAGCGGATGAGACCCGATAGATTGTTGTCCTGACAATTGCCCTAAATAGGAGGACAAAGCACTCCGAGCACTATTAATGGCACTATAGCTCAATAGTTCATCAAAATGCAATGTAGCAAGGAACTCCAATACATCCAGTATGCTTGCAGTATGATAAAATATATCTGACTGTAAACAAAATATCTCCCATTTCTTAGTATGACACATATTGTTTTTTAGTGCTATCTCTCCAGGCCGCAGTAATCACATCCACAGTCCTACTCAACAGTCCGAGCCCTTGGAACGGTCTGGTCAGAATCTGCAGATTAACAGATTAATACGATCACGTAAAGGATGACTTTCTCCTGTTACCGGATGAACCAACAAGTTGCTGCATTTGGGGACAGTCATGAATGGCTGTGTCATCATTCTCAGGACCAATGGGAACCATGGCTTTGTAGGCCACTCATGAACCACCAAAACGCCTGAGGCGGAGTCCTGCTCTATTTTGGTGAGACATTGCCTGATGAGGCAGAATGGGGGGAAAGCGTAAAAGAATGTCCCCAATGTAGCGAGAATGCATCCACCGCTGCTGCCCCTGGATCTGGTTCCCACGAAGCGTATTTAGGTAACTGGTGATTTAGCCTGGATGCAAACAGATCTATGTCTGGCAAGCCATACCGGCTGACAATCATTTTAAAAACGTTTGGATTCAGCATCCATTCTGTGTTGTCTTTAAATTTGCGTGACCTGGTGTCTGCCACCACATTATTTCTACCTAGTAGATAGATAGCTGAGACCCAGATATTTCTGGGAATGCACCAGTCCCAAATGAGGTTAGCCAGACTATCACATGATACTGACCTAATTCCTCCCATGTGTTTGATATAGCCAACAGCTGTGGTATTGTCAATCTGGAGCTGAACATGTAAATCATTTATTGTTGAACAATATGCTTTTAGGCCATAGAATGCACCCAGCAATTCTAAGTAATTTATCCCATGCCTCTGCAGGATTAATTCCTCTTAGAAACATAGAAACATAGAAAAATAGGTGCAGGAGTAGGCCATTCGGCCCTTCGAGCCTGCACCGTCATTCAATGTGATCATGGCTGATCATCCAACTCAGTATCCCGTACCTGCCTTCTCTCCATACCCCCTGATCCCTTTAGCCACAAGTGCCACATCTAACGCCCTCCTTAATATAGCCAATGAACTGGCCTCAACTACCTTCTGTGGCAGAGAATTCCAGAGACCCACCACTCGCTGTGTAAAGAATGTTTTCCTCATCTCAGTCCTAAAGGAATTCCCCCTTATCCTTAGACTGTGACCCCTTGTTCTGGACTCCCCCAACATCGGGAATAATCTTCCAGCATCTAGCTTGTCCAACCCCTTAAGAATTTTGTAAGTTTCTATAAGATCCCCCCTCAATCTTCTAAATTCCAGCGAGTACAAGCCGAGTCTATCCAATCTTTCCTCATATGAAAGTCCTGACATCCCACGAATCAGTCTGGTGAATCTTCTCTGTACCCCCTCTTGCACATTCCATCTACCACCACAGCTAGACTTGGTATCCGTGGCTCCCCTTCCCGAAGCACTGACATCAGTTTGTAAAATAACTGAAGGTCGTTGAGTCCAAATGTTTTTAGTACTTCGTGAAACATTAATTATCCACCATTGCAACTCGCCAATGGCATTGGTTGGGAACTGCATTAGTCTGTCGAAATGACCTGCATGTTCTTTAAGTGCTTGTTCTCTAGCTCGTTGCAAACTCTGATAGTGCAAAGGTCCGAACAACACTGCAGGGAAAGCTGCCACTAATTTACCAATGACACTGGTTACTTGCCGGATGGAGGGTTTGTGTTTCTGTACCAGATTGCTTCAGGCCTCCATGATTTCAACAGCCTTAGCCATAGGCAAAGTCACTGACATATCAACTGAATCAATGACGAACCCCAAATAGTCAATTATTCAGGATGGTACTAGCTTGGATTTAGTTGGATGGATGAGGAAACCTAACCTCTCAAACAGGTGTTTGGTTACTGAAACCGACTCCTCAGCTGCCTCCTGAGTGTCGTTTACAATTAAAATATCATCAAGATAACCATCATGATGTGATTCTGGGCGCGGAGTAGTGCCAGAACTGGTTTCAATAACTTTGTAAATAACCTAGGAGCTGAGGTTAACCCATTGGGCAATGCTTTAAATTGCCACACCTAGCCCATCCAACTAAATTTAAAGTATCTACGGTACTGATGATGAATTGGTACTGAATAATATGCATCTTTCAGATCTATGGTTACCATATAACAACCTTTTGATATCAGTTGCTTAGCAGTACTGAAAGTATCCATATTAAAATGTCTATACTGGACATAAGAATTTAGTCAGGTTAGGTCCAGAATGACTGTACACCCACCATCCTTTTTCTGCCTGGGGAATATATTGGACACAAATTGTTGAGGATGACATGCCGTCCTTTCAAGTGCTCCTTTTTGGAATAAAACTCCAATTTCATCATTCACCTGTAGAGTTTCCGGTCCTGAAGAAAACAATATCCGACTAGGCGTATTTTGTGCGGGTGGATGTATTCCTGACATAAACTCAATTCGAGACCCCCAGACACTGTCCAGTATAAATAGATCTGATGTTATGCAGCACCACTCATCATAAAACAATTGCAACCTACCCCCGACCGGAGGCTGTTCCCCAGAGGATATATCCTGGGCTGAATCAGTTACTCATACATGCATAGCTGATCTTGGATTTCTCAACCTCCTGGCCATGTTGGGGGTGTACAGAGGTGCGTGTGAACGGTATGTAGCAGGAAACCCTCTGCTTGGACCTGCTCCAGCGTCTGTAGCCCGCCTGAAGGGAAAAGGCTTGCGAGGCGGTATCCTGGCCGAGGGTGTATAGGTCTTAATGAGGCCGATAGTTTTAGCCTCTTCCTCGAGATCTTTAACCTGCTTCGCCAGGTCTTCACCAAATAGAAAATTGGGCACCTGGATATTCGAGGACTTGCATAGAGCTGCAAAGCGTGGATTGAGCATCGGCTTATAGCGATCTTCCGGATGCAGTTAAGCTCAAAATGAGCATTGCACAGCAGGGCCAACATATCCTGCTGTGTTCCTGACATCGGCGCTCCTTGGACCATTCGCCCAAATGCTGTTATTCCCGCCTCCTCCAATTTGGGGACTTTCTGGAATCGGAGCTCTTGCCCCCTCATAGATACGCTCATTTGCCCCCAGATGGCTGAGTTCACGGTGGGCACCTTGAGCGACGCACAGTTAACGGGTGTCTGGTAATGAAGGGATGTTTCCTCCATAATGGAGTCCTGGAGCTGGTGAGAGGCCATATAATTTATATTGCTGGCTTCACCAGTCCCCTCTGGAATGGCAACATTTCTGGCCACTTCTGGGACACCTGGAGCATGGCTCATGTGCTTTGGTGTTTGCACAAGATCAGTGACACCAACTTCAGGGTCAGATTCCTCCTGCCCTGGCTCTCCCGAGCCTTGCTCTAGGGAGGTATCACCCAGCCCTAAACAAGGTGCTGGTGATGGGGATTCCCACTGGAACTCGTAGGCATGGTGATATTCCTCCTCGCCATATGGGCCTCTGCCTGAGGCTGTCCCAGAAAGCTGTTGGGGAACCCTGGGGCTATGCAACCCCGACTGGAACACTTCAAGGTTCAACATTCTTTCAATCATTTGTTCCATCTTTTTCTCTTGGCCTTCCTCCCGACAGGAGTGGCTACAGCGCCCTGAGGCACTGGAGTTGATGGAATCAGCTGAGCTACCAGCAGTTCTGCAGTCGGCGTCCTTGGAACCGGCATAACCAAAGCCGGTGTTTCCCTGGCTGCCCTACGCTCACTAACCACGGTCCCGCGGGTAAGTATTTTACTGCGAACGGCAGCAGCTTTTTTTGTTATTCTCTCCATTCTGAGTTTACTCCCGCTGGCTCCTGAAACCAGCCTTACGGAGTTTAAATAACCACAGAAAGTTGTTTAAAACTACTAACCTGCTGATTTGTTACTTACTGCTGGTGGAGCTGCGCTCTCCAGCCCGTCGGTGCGCCATGCGTTGGACATAATGATGCGCATGCGCCTGGCAGGGCTTCTTCACGTAGCCACTCACGTGACTCCGAAGTAAAATTATCTACGGTGGGAGTTTCATGAGAGAAGGAGCAGTGAAAAAGACAATCACCCCCCAATCTACCTCCTTACGACCCTTGTACTTTATCGTTTATCTGCACTTTCTCTGTAGCTGGGTCCTTCATCTGCTAACTTTTTTCACCAATTGTCAGTGTGCAAGAAGACTAGCAGATTGATTGAGTTTATAATTGATTGAATTAAATGCATACAGCATGTTTATTTGTGTAAGTAACAAACTTGATTGTCTAAGGTTGTTTCATTTTAAAAAGGAAGCATTGTAGTCTTTCCATAGAAGGCTTAGGAAGTTCGGTATGTCCTCTACAGCTGTCACCAACTTCTACAGATGCACCATAGAAAGTATTTTATCAGGATGCATCACAGCTTGGTTTGGGAACTGCTCCATCCAAGACCACAAGAATTTGCAGCAAATTGTGGATGAAATCTAGACCATCACGTAAACCAACCTCCCTTCTATTGACTCCATATATACCTTATGCTGTCCCGACAAGGCCAGCAGCATAATCAAAGATGAATAGCACCCTGGCCACTCCCTCTTCTCCCCTCTCCTATCAGGCAAATGGTATAGAAGAGTGAAAACGCACACCACCAGATTCAGTGGCAGTTTCTTCCCAGCTGTTATCAGGCAACTGAATAATCCTACCACAACCAGAGAGCAGTGCTGAACTACTATCTACCTCTTTGGAGACCCTCTGACTATCGTTGATCGGACTTAGCCGGCTTTACCTTGCATTAAACATTGTTCCCTTATCATGTCTCTATATACTGTAAATGGATCAATTGTAATCATGTATTGTCTTTCTGCTGACAACAAAAGCTTTTCACTGTTCCTTTTCACGGTACACGTGACAATAAACTAAACTAACTGACTTCTTTGTGTGGCACTCAGATCTGTTGTTGTATATTGTTGTATCCAGATACAGGGCTTCAGTTGAGTTACTGTCTTCAATAAAGGATGTGGTGTTTTAGCTCCAGCTTGATTTGATTGCCTTTCTTTTGGAGCAACTTAAAAGAAATCCACAGAGACTACAAATGCCGAGGATAAAAAAATATGAACCAAGATCAAAAATGCATCAGAAGTGCCTGGATTGCCTTGTCTCTGAAGGCAGTTAAATTGGAACTGGGGTGCAACAAATTGACTTTGATGACATTGTACAAATTCAAAGGAAAGCGATAATTTAAAACGGAAGACATATTCTCATGAGATTTTCTGTGTTTGTATTTTTTCACATATTGGTTCTGTAATGCTATGGCAGCTTTGAAATCCAAATATAATGGATGGGTGACAGAGCTACAATATGAAAAGTTTAGCATATGTTTGGAATTTCAGAAATTATTAAAATAAAGAAATCCTTTAGGAAGGCCACTGCTTTACTTTAAGAATTATCAATTATGCTCTTAGACATGTGCCTGGGGTCTTTGGTATTGTCTGTATTTTTCTTGTAGGAGTTTGACATGGTGTAGGTGTGATTGTAAAATGTGCATTTAAAAGTAGAGTTATGGATCTGACTCATTACCCTAAGGCAGCTGTTTGAGAAAAAGCTGAGTGGTTAATTTCAACATTGCAAATTGTGCAGTTTTATTAATGTGCAGTATAATAATGATTTTTGATACGTGTTTTTAATAGACTACGAGTATATACAAACTGGCTTCCAATGAGTCCCAGTGCCAATCAAGAGATTGTAGTGAGAAGAGAATGCATGAAAGTAGAAAGGAGTGAACTGTGTGTCTTATTGTCACATGTATTTAACACACATGGTTCATACATCTTGTGAATGGCTGTAAAGGAACAGGCACAGGCATCAAAATGGATGATCAAAAGATTGATACACCATAGAAAGCTTCCTATCAGAATGCGTCTCAGCTTGGCATGGCAACTGGTCTCCTCAGTACCGCAATGAATTGCAGAGATTTGTGAAAGCAGCCAGTACACCAATTGAAGTAGCCTCCTCAGTTGGCTCTATCTGCACTTCATGCTGCTCCTGGAAAGCAGTCAATATAAACAAGGACCACTCACATCCCAATCATTCCCTCTTCTTCATGTCAGGCAGAAGATATCAAAGCTTGAAAGCACAAACCATACTATCAGATTCAAGACCAGCTTTTTTCCCTAGTTATCAGACACAGACCTTTCATAAGTTAAGGATGTATTCCTGATTCCCCAACCTACTTTGTCATGGCCCTTGCACTTTTTTTAATATGCACTTTCTTTGTAACACCGGATTCTGCATGGTTTGATTGTAATCATGTATGGATGATTTACCTGGGTAGCACCCAAACACTTTCTTTCACTGGATCTCAGTACAAATGACAATAAGAAATGACAATCAATAACTTCTTATAGCTAAATGTGAAGGGGACCTGAGAAAACTCTAAAAGATATAGATTTCTAAAAGTACAATCATTGTACAAAAATAATGGCTCCAAAATGATAAAAATAATTCAAGATAATCATTGATTGAGTGGAGGAATTGGTAAATTTTATTTTCAGGAATCAGAATCGAAAGAAATTGGGGAAGCGATGTCAAATTCAGAAGAATACTGCCAGAAAGAATGGTAATGGCAGATTCGGTGGCAAAGGCGGCACAGTGGCGAAGTGGTAGAGTTTGTGCCTTACAGCATTTGCAGAGCCGGAGACCCGGGTTCGATCCTGACAACTGGTGCTGTCTGTACGAAGTTTATATATTCTCCCCATGACCATGTGTGTTTTCTTCGGTTTCCTCCCACACTCCAAAGACGTACAGGCATGTAGATAAATTGACTTGGTGAATGTAAATATTGTTCCTTGTGTGTGTAGGATAGTGTTAATATGGGGGGGATCGCTGATGAGGATCAATGGACCGAAGGGTCTGTTTCCGCACTATATCTCTACATTAAAATAAAATCAATGAAAATAATGAAAGTCAAGGATAGAAGATTTTTTTCCTGGGGATATAAAGGATGGAGACTGTAGATGCTGGAATCTTGAGTCTAGAACAAACTGCTGAAGGGGTTCAGAAGGCTGAGGGATGTTTGTGTTGTGGTTTTGACAAAATCCAGCATTGTTGGTAGTCTGAAACGTTAAAGTGCGTGGAATCCAAAGTGAGTTAGCCAATTATTTTCAAAGTTGGCTTGGAGGAAGAAGTCAAAGGGTAATTGTGGAAGGTTGTTTTTCTGATTGGAGCCTGTGACCAGTGAAGTGCCCCAGGAGTCTGTGCTGAGTCCATTATTGTTTGCTTTCAGCATTCACGATTTGGATGACAATGTAGTTAACATTGGTAATAAGTTTGCAGGTGACACCAAAATTGGTGATGTGGTGGACAGTGAGGAAAGATATTTAAGTTTATAACAGGGTTTAAATCAATAGGGAATGTATGCCAATGAATGGCAAATAAAATGTAAGTCTGACAAGTGTGAGTTGCTGCACTAGAAGAGATCTGGCCATACAGGTGCATGGTCCCCTGAAAATGGCAGGTCAGGTGGACAGTGTGGCGAAGAAGGCCTTTCGCATACTTGCTGTTTGGAAAGGGTATTGATTTAAAAAAATTGGAACTGTACAACTTATTGGTGGGTCCACACTTGGAATGCTTTGTACAATCCTGGTCACTATAGGAAGAAGCAGCCAGTGGTAACTATGGATGCAAGTACAATTATGACTTTTAAAAGATACGAAGTAGGTACATCCTTTTAATCTTATTTTACTTTCTTTTATTTTCTTTTTTCTGTTTTTCGATTTCTTTTTCTTTTGTCTTTTAATTTTTTTTTATTCTTTGTGTTCTATGTTTCCTCGGGTTTTTCCTGATCACTTTTTCACGCACTTACTACCTTATCTAACTTTCTCTATTTTCCTTCTTCTTAAAGTTTAAAACAAGAAGTGGTACACAAAATGTATTATGTTACTTTTGGCTTATACTATTGTAATGTACATTACTTCTAATTAAAAAAATAAAATTAATAAAAAAAGGCATTTGGATAGATATTTGGATGGGAAGGGTTGAGAGGATTATGGGCCAAATGCAGATAGCCCAATATGCCAGCTCGGTCGGCATGGACAAGATGGGCCATAAGGCTTGATTCTGTGCAATATACCTCCATAAATCTATGATTTAGTGATCAGCTATCTCTATGTCTTAACGACTATCTGGAGTTTTGTGACTTTGAACATCAACACATAGTCAGGGATAGGGTGTTTAAGAAAGAGCCAGTATATAGGATCACCAGGAATTAGCATTGATTGTATTACACTCAATAGACTGAATAACCAAATAATTTGAGGAAAATCTGTCTCTCCACAACTCCTCAACAATTAAGTTGATTTAAAAGCAGACTGCACAAATGATGAAACTTCTATTATTTTCACCAATCTCGCCCTTTGCATACTCTGATTTCATTTCGGAGTCACGTGAGTGACTTCGTGAAGAGCCCGCCGGCACGCATGCGCGACATATCGTCGCAACGCATTGCTGCCGACAGCTGGCGGTGGGGCGCGCTCCTCGCCAGCCCTTCAAAAGGAGCCGCTTAGGTAAGTTAAACTCACCTTAAGTTGGTTGGCCCTTGCTGTCGGTTTTGTCTTTCAGCAAGGGTGCGGATTGGAGTGTTCAGAATGTCTGGACGAAGAAGTCGGGCCAAGGCTCCACCAGCCGCCATGGAGCGGTCTGGTGCAACGGCGGGACCTGGGTCGTTAAGGTCTGCTATCCAACTCCCAACCCCCGCCGCCGGGACGGGGGGCTTGGGTACGGTCCCGCCTCGGTCGCCGAGTCCCCCATGGATGGGAGGACGAGACCATGCGTCGGCACCGTCCGAAATGCGGACAGCCGGCAAGCCTGTGCGGGCGTCGCTCCATGCTTCTGCTGGAGTCGACCCCAAGCCGTCAGGGCCCTTTGTGGCGGTTTCTGCTCCCGCCAAGAAGAGGCGGTTGGACACCCTGCCCGCACGGGACTCGCACGGTTTTGCTGCGGCGGCCGAAAGCGATCCATTCCGGCACCGAGATCACTTCTCTGAGGTGCGGGCCGATGATAGGAGCCCCGGCATGGTTTCTGAGCCGGAGGACTCCGACCATCCGAGTGTTCAGGATGGTGGGCGTATTGACCGCATCGAGCGGCTGCTGGAGCTGTTGCTCCATAATCAACAGCAGTACGCACCTACAGATATCAACAGGCACAGGGCCACCTCGCCAGTTTCTATCATCAGCGAGCCACAAGGGGAAGAGGGGTTTGACCCTACACCAACACCGTCGGAGGCAACTGGACTTCCGCTTCAGCCAAAACTGGCGGCAACAATAGACTTTCTCACAGATCAGCGGTTACAGGAGGAAGTACTTTCACAGGCCACTCAGCGCCACAAGGCCCCGTCCAACTGTAATGCCCTCAACGTGCCCCTGGTCAATACGCCCATATGGGGCAACATCGGCGTGGCTGTCCGCCATCAGGAGGTTAAACTCCAGCGGATCCTCAAACTCCTCACGGCCGGTATTACCGCCTTTGCGCGGTCGGTCGATGGAACTGACCTGTCATTGGACCAGGAGGATGCGTTGGCGCTGTTATGTGCCACCCAGCACGAAATCAACGATTTTCGGAAGAATAGCATCCGTCCGTCTATCAACCCAAAATTTGCTGGGTTGTGTAAACCTCCACCGCCACCGCCGCCCCGACAACTCTTCGGAGAAGACCTGCCGAAGAGGGTCAAGGAGCTTGATGAGGTAGCCAAAACGGTGGGACTTATGCGATCTCAGATCGCCCCCAGACCGACGGTGCCAAAAGCTCCTCCTGCTCGACCGCGAGGTCCGGTCGCACCAGCATCAAGACCATATGCTGCTGCTCAGCACTACTATCAACAGGGCCAGCAGCAGCGGTCTTTTTTGGGGTCAGGCACACAGCGACCCCAGTGGAAGATGAAGCCATCTCATCGTCAGCCCAACCCAGCACCTCCTCGGCCACTCAAGTATGTCAGGGACCGCCGGTGACCATGGAGGTAAGGTGGTCTGGTTTTCTTTCTCCTGCCCCTTTAATCTCACATGTTGGAGGGCGACTCCGGTTCTTTGCTAAAGCTTGGGGAGCAGTTACTTCAGACAAATTTGTGTTACAAAATATTCGAGGTCATTCTATTGAATTTATTCACGGCAACTTTCCTCCATCCCAGCATATGCCTAAACGGAAGTTTACGCTGTCTGCCGTTGAGCAGGCAGCAGGCACGGCTGAAATTTTTCGTTTGGAACAAAAAGGCGTGATAGAAAAAACTATTCACGAGCCCATTGAATTCGTCTCCAATATATTTACTAGGCCAAAAAAGGATGGAGGTTGTCGGGTGATTATTGACTTGACCCAGTTGAATACCTTTGTAACATATACACATTTCAAAATGGACACCTTTGAGACAGCCAAATCACTGATTTCGCATGGTTGCTTTATGGCATGTATTGATTTGAAAGATGCATACTATTCAGTGTCCATCCGGAAACATCACCGGAAATTTTTGAAATTTGTCTGGATGGATCAGCTCTGGCAATATCGGGCCTTACCAAATGGGCTTACCACCGCCCCTAGGCTCTTTACTAAATTACTCAAACCTGTTATGGCCAAATTACGCATACAACATCATATTGTAATGGCTTATTTAGATGATATTCTGATTATTGGCAACACTCTGGAAGCAGCTGAAAGGGCTGTTTTGGCTACTGTCACTATATTTCAGCAGCTAGGGTTTATAGTCCATCCAGAAAAATCAAAGTTTCACCCATCCCAGGTTATGGATTATTTGGGTTTCACGGTGGACTCTATTCAAATGAGGGCCACCATTCCATTTCAAAAGGTTGAGGATGTCTCCCTTGCATGTCAGGATCTCGCATCCGCCAGTATACCATCTATTCGGCATACAGCTAAGGTGATTGGGAAAATCGTAGCTTTATTTCCGGCAGCCCGGTTTGGGCCTTTGCATTATCAAAATTTGCAAAGGGCCAAGATTGCTGCGTTAAAAAAGAACGCTGGTCATTTTGACAGACCTATGGGGCTGCCTTCTGATGCTAAGGTTGAGCTGCAATGGTGGGTGTCCAATATTGGCAGGGCATTCAAACCCATTGTTGTGCCCAATCCGGTGGTATATTTGCAAACTGACGCAAGCTCTCTAGGCTGGGGAGCTGCGGACAGCTCTTCTAGTTGTGGTGGCAGGTGGGATCCCCTTGAAGCTAGCATGTTGCTAAGACAAGGGATTAACTATTTGGAGCTGCTTGCAGCATTTCACGGACTTCGGGCATATTGTGTTAATCTTAGTGGAACTCATGTCCGTCTCCAAATAGACAACACCACAGCGGTGGCATATTTAAACCATATGGGCGGTACCAGGTCAGTCTCTTGTGACAAATTGGCTAATACTATTTGGTGCTGGTGTATTGATCGTGATATTTGGATTTCAGCCACCTATCTGCCAGGCAGGCTTAATACTGTGGCAGACACCAGGTCACGCAAATTCAATGATAGTATTGAGTGGATGCTGCATCCTCAAATATTTGCCCAAATTACAGCCAAATTTGGCCAACCGGATATAGATCTTTTTGCGTCCCGGTTGAACCATCAGGTACCAACATATGTTTCATGGGAACCAGACCCTGGGGCATTAGCGATTGATGCATTCTCGCTAGACTGGGGGAATTGGTTTTTCTATGCATTCCCCCCGTTTTGCCTCATCAGTCGGGTATTACAAAAAATCAAGATGGATTCTGCCAGAGGAATTCTTGTCATACCCGACTGGCCTACGCAGCCTTGGTATCCGGTGGTCTCTGACATGATTAGTCAACCTTGGGTCCCTCTAGCGGGTTGCCCACATTTGGTTTCTCACCCTGTTTCAGGGGAATTACACCCCTGCCATGCCTATCTAAAATTACTGGCTTGCAGGTTCTGACCAGGCCATGGATGCAGTATGGCCTCACCACCCGGACCATGAACACCATTGGAGCATCATGTCGAGAGTCAACCAGGCGGAGATATCTCTCCCACATCACCAAGTGGGAAGCCTACTGCAGTCGCTCTCACATCGCCTATGATGATGTCTCCATAGCCGACGTCCTGGAATTCCTCGCGGGGTTGCACCACGATGAGCACTTGAGTTATAGTGCCATCAACAGCGCAAGGAGTGCGCTATCATTCTACCTCAACATCGAGGTAGGATCGAACAGGCTAGTGTCCAGACTGATGCGGGGAATATTCAATCTAAATCCGCCGACACCACGCTACAACATCACCTGGGATGTCAGGGATGTGCTTACCCTGCTCAGGTCGTGGTCACCCATGGAAGGGTTACAGCTGGACCGACTCACTATGAAATTGGTGATGTTACTAGCGCTGACTTCAGCACAGCGGGTTCAGACGCTCCACAAACTTCGTATTGAT
This sequence comes from Raja brachyura, assembly GCA_963514005.1. Next base: position 27,960,878 of record OY740789.1, read on the forward strand.
AGGACGGCGTCGACCCCTGGAGAAGTAGTCTTTTTCATCGATGAGCTACTCAAGCAGCATAGACCTGGGTGCACAGGGCTGCAGCTGAAGTTCCCGGCATACCCTGCAGATGCTCGGCTATGTTTAGCCACTCACATCCGTTACTACATCAAGGTGACGAGGAGCATCAGAGGAATGGAGTTGTACCTGCTTGTCACTCACAAAAGACCTCACCATCGAGTGACAGTCCAGACGATATCCAGGTGGCTCCGGATCGTCCTGGATAAGGCAGGTATTGACACTAATGTGTTTAAATCCCACTCCACCAGGGCTGCATCTACGTCGGCGGCGAGGGTCATGGAGGTACCCATGGACCATATCCTCGCCACAGCAGGATGGGCGAATGAATCGGTGTTCCAGCGGTTCTATAATAAGCCTGTTGCTGCTCCCCTTCAATTCGCAGAGGCCGTGCTGAACGCCGGGTGTGAACGTGGGGATGTCCCTGATTAAAAGGGCGTTATTTGTTGTGTTATTAATAAATCTTCTTTTTGTTTCAGTATAACCTCGTTTCATCAACTTGTTTACTCCAATCCATCCTTGCTAGTGGTGTGTCTGCATGGACGTTGTCCAGGGCGTGTAATCACAGAAGCTTTGAAGTCTTCACGAAGTCACTCACGTGACTCCGAAATGAAATAGTAAGATTGAACGAGAACTTACCAAGTTTGAAGGTTGATCTTTATTTCATGAGGAGTTGCGGTGAGGGATTTCGTGCCCTCCGCTCCCAACCCTCGATCATCTTCAGCTGGTAATCAGAGTCTCTTTAAATCTTACTATGCCAAGTCATTTCTGTTGTTGTTTCTGTGATTCCACACCGCTGCTTTGAAGAATGTCGCGCATGCGTGCCGGCGGGCTCTTCACGAAATCCCTCACCGCAACTCCTCATGAAATAAAGATCAACCTTCAAACTTGGTAAGTTCTCGTTCAATCTTACTATTCTGGTGTACTTAATGATGTGGCAGTAGAAGTGGTGGATGGTGGAGCAGTGCAATTAGTCTTTGTTTGCCACAAGGGAGACACAATAGCAAAAAGGAAATGAAAACCCTGTAATTCTGGTATCACCCATCAGAGAGAGAGCCACACAGAGGTAGTGGGTCGATGATCTTTCAAGAAAGGTCTGATGATAGGTAATCAAGCTGAACCGTTAACTCTATTTCTCTCTCCACCGATGCTAACATAGAAACATAGAAACATAGAAAATAGGTGCAGGAGTAGGCCATTCGGCCCTTCGAGCCTGCACCGCCATTCAATGTGATCATGGCTGATCATCCAACTCAGTATCCCGTACCTGCCTTCTCTCCATACCCCCTGATCCCTTTAGCCACAAGTGCCACAGTTGACCAGTTGAGTGTTTCCAGTACACTCTTTTTATTTCAGCATTTATTTTCTCTTGTACTTTCGATGGGAAATTGAAAGCTGAACCAATGCAGCCTTAAAAACAGATGTAGATGAAAAATAAATTCTTCAGTATTATCCTCCTTAAAATAGTCATGCATTATTGAATCAATGTTTAGATGAATTATTAAAACCTGAAATTCAGGTAACAGTGATCGAGGGGAATGAACACTCAGCATGAGATTTAATGAATTGAAGTAATGAAGAGTCCATGGTTTTCTTATTTAAATGTTATTATAAGATGACAGTAAGATAATTTTCTATGAATAAAAATGTAGAGCAAGTAGGGCCACTTGCCATTTGCAATTTTTTTGAACTCTTACTGTCTTACCATAAAACTATTTCCTTAATTTAATAGTTTATAAGATACAGGCATTTTAGATGAAAATACATGTCTTAAGCAGGAACTCTGTTCCCTTTGAGTGGTTTTTATAAATTACTTCTCAATGACAGATCAATAAATAGACGACCTTTGGGATAGAATATAATAGGAAATAGATACATTTTGAAAGATCAGGTAATTGAGAGCTATGGGGAACTGGCACACAGCCTGAAGCAGTCAGCCATGATATTATTGAATGGCAGGCCAGGCTTGAGGGGCCGACTGGCCTACCCCTCTTCTTAATGTTTTCCCAATAAAGGCTGTATATGATTAATTAAGCAGAAAATTATGGGATGTTTGAATACGATATTTCAGGACAGCACAATTTCACGGCCGTAGATTTGCTGCCTAATGGGCCTGACCCACTTATGCGATCTTTCTGGCGACTGTTAAGTTGCCGGCAGTCGCCTGAAAAACCGGTAACTAGAAGAGCGACTGTCAGAGCGGAATACACATACACACATCGCAGGCAGGGGACAGGGCAAGCGCGGGGGAGCGCTGCCTGAAATTCACAAAGTGCAAAGCCAAGATGATACTGACACACACTGCGATGAAGAGGAAGGTTGGTGCTGTAATTAAGACGGCTAAAACACAGTGTACGGTAAGTTCTATAAAAGAGGGGGGGAGAGGGAGGGATGGAGGGGAGTGGGGGAGAGTGGCGGGGGGAGGGGAGAGAAGGAGGGAGAAGGTGTGGAGACAACTTTTAAGAAGCCAGACAACTTTTAAGAAGCCAGAGATACACGTCTGTGAAGCTTGGCGGACATTTAACATTACTGGCTGGTTATCCTTGGTTCTGAAAACTACTGCTTATGTTTTTTTCCCCAATGAGCCAATAAAATTCACCGGTCAGCACCGGCTATAACCTACAAGAACCTTCATGAACCTTCGACCTCCTGGTGACCCACCTACGGCATGAGAATTCTCGCTACTTTCCATGGCAGCTTCGTATTAGTCGCCGCTAATTTTTCAACATGTTGAAAAATTTGCGGCAACCATAATGAGGCCTTGACTATTTCCCAGAATGTGGGAACGCCTCACAACTATGAAGGCGACTCCCCGGCAAACACCCGCGAACATGTGGCGACCATGTGGCGATTGCATAGTCTCCTACAGTCGCCTAAGAAGTTGCCTAAGTGGGACAGGTCCATTACAGCACCAGAGACCCTGGTCTGATCCTGACTATGGGTGTTGTCTGTACAGAGTTTGTGCCTTCTCCCCATGACCATGTGGATGTTCTCTGGGTGCCCCGGTTTCCTCCCACACTCTAATGACGTTCAGGTTTGTAGGTTAATTGGTTTTGGTAAATTGTAAAATTGTCCCCAGTGTGTAGGACAGTGCTTGTGTACGAGGTGATGGTCAGCGTGGACTCGGTGGGCCTGTTTCTACGCTGTATCTCTAAACTCTGAACAAAAATAGAATCAGTATTGGTCTTGTATTCTAGAAGCATATGTTTTACGTCAGCACAGTTGCTTGGATTTTTTTGACTGAGATAGTGAAGAGCAGTAAACCTGACAGATGCTGCCATGCGTGTGCGAAAACATGGTGATTTGCAAGTCACTGTTTTATTGCCCTGCCCTTTGTTCTCATCTGAACAAAAGGTCACATGCTTCTGCCACTGAAGAGAGGTGGACGAACATTCTGGTTAAAAGGAAATCCATCTAGACCTGATTGATGCTTTTGGAATCAGGAAAAGTCAATGGTAACTATGCTGCACCACCAGGGGCACTGTATGATTGGCAGCCTCGCCAACAGTCGGCCTGTTTTTTCTTCTTTTTTTGTTAATTTTAGTGTGTTTTGAAAGTTTGTTTTCATGTTGTCTTTTATGTTTGTTTGTTTGTTTTATGTCTGGGAGGGGGTTGGGGAAAACCTTTTTTTTCAACCTGTTATCCTACCGGAGATGCGATTACTTTCCGGGTTGTATCTCCGGTCGCTCTGCGGCCTAACATCTTGGAGCTGGATGCCTGCTAGGACTGATTTTGCCCCACTACGGGGTGTGGACTTACCATTGGAGCTGATCCCTTGCCTGGAATCGATGCTCCATCCGCGGCCTGCGGACTTTACCATCGAGAGCTCGCAGTCTCGGGATGAGACCGTGGATGTTGGGAGCTCCAACGACACAGAGGTTCGACCAGCCCTGACTCGGAGCGGGGGAGCTGAGATTCCCCCCCCCCCCCCCCGATGCAGGAGTGATCACCCCAATGTGGAGGGCCCAAACGCCGCCGGCCATGGGAGTAAGATAGTAAGGTTAAACGAGAACTTACCACTTCGAAGGTGGATCTTTATTTCATTAGGAGTTGCGATGAGGGATTTCGTGAAGAACCCGCCAGCCGGCATGCGCGACATTCTTCAAAGTAGCGGTGTGGAATCACAGAAACCAACAACAGAAATGACTTGGCATAGTAAGATTGAAGAGACTCTAATTACCAGTTGAGTATGATCGAGGGTTGGGAGCGGAGGGCACAAAATCCCTCATCGCAACTCCTCATGAAATAAAGATCAACCTTCGAACTGGTAAGTTCTCGTTTAATCTTACTATTTCATTTCGGAGTCACGTGAGTGACTTCGTGAAGACTTCAAAGCTTCTGTGATTGCACGCCCTGGACCACATCCATGCTGACACACCACTAGCAAGGATGGATGGGAGTAAACAATTTTCCAAACTGCTTATACTGAAAAACAAGAATAATATTTATTAATAACAAAGCAAAAACCCCTTATTTGGAGACATCTCCACGTTCTTGACCTGCATTCAGCACGGCCTCTGCGAACTGTAGAGGAGCAGCAACAGGCTTGTTGTAAAATCGCTGAAATACAGCTTCATTCGCCCATCCTGCTGTAGCGAGAATATGGTCCATGGGCACCTCCATGACCCTCGCCGCCGACGTTGATGCAGCCCTGGTGGAATGGGATTTGAAGACATTAGTGTCGATACCTGACTTACCCAAGACGATCCTGAGCCACCTGGATATCGTCTGGACTGTCACTCGATGGTGAGGTTTCTTGTGAGTGACAAGCAGGTATTTCTCCATTCCCCTTATGTTTCTCGTCACCTTGACATAGTGACGGATATGGGCGGCTAAACATAGCCTTGCATCTGCGGGGTATGCCGGGAACTTCAGCTGCAGCCCTGTGCACCCAGGTCTATGCTGCTTTAGTAGCTCATCGATAAAGAAGACTACTTCTGCAGGGGTAGAGATCATCCTGTCAATCCGGATTTTATGCAGTGTCTGTACCCTCTGCGCTGAAGTCAGTGCTAGTAACATCACCAGTTTCATGGTGAGGTTGTCCAGCTCTAGCCCTTCCATGGGCGACCACGTCCTGAGCAGGGTTAGTACTTTCCTGACATCCCAGGTGATATTATAGCGTGGTCTAGGCGGATTCTAATTGAATATACCCCGCATGAGCCTGGACACCAGCCTGTTGGATCCTACCTCAGTATTGAGGTAGAATGACAGCGCACTTCTGGCGCTGTTGATGACACTGTAGCTCAAGTGTTCATCATGGTGCAACCCCGCGAGGAATTCCAATACGTCGGCTATGGATGCATCGTCATATGTGATTTGAGAGCGGCTGCAGTAGGCTTCCCATTTTCGGATGTGGGAGAGGTATTGCCGCCTGGTGGACTCCCGGCACGATGCTCCAATGGCATCCATAGTTCTGAGTGACAGGCCATACTGCAGTAATGGCCGGTTTAGAATCTGCAAGCCAACAAATTCAGATAGCTATGGCAAGGATGTGGCTCCCCCGACACAGGGTTAGTGACCAATTGTGGGCAACCCTCTAAGAGGACCCAAGGCTGACTGATCATGTCAAAGACCACCGGATACCATGGCTGCGTAGGCCAGTCGGGTATAATAAGAATGCCCTTAGCAGCATCCATCTGGATTTTCTGCAATACCCGACTGATGAGGCAAAATGGGGGGAATGCATAGAAAAACCAATTCCCCCAGTCCAACGAGAATGCATCCATCGCCATTGCGCCACGATCTGGTTCCCACGAAACGTATGTTGGTACCTGATGGTTCAACCGTGACGCAAAGAGGTCGATATCCGGTTTACCAAATTTGGCTGTAATTTTAGCGAAGATTTGAGGATGCAACATCCACTCGATGTTGTCATTAAACTTGCGTGACCTGGTGTCCGCCACAGTATTGAGCTCACCTGGTAAATAGGTAGCTGAAATCCAAATATTCCGTTGAATACACCAGAGCCAAATTGTATTAGCCAATTCATCACACGAAATTGACCTGGTACCGCCCATATGGTTTAAATATGCCACCGCAGTGGTATTGTCTATTTGGATACGGACATGAGAGTCTGTAAGATTGGAACAATAAACTCGAAGTCCGTGAAATGCTGCAAGCATCTCCAAATAGTTTATCCCTTGTGACAACAACATAGTAGATTCAAGGGTGTCCCATCTGCCCCCGCAACTGGAGTAGTTGTCCGTAGCTCCCCAGCCATAGGAGCTTGCATCGGTTTGCAAGTATACCATCGGATTGGGCACAATAATGGGTTTAAATGAGTCACTAATATGGTCCACCCACCATTGTAACTCAATCTTAGCTTTAAGAGGCAGCTGCATTGATCTATCGAAATGACTGGCGTTCTGTTTTAACGCGGAGATCTTGGCTCTTTGCAAATTTTGATAATGCAAAGGCCCGTATTGGGCTGCTGGAAACAATGCTACGATCTTGCCAATCACCTTAGCAGTTTGCCTAATAGATGGTATACTGGCGCAGGTTAAATCTTGACATGCTTGGGTGACATCCCGAACCTTGTTAGCCGGTATGGTGGCCCTCATGCGATTGGAATCCACGGTGAACCCCAGATAATCCATAACCTGTGAAGGGCAGAACTTCGATTTATCTGGATGGACAATAAACCCCATTTCCTGAAAAAGTGCCACAGTGGCTGAGACTGCCTGTTCAGCCGACTCCAGGGTGTTGCCAACAATCAATATATCATCCAAATAGGCCATCACTATATGATGTTGCTTCCGTAGCCTGGCCATAATGGGTTTCAGTAATTTAGTAAACAATCTAGGGGCGGTAGTAAGCCCATTTGGCAAAGCCCTGTATTGCCAGAGTTGATCCATCCAGACAAATTTTAAGAACTTCCTGTGGTGTTTCCGAATGGATACAGAATAGTATGCATCTTTTAAATCAATGCATGCCATAAAGCAGCCATGAGAAAGCAATGACTTGGCTGTTTCGAAAGTGACCATTTTGAAATGGGTGTAAGTTACAAAAGTATTCAAATGGGTCAGATCAATAATAACCCGACATCCTCCATCCTTCTTGGGCCTGGTAAATATATTTGATACAAATTCAATTGGTTCGTGTATAGTTTTTTCTATCACGCCTTTTTCTTCTAACCTTAAGATCTCAGCACAGCCTGCTGCCTGGTCAACGGCAGACAGTGTAAATGTCCGATTGGGCATATGCTGGGATGGAGGAATGTTGCCGTTAATAAATTCAATTTCATGACCTTGAATACTTTGTAAAATAAATTTATCGGAAGTGATAGTTTCCCACGCCTCCAAGAAAGACCGTAGGCGCCCACCAACATGTGAAGTTAAACACACAGGTACATGAAAACCAGACCGCCTTACTTCCCTGGTTACCGGCGGTCCCTGACATGTTTGGCGGGTCGTGGAGGTGCTGGGTTGGGCTGGTGCTGTGGCGTCCGCATCTTCCACGGAGGCCGTTGCGGGCCTTGCCCTAAAAAAGGCCGCGGCTGCTGGGGCTGCTGGTATTGAGGAGGAGCTGGAGCGTAGGTCCGTGTCGGTCTGGAGACAGGGCCTCGTGGCCTAATAAATGGCGCTTTCTTGGCCGACGGCCTGGGGGCGATCTGAGACCGCATGAATCCCACCGTTTTGGCATGTTCATCCAGCTCCTTAACCCTCTTCGGGAGGTCTTCCCCGAACAGCTGTCTGGGCGGTGGTGGAGGAGGCGCCTTGCACAACCCAGCAAATTTTGGGTTGAGCGTGGGGCGGATGCTGCTTTTCCTGAAGGCATTTATTTCGTGCTGAGTAGCACATAGCAGCGCGAGAGCATCTTCCTGCTCTAGGTTGAGGTCCTCTCCATCCACCGACCACGCAAACGCGGTGATTCCAGCCGTGAGCAGCCTCAGGATGCGTTGGAGCTTGATCTCCTGAGTCCTGATGGCTATGCCTATGTTGCCCCAAGATCGGCGTATTGACCACGGGCACGTTGAGGGAGTTACAGTTGGATGGGGCTTTGTGCCTGCTGATGGCCTGTGATAGAACTTCCTCCTGGAGCTGGTGGTTAGTGAGGAAGTCCACGGTGGCAGCCAGTTTGGGGTTGAGGGGAAGTCCCGCTGTTTCCGGAGAAGCAAATTTCGCCGCCACATCCAGGTGTTCCTCCTGCGGCACCTCGGATGGAACGGTGTAGGGTCTGAAAATTCCTCCTCTTCTGGCTGCCTCAGGCTGGCTGTTGAGACTGGTGAAACCTCCCTGTGCCCTTCGATGCTGGATGCCTCCTGCCGTTGGTTTTATAAAAGGAGCTCCAACATCCGTTCCATACTGTCAATACGCCCTTCGCCCTGAACACTCGGGCGGTCGGAGTCCTCATGTTCTGATATACTGCTGAGGCTCCTTTCATCGGCCCGCACCTCGTCGAGGTGAACCCGGTGCCGGACGTTGTCGCTGCCAGCCGCCGCAGCAAAGCTGAGCGATTCCCGCGCGGGAGGTATGTTCAAACGCCTTCGTTTGGCGGAGCCTAATGCCGCTGCCACGGAGGGCAAACGTGGTGGAGAGTCGGCACCCAATGCCTCAGCACGGTGACCCGACGCCCGCGCGGGCTTGCCAGCTGCCCACATCGTGGACCTTGCCGACGCATGGTCTCGTCCTCCCATCCATGGGGGACTCGCCGACCGTGGCGGGACTCCTCCCAAATGCCCCGTCCCGGCCTCGGTGGTTGGGGAGTCAACACTGGACCTCGCAGTGGACTTGAGTCCCGCCTTTGCACCAGTCCGCTGTTTGGCGGCAGGTGATGCCTTTGCCCCTGAGGGGTTAGGCTTCCGGGCTCCATTCCTCCCTCTTCTCCGAGGGCTGAGGGAGAAGGGCCGTGCAGCCGCACGCGAGCCCTTGCCCAGGTCCGCCAACGGGCCCGTTGGCGACCTCAATGCGGAGGCAGGGTCTACCTGCTCCGGCGGCACACCGCAGTCCAGCTCCTCGAACTCCTCCCCGGAGCTGCGGTGTATCAGCGGGTCGGGTCCTGCAACAACAGGGCTCCCCGGTTTCCCCGCCTTCTTCCCGGCCTGTCTCGCAGGTGCAGCCGATGATGAGGGCTCCGGGACAGGTGGCCGGCGACTCCGGACGGATGTCTTGCGGCCTCTCGAACTCCCCTCCATGCCCTTGCTGAAAGACAAAAAAGTACTCGCAGCAAGGACCAACCAACTTAAGGTTAGTACAACTTATCTTAGCGGTCCCTTATGAAGGACTGGCGGGGAGCACACCCCACCGCCAGCCGTCGACAGCAACGCGTTGCGACGATATGTCGCGCATGCGTGCTGGCGGGTTCTTCACGAAGTCACTCACGTGACTCCGAAATGAAATTATACTGTGAATGGAAAGCTCAAGGCCCCAGGACCGCGGGAGGACAAAGAGATTTACCTTTTGTTTTTGCCTTCCATCACAGTGAGGAATGTGGAGGAGTCACTGTGGTGGATGTTTATGTTAAAATGTATTTTGTGTGTTGCTTTTTATTTGTATAACTGGCAAATAAAATTCCTCGTGTGTTGCAAAACAATGTTGCAAAACAAACTTGGCTAATAAAGTATTTTTGTAAAAAAATGGCCGACAATGATGCGGGGGAAGGTATTCAACTTTCCAACTGAACAGAGGGGGAGGGTATCCTGGGCCATAGGGTAAGATGATGGGTAAGATTTGGGACAAAAACATCAGACGTATTCGAAACTGATCATCCACATGTCAGCGCACAAGGAAACAATGTGTTTGTGAAAGTAAAGATACAAAGTGTTGGAGTAACTGAGCAGCTCCAGCTACTCCAGTACTGTACTCGCTGAGTTATTCCAGTACTTTGTGTGTTTTTTTTTTGTAAAGTAGCACCTGCAGTTCCGTGCTTCCCCATGTGTTTGTGGAGATCAACAAATTTGTGGGGGGGGGGGGGGGGGGGTCTTCATGGTGTAGAACTCTTGTTTAAAAGGAGGCAGACTGGAGAGTACCAGACTATCTGAGATATCAGTCACCTGAAAAACCGGGAACTGGAATGGCAACTGTCAGAGTGGAACACACACCCCCACACAAACACATCGCAAAGGCGGGGGCCAGGGCAAGCGGGGGAGTGCTGTCTAAAAAATCCCCACGGTGAGGGAAGAATGAATAATTGACCTTGAGAGTTTCTGAATGACTTGGAAATGTGTTAAATAGTATTGGGAAAGCAGGCTACAGTGAATCACCTTCCTAACAATATGGCTCAATAAGATAATATTATCAAGGATCAAATTATTTAAGGAATACAAAATCATGAGAGGAATAGATTGGGTAAATGCACAGAGTCTTTTGCCCAGAGTAGGGGAATCGAGGACCTGAGGACATAGGTTCAAGGTGAAGGTGAAAAGATTTAATAGTAATCCGAGGG